>OZ024867.1:8328412-8338412 GCA_964017155.1 Oasisia sp. SBJ-2009 | reverse complement strand
TTTTTGCCCTTGGTATTGGTAACTTGTTACACAACCTCAAGGAATATGGCACACTTCGACCATTTGGTAATAACGCATTCAGTTTGTGATCATTACTCTTCATTTTAGCGAAATACACTTTACACAATTCATCGCGTCTGCGGTGCAACGTCGGCAGGTTTACCATCTGCAGGATATTTTCGTATTGATAACCTGGAAATATAGTTTTGAGACACCTTTTTTGAATTATTTCTATGTTATCCGATAAGTATTTAGGTAAGTTCGTATGCCACACAGGGCACGCATATTCGACTACAGGTCTAATTACAGATACATAAATTCTGATCAAATCGTTTTGGTTGATACCAGCACGTTTCAGTTGATAAATCATGTACACTCTCTTTCTTGCCTTTGAAATAATCTCATCTACATGTGCATTCCAACTTAAGTCAGATGATATAGTTACACCGAGAACCTTTGCTTGAGACACTCTTTCAATATAATTTCCATTCATATAAATATATGGCAGAGAATCTACAAATGTGCTGTCTCTTCTGAAACATATTACCATCTCTTTGGTCTTAGTCGTATTGATACGCATGTCATTATTACAGGACCATTGCTCAACAAGGTCAGCAGAATCCTGGATAACAGATACCATGTCTTGGTTGCATATTTCAAATATAGTGCTGTCGTCAACATATTTATAAATAGGACAAGGCGTTTGCAAATCATTGATATGGACTAAAAAGTGTTTTGGCCCTGACAAAGTCCCTTGGGGAACGCCCCCATTGGGATACCCTGGTTTGGACACAGCGTTGCCTATTTTCACTCTCTGTTCGCGATCTAGTAAGAACGCAGCCATCCATCGAACCAGATGTGCAGGTACTTCCATTCCAGTCATTTTGTTTAACAGTATATCGTGGTTAATCAGATCAAATGCTTTACTATAATCAAGAAAAAGCACTCTTACAAAATTGCCCGTTACATCGGTGCTTTCATACCATTTGTGGAGCATTTCAACAAGAGCATCCGTGGTACAACTCCCTGCCATTCCTCCATACTGCTTATCATCAATTTGTGGTTTAACATAATAATCGACCCATTTTAGCACTAGTGATTCAAACACCTTAGCTATAATGGGTGTAAGTGATATCGGTCTTATGTCATTTTCAATAGTAACTGGGGGATGTTTCTTTGACACAGGAATAATAGTTGCCGTCTTCCATAGTTTTGGCAGTACACCTTCTCTAAGAGAACTATTAAATATCGCAGTTACCGGCGCCGCAAGAAGGTGTGAACACTCTTTCAACGCCCATGGGGGTATTCTGTCCGGACCCGTAGCTTTGTTCACTTTGATCTTATCAAGTGCCAACTTAGTGTCACTCACGCTGATGGTGAATTTAGCTGGCAGTGGTTCTTTAATGTCAAAGATGGGGTGTGTAGCTCGTAGTTTTGGCAAGTCTTCACTGATCGCCACGAAGCATTCATTCATACGGTTAACAAGAGTGTCCATATCTCCACCAGTAAATGCATTTGCCAAACCCAACATCTCATTTTGACCGCCAGGTGAGTTACCCAAGAGTGTCTTCATATGTTTCCACCAATCCCGTGATGATGTTGCTTCTATTGATGCAATTTTGGATTGGTAGAATTGGCGTCGTAATTTCGGCGCTGCGCGATTCACTTGATTACGGAGTCTGTTTGCCCGTTCCACATCACCCACCATGCGTGCACGTTGCCTCTGCCTAATCAGGTGGCGAAAGCCATCGGTGACCCATGGTTTATCCGTGCTGTGTCTTGTTACAGTCTTGTACGGACAACATATATCCAATAAATGGTCCACAGTTTCTTGGAAAAACGTAAACTGTTCCTCGCACGTAGGCAGTGTGTATAAATATTCCCATCTATTTTGCATGAGCTCTATTGTCATGCGGACGCCAGAACTATGCGCCAACTCTGCACTTAGGCATAATAAAAAAACTGTTTTAGCGATTCGGCCTTTGGCCCAGCAGAACCACTATTATAATAAATTACCTGTGAACATATGTGCGTTTTTGCACACTGTCTAAGCTTAGAAAGTTTTAAAGACACATATTTTTATTAGACTATTAATTATTTCAATTTGGTCATTCATTAAGAATTTGTCTTACTTTTTAGTGATATACACTAAACAGAGCAGCGGCAGCGGCAGCGGCAGCGGCAGCGGCAGCGGCAGCGGCAGCGGCAGCGGCAGCGGCAGCGGCAGCGGCAGCGGCAGCGGCAGCGGCAGCGGCAGCGGCAGCGGCAGCGGCAGCGGCAGCGGCAGCGGCAGCGGCAGCGGCAGCGGCAGCGGCAGCGGCAGCGGCAGCGGCAGCGGCAGCGGCAGCGGCAGCGGCAGCGGCAGCGGCAGCGGCAGCGGCAGCGGCAGCGGCAGCGGCAGCGGCAGCGGCAGCGGCTGTGGCAGCGACAGCGGCAGCGGCAACGGCAACTGCAACGGCAACGGCAACGGCAGTAGTAGCAGCAGTAGCAGTAGCAGTAGCGGCAGCGGCAGCGGCAGCGGTAGCGGTAGCGGTAGCGGTAGCGGTAGCGGTAGCGGTAGCGGTAGCGGTAGCGGTAGCGGTAGCGGTAGCGGTAGCGGTAGCGGTAGCGGTAGCAATAGCGGTAGCGGTAGCAATAGCGGTAGCAATAGCGGTAGCAAGGAGGCGGAGGCGGAGGCGGAGGCGGAGGCGGAGGCGGAGGCGGAGGCGGAGGCGGAGGCGGAGGCGGAGGCGGAGGCGGAGGCGGAGGCGGAGGCGGAGGCGGAGGCGGAGGCGGAGGCGGAGGCGGAGGCGGAGGCGGAGGCGGAGGCGGAGGCGGAGGCGGAGGCGGAGGCGGAGGCGGAGGCGGAGGCGGAGGCGGAGGCGGAGGCGGAGGCGGAGGCGGAGGCGGAGGCGGAGGCGGAGGCGGAGGCGGAGGCGGAGGCGGAGGCGGAGGCGGAGGCGGAGGCGGAGGCGGAGGCGGAGGCGGAGGCGGAGGCGGAGGCGGAGGCGGAGGCGGAGGCGGAGGCGGAGGCGGAGGCGGAGGCGGAGGCGGAGGCGGAGGCGGAGGCGGAGGCGGAGGCGGAGGCGGAGGCGGAGGCGGAGGCGGAGGCGGAGGCGGAGGCGGAGGCGGAGGCGGAGGCGGAGGCGGAGGCGGAGGCGGAGGCGGAGGCGGAGGCGGAGGCGGAGGCGGAGGCGGAGGCGGAGGCGGAGGCGGAGGCGGAGGCGGAGGCGGAGGCGGAGGCGGAGGCGGAGGCGGAGGCGGAGGCGGAGGCGGAGGCGGAGGCGGAGGCGGAGGCGGAGGCGGAGGCGGAGGCGGAGGCGGAGGCGGAGGCGGAGGCGGAGGCGGAGGCGGAGGCGGAGGCGGAGGCGGAGGCGGAGGCGGAGGCGGAGGCGGAGGCGGAGGCGGAGGCGGAGGCGGAGGCGGAGGCGGAGGCGGAGGCGGAGGCGGAGGCGGAGGCGGAGGCGGAGGCGGAGGCGGAGGCGGAGGCGGAGGCGGAGGCGGAGGCGGAGGCGGAGGCGGAGGCGGAGGCGGAGGCGGAGGCGGAGGCGGAGGCGGAGGCGGAGGCGGAGGCGGAGGCGGAGGCGGAGGCGGAGGCGGAGGCGGAGGCGGAGGCGGAGGCGGAGGCGGAGGCGGAGGCGGAGGCGGAGGCGGAGGCGGAGGCGGAGGCGGAGGCGGAGGCGGAGGCGGAGGCGGAGGCGGAGGCGGAGGCGGAGGCGGAGGCGGAGGCGGAGGCGGAGGCGGAGGCGGAGGCGGAGGCGGAGGCGGAGGCGGAGGCGGAGGCGGAGGCGGAGGCGGAGGCGGAGGCGGAGGCGGAGGCGGAGGCGGAGGCGGAGGCGGAGGCGGAGGCGGAGGCGGAGGCGGAGGCGGAGGCGGAGGCGGAGGCGGAGGCGGAGGCGGAGGCGGAGGCGGAGGCGGAGGCGGAGGCGGAGGCGGAGGCGGAGGCGGAGGCGGAGGCGGAGGCGGAGGCGGAGGCGGAGGCGGAGGCGGAGGCGGAGGCGGAGGCGGAGGCGGAGGCGGAGGCGGAGGCGGAGGCGGAGGCGGAGGCGGAGGCGGAGGCGGAGGCGGAGGCGGAGGCGGAGGCGGAGGCGGAGGCGGAGGCGGAGGCGGAGGCGGAGGCGGAGGCGGAGGCGGAGGCGGAGGCGGAGGCGGAGGCGGAGGCGGAGGCGGAGGCGGAGGCGGAGGCGGAGGCGGAGGCGGAGGCGGAGGCGGAGGCGGAGGCGGAGGCGGAGGCGGAGGCGGAGGCGGAGGCGGAGGCGGAGGCGGAGGCGGAGGCGGAGGCGGAGGCGGAGGCGGAGGCGGAGGCGGAGGCGGAGGCGGAGGCGGAGGCGGAGGCGGAGGCGGAGGCGGAGGCGGAGGCGGAGGCGGAGGCGGAGGCGGAGGCGGAGGCGGAGGTAGCAGTAGCAGTAGCAGTAGCAGTAGCAGTAGCAGTAGCAGTAGCAGTAGCAGTAGCAGTAGCAGTAGCAGTAGCAGTAGCAGTAGCAGTAGCAGTAGCAGTAGCAGTAGCAGTAGCAGTAGCAGTAGCAGTAGCAGTAGCAGTAGCAGTAGCAGTAGCAGTAGCAGTAGCAGTAGCAGTAGCAGTAGCAGTAGCAGTAGCAGTAGCAGTAGCAGTAGCAGTAGCAGTAGCAGTAGCAGTAGCAGTAGCAGTAGCAGTAGCAGTAGCAGTAGCAGTAGCAGTAGCAGTAGCAGTAGCAGTAGCAGTAGCAGTAGCAGTAGCAGTAGCAGTAGCAGTAGCAGTAGCAGTAGCAGTAGCAGTAGCAGTAACAGTAACAATGGCCACAGTAGTAGCAGTAGTATAAGTAGTAATAGTCGTAGATGGTCAGGATCCTTCGTTAACAATCGCATACCGTTTGCAAAGCTCAAAGAATCGTCTTAACTTACCAAATCCCTCATCGTTATAGTCTAAGATAAAATAAGCATAATAAAAGTATACTATAACACATTGAAATATAACATGCTTTCTCTAAGGTAATGTTTGTTTTATTCAAAATTCTCTGCTGGCTAACGTTAGTTCGTGTAATGTTTTGACAAGTTGTCACACAAGTGGTTCTTGGCCGTGAAAACATATTGTGCTAATTGTAATAAAATGTTCGCAATACACTGACAAAATTCGCAGCTTCGTCAATCTGCGCTATTCAACGTCGATTAAATGAGAGGCGGACATATATGCGACATCAAAACTTGCGTGAAAACGACCCTATGCACTAGCTGTGGTTAACATAAATCAACACTTCTTTTCTAAACTGTCATCGCCAAAGACGAAAGTGCTGGGCTCTCTTTGTTATCGATACTTCTAATTTAAGTTACGATATTAGTAACTCAAACTGGCGTCCACACTAAATAAATAATGGGGACATAGTCGGAGCATCAGTACAAAGGCATTATTACACTATATCGGATCATCACAACGGTAGATGGAATCAAGGGTGCTGTTGAAGATTGTCGGCACCATAATTTTAGCTTCTGCATAAATTATGCTCTTCACACTGAGTGAAAACTGTTCCTGGGGCATTTTCAGTCACAAGGTTGCAAACAAAATTTATTCAGTGGCATATGTATCAAATAACTTATGTGTGTGTTAATCCTCAAAATAAATTATTCCAAAATAGTTTGATAAATCTAACTTATTATTATTTTTGTCGATACAAGGCGGTCCAGCTTGACGTACTGTTCATGCCCCGGCCAATGCTTTATTACTATCAAACATTGACTATAAAGTTTAACTTAACTGCCGTTGTCATTGCAATAACCATCCTTTCCGAATCCAGCTAGCACCAGTTTCGTTGATTAATATGATGTACATGTGTTGTTTAAGACAACTTAGAATTACTAGTCAAATGCAATGCCATCAACACGGACTCTCATCGACGAGTCGTTTCGTATAACATCAATCAGTCATTGCGAAGCTATGTAGAGAATGTTAACGTGTGTGTGTGCGTGTGTGTGTGTGTGTGTGCGTGTGTGTGCGTGTGTGTGTGCGTGTGCGTGTGCGTGTGCGTGTGCGTGTGCGTGTGCGTGTGCGTGTGCGTGTGCGTGTGCGTGTGCGTGTGCGTGTGCGTGTGCGTGTGCGTGTGCGTGTGCGTGTGCGTGTGCGCGTGCGCGTGCGCGTGCGCGTGCGCGTGCGCGTGCGCGTGCGCGTGCGCGTGCGCGTGCGCGTGCGCGTGCGCGTGCGCGTGCGCGTGCGCGTGCGCGTGCGCGTGCGCGTGCGCGTGCGCGTGCGCGTGCGCGTGCGCGTGCGCGTGCGCGTGCGCGTGCGCGTGCGCGTGCGCGTGCGCGTGCGCGTGCGCGTGCGCGTGCGCGTGCGCGTGCGCGTGCGCGTGCGCGTGCCTGTGCCTGTGCCTGTGCCTGTGCCTGTGCCTGTGCCTGTGCCTGTGCCTGTGCCTGTGCCTGTGCCTGTGCCTGTGCCTGTGCCTGTGCCTGTGCCTGTGCCTGTGCCTGTGCCTGTGCCTGTGCCTGTGCCTGTGCCTGTGCCTGTGCCTGTGCCTGTGCCTGTGCCTGTGCCTGTGCCTGTGCCTGTGCCTGTGCCTGTGCCTGTGCCTGTGCCTGTGCCTGTGCCTGTGCCTGTGCCTGTGCCTGTGCCTGTGCCTGTGCCTGTGCCTGTGCCTGTGCCTGTGCCTGTGCCTGTGCCTGTGCCTGTGCCTGTGCCTGTGCCTGTGCCTGTGCCTGTGCCTGTGCCTGTGCCTGTGCCTGTGCCTGTGCCTGTGCCTGTGCCTGTGCCTGTGCCTGTGCCTGTGCCTGTGCCTGTGCCTGTGCCTGTGCCTGTGCCTGTGCCTGTGCCTGTGCCTGTGCCTGTGCCTGTGCCTGTGCCTGTGCCTGTGCCTGTGCCTGTGCCTGTGCCTGTGCCTGTGCCTGTGCCTGTGCCTGTGCCTGTGCCTGTGCCTGTGCCTGTGCCTGTGCCTGTGCCTGTGCCTGTGCCTGTGCCTGTGCCTGTGCCTGTGCCTGTGCCTGTGCCTGTGCCTGTGCCTGTGCCTGTGCCTGTGCCTGTGCCTGTGCCTGTGCCTGTGCCTGTGCCTGTGCCTGTGCCTGTGCCTGTGCCTGTGCCTGTGCCTGTGCCTGTGCCTGTGCCTGTGCCTGTGCCTGTGCCTGTGCCTGTGCCTGTGCCTGTGCCTGTGCCTGTGCCTGTGCCTGTGCCTGTGCCTGTGCCTGTGCCTGTGCCTGTGCCTGTGCCTGTGCCTGTGCCTGTGCCTGTGCCTGTGCCTGTGCCTGTGCCTGTGCCTGTGCCTGTGCCTGTGCCTGTGCCTGTGCCTGTGCCTGTGCCTGTGCCTGTGCCTGTGCCTGTGCCTGTGCCTGTGCCTGTGCCTGTGCCTGTGCCTGTGCCTGTGCCTGTGCCTGTGCCTGTGCCTGTGCCTGTGCCTGTGCTTGTGCCTGTGAGAGTGTGTGAGAGTGTGTGAGTGTGTGTGTGTGTATGTGTATGTATGTATGTATGTATGTATGTATGTATGTATGTATGTGTGTGTGTGTGTGTGTGTGTGTGTGTGTGTGTGTGTGTGTGTGTGTGTGTGTGTGTGTGTGTGTGTGTGTGTGTGTGTGTGTGTGTGTGTGTGTTTCGGTTGCCTTGCGTAATGGGGGGAGGGAGGCAAATGGAAACATATGATCTTTTTTATTACCGGAATCGATGTAATGCCCCAGTCATAGTGTCACTATCTGGCCGCGACATTGTGCCTCGTTTCTGATCCCCAAGTTTTGAAGAAAACAAAATACAAATTTCTGCCTGGTGCCGAGTTGTGACGCCTTGTCACCCCGTGCTAGCCACGCTGTCCTCTCGTTTTACGCTCGTTGTGACAAGATTGACAAATTACACCAAAGGTCAAAGTCGGGTTGTGCCTCCATGTCATAGCGTCGCTGTCGCCACGCTGTGCCTCGTTATGCAACGTAGCTAAATGTAGGGTCCAACAGGTGACATTATGACTGGGGCATAATAAGTCTGGTAGGATGATTTTTGGATGATTTTGGCACATGTTTTGTTGTAAGATGTGGTCAGATACAGGAACGATTTAATCAGATGTAGCCCGATGTGTACCCCAGCACAGTATATAACCTTCAAGAAGTCCAAACCGAAGAAGCTTCTGTGTATGGTGGCTAACAAGTTCGGCACATTCTCGTAATTCTACTGGCAAAATGCCAAATCACCAACATCTCAGCTAACTACACAGACCAGTGACAAGCGACTGAAATGCTCTAAGGTCACACTGACATACCTTTTTTGGCCTACCGCGATTAGGAAATCAAAGTGATTTGATTCATTCCATAGCTGGTGGACAATGATATAATTCATGAGCCAACTTAATGAATCAAGGGCGTGTTCGGTAACGCCTGTAGATATTCCTGTTGCGTTGACAGAACCTTTGTGTAGGTCTTGACTGTCTACCAACACGTTCTCTATTTCTGCATATTGCCTTGTGATAACTTTGTAAAATATTAATGTTGGGTGCAGATTGCTAAATAGACGGTCAGCGCTATTTTCTGAGTGTAACGATTGCACTGCAGTCTCATCGACGTTGAGGTTGTATTCTGTTTGATCTCTTATTGTTATTTAAAAAAAAAATGAATTTATTAAAAGTGTTTCTCAAATTCATTTAAATACAACACCAATTGCTGCTTCATTGAATTGTTTGTGGCCCTGGACATAACATCTCGCTTCCTGGATATTTATGTTCTGTTGCTCGTGATCTCCTTGACAATCTTGTTTAACGCCAGTACACCGATAACTATTGCCTGCTTGTCTGATGAAATTAATGATGTTAGCCTAGTCCTGGTTTATCCAAATTGTATGTATGTATGTATGTATGTATGTATGTATGTATGTATGTATGTATGTATGTATGTATGTATGTATGTATGTATGTATGTATGTATGTATGTATGTATGTATGTATGTATGTATGTATGTATGTATGTATGTATTGTATGTATGTATGTATGTATGTATGTATGTATGTATGTATGTATGTGTGTATGTGTGCATGTATGTATGTATGTATACATGTATGTATGTATGTATATATGTATGTATGTATGTATGCATATATGTATGTATGTATATATGTATGTGTTTATGTGTGCATGTATGTACGTATGTATGTATGTATACAAATTATATGTATGTATGTATGTATGTATGCATATATGTATATATGTATGTGTGTATGTGTGCATGTATGTATGTATGTATGTATATATGTATGTATGTATGACTAAACCATAGATACATATATGCATACATACATAAATACATACATATATACATACATACATACATACATACATACATACATACATACATACATACATACATACATACATACATACATACATACATACATACATACATACATACATACATGCATGTATTCATACATACATACATACATACATACATACATACATACATACATACATACATACATACATACATACATACATACATACATACATACATACATACATACATACATACATACATACATACATACATACCTACATACATACATACATACCTACATACATACATACATACATACATACATACATACATACATACATACATACATACATACATACATACATACATACATACATACATACATACATACATACATACATACATACATACATACATACATACATACATACATACATACATGCATGCATACATACATACATACACATTGCATCACCAGGCGAACGTCTGACTACTGTTTCGTGCTTATTCAAACTTACAACTTTTAGTGAACAAAGAAATACACACGATAGACGCACGCACATCATTGGTGTTGGCGACTCAAAGTTTGTGACTGTCTTCATTGCCATTATAGGCGACGTTAAGTGTTTTTATGGGTACTTTGAAGGCGCATCCATATAAACCTCCGTTTATATGCCAATGCTTTCAAACGATTGCATATCGTGATGTGGACCTCTGCATCAGAATACACGCCGCATTCCTCGGAGTAATCGCTTTGAAGCGGCTGCGTTGACGACATTTAACTTGACCCTGAAGTCCGAGTGATTGTAAATCCTGTCA
>OZ024867.1:8300912-8320912 GCA_964017155.1 Oasisia sp. SBJ-2009 | reverse complement strand
TCAGACCAGTTAATTTCTAAAAGGCTACACAATAAAATTATAGCCTGAGCATAGTTCCGTTAAGCATCTTGGAAGACAACTTTCTGTATCAGTAACGATTAAAATTAAAATGTGAGCTGGAAGATGTGTTTTGTTTCATTAATCGAATGACTACTATGTGATTTATAAAAAGTCAAAGAATTGTCCAAATGCTTATTACGGGCCTTCGCAAGATACATACTTACATGCTTGCATGCATGCATACATACATACGTACATACATGCATGAATATATACATACGTATAAACATGCAGCATGCATAAATATATACATATATACATACACACATCAACACACAAACACACATACTCGCATACACGCGTACACGCGTACACGCGTACACGCGTACACGCGTACACGCGTACACGCGTACACGCGTACACGCGTACACGCGTACACGCGTACACGCGTACACGCGTACACGCGTACACGCGTATACACATACACCCGTACGTCCTTGCAATCTCTCCGTCCGGAAGGAGATATTTCAAGGAGTGGACAGATGCAAGAGCTCAATATTGTTCATTCCTATTAACCCAACATAGGTGCAACAGCGACTATGATATAATAATTGCCTCAATTACCAACGTTCTGTGTGGTGACAGCTTGATTTGGTCCCTCAAATCCACCTGGTAGATTTTTGCTCAGTCGATGGTAGCTTATCCCAAGATATAATAAAGATGTAAATTAGTTTTCAGGCCGAATTTGAAATAACAAAAATAAACTTAGATATGCATTTGTAGTTGTTAATGAAGCAGGACTTACAGCACGATTAACGTCGATCACTCAGGCTCCGTCAGGTGGCAGCACTTTATCTGCATAACACACTAGCTATGAATGAGTATGTTTGTACCCATCATTGTGTCGTAGCGTGTGTGCGTTTGTGTGTATGTATATACATGTGCATGTTCATAAGTGTGTGTGCACGTGTGTGTGAGTGCACGTGCGCGTGAGAGCCTAGTTGAGTGTGTTCGTAGTTAATACTGCGGTGATTTCGCGACAGATATCACCATGACAATGTGTATTGCTCGTCGTTGTATTTTCTCAAGTTCGTGAATCTGTTGTTAACCAATTGAACAATGGTAGTCCCTTCTGAACAGCATGCCTTGAATTAAACAGGGTCACTTTGGTATACATAATACGTGAGCCAATTGTGTTGGTATGTAGAATACATGAGCCAAGTGTGTTGGTATATAGAATACATGAGCCAAGAATGTTGATATGTAGAATACATGAGCCAAGTGTGTTGGTATGTAGAATACATGAGCCAAATATGTTGCTGTTATCAAATAGCGGTGGTTACAATCGGTTCATCTATTCGCCGAACTACTTGTGCGCGATACGGTAGCCACAGTTAGCTGTCAGCTTCGTCACCAGGTGGCAGCACTGGGCCCAATTTCATGGAGCGTAATTAAGACGTCGTAGCGGGCGATACCCCGTCGTAAGCCTAAAACATCGTAAAGTTACACTAGTTGCGTTTCACGGGTCTTCTCCATAGTTGCACTTAGCTGCACCATGTATTTAGTAGGCGTAACTTTACGCTGGTTAAAATATTTACGGTATGCGCCCGAAGTTGAAAATGTACGGTATGCTCCCGACACGCCCCCTCTCAACATTATGATTGTTAATGTATACACTGGATATCCTTTACATTCATCATAGTTTTCCATTTGCTATACGAACGACAAAGGCACAGCTAGAAAGAAAAAAGGATGTTCAGACACAGCACAAATACAGGGATTCCCCACCGCGACGTAAGGGGGTCAATGCTAGTGGCACCAATGCTAAATTGTTCTCATGAAACCGACCGCAAGCTGCATTGACAATTCGCTGTTAGCTGCGACCAGTAGACCGCGTAATTGCGCGTAATGTTACACGGTTTCATGAAACTGGGCCCTGGACTATAACATATAAGTGTCACCATATGTTAGTATGCATGGTACACGATAGTACCAACGAGCTAGTAATCTGTCGTTATAGACAGTTATATCTGAATGCATTAGCAATGTAAAAGGGACTGTTTTATTAGTCCGAGCTCCAAAACTCCTCGTCCCCGACGATCAGACAGGCCTTATTTCACACCCTGGCATGGTCACCAGGTGGCGGCAGTGTCGAAGAAAGCACGAACCACATCACAGCGTGAAATAATGGCTGTTGGTCACGTGGTGACAGTCTAAAGGCGCTGATACACTATCAGGCAATGACGTATGGCAGTGACCTGTTGGATATGTTGCACACGTTTACGCAATTACAGACAGTGTCTCGAATCTGATGGCGATCACACATGCAATATTCTTAGCAGACACGTGGGATCCGATAGCCAATGACAATGGCACATTACAATAACACGCACCCGCTCCATGTTCAGTGAAAAGAACCTTCACACGTAAAGCCCAGATACATTATCAGCAATTTTCCTACGACAAAGCCGCAATTGAAATGTCTCAATTACACAACACACACAGACGCAGGCACACGCATGATGACTTCTCTGGTTTAACGTTTAGCTATTACAACAATTTCGTGTCAAATGCCGTCACGGAATTTGCATTGAAGTACAGATCGCCTGTACACAAGCTCTCAACTGACACACTGGTTTGTGCTGCTTTTATTCTAGGTTGATGTTTTTAACAGGCATTTACGAAGGGCTCAGCAAAGGGAACCGGCAAAGCCATGATAAGGCATTAACACAATCAGAAAAACTTTACTGTTTTCTGACACACAAGTTATTCATCGTCATCAAGTGTTCTACCACACGGAAGACAACATTGGTAAAATCAAGCTAATTGTTGGTGCTAATGTTTTATTCGTGTAAATGTATATCAGTACATCATCATATATCTGCCAGATTTTCAATTTCAGAGCGGTATTTCCGTAAAGGTCTATGAACAATTGTGTTGTAATTCGTTAGTCTAAATATGCATTATCCCGAACAATTTCATGCCTAAGACGCACATTACAACGTTCGGAACATATGTTAACAAAAGCAGTAATGTAATCTAATAACAGTCAGTCGCATCGAATGCTTAAATAATCAACAGTGATTCGTAATATATTTAACATCAAACGAATCGCCACATTCACGCACGCATGCGTGCAACCGTGCAGAACACAAACACACTCACATACGCACACGTATGCACTTACACATATATGCACACATACAAACACAGTTCATATACCGGTACAAACACACACACACGTATACACACACTCACAAACGCATAGACACACACATACATTCACACAAACACATATACATACTTGTACACATACTACCTTCCTTCTTTCATTCCTTCATGAATTCCTCCATTCGTTACATCGTCTACCATCTATATAAAACAAATTACGTCAGAACGTTACAATAAATGTTACGACGCAATTTCGGACAGTTTGCTAAGCTGTCGTCTAGACGGGGCGACAGCAGTCGAAATTTAGAGATAAGTATAATCAATAACAATTATCGACATAGGTACCGTTCTCTAATTGGCGTTACTTCGGTCACGCAGCTTTCTTTGTTATTTTTGTATGCTATTTTAATGTACCTGATCAAGTTTCAAAGTAATTTCGTAAAACCTGTGAGCAATCGTGTATGATATTGTACCAAAAGTTTGTTATTTCACCGCGTTGTCTCCGGGGATGGTCTCATCATCAACCATTCACAGGATGACGTAGTTCGGACAAAGAGTTATAATTGCTCTCCCTTTGACACTGTCACTTGAGTATACTTTATAAAGCCAGTAAATTAGCTCCAATCAACCGTCACAACTTTCTGTTGTAAAATGAATGCACTACATTAAGTATGTTAATTGAACTACATGATTCGACATCACGACAATTAGTATCACTGTCGTTTCAGAGCTTACGTTTTCTTGACGATACGGAAGTTGTTTCTGCTTATGCCCGATTAACGTAAACTCATTAATGTACGATTATATTCAAAGTAATCGTAGTTTATGTACCACGTGCTGTCATTTTACGTTCGTTACGTTTTACGTCACGAGCTAAAATTCACCCGATACATTATATTACTATGTTTCGTTATGTCACCATCATAGTCACACCAATAACATCAACTCTTCTTCAAACTATGTTTTGATTGCCTCGTGCAACAGTGAGACAAATAAAGGTGGTTGACACTTTGTATACGTCTTTTTGTAGTGTGCAGCGTATGCCGGCCTGTAATTTGTTTTAATTTGAGATGTAGCTTGAGGCGTTAAAGTTCTTATTGCTAACAAATGCTAATAGCTGACTCGCGGGTGTGCATAGTCGTCGCCCGTACGTTATTTAACCTCAGAAAACATGTGCATAAACGTGGCCCGAACATTATTTAACTCCCGAAAACATGTACGCGCTGCAGCGCTTCATGTAAGCGCATAGAAGCTCGGAATGAACCAGTACAACAATATCGATCTATCTAGCCGTTCGTGGAACGTTTAAAAAAGCAAAGTTGGGTTTTTATCGAATGACATCACGACAGGTAATATATGATCCTGCTATCGGAATCGTCCTAAGATAGATAAATAGATAGTTACAATTTTCCTAATCGCATACATCATACAAATAAACATAATCAACAAATATGACCATGAATAATATAGTACATCGTTCCCTACTAACAACGGAGCCAATTAAGGTTGTAGCCAGTTAATTAACATGAGGATAATATAATAGGCTGAATACTTACACAGAAGAGAAACTGGCGTCTGTCAACCCAGCAGTAGTAGTATAAACAACGCAATCATAATTATACAATTGTTACATGTTGAATAAAGTTTACAGTTCTATATTAGACCCGACTAAAAAAATAATCAAGACAGTAGTGTTAAGTATTAGGTTGACACATAAATAATAGTGCAGACGTAAGGATACACCAATAGCAATTATAAACAGAATCAGTTTATACGTGTGAATACATATTTCATAATTTATGTGATTTGACATAAGGTTCTGTTACATGTGCTTCATAATTGAATTAAGATTGACCCAGATTTTCATACCCCCTAATCACTATTGATTTGGAAGGTAACACAAAACGACTAGGTTGGAATTGCATTCCAATTCACCAGACATTTATATAACAAATTGTTTGAGAACCTGATAGTTGAATTAATAAAAGGACGTATTTGTGGTATTTGTCTGACCCATTCCGAGCTTCATGGGCCACTGTAGCTGGCGCACTGGCGTACATTTATTTCAAGAGTTATATACTGACCGGGCGACTTGTGTGCACATGCGCGAGTCAGTTGTGAAATGGTTCGGGAAAATGCATGTTTAGACTGATTAGTGATAATTGTTCGTATAATTTTACGGAAATAGCGCGCTTAAAATGATATTCCGGCCAATCGATGATGATGTACTTTTCGACTTTTACACGAATAAAACATTAGCACCAACAATGAGCTTGACTTATCAACGTTGTCTTCTCATGTTTGGTTGAACACTTGATGACCTGTGAGAACATTGGTGCCAGAAAGCAGGACAAATGCGATCACCGGCGCCAAAGTTCTTCTGATCGTGTTAATGTCATACCTAGTGCCTTAATCTGATTTCGCCTGTTCCCTCTGAGCCCTTCATTAATCCCAGATTAAATCGCAGAATAAAAGTAGCACAAACCGAATTGCCAGTAGGGAGCTTGCTTGCTCACGATCTGTCCCTGATTGTAATGTCCGTGACGGAACTTGATCCAAAATTGCGGAAATGGTCACGATCCATGAGGACGTTTGCATGGGCTAACCGTTAAACAGCGAAGTCATCGCGGATATGCGTGCGTGCGTGTGTGCCTCTGTTGAGCAATTATGACAATGCAATAAAAGAAAACTCATTGGATACTAATTTAATTTTTGCAGTGATGCGATATTGGCAATAATTGTATATCGTAGACGAAACCATATCAGCACGACACCCTGTACAAATACGCGATAACAGACACTGTCCGACATAGCTAGACAAAATGAGACATGCGACATTATCGTACGACGATGCCTGATAATGTATATGGACCTGACGGGAGAAGGTCACTCTTTCACTGATTATGGCGCGGGTGTGAGTCATTGCAATGCGATATTTTCATTGGCTATCTGATCCCCCGTGTCTGCTATGATTATTGCATGTGCGATCGCCGTCAGACTAGCGACACTGTCTGGTGTTGACGTAAATGTGTGCAGTTTACCCAACAGGTCACTGTCATACGTTATTGCCTAATAGTGTATCAGCGCCACGTGATCAACACCCATTACGACACCGTATCATGTGGTCGGTGCTTTCTGCGACACTGCTGCCCCCTGGTGACCACACTAACAGCTAATTGTGTGTTTACGGTAACTCGCACAAGTAGTTCGGCCGATAGGTGAATCGCTTGTAACCTACGCTTTTTGTTACAAGTGCAAGACACTTGGCACATGCATTCCATATGTCAAAGGAGTTAGGACCAAGTTTAGGCTCCCACGCACGCACGCCAATCACGTACCAATTACGTTATGCTCTCGCACATCAAGCACGCACACCGGAAAAAAACCCAGCTGTTTGCCATGCGAAACTAACCCTGACAAACCGCCCATGTGAAGTGGGGAAGTTAACTAATTTAAATTAATAATTGTCTTCGCCACACGCGAGAACACCGAAAGTTCCCTCCCCAATTTGTAGATAGATAAAGGACTGTTGTAAATCACAAAATAATGGCCCGTTCAGAGTTTCACAGTGTGATCCGAAATGGTTACTGCTCGCTGGCACTGACGAAGTTAGCAGCAACGACAACTGTTCGTGGCACTGACGAAGTTAGCAGCAACGACAACTGTTCGGTGGCACTGACGAAGTTAGCAGCAACGACAACTGTTCGGTGGCACTGACGAAGTTAGCAGCAACGACAACTGTCGCACGAGGACACATGCTACTATATTTACGATAACAAAAAATATAAAACAATATTCGCTTTTCACTCTTCTGTGTCATATCACATTTTAGATGTTACACATGTATTATGTAGAACTATATGAAACTGTCCATGATGAAGTATGTCACCGTGTCAGATAGTAGTGCGAATGTTATGTACAGTGACAATTAAAGGAACATGCAACCATGGTGTTGAAAATGCGTTAAAATCCCCCCAATTCCCACATACTATTCATGATAGAATATTGTAACACATGTATTATTTGTTTAATTTTGTAAGAATGTTATACATCATAAAATTAATCTTGAAACGTGCATTTTCACTGACCATGGGCGCTGCCATTGTTGCCCATTTCACGGGGAACTCACGAAGATTAACGCGAGAGAATGCGTGAGTGTGACGTAGGCGGTCCACCACCTCAGTGATATAGGCGTAGCGTAATATGTAAACACTAGCATAGCGACATGAATCGAGTTGTTTTATGAGTCTTGTGATAATGAAATGCTTGAATATCAAGCATACGGATGTCAAAAGAAGGCAGGAGAAGAGTCCGTGAAAGGAATGAGATTTGTCCAAATGCCAATAAATTATCTACGAAGCACGCTGTCAAAGGGCGAGTTGGCGATTAAATGGCTCCACAATATAGGTACGAGTCATACAGTGGAAACATTCAATTTCAACCGGAAAATGGTTTGCCAGTACCATGTCACCGTTGATATGGAACACAGGTTGCCCGGATTGGGCGAAAGACGACTGTTGAACGAAGCTACTGTCCCCACTGAATTTGTGCGCAGAACGAAAAGTTCGGGGCCGAAGCGAAGGGTCTGTGTTGCACGCGAAGAAGGGTCTCGCAAAAGGGACGAACTTAATGTATGCAAATACTATATATGGGGTACTAGAATATTATTCAATGTATTTCCTTTATTATAATAAAAATCAATGATTAGTAAAATATTCATTGCGCGACGGTCGACTGGAATAATTAGCTGGATTTGTTTACATATGAAAGTGGGCGATAATAAAAGTTATTAAGCTCCGTCGAACCAACCAAGTCCAAAATGGATTGCGCGATTTCCTTTGTTGCAGTCTCTACTTGAGCATCATTATTCTTTATCCTATTCTTTATGAATGTTTATATTATAAGGGGCGGCGTTTTTTGTTATAGCTATCGCTCTGTAACTAATTAAATGGATGAATATATCTCAGACTCAGTGGGTACGTGAAGAATTCGTTTTGTTTTGCCCACCCGAGGCGCTAGCGGTGGTGGATCTGTGACGTCACACGACCACAGGCGAAATGTCCAAAATGTCAGCCTCCAGGGAGGTTCACTAATTATCCTTAAAAGTTAACAAATCATTTCAGAAAAAAAGAACAAAATATGGGATATGATTCAATGAACATTGTTTAATGGTTTAAGCAATTTTTACTTTTTGGGTTGCATGTTCCTTTAAAGTCTATCTTGGAAGCACGTGACGTTTCACTTAGAGCTTATGTAGGCTGAACATCGAGGAAGGCTTCCAGACTTTATGATCTGAAACAGGTTTAGTGGAATTCAATGCTATGTTTTCAGAACTACGAATCTACTGTAAATTATTAATTGACGGACGGACGGACGGACGGACGGACGGACGGACGGACGGACGGACGGACGGACGGACGGACGGACGGACGGACGGACGGACGGACGGACGGACGGACGGACGGACGGACGGACGGACGGACGGACGGACGGACGGACGGACGGACGGACGGACGGACGGACGGACGGACGGACGGACGGACGGACGGACGGACGGACGGACGGACGGACGGACGGACGGACGGACGGACGGACGGACGGACGGACGGACGGACGGACGGACGGACGGACGGACGGACGGACGGACGGACGGACGGACGGACGGACGGACGGACGGACGGACGGACGGACATCGTACTCGCGGCCCACACGCATTTACGGCAGAGATAATGCACACTTATTGTGTAGACCTACCCGTGTATAGATTTAATTCCGTGAAAGCATTTGTGTTTTTGTTATGCCCAGAGTCCAGGTTGTCAATTATTTACCACATGTCCTGTCAGTTGATCAAATGTGCAATGGCGTGTGTGAGCGGGCCATTGTAGTCAAAGCGACAAGTGTCACGGAACGCTGTGCACAGGTTGTAAATAATTGACAACCTGCACGGTCTTGTCCTCTGACTAATACGCAGTCAACAGGTGGCGAGCCGCCGCCCACGAACTGTCTCCGTTCGAATTTGAAAGGGGACAATCTGTTGTAGGCGATGGCTGACTGTATCGGAGATTTTTCTCCAGCACCGTTGCTGAACACAGAACATTAACAGGTGGAAGTAGTAGGGAATGTATGGAACGGTTCATTTTTTTATCCTTCTGAGGCGTGAAGTGTATTAACTGCATCACATGATCGGTTGTGAGGGCATATATATATATATATATATATATATATATATATATATATATATATATATATATATATATATGGAGGGCGGCAGGGAGGTAGGGAGGGAGGGAGAAAGAGGGAGGGATAGAGGGAGGGAGAAAGAGGGAGGGAGGGAGAAGGAGGGAGGGAGAAAGAGGGAGGGAGGAGAAAGAGGGAGAGAGGAAAAAAGGGGAGGCAGAAAGAGTGAGGGAGGGAGGGAGAAAGAGGGAGGTAGGTAGATAGGGAGGGTGGGAGGGAGGGAGGGAGGGAGGGAGGGAGAGAGGGGGGAGGGAGGGAGAAAGAGGGAGGATGAAAACGGGGGGAGCGAGTGACGGACGAAGGTAATTATGTGTTTTATTACTTTTGTCTTATCCGTCATTCTAATAGATAGTCCCATCAAACAGTATTAATTTTGTATCTTAAGAGAGCCTGTTATCCCTATGTCTTATGATCTACGTGTCCTCGAGCCTTGAAGCTGATGTGGAAATATAGATGTTTCGAGGCAACGATTTAAATATGGCTCTTAGATATTATGTAAGACAGACATTGTGAAGTGCATATTGGGTTTTATACATGAAACCTGTAATCTACAAACTTTCACCTGTCTTCTGGAGACTTTCATAGCACTTTTTCACTTGACAATCATAATGATAAGCACTACTATGACAAAGCACAACGGAAATCTTACTATCGTGGAGTGTAATTGCAAAACAAATGAAACAGAAAGATGGCTCATAAACTGAGGTTCTGAAAGCAACATCATTACTTTTACCCCGGATGCTAGGTATAACACGATCTTCAAAAGGAAATTTGACTTGAAAGCAATAATGGGCACTCACTAGTTTGCATACAAAAAGCTGGATATTGATGGAACCAAATAAATCGAACCATCTATCAAATGACAAAGGGGAATATTGTGTTTATAAGTATATAGCTATCTGTATGATAAGTCTCATATTTCAGAATATTATGCAATTGGCTCCATTTGTAATACGAATAGAAATGTATTTAAAACAATTGTATTTCCAACGTCAACTGTCCTCTTCTCGGGAATCGTTCTCAGTCTTGAACACCTCCTTCACTTCCAACGACACTTCCGGTATTTCCTGCCTGTTTTCTGTTCTCACTGGCGGGTCGTCCGTATATATAAACTATCTGAGACAATGTCTTCCTCGGCGTTGATCACACTGGATAGTGATTCCAGTAAATAACAAATAATAAAACACCAATGGCGGGCGGGCGGGCGGGCGGGCGGGCGGGCGGGCGGGCGGGCGGGCGGGCGGGCGGGCGGGCGGGCGGGCGGGCGGGCGGGCGGGCGGGCGGGCGGGCGGGCGGGCGGGCGGGCGGGCGGGCGGGCGGGCGGGCGGGCGGGCGGGCGGGCGGGCGGGCGGGCGGGCGGGCGGGCGGGCGGGCGGGCGGGCGGGCGGGCGGGCGGGCGGGCGGGCGGGCGGGCGGGCGGGCGGGCGAGCGAGCGAGCGAGCGAGCGAGCGAGCGAGCGAGCGAACGAACGAACGAACGAACGAACGAACGAACGAACGAACGAACGAACGAACGAACGAACGAACGAACGAACGAACGAACGAACGAACGAACGAACGAACGAACGAACGAACGAACGAACGAACGAACGAACGAACGAACGAACGAACGAACGAACGAACGAACGAACGAACGAACGAACGAACGAACGAACGAACGAACGAACGAACGAACGAACGAACGAACGAACGAACGAACGAACGAACGAACGAACGAACGAACGAACGAACGAACGAACGAACGAACGAACGAACGAACGAACGAACGAACGAACGAACGAACGAACGAACGAACGAACGAACGAACGAACGAACGAACGAACGAACGAACGAACGAACGAACGAACGAACGAACGAACGAACGAACGAACGAACGAACGAACGAACGAACGAACGAACGAACGAACATTGTCGATTGTTTATGAGGAGTCCTGCTAATTGATCAATATAACCATCGCGTTGTCGTCTGAGAGCAAATTTCTATTGTCAACGCCACCAGTGTCAGTGTCACCATCGGCCGACAGGTGGCAGTGTCAGTGTTGATGACGAACAGTCAATGGGGACACCGCGGTAAAACAACAGCACTTTGACAAAACATCCTTCGCTACTGCTGTTGACAACATTACAGTGGTACACGACCACTAGTGACTCCATTAATAATCCATATGTTACTATTTATGTCGACGACAGTTATTGATTATACTTATCGCTGTTCGCTACATTCTGTCTACTGGCTCCCGCTGTAGACGATACTTCAACACATTACATGGACATGAATTGTAACATTGATTTTCTGGTTTTGTCATTGTTTGTTTTTATGTAGGAGAAAGTCCGGTAGCAAGAACCACTAGAAAATATGGACCTGTACCCTAACTCAAAAAGTGTACAACAAACCTTTTGCATACTGAGTTAGGATAGGTTGCGGAACAACCAGCCAGCATTTGGACTGGAAAGACGACAACATAATGATATTTACGTTAATAACAGTTCCTGAAATGTCTTGCGATTTCCGTATGTTGCGTGAATGCATTTAAATAATACCTTGTTGTGTATCTATATCAACATGAATTACGTTTTATGACGACATATAATATTTTACTTTCAATCTGGGCAATCTAGAGATTGAAATGGGTACATGCAAAGAATATTTGTTAAAATATATTGAAATAATATATAATTTAAGACATTAGCATACTCTAAATAATAAAGTAGATAATTTACAAGATGTATCTATAAAACTAACTAAGATTCCTTCAGACAATACACATATTGTCTGTGGTTATATGTCTAAATTTACTAAAAATAATAGATAGCTTAAAACATTAAAATAAATACATATAACCATAAATGAAGGCATTACAATATTTTACACATATCCATATCAGCATGTACCTAAGTTTGTTAAGCATAACTGTGAGGTATTTTGATTGAACAGACACTCGTTAATGAAACAGTTCTTGGTCCAGGCCGAACTACGCCATCCTCTGAATGTTTGATGATGAGACCATCCCTGGAGACACCGCGGCGAGACAACAATCCTTTGCCAAAACTTCCTATTGCTCACAGGTTGTATAAGATGATAACTAAATTTGACCAGGAACGAGAGACTCCATGAAAATAACATACGTTAACAACATGTAAAGCTGCGTGGATGGAATAACGCCACTTCAAGAACGGTATGTGTGTCGACAATTATTATTGATTATATATAATATGTATAATCAATAACTGTTGTCGGCGCAGGATATTATCGCTAGATATCGACTACTGTCCGCCTTTCTAGACGAGAGTTTAGCAAACTACACGAACTTGCATTATAGCTTTTATTCTATGTAGACGATCGAATGAACGATCGAACGATCGAACGATCGAACGATCGAACGATCGAACGATCGAACGATCGAACGATCGAACGATCGAACGATCGAACGATCGAACGATCGAACGATCGAACGATCGAACGAGCACGGGCACGGGCACGGGCACGGGCACGGGCACGGGCACGGGCACGGGCACGGGCACGGGCACGGGCACGGGCACGGGCACGGGCACGGGCACGGGCACGGGCACGGGCACGGGCACGGGCACGGGCACGGGCACGGGCACGGGCACGGGCACGGGCACGGGCACGGGCAGGGGCACGGGCACGGGCACGGGCACGGGCACGGGCACGGGCACGGGCACGGGCACGGGCACGGGCATTTATTATGTATTTTATGATTAATATGTAATTTATTAATTTATTTAATACAGCATTAATTGTATTTATTTATGTATATACCTATACATATATTTATTTACATTTATTTTAAAACATTATAATTTGTCTCATTGTATACATATTTTTTTATGTATTTTAAATAGTAATATGTTGTGAAGCGGCAGGAACAATTATGGATGTGGCGCTATACCAAATAAATATATTATTATCAGTATTAATCTTCTAGTAGTAATAATGGCTTGTTTGAATGCTTTCTGGAGAAGTCGAGCTGTTCTTAAATTGAACAGGTAAGTCTAGTTAGACGGTGTTATGCAGTTACTCTTCCACAAATCCACCTCTGTCTTGTATTCTTTGTCATACAGGTGTCCCGATCCACTGTCCCAACGCTCTTCTTGTCAGTGCTGAGACTACTGTGGTGAGACTTCCATTGAACACGTCGTCAGCACGCGCGATGTACGGACCTCCAACAAAGCCGGTCATCAGATCAAGTAAGTAAGAGCCTGCTGTGGAATCTCGCTCTTAATGACTGAACAAATGCGACTTTTGTAGAGAAGTGACCTTATTTATACTATTACTTCCCAATATGTTCTCTCTGTAGAAACTTTTTTAATGTCCCATGGTGATCGTAATAGTGAGGTGTCTGCAGTACTGAGGTGATCTTAGAGTGAGGTCACAGCGTACTTAGATAGTTTCGGTGATATCGATTCATGTAGAACTGATATGGTCACCGGAAGTAAGTAAGTAAGTGACACCTCACTAGTATAGTGACCCTCGGAACAGGCCTGTAGTAACATATACAGAGAGGTTACCTTTTTAATTATATAACAGTGTATGGAATTTATTCATGACTGGACTGGAGCATCTGAATACAATTTCTACGAAATCGCTGGAAGCTTTATGTGTGAGATATGTGGGATTTATTAGAAGCGAAACTCTCGGATTTTCCACAAAGAAAAACAGAGATTGGTTTGATGAAAACAATGAAGAAAACCAGAAAATACTGGCTATAAAAAGATCAGCATATCAAGCTCACCTGGCTCAAGCTTCCTGCCCACAGAAGAAGGCGGCCTTCCGTGTTGCATGCTGCACTCTTCAAAGCTTCGAAATATTCAGAATGAATGGAGGACCAATCTTGCAGAAAGAACTCAACAGTGCGAAGTGCAGATGAAAATCGCGGCTCACCGAAAATGACTCTATCCTAAACCGATGTTCGGTTCGCTTTCACCACCTGTTTAATGCCTGCCACACAATCGAACAATCCTCGAATGCGAATTCACAACAGCCAGTGAAAACATAAGTGAGCAAACCCCAACACTGCAAGATACGCTGAAAGCCATATAACAGTTGAAAAGTACAACAGTTGCAGGAATTGATGGAGTCCCTCCAGAGATTTGGAAAAATGGAGGACTAGCACTAAATATCAAACCCCAAGAATGTTTCGTCTGCTACTGGGAGCAAGGAAAACTCCCACAAGATATCCGTGACGCAGTCATCATCGCCCTGTTCAAAAACAAAGGGATGTTCAAAAACAAAGGGAAAATTATGACAGTACAAACTATCGCGGGATAACACTTCACTCTATCGCCGGCAAAACCTTAGCAGACTTATACTATTGCAGATGAATACCTCCCAGAGAGCCAATGTGGTTTTTATGGCCAACGGGGGAACCAATGCCATGATGTTTGCCTTGTGACAATTTCAAGAAAGGTGCCGAGAGCAAAGGAAAGGATTGCTCATCACATTTGTAGACTTAACAAAACCGTTTGACACCGTGAGCAGAAATGGACTTTGGAATATTCGTAGAAAACTAGGCTGTCCACCAAAATTCCTAGTCAAGGTCATCATGAATATCAATTAGGCCATGTGAGACACGGCAACATTCTTCCAAGCCCTTTCAAAATCACAAATGGCGTGAAACAGGACTGTGTTCTGTCTCCAACGATGTTCATGTTATTTTGTTAACGTGATGCTCCAACATGTAACAGAGGAACTTGATGACAAGAATGGCATTTACATTCGTTTTCATACATATGGCACCATCCTAAATATATATTGGATTGACTTCGTCACCAAAATCGAGGTGCTTGAAATGGATAAAGTTACCAGCATAGAAGCCATGCTCATCGAAATACAGCTTCGCTAGGCAGGACATGTCTCCAAGATGGAAGACCATCAAAATAATTGATAACTTCCACTGGCCAAAGCGAAGACGGGGAACCTCAAAACAAATACAAATACACTTTGAAAAGGTCACTCGCCACATGCATCACCGATTTCTGCCAGTGGACAATACAAGCAGCCAATCGAACGAACTGGCGACACACAGTCTACCAGGCTACCACTTCCTTTGAAGTCAAACGAAGGGCCAGCATGGAAGACAACAGGAGAAGGCGGGCAAAACCGGGACCCTTTTAAAATAGACATTGGACAGATCATGACGTGTGGCCGCTATGGAAAGACTTGCCTATATCGGATAAGTTTCATCAGCCATCAGCGTGCCTGCACCAGACGAAGACTTCATCCTTCCTGTATCTTCGTTCGCGAAGCAGAGTCATAATGATTATAATCTAGAATATGTACACTGACAGTGAACAATGTTGGTGGCTTCATGTATTGTGATTGTTGCTGTTTATATTTCATTCTCAATAACATAATTTTGGAATGTTAAATTAGCGATGTCCGTTGTTTTTTTGTTGTAAGTTGATAAGCATGTTTTAATTTCATTACTGAAATTACACACGTTGAATAAAACATAGGTATAATTTCCAAGCCACAGGTGTTAGTTTCATGACTAAGATTACACACGTGGAAAACATAACACATACTTTACATGCACTAATGTGTAAACAAAACAGGAAGTGACCCCATTCTTTGAGCAAACGAGTCGGTGGTGCTTGGCAACACCATATTAATTATGAACCATTGTTTTTGCATGCATTTGTATAAATAATTTTTATAAACATTAAAAATAAAAATTTACATTAATTATATAAATATGAGAATTTAATGTAAAAATACATATTCTCAATACACATTTTGAACATTAATTTATAAAGATGGGTTTATTTATATTTAATCAGTTCCCTTCTATGAATGGATGTCGTTCTGGGTAAACATTTGTTAATGTAAAATAGAGGGGTTTCGTATTCACGAAACTATATAATTATATTCCAGGAATGTTCGTTTGGGGACTGGCAGTGGACGGTGTTGGTGGCTTCGTGTTCTGGCCTGAAAATACAGCAATCAGGCAAACTTCGCTGGATGGCTCCAACACGACGACCCTCTTAGATACAGGCAAGTTATATGTAAACTAATACACTGAGTCATTGTAACAGAGCATCGATTAATTCATCTTGTTACACAATATCCATTGTATCATTGAGTAAAACAGCATGCATTGTATTAATTTGTAATACATCTTTCACTATATCATTAAGTAAGAAACATCCATTGTATCATCTTGCAGTACGGCATTCGTTCTATCATCTAATAATATAGCATCAATTGTATCATCTTGTAATACAGCATCCATTGTGTCATTTATTAAAACTGCATCCATTGTATCATCTTATAATACAGCATCCGTTGTGTCATTTAGTAATACAGTATCCATTGTGTCATCTGGTAATACTACATCCCTCTCCTCTTTTCATCTGTGTTGGCTTATGTTATCTTACCGTAACAAATGCATTTGGGTATATTTCAGGAACCACATATTTATATATTAAGACGTAGCACGCTGTTTCCAGATCTGCCTGTCTAGCGCTATCCTATGCCATAAGAGGCCCTTCCAGTAAACGTCTAGTTCGTCTCTTGATCCACCATCTCGCATGTCTTCATCTAAATTGTTTCCCGGTGTAAGCTCGATAATACTCTAGCCACGCATGTACGTGGCTACTACAGAGTGCTGAGCTACAATGAGAAGAAGAACGTGTCCTGGGAGGTGGTACGCGATATACATCGGAGAAGGCGCATGCTACGGATAAACCCGTTCTTCGTTCGTACAAATGTATTTATTTCAGTCCCGATACGTGACTTTTCTTACACACAATTCTTTCCATTTTGCGTGCGGTTTGTTATATGCCAATTCGGTGTGTGCCCATTAAGGCTAGAAGGTAGGCAGTAGGCAGGCACGTAAGCAGGCATACAAAAATACAGAAACAGAGATACACACACACACACACACACACACACACACACACACACACACACACACACACACACACACACACACACACACACACACACACACACACACACACACACACACACACACACATTGATGCTGTTCTTGAAGTTGTGGATATCACATGCACACATAAGCACGGTAACAAATACGCCAAATTGTAAAGTAATCTACGATTCCAGGCTGATTGCGGAGGAAACTTATCATATTGCAGCATAGTTCAAATAATATTTCGTTATCATGGACTCAAATCCTAACATTTATAACGTTACTTACCGACCACAGCTCTTTGGCATATACACCCATCTATTTAAAGTACTTGTTAAATATTAATTTTTGATTTGTTCTTATTGAAAACTTACCTTCACAACTTTACCTACCCAGCGAGCTATCTGCCAAAAACACTCACATGTTAATAGAACCTTGTTAATCTTAAAAAAAAATTGCCAACACATTAAAGAGGGACCAACAGACACTTGCTTGGTTTTCTGTATATAGAAGAAATAATTAGTCTAACCCTTTTCAAATACAAATAAGTATAACGCGGTAATTAATGCTTGGAGAGGGTCACACGTAAACGCGTGGTTGTCAGGTTCTGCTTATGTCAATAATGCTTGCGTCAGGCATGCAATCCTAATGTTGACTTTAGGGAAGCGAACATATTGAATTCGAATAATGCGGAAAAGACTTTGCATCAACAACAAACTTTCAGTAAATGTGTAGCATTATTTAACGCATCTTTTATATTGTTTTCTCTACAGGCGCAAGTATACGGCAGCTAATCGCTGAACCGGTAGAAAACAAACTGTACTTCACAACCGGGTCACGGGTTGAAACGTATGCGTTGGAGAGCGGTGTGAGAACGACAGTCGTCAACAGTAGCGGCGGAACGAAAGGCTTGGCCATAGATCGCAACTTGAGGTAATGTGACACATGCAGTCTTACTACTAAAACTAGGCAGATACGCACAAATATTATGCAAAGTGGTGGGCAGTTTTAACACTCAATAGTCGCTGAAGGTGTTCTTCTTGTGTCCCCAAACAATACGACCACATATGTAATTTTACAGTTATTTTATTTGGACGTATTTAACAACTTGGGACACACAATAAAATGGGATAATTTGATTATCAGGTATGCAGCATTACAGTAAATACACATATTTTACAATTTACTAAAACACGAACATCGGGGTTATTTCAAGATAAATATATTATTGCAAAGAAAACATATACACAAACCCGAACCCGAACCCGAACCCGAACCCGAACCCGAACCCGAACCCGAACCCGAACCCGAACCCGAACCCGAACCCGAACCCGAACCCGAACCCGAACCCGAACCCGAACCCGAACCCGAACCCGAACCCGAACCCGAACCCGAACCCGAACCCGAACCCGAACCCGAACCCGAACCCGAACCCGAACCCGAACCCGAACCCGAACCCGAACCCGAACCCGAACCCGAACCCGAACCCGAACCCGAACCCGAACCCGAACCCGAACCCGAACCCGAACCCGAACCCGAACCCGAACCCGAACCCGAACACGAACACGAACACGAACACGAACACGAACACGAACACGAACACGAACACGAACACGAACACGAACACGAACACGAACACGAACACGAACACGAACACGAACACGAACACGAACACGAACACGAACACGAACACGAACACGAACACGAACACGAACACGAACACGAACACGAACACGAACACGAACACGAACACGAACACGAACACGAACACGAACACGAACACGAACACGAACACGAACACGAACACGAACACGAACACGAACACGAACACGAACACGAACACGAACACGAACACGAACACGAACACGAACACGAACACGAACACGAACACGAACACGAACACGAACACGAACACGAACACGAACACGAACACGAACACGAACACGAACACGAACACGAACACGAACACGAACACGAACACGAACACGAACACGAACACGAACACGAACACGAACACGAACACGAACACGAACACGAACACGAACACGAACACGAACACGAACACGAACACGAACACGAACACGAACACGAACACGAACACGAACACGAACACGAACACGAACACGAACACGAACACGAACACGAACACGAACACGAACACGAACACGAACACGAACACCAACACCAACACCAACACCAACACCAACACCAACACCAACACCAACACAAACACAAACACAAACACAAACACAAACACAAACACAAACACAAACACAAACACAAACACAAACACAAACACAAACACAAACACAAACACAAACACAAACACAAACACAAACACAAACACAAACACAAACACAAACACAAACACAAACACAAACACAAACACAAACACAAACACAAACACAAACAGAAACACAAACACAAACACAAACACAAACACAAACACAAACACAAACACAAACACAAACACAAACACAAACACAAACACAAACACAAACACAAACACAAACACAAACACAAACACAAACACAAACACAAACACAAACACAAACACAAACACAAACACAAACACAAACACAAACACAAACACAAACACAAACACAAACACAAACACAAACACAAACACAAACACAAACACAAACACAAACACAAACACAAACACAAACACAAACACAAACACAAACACAAACACAAA
>OZ024867.1:8290912-8295912 GCA_964017155.1 Oasisia sp. SBJ-2009 | reverse complement strand
TGTTGGTGTATACATTCAAAGGTATTAACATAAAATAATACTATTCATCAACAAATAAAATATCAAACAAGTACTGTAATAGTTTGGAAGTTGTTGAAAACACAACAATTATATGTTGTATTGTAGTGCCATTTTCACATAAGGGCTAGGGTCATGATACTATTATTCCCCTGAATGGGCGCCGAATTTGATAAACCGGTATTGTTATCGACACTCAATAGAACCACATCCATTTAAATGAATATGCACCGCTCAGTGAAAGTACGTCGAGTAGGTGGTTTATATTTAGCTCTTACACTCTACCCAAAAAGAAGTGCTGTCCCAGTCAGTGACTAATCCGTAGACGGCAGTAGAGAGGCCACTGCGACAGACGACATCATACATCTCCTGGGCTAGTTGAAACGAAAATTAAACACGTCACGGTGGTATGGGAAATCTTTGACGTTAAAGATTGAAATGCATTCTGTGATGGTTATCCGGATGCTTACTGGTGACAATGAAAACAAAACTACTATTGAACATAGTAGTTTGGTGGCATTTCTATGTGCTCGGATACTGTCAATTATTTAGCACACATTGCTCTTCGACGTGCATATCGCAACTACAGTGGAATCAGACTTTTCGTAGCTTTCACAAGTTGCTTGTTAACAAATTAAGAACAACTACAATCGTAGAGTTGTACCGACACAAAGGACAAGGAGACGTTTCTTTAACTCTCAATATATTTTGTGTAATGTAACAATATAAATTATGTTTAACGTATTCGTGTGTGAAGTAATGAATGCAATTGTTTCATTGCAGAGACGCACGACAGACAACTTGTGGAGTCGACAGGCCTCGAGCTGAATCCGCCGATGTCGTTGTTAAAGTCGGCGCAACTGGTCGACGCCAACAACGACACTTGCGTCGCCCTGACTAACTCGGCCATGTACGTGTATTCAGCTGGGCGCTGGAACCCGCAGCCGCGGGATAAATGCTGGTTCCCTGGCCTCAGCATCAAGAGACGTGTGCCGGAAGCGATCAAGGCGTCTTTCACCGTCACGATCACCGGTCGCCGCCTCGTCTGCTTCACGCCCCACGTCGATGTGGCGCTTAGAATAACCAAACATTTGTCGAAATGCGAACTTTCTGGAATCTACCGGAAGTGCACACTGAGCGGACCCACAACGACCGGAAAGGAGGCTTTGATCACGTGTTATGCCAAGTGTGAGTGCAGTGGTGACGACTGTGAACATGTGACTATTAACATACCACAATTGCTGGAGAGTTGGGATCTCTGTGAAATCGGGATAAAATAAGTGATTGCGCGTGCGCGTGCGCGTGCGTATGTGTGTATGTGAACTTTGGTTGTATATTTGCATATATGTGCATGTGCGTACTTGTATGTGTGTGTGTGTGTGTTCGTGTGTGGATTCTGCATGGATGTGTCAATAACTATAAGTACGTGTATGTACGTACGTATGCGCGCGTGAGTATGTATGCGCGTGTGTCTGTATGCATGTATGTGTAAGTGCGTGAATGTGGTCATCCGTTTGATGTTAAATATATTACTAATCGCTATTGATTAGTTAGCCATCTGATGCGACTGATTTTGTTAGGTTAGTAGAGTAGCGTGCTACTTCGCGAGAGGGTTTAGGTCATGATTGGACAATGTAGCATGCAATCTAGTTGCTGTTCTAATGTAGTTATATACATTATATTATTTATTTTGACGCTTGCGCTTGTAGTAAGGTTGTTTGATCAAACTCCAACGTTGGATTGATAATGAGTATGGCACATATATATACCAGATTAAAAGATAATGTGTTATAATTAGTATATATAATATTCGCGCTGGAGTGCATAGGTGAGCGGGTTGGTTTTCGTATGCATCTCGTGACGGAATAGAATGTTAGGTATGGATACCAAATTTTGAAATTTATGGAACAAATCAGATGTTTGGAACGGCAAACCTAAAGTGTGTTTTGGCTATAAACCGCTACATAGCAATTGCTAGAACTATGTGTGCGCCTGAAATGATTGGGGGAAATGCATGTTTAGACTAATTAGTGATAACTATTCCCAGACCTTTAGGGAAATAGCTCGCTACTTTTCGACATTTACTCGAATAAAATATTAGCACCAGACATGCATGCTCGCGTGCTTGTTTTTTTTTTCTCACTTAACACATAACAACCTTTCAGCTTTCAATACATGCCTGCAAGTTGTGTTGACCTATGCACGCCAATATATAATCCCATGAAAGCATTTGTGGTATCATTTCCCCTGAGACCAGGTTGTCCAAAGCTTGTTCGCTAATTGTCCAAATGTGCCATGGCGTGTGCGAGCAGGCCATTCTAGTCAAAGCGACCAGTATCACTGACCGCTATGCACAGGTTGCTACGCATGGTCCTGTCCTCTGTCTAATCCGCTGTCTCCAGTCGAATTTGAATGGGGGATAATCTGTTGTAGGCAATGGACGAATGTATTGCATATTTTGCTCCAGCAGGGCTATTCTGTCAGTTTGCATATATATTATGAACCTACAGGTCAACACATTTTGTATCAGTGTTCGAAGTAAAGATGTGTTACATTGCAACAATTTATAACCAACGAAACGAATTTCAAACGCCGTTCAAGTCAGTCCACGTTATTATTCATAAATTGGTGACTAGCAAACTCATACGCGCTTCACAGGCAAAAACGTATTTATTTTCTGTAAATATTTCGGGTGCGTATAGTCAGTCAATGCTGTGTTTTGTCCAGACACCAGATACTTCCAATTCGAAAACCATTCCCCGACTATTAACACGATTTAGTAAACTAGTATAACGGTATATATCGTACACGTATACAACTTATTTGAAGATACATATCACGCCTACAACATATAGGTTTTCACCCAACTCTTGTTTTATTGCAGTGGTATATATATTGATGAACTCAATTTGAAACACATCTAAATTTTACATTGCTAGGTAGTACGTACTCTCACCAATTGCAAATGTTTCAGGCATTTATTCCATTAATGATATTACGATGGACAATGTTCGGGACCACCCATGTGTGTCTCCATTAATAAAACATAAGTTGACAACACACGCTGCTACGAGACCGACGTAGTGCCATTTAAGTGAACAATACCTGTGTCGACGACTGTTATTGATTATACGTAATCCGACATGTGTCTGCAGTCACTCTTTCTAGAGGAGAATCTAGCAAACGAACTTGTATTGTAACATTACGTGTAACTGTAAAACAAAAGGTAAGGTCTGATATATTGAAGTATCCGGTCCTCAGGACTACTCTAAATTATGTACACTTTACAACAAGGCATCTTATCAATCGCTCACCACCTATACGTCTGTAGGAAGCATTCAGCCACGTTGCACTGATTGTGCGAAGGCTGCTCGTTCCAATATACATTCTCTATAGGAAGATACTGATTCGCAAAGCTGAATGAGACTGACCAACATAGAATGAAGATAATATTCCAAAGCTGTACACGTCAGCAAATGATGCTGGTCTGCAGGACTGTCAGAGCGCGGACGTTTGGTCGGTCGGTATGTCGGTCGGTGGGACGGACGGACGGTCGGACTGACGGAGAAATGGAAGGAAGGAAGGAAGGAAAGGCGGATAAGCGGAGGACGGAAGGACGGAAAGACCAAAGGACCAATGGAACGGACGGGCGGGCGGGCGGGCGGGCGGGCGGGCGGGCGGGCGGACGGGCGGACGGGCGGACGGGCGGACGGGCGGGCGGGCGGGCGGGCGGGCGGGCGGGCGGGCGGGCGGGCGGGCGGACCGTCGCACGAACATATTGAAGGGCGGACTGGTGGACACGGCAGAACGGACGGATAGAAACACAGACGGACCAATGGAAGGACGGACAGCCAGGACAATGGAAGAGGGACGAGGGGGAGATAGGAAGGGAGTTAATGGCACAGATCCTTTCAACGTGACCTGTCTGTCTCATCGGACCCTTTCTGTTGTTGCTCTGTCAATGTCACTGTCCCCACACCATATATGCTCTGATCCTTCCCCTTTCAAAATTTTCGAAATTCGTCCGTACAGCAAGACTCGATGATCGATGGATACAGCAGAACAGGACAAGTTTTAGTTTGCATTATTTGCAGGCACATAGAGACAAGGCTAAAACAATTCGAGCGGTTAATTTAAAGGTTTAGTCTGTGAGAATGGTCTCATTGTTGTACGGTTGGTCAGACACTGTATGTGATGACGTAAACCTGTGCAACGCAAGCGATACGTCACTTCCGTACGACATTGTCTGATAGTGTGTCAGTGCCTTTAGACCGCCACCACGTGACCAACACCCATTACTTCACCTTGTGCTATGGTTCGTGAACAACACAGATAAGACAATATGGTGACTTTGCCGGCTTTTGAATATTATCCGTGTGAGCTAAACAATGCTGCCACCTGGTGGATAATGGTTAACCCTGCCGAAATTTCTATTTATAAACAACGGCATATTGTATTTTGTTGTTGTTGTAAATATCAGTTTAATGTTGAATACTTTTCAAAGGTACTTTTCAAAGGATATTATTATCTTGTAAATGTACATCGTTAGTTTAGTTTCATTTCATAGTTGGCATGAGAGCCAATCAGCGTCTCTACCCTAACCTGGGGTAAGACCGCTCTGTCGGTTACATCACTATTCAGCACCTCAACTTCCCAGGCGGAGTTGTGGAGCTGAAAAGTGCTGCCACCTCACGGAGTCTGATGAATACAGGCTATGTCCGTGGCTTCTTCGACATTGCTGCCACCTGGTAACCAAGCTAACAGCTAATTGTGATACCGTAACTCGCACAGGTAGTCCGGCGGATATGTAAAACGATTGTAACCTACGCTTTTTGACAAGAGCATCACATTTGGTACATGCACTCTACATACCGAAGGGAAATAGTTGATTTCGAGGCATTCCGTTCAGAAATGGCTGTTACATGTTTTTAAATGGCTCAAAAGAATACGAAATTGAATAAATACAACGATGAGCAACATCA
>OZ024867.1:8270912-8288412 GCA_964017155.1 Oasisia sp. SBJ-2009 | reverse complement strand
GCCGAGGTCGGCCTGGGACGGTCCAAATACAGGCAGTTGGCGCCCTGCCGAAGCGCCCTACTGAACCAGCCTGGGTACATTACAGGGGCTGCCATTTAATGCAGCTTCAATGTTTTGCCTTTCTAGTCGAGGGCTAGTGCTGTGCCGGGGGAGGGGTGTGGTGGGGTGGGTACGCTACTCAGTCTGGGGTTATATCCCTCTTTACGTTCTCATTAACGTAAATTGTTCATTGTTATTTATAAACAGCTGATTGTGTATGAGAGACTGCCGTGGTGTCTACAAGCTAGAAATGTACGTATTGGTTTAATATGATATGTCTTGTACAATCAGGCTGGCGCACACCACTGAGCGGGAAGGGCGCAGGCAAGCAAAACAATAAGTTGTGTTGTGTCCAGCGGGATGCAATCTAATTTAGATGGCAACTCTGAATATACTAGTCAAACTAAATGGTTAGAGCCCATCTAAGGTTAATGCTTGCCCGCACCGAGTCACGGCAGCAGAGCGGCATCTGGCCGTTATCGGCCACAGTTGGACGGGGGCGTTGACTTCGAGCGAGCAGCGTACTACCCAAAGTACAATTATAACAACAAGTGTAGTGAAACCCCAACAATCATGTAACCCTACTGGGAATATAATATTGCATGTAAAAATCTTCTTCTTCGCCTTTACCCACTAAGTGGGGTCAGCGGCATGAATTCTTGATTTCCAGAATGTTCTGTCCTGGACATCCACCGGGGTGATTCACAGTTCCTGCATATTCCTTCGGATGATGATGATGTATATATCTGTCTGTCTGTCTGTCTGTCTGTCTGTCTGCCTGCCTGCCTGCCTGCCTGCCTGCCTGCCTGCCTGCCTGCCTGCCTGCCTGCCTGCCTGCCTGCCTGCCTGCCTGCCTGCCTGCCTGCCTGCCTGCCTGCCTGCCTGCCTGCCTGCCTGCCTGCCTGCCTGCCTGCCTGCCTGCCTGCCTGCCTGCCTGCCTGCCTGCCTGCCTGCCTGCCTGCCTGCCTGCCTGCCTGCCTGCCTGCCTGCCTGCCTGCCTGCCTGCCTGCCTGCCTGCCTGCCTGCCTGCCTGCCTGCCTGCCTGCCTGCCTGCCTGCCTGCCTGCCTGCCTGCCTGCCTGCCTGCCTGCCTGCCTGCCTGCCTGCCTGCCTGCCTGCCTGCCTGCCTGCCTGCCTGCCTGCCTGCCTGCCTGCCTGCCTGCCTGCCTGCCTGCCTCCCTGTCTGTCTGTCTATCTGTCTATCTGTCTAAGTAGTATAGTAGGGCCTTATCGAGATATGAAGCAGCAGCTCGGTGGAAGTGGAAGAGGAGGTCACTTGCCAAGATCAAGGTCAATGGTCAAGTGGCGCCCCCATGCGGATAGGTCATGAACCAGTGACCCCGTTACGGATAGGTGATGTACAAGTGGCGCCCACTTACGGGCACGTCACGAACTAGTAATGACCAAATTCGAGCGTTTTATTTTTAAACGGCGCCCCGGCGGATAGATCGTGAACCAGTGGCCCCACCTTGCGGACAAATCACGATTTAGTATTGTCCAAATTCGTGCGTCTTATTTTTGAAGACGCCCCTTGGCAGATAGATCGTGTATTACTGGCGCCTCCTTACGAAGAAGTCACGAACTAGTAATGTCCAAATTCGTGCGTCTTATGTTCTTTTAATTACGTCAAAAAGGCGTATTGATCCGGTCAAATAGAGTATCCTCGTTGGCGGGCTATTTGTCCGTATTTATCCGGTCAAAGAGCGTATGCTCGATGTCGGGCTATTTGTCCGTATTTATCCGGTCAAATAGCGTATGCTCGATGGCAGGCTATTTGTACGTATTTATCCGGTCAAATAGCGTATGCTCGATGGCGGGCTATTTGTCCGTATCTATCCGGTCAAATAGCGCATACGCAAACATGGGCTATTTGTCCTCAACCGGCCAAATAGCTTATATTCGATCTCTGGCAATGTGACCGTACTTATCCGTTCAAATAGCTTATAAGCAAACATGAGCTATTTATCCGTATCCAGACGAATAGTTTCTCAGCCCATTCGACCGTATCAAGTAAAAATTAACCACGGTTTTATTACTATTACAAATGATGTTGCTCATCGTTGTATTTATTCAAATTCGTATTCTTTTGAGCCATTTAAAAACATGTAACAGCCATTTCTGAACGGAATGCCTCGAAATCAACTATTTCCCTTCGGTATGTAGAGTGCATGTACCAAATGTGATGCTCTTGTCAAAAAGCGTAGGTTACAATCGTTTCACATATCCGCCGGACTACCTGTGCGAGTTACGGTATCACAATTAGCTGTTAGCTTGGTTACCAGGTGGCAGCAATGTCGAAGAAGCCACGGACATAGCCTGTATTCATCAGACTCCGTGAGGTGGCAGCACTTCTCAGCTCCACAACTCCGCCTGGGAAGTTGAGGTGCTGAATAGTGATGTAACCGACAGAGCGGTCTTACCCCAGGTTAGGGTAGAGACGCTGATTGGCTCTCATGCCAACTATGAAATGAAACTAAACTAACGATGTACGTTTACAAGATAATAATATCCTTTGAAAAGTACCTTTGAACAGTATTCAACATTAAACTGATATTTACAACAACAACAAAATACAATATGCCGTTGTTTATAAATAGAAATTTCGGCAGGGTTAACCATTATCCACGAGGTGGCAGCATTGTTTAGCTCACACGGATAATATTCAAAAGCCGGCAAAGTCACCATATTGTCTTATCTGTGTTGTTCACGAACCATAGCACAAGGTGAAGTAATGGGTGTTGGTCACGTGGTGGCGGTCTAAAGGCACTGACACACTATCAGACAATGTCGTACGGAAGTGACGTATCGCTTGCGTTGCACAGGTTTACGTCATCACATACAGTGTCTGACCAACCGTACAACAATGAGACCATTCTCACAGACTAAACCTTTAAATTCACCGCTCGAATTGTTTTAGCCTTGTCTCTATGTGCCTGCAAATAATGCAAACTAAAACTTGTCCTGTTCTGCTGTATCCATCGATCATCGAGTCTTGCTGTACGGACGAATTTCGAAAATTTTGAAAGGGGAAGGATCAGAGCATATATGGTGTGGGGATAGTGACATTGACAGAGCAACAACAGAAAGGGTCCGATGAGACAGACAGGTCACGTTGAAAGGATCTGTGCCATTAACTCCCTTCCTATCTCCCCCTCGTCCCTCTTCCATTGTCCTGGCTGTCCGTCCTTCCATTGGTCCGTCTGTGTTTCTATCCGTCCGTTCTGCCGTGTCCACCAGTCCGCCCTTCAATATGTTCGTGCGACGGTCCGCCCGCCCGCCCGCCCGCCCGCCCGCCCGCCCGCCCGCCCGCCCGCCCGCCCGCCCGCCCGCCCGCCCGCCCGCCCGCCCGCCCGCCAGCCCGCCCGCCCGCCCGTCCGTCCGTCCGCCCGTCCGCCCGCCCGCCCGCCCGCCCGCCCGCCCGCCCGCCCGCCCGTCCGTTCCATTGGTCCTTTGGTCTTTCCGTCCTTCCGTCCTCCGCTTATCCGCCTTTCCTTCCTTCCTTCCATTTCTCCGTCAGTCCGACCGTCCGTCCGTCCCACCGACCGACATACCGACCGACCAAACGTCCGCGCTCTGACAGTCCTGCAGACCAGCATCATTTGCTGACGTGTACAGCTTTGGAATATTATCTTCATTCTATGTTGGTCAGTCTCATTCAGCTTTGCGAATCAGTATCTTCCTATAGAGAATGTATATTGGAACGAGCAGCCTTCGCACAATCAGTGCAACGTGGCTGAATGCTTCCTACAGACGTATAGGTGGTGAGCGATTGATAAGATGCCTTGTTGTAAAGTGTACATAATTTAGAGTAGTCCTGAGGACCGGATACTTCAATATATCAGACCTTACCTTTTGTTTTACAGTTACACGTAATGTTACAATACAAGTTCGTTTGCTAGATTCTCCTCTAGAAAGAGTGACTGCAGACACATGTCGGATTACGTATAATCAATAACAGTCGTCGACACAGGTATTGTTCACTTAAATGGCACTACGTCGGTATCGTAGCAGCGTGTGTTGTCAACTTATGTTTTATTAATGGAGACACACATGGGTGGTCCCGAACATTGTCCATCGTAATATCATTAATGGAATAAATGCCTGAAACATTTGCAATTGGTGAGAGTACGTACTACCTAGCAATGTAAAATTTAGATGTGTTTCAAATTGAGTTCATCAATATATATACCACTGCAATAAAACAAGAGTTGGGTGAAAACCTATATGTTGTAGGCGTGATATGTATCTTCAAATAAGTTGTATACGTGTACGATATATACCGTTATACTAGTTTACTAAATCGTGTTAATAGTCGGGGAATGGTTTTCGAATTGGAAGTATCTGGTGTCTGGACAAAACACAGCATTGACTGACTATACGCACCCGAAATATTTACAGAAAATAAATCCGTTTTTGCCTGTGAAGCGCGTATGAGTTTGCTAGTCACCAATTTATGAATAATAACGTGGACTGACTTGAACGGCGTTTGAAATTCGTTTCGTTGGTTATAAATTGTTGCAATGTAACACATCTTTACTTCGAACACTGATACAAAATGTGTTGACCTGTAGGTTCATAATATATATGCAAACTGACAGAATAGCCCTGCTGGAGCAAAATATGCAATACATTCGTCCATTGCCTACAACAGATTATCCCCCATTCAAATTCGACTGGAGACAGCGGATTAGACAGAGGACAGGACCATGCGTAGCAACCTGTGCATAGCGGTCAGTGATACTGGTCGCTTTGACTAGAATGGCCTGCTCGCACACGCCATGGCACATTTGGACAATTAGCGAACAAGCTTTGGACAACCTGGTCTCAGGGGAAATGATACCACAAATGCTTTCATGGGATTATATATTGGCGTGCATAGGTCAACACAACTTGCAGGCATGTATTGAAAGCTGAAAGGTTGTTATGTGTTAAGTGAGAAAAAAAAAACAAGCACGCGAGCATGCATGTCTGGTGCTAATATTTTATTCGAGTAAATGTCGAAAAGTAGCGAGCTATTTCCCTAAAGGTCTGGGAATAGTTATCACTAATTAGTCTAAACATGCATTTCCCCAAATCATTTCAGGCGCACACATAGTTCTAGCAATTGCTATATAGCGGTTTATAGCCAAAACACACTTTAGGTTTGCCGTTCCAAACATCTGATTTGTTCCATAAATTTCAAAATTTGGTAACCATGCCTAACATTCTATTCCGTCACGAGATGCATACGAAAACCAACCCGCTCACCTATGCACTCCAGCGCGAATATTATATATACTAATTATAACACATTATCTTTTAATCTGGTATATATATGTGCCATACTCATTATCAATCCAACGTCGGAGTTTGATCAAACAACCTTACTACAAGCGCAAGCGTCAAAATAAATAATATAATTTATATAACTACATTAGAACAGCAACTAGATTGCATGCTACATTGTCCAATCATGAGCTAAACCCTCTCGCGAAGTAGCACGCTACTCTACTAACCTAACAAAATCAGTCGCATCAGATGGCTAACTAATCAATAGCGATTAGTAATATATTTAACATCAAACGGATGACCACATTGTGCGCGTGCGTGCGTGGATGCATGCATGTGCGAGTGTGTGAGCGTTTATGGGTACGGTTAAGTGGGAGATATCAAAGAGGGGTTACATTATGAGATTAGGTAATTATTTATATTAATGATATAACATTAGCGACAACGTCACCGTCGTTTTTTATTGTATAAGTACTGTACAAGCCAATTATGCGGAAGATATACAAACATACGGGAAGTGAACAATGACATTTATAAAGAAGCACTTAACAAAGCTATAGCTAAAATTTGAAATTCAAAGAGAAGCTATGAACAAAAAATTGCTTTTAATATAAAACATGACAGCAAGTGTTTTTGTTATGCGTATGTTAGAAGTGAACAAAAAGTTAATGATAAGGTAGGTCTTCTAGAAGGTAGTGATGGAAACATATTAACAGAGGGTTTGTTTTTAATGACAGAACACCTAAATGAGTACTTTAGTTCGTTGTTTAACCGGGAAGATATTAGTACATTACCAGAGAATAAATTCGATGACTATTTAGGACAACTAATCGTAACTACAAAAACTGTAATTAAGAAAATATGAGATATGAAGGATAATAAATCGTCTGTAGTGGATGGGATTCCTCCTAAATTACTACTGGAAATTGTAGAACAAATCAGCACACCGCTTGCAACAGCGGTCCTATTGCCATTAGATGAGGGAGTAGTTCCGTTAGTATGGAAATAAGCAAACATCCTACCATTATTTAAGAAAGGATCAACAAACAATTAAGTTATATCAATATAGATCAGTGAGTTTAACATCGGTGAATGTAATTCCCATATTATTGATGTCACAGTATACGATTTCTGCCATTTGTTGAATATACAATAAAATAATACTCACTCTCGCAGTGTGTCCCAGCAAAATCTCTCCTGCAGAAGCAGAAGTATCCACTGTGGACATCTTTACAAAATTCTCCACGTAGACACGGCGTGGACTTGCAGAAACGATACACTGTAGAAGTAATAAGATAGAAATAACTGCTGTTTTATTGTATTTCTACTAAGCTCAGAAGATCCAATTTTTTTACAATTAACTTTAAATAATTAGCGTTGTTCTTCGAGGAAAATAACTGACAAGAAATAAGCTATTCGTCATTAACTGTTAATACTTTTTTTATTGAAACATTTCCAGTTATTCGTTATGCGTTGAAAGTTCACTGTACAGTAATTGAGGCTGGATACATTAAATACGAAGCATATGTCGTGACATTATTAATAAAATTAATTATTTTGTGTTTTAGAATATGTTTTCTTTCAAACGTTCTCGTTCCTGCGAACATTGTATTGCATTAGTATGTAATATGGGCTTTGACGCATGGTTGCTATTTTACGACGTCTGTAGTGTTCTTTATATTAGTTCATTTTTGATAGTATGATGCTATTTGTACTCCTTGACAAGTACAATACTAAATTATACATAATCGAATTCATTTTAGACAACCCAACTAGATAACGGGCTTGCCATCTTATTTAATGCCACTAATTTAACAATGCTAAACATAATATAAAAAATACAATAAAATTCAAGGTTAGTGTAACTCCCTACAATACATACAAGAATAATCAAGGCCAATGACACATACTAATGCAAACAGATAATAAGTGAACTGCATTATACTATGCAACAATTTCTGAATATAGGAGATTATGAAAACATATTTTAGAATTATACATAACTGCAATAAAACTCACGTTCGCACGTTTTTCCAGTATAATCACCCTTGCATCTGCATCTGTACTGTCCATCATACTTGCAAATGCCTCCATGTCGACACGGATTTGGCTTGCAGATAGTGCTCTCTGTAAAAGCAACACAATCGGCATTACATTAATACCGTTTGATAGTTGTGTCACTAAACTCTGATGATAACAATTCTGGCCGACCCATTTTTAAATATAAGCAGATTGCATGACAACATGATCTATTCGTTGTGTCCCTTGTGTTTTTCAATGATGTTTTCATACAGAAATGTCCTGGTCCTGCTATTGATATGTTCCATTTCTAGTTATTAAGGGCTGCCTTTGAAGTGTGGTTGTTTGTCATGTTGATGATTTTCGTTTGTTTCTTACATAGAGTGTGACTCTTTTATCCCTTAGCTATGTAACATGCACAATAACAAATCATTATTAATATACGACTTATTTATAACATACATTCTTTATAGTTTATCGATTGTGCAAATACAGTTTTAATATACATCATAAACTAATACTCACTCTCACATTTGGATCCAAAGTAATCATTCGTGCAGACGCACATGTACCCACTGAGGACATTTTCACATTCTCCTCGATTTTGACACGGCATTACATGGCAGAAATCGTATACTGTAACATCAATAATATGGGAATTACATTACACTATTGTTTCACTGTATTTTCACTAAACTCAGGTGAGTCGAGTTTTTAACGATTCATTTTAAGTAATAAGCAATTCTCTTCGAGGGATTTGACTTGAAATTTGCGAGTAATTACTGATTGTTATGGTCTTCTGTTTATTGATTTAACGACATATTTTACTTTCCCATTGTGGTGTGTCTGAAAGAGGTTTTCAAGGTCATTGCGGTGTGTCTGATGGAGGTTTTCAAGGTTATTGTGGTATGTCTGAAGGACATCTTCAAGTGTCTGATGGTGGTTCGCAAGGTCATAGTGGTGTGTCTGAAGGAGGTTTTCAAAATCATTGTGGTATGTCTGAATGAGGTTCTCAAGGTCACTGTGATGTGTCTGAATGAGGTTCTCAAGGTCATTGTGGTGTGCTGAAGGATGTTATCAAGGTAATTTTCTAGTTGACACAAGAAACTTTAAATACGATGCAGATTTCTTGACTTTATTTGTTACCTATATTTTGTTGTGTTTTTAGTATGATCATTTAAAAAATATTTGTTACTACAAAAATTATGTATTTGTTATGTGAATTGAGGAGTGTTTGTTATATTACGATATTTGAATATTTTGAATATTAGTTTCTTTTGCGGAGGGTACAGTTTACCTATTACTCCATGACATGTACGATACTAAATTATGTATATTCAAATTAATTTTAGACAACACAATGCTATAATCCGCTTCTCATCTTATTTAACTGCACTAATTTAGCCATGCTAAATATATTGTGAAATAAAATCAAAATCAATATTTTGGTAAATCAGTACAAAAGGGCGTGCAAGTGGGTCACGATACATGGCGACACTCCGCGCGACTGGAGCTGCTTTGGGGACTGGTCACAAGAATAATATTCGATAGATGACAGTTGTAACTTCCGACTGATGAATACTAGGAAAATTAGGACTTAAATATCTTGTGTTATACCTTTCTTATCTGAAATGTCCGATTTAATATTGCGTTTCCACACAATCATATACATTGCGCTTTATGTAGTGCAAATAATAGACACTCCCCACAAGTTTCGTATACATGTGTCTTTTACGGGATTTGCATTTTACATAGTTGTACGTTGTTGTTTTGATAAGCACTTATATCTGACAAGTTGTCTAAGTGCACATAATCATAACACATGTATACCTTTGCCCCAAACAGGTTGTATTGCGCGAAAATGACACTTTTCATTATTAGTCAAGATCGCCAAACACAAGTACAAGGTAACCACCATAACAATCGATTAAAATTCATTATTTCCGTGAACATTGTCACCGGTAAAGTGTTCCACTGCTTCTGCTTATAATAACGCTTCGGACAGTATAACTGAAATAATTGGACTGGAAAAGTTCGATTATTATAGTCCTATACGTTAACATGGAGAATATGGACTTCCTGCTCATAACTGTCCCCAGCCTCGTTTTCGCGCGCGAGACTTGCACGCCCTCTATACATACAAGTCAAATCAAGGCAAATAGCGTAGTGGCAATAACGGAATGACATTATACTGTGGTATTCCTTGAATATAGGACATTATGAAAATTTATTTTTGAATTATACATAGCTGCAATAGTACTCACGATTGCGGGTTTTTCCATAATAATTATTCAAGCAGATACATCTGAATCCTCGTCGGTTATAGTTGCAAATGCCTCCATTTTGACATGGATTTCTCTTGCAGAAATTACGTTCTGTAAAACACATAATGTGAATATCACGCTTCAAGACGCCTATATGCATGGTCATTCGACTCAGACGAGTAGATTGACATGCCGACTCATTTAAAATAAGAAAACATATATATGAGGAAAGTAACTGATCTGTAATGTACGAGCAATAATTTATTGTTTTTATCTGCGGTTCTATTTTATCAAAACAGTTTCTCCTCTTGAAGTCTTCTTAGCCTACGTTGTGATATCAAGTATATACATTATTACCATGTTTGCTGTGATTGTATACTCTTGAACACGTGGTCACGCTGAACACTGAGTGCTTAGGAAATAACACTTTGCTGAAAGTGTTTATTAGATTACACATGTGCAACAAGTGCCGCTACTTCAGTGGATCGTAGGTTCGGAATATCCTGCCTGGTGATCGCAGTTCATCTCTGATTTGTGGCTGGAAGTTCACGTTTCATGGTAGTTACCTGCGCCTACTAGTATTATCCGTAATAGTAAAGAACATGATCGAGCTCTTTGAAGACGGATTCACACACCTTGAATATGTGCAGGGAAGTTCAAACGCTTCTTTTCTTGTTATATAGCCATTTTGTGATACAGCCAGATCACGCGAGACACCCAAACAACTCACGTCTTTTGAACATAGCATAATGGCGGCACAAAAACATGTTGACGAGTAAAACATATCCACACTACATTTCGAGGGAATTCCATCGCTTTACTGCAAAAGGTATATAGTGCATGTTCTATTCTACATTAAGATAAGAAAATTATTGCAGCCTGCCTCCCCCCTCAAATAGGATCCTGAATGTCCCATAGTGTTTCATATGTATGTATGTATGTATGTATGTATGTATGCATGTATGTATGTATGTATGTATGTATGTATGTATGTATGTATGTATGTATGTTTGGAATTGTAAGATGAAGGTAAAAATAAATTGTGCACACAGTGTATTACAATATAATATGGAATATATCTTCTAATTAACGACAAGTTGGGAGTATCGAGTCAAGCCCCTACAAATAGCCAAACTAGACAATGGTGATTAATTGACCTGAAACCTGTTGGGCCAGTAAACTGTGAAAACTGGCCTATTTGCAGAACACACACGCTCAGCCTAATGCTAATGTCGAGTTCTGGATAATATGTTCATCATGGTTACATCTGGCAAATGGGCAAATGCTTTATGTCTTGTCGCTGACAAATGACAATTCATCAGGTTCAGTATGACACTATGAATATATATATATATATATATATATATATATATATATATATATATATATATATATATGAACTATTTTGATTAAATACGTATAGTTTTCTAATTATGTCATTTGTTTTTAGGCGCACTGTTTGCCATGTATGTAACCAGTGTGCAGCCACTATCTGCTATGAAACGATGTCTGACATCGCTACTTACAGGTAAAGTATATTTTAAAACACGACAAATTGTTTGCATGTATGCAAGCAAATTAGATGCACACACATATGCCCAACACACACACACATACACATATACAGGCATACACACGCGCGCGCACACTCACACATCTTACGAAGAAATAATTGATATATTTGTAAAAACAAGTCTTGCCCCAGCTACACAATCATTTTCTGTCAAACTCCACACAATAACACATATCCTCTTCCTTGTCGATCTGCGTAATGAACTTTTACAGAGGTAGCATGTATTGACGTTCACCAGGCGGCACCACCGTAGAGTGGGGGGACATTTCGGCGACTCCTGCCCATTGTGTGGCGCCACCCTTTATACAGCAGCGGACTCCAGAAAGTGACTTTTGTGTAACCGTGATGTATGACAATTATACACACCTACGCTAACTTTAAGTACTTGCAGGACTATCTCCAACCACAGGCAGACTGTGCTGGTGTTGTTAAACACGTATTGTCGCCATGGACCTCTGATCTGTGATATACGTATTCGTGAAACATTAAAATGTAAACGCAGTTATTTGTAACTACGTTTTTTGTAGAGGCTTGCTTGGTTCGTTACTCCCTCCTTTTCGCTAATATGGAAATATATTCGATTTTACACTTTATAGCGTATTACACTATATACACACAAACACGCGTTATTGTTAACATCAACATACAATTCCAAACTTATTCCGAAACCATAATTATATACTCACCATCAATACTATATAATTCTCCTAGGTAACCTACATTTGTGTATATCAAATAAAGTACTAAATGTTATGTTGTTAGCAGGGAACAGGCTACATGGCATCGTCATCGAAGCCCTGTTAGAAGTTAACATGGCTATATCCAAAATGCCGGGACGAGTCGCTAGACCATGGAAACATGATAAAGTTTAAGAACCGCCGACTGTGACGCCAGAGCTCATGACGTGGCAGAGAATATCGTCATTGCTGATGTTTTGACCCATTCTGTCTTATGTCACCCGTTCATATAAGCTGAAACAGTTGACTCTGTTGCATAATTCAATAGGTAACTGTTGTTCTTGCAACGGCAGTGTGGTATATTTGGTTATCATAACAATTGTGAAATATTCACATTTCATTATGATATTGAATTTTGCAAAGCAAATTACAATGACATCGTTTATTTGAAGAGGATACGTTTTGCATATCCTCTTCACTAAGACCGTTGGAGTTGTGTCTCTTTCTGTCTTCTCAGTCTTGGTTACCAAGGCGGCTGTAATTTTGAAGCTCCTAATAATGTTTGGAAATATGACTCTTGCGTTTGTGACCACAAGCGCGGCTTGACCACAGAGTCGGACAGCTACGACTATTTGCTCTCAGAACGTCTCTAAATTAACATATTAAATAAGGATATACTTTTTTATCAGATCATACTGTACAATAAACGATGACACGAAAAAAAAACATAAAAACAAATGTGTCTGACTTTATTTTATACTTTATTTTGTAAATATATTTGTTTAATTTAATTTGATTCTCAAGAGCATATATATTATATAATAATTAATATATTGTTAATATTATTACTATTACTATTACTAGTATACAGATACAACGGTGACACTAGAATAGGATATTGCGCTGTTTGTTCAAGGGCATTGATTTATGCCATAGTCTGCCCTAGCGCTATGTAGCTTAAGGATAACTGTTGTTGACGCCATGTGGTCTGACAAAACATATTCAGGCTACTCTGCAACGCCATTATTAACGGCACAAGTACAGTATATATATATATATATATATATATATATATATATATATATAAACATACACACACATATATATATATATATATATATATATATATATATATATATATATATATATATATGAATAGAGGCTAAATGAATGAATGAATGAATGAATGAACGAATTAATAGGTGGATGGATGAGTGAATGAGTGAATGAGTGAATGAGTGAATGAGTGAATGAGTGAATGAGTGAATGAGTGAATGAGTGAATGAGTGAATGAGTGAATGAGTGAACGAGTGAACGAGTGAACGAGTGAACGAGTGAACGAGTGAACGAGTGAACGAGTGAATGAGTGAATGAGTGAACGAGTGAACGAGTGAACGAGTGAACGAGTGAACGAGTGAACGAGTGAATGAGTGAACGAGTGAACGAGTGAACGAGTGAACGAGTGAACGAGTGAACGAGTGAACGAGTGAACGAGTGAACGAGTGAACGAGTGAACGAGTGAACGAGTGAACGAGTGAACGAGTGAACGAGTGAACGAGTGAACGAGTGAACGAGTGAACGAGTGAACGAGTGAACGTGTGAATGAGTGATTGAGTGATTGAGTGAATGAGTGAATGAGTGAATGAGTGAATGAGTGAATGAGTGAATGTGTGAATGTGTGAATGAGTGATTGAGTGATTGAGTGAATGAGTGAATGAGTGAATGAGTGAATGAGTGGATGAGTGGATGAGTGGATGAGTGGATGAGTGAATGAGTGGATGAGTGAATGGGTGAATGGGTGAATGGGTGAATGAGTGAATGGGTGAATGAGTGAATGGGTGACTGAGTGAATGGGTGAATGGGTGAATGGGTGAATGGGTGAATGGGTGAATGGGTGAATGGGTGAATGGGTGAATGGGTGAATGGGTGAATGGGTGAATGGGTGAATGGGTGAATGCGTGAATGCGTGAATGCGTGAATGAGTGAATGCGTGAATGGGTGAATGGGTGAATGCGTGATTGGGTGAATGCGTGAATGGGTGAATGCGTGAATGGGTGAACGAGTGAATGGGTGAACGAGTGAACGCGTGAACGAGTGAACGAGTGAACGAGTGAACGAGTGAACGAGTGAACGAGTGAACGAGTGAACGAGTGAACGAGTGAACGAGTGAACGAGTGAACGTGTGAACGAGTGATTGAGTGATTGAGTGAATGAGTGAATGAGTGAATAAGTGAATGAGTGAATGAGTGAATGAGTGAATGAGTGAATGTGTGAATGTGTGAATGAGTGATTGAGTGATTGAGTGAATGAGTGAATGAGTGATTGAGTGAATGAGTGAATGAGTGAATGAGTGAATGAGTGAATGAGTGAATGAGTGAATGAGTGAATGAGTGAATGAGTGAATGAGTGAATGAGTGAATGAGTGAATGAGTGATTGAGTGATTGAGTGAATGAGTGAATGAGTGAATGAGTGAATGAGTGAATGAGTGAATGAGTGAATGAGTGAATGAGTGAATGAGTGAATGAGTGAATTAGTGAATTAGTGAATTAGTGAATTAGTGAATTAGTGAATGAGTGAATGAGTGAATGAGTGAATGAGTGAATGAGTGAATGAGTGAATGAGTGAATGAGTGAATGAGTGAATGAGTGAATGTGTGAATGTGTGCATGAATGATTGAGTGATTGAGTGATTGAGTGAATGAGTGAACGCATGTGTGGACAACAATGTTATTTGGTAATCTTGTGTTGATGGAAATACGCCCCTTGATAAGTGCAGTGTTTGTGCATACATACAAAAAAGGTGGTATTTCTCACGAAGTTGTCTGTATTTCGCCAACCGAATGGGGTAATATATTGCACACACATGCTTTGATTGCGTCAACAGTTACGAGCCAGTTACAGCAAGGGGCTCGTAACACAATGGCTGCCACATAATTTATCACCGTGATCGGTCACCCGGCGCTCCAACTACGTCGTGTTTACCTCGAATACCAGTTCGTGACTTACGCGCGACACAGTTGCGGGAATTTACCAGTCGCTAGCAGAAAAAACCCGAGAATTTCCCACTGATAACTGGGGTTTAACAGCTGCACGAGGAGACAAGAATGAAGCATTACTTTATAACAGAACATCATTCAAGTGATCTTTAATTAGACTTTCTAATAGTTTGCAAATCACCGATGTTAAACTCACTGATCTATATTTATATAACTTAATTGTTTGTTGATCCTTTCTTAAATAATGGTAGGATGTTTGCTTATTTCCATACTAACGGAACTACTCCCTCATCTAATGGCAATAGGACCGCTGTTGCAAGCGGTGTGCTGATTTGTTCTACAATTTCCAGTAGTAATTTTGGAGGAATCCCATCCACTACAGACGATTTATTATCCTTCATATCTCATATTTTCTTAATTACAGTTTTTGTAGTTACGATTAGTTGTCCTAAATAGTCTGACTATCAATTTATTCTCTGGTACTGGTAATTCACTAATATCTTCCCGGTTAAACAACGAACTAAAGTACTCATTTAGGTGTTCTGTCATTAAAAACAAACCCTCTGTTAATATGTTTCCATCACTACCTTCTAGAAGACCTACCTTATCATGAACTTTTTGTTCACTTCTAACATACGCATAACAAAAACACTTGCTGTCATGTTTTATATTAAAAGTTATTTTTTGTTCATAGCTTCTCTTTGAATTTCAAATTTTAGCTATAGCTTTGTTAAGTGCTTCTTTATAAATGTCATTGTTCACTTCCCGTATGTTTGTATATCTTCCGCATAATTGGCTTGTACAGTACTTATACAATAAAAAACGACGGTGACGTTGTCGCTAATGTTATATCATTAATATAAATAATTACCTAATCTCATAATGTAACCCCTCTTTGATATCCTCCCACTCAACCGTACTCATACACGCTCACACACTCGCACATGCATGCATCCACGCACGCACGCGCACATATATAATATATATATATATTCATATATATATGTATATATAAATTATATATATATATATATATATATATATATATATATATATATATATATATAATTATATGTATATATATATATATATATATACACACATATGGATAAATAAAAGCTAAATGAATGGGTGGATAAATGAATGAATGATTGAATGAATGAATGATTGAATGAATGAATTAATGAATGAACGAATGAACGAACGAACGAACGAACGAACGAACGAACGAACGAACGAACGAACGAACGAACGAACGAACGAACGGACGGACGGACGGACGGACGGACGGACGAACGAACGAACGAACGAACGAACGAACGAACGAACGAACGAACGAACGAACGAACGAACGAACGAACGAACGAACGAACGAACGAACGAACGAACGAACGAACGAACGAACGAACGAACGAACGAACGAACGAACGAACGAACGAACGAACGAACGAACGAACGAACGAACGAACGAACGAACGAACGAAATTTTCGCCTTGAGCGCATGTATGGACAGCAGTGCTATTAGGCAATCTTGTGTAGTTGGAAATACGCCAATTGGCAAGTGCAATGTGTTTGTGCATACACACAAAAAAAGATGGTATTTCTCACGAAGTTGTGTGTATTTCGCCAACCGAATGGGGTAATATATTGCACTCACATGCTTTGATTTCGCCAACAGTTGCGAGCCAGTTAGCGCAAGGGGCTCGTAACACAATGGCTTCTACATAATTTATCACCGTGATCGGTCACCCAGCGCTCCACCTACGTCGTGTTTACCTCGAATACCAGTTCGTGACTTACGCGCGACACAGTTGCGGGAACTTTACAGTCGCTAGAAGGAAAAACCCAAGAATTTCCCACTCGATAACTGGGGTTTACCAGTAGCACAAGGTGGCAGGAATGATGCATTACTTCAACAGTGCGTCGTTGAATTGTGCCTCAATCCGCGCTATTCAACGAGCCAAGTCTTCGATTAACAATTGGTAGATTGGACTATCGATAAGCCAAACGGTTTCCTTGTCCACCTGCCGTCTATGGTTGATTATCTAGGTGGCAATCTGGTTAAATCTTGTTAAAACTGATGGTAATAATCATAACCGCAAACTCGACATGTGAAACTTGCGTGAAACTGTTCCCATTCTTCATGACTACTTGTGATTAACAGTTGATTACACTTATTTTGCATGAGCTCACTCTCTTTTCGTGCGGACGCGATAACCATGCCCCGACTCTGCACTAAGGCATACCAAAAAAACTGTATTGGCGATTCGGCATTTGGCCCAGCAGCACCACTATTATAATAAATTACCTGTGGACATATGTGGGTTTTTCACACTTTCTATATTTAGAAAGTGTTTAAAGACACTTATTTTTATTAGACTTTAAATTATTTCAAATTGGTCATTGCTTATTAATTTGTCTTCTTTTTAGTACACACTAAAAAGAGCAGTGGCAGTGGCAGTGGCAGTGGCAGTGGCAGTGGCAGTGGCAGTGGCAGTGGCAGTGGCAGTGGCAGTGGCAGTGGCAGTGGCAGTGGCAGTGGCAGTGGCAGTGGCAGTGGCAGTGGCAGTGGCAGTGGCAGTGGCAGTGGCAGTGGCAGTGGCAGTGGCAGTGGCAGTGGCAGTGGCAGTGGCAGTGGCAGTGGCAGTGGCAGTGGCAGTGGCAG
>OZ024867.1:8263412-8265912 GCA_964017155.1 Oasisia sp. SBJ-2009 | reverse complement strand
TGTTCGTGTTCGTGTTCGTGTTCGTGTTCGTGTTCGTGTTCGTGTTCGTGTTCGTGTTCGTGTTCGTGTTCGTGTTCGTGTTCGTGTTCGTGTTCGTGTTCGTGTTCGTGTTCGTGTTCGTGTTCGTGTTCGTGTTCGTGTTCGTGTTCGTGTTCGTGTTCGTGTTCGTGTTCGTGTTCGTGTTCGTGTTCGTGTTCGTGTTCGTGTTCGTGTTCGTGTTCGTGTTCGTGTTCGTGTTCGTGTTCGTGTTCGTGTTCGTGTTCGTGTTCGTGTTCGTGTTCGTGTTCGTGTTCGTGTTCGTGTTCGTGTTCGTGTTCGTGTTCGTGTTCGTGTTCGTGTTCGTGTTCGTGTTCGTGTTCGTGTTCGTGTTCGTGTTCGTGTTCGTGTTCGTGTTCGTGTTCGTGTTCGTGTTCGTGTTCGTGTTCGTGTTCGTGTTCGTGTTCGTGTTCGTGTTCGTGTTCGTGTTCGTGTTCGTGTTCGTGTTCGTGTTCGTGTTCGTGTTCGTGTTCGTGTTCGTGTTCGTGTTCGTGTTCGTGTTCGTGTTCGTGTTCGTGTTCGTGTTCGTGTTCGTGTTCGTGTTCGTGTTCGTGTTCGTGTTCGTGTTCGTGTTCGTGTTCGTGTTCGTGTTCGTGTTCGTGTTCGTGTTCGTGTTCGTGTTCGTGTTCGTGTTCGTGTTCGTGTTCGTGTTCGTGTTCGTGTTCGTGTTCGTGTTCGTGTTCGTGTTCGTGTTCGTGTTCGTGTTCGTGTTCGTGTTCGTGTTCGTGTTCGTGTTCGTGTTCGTGTTCGTGTTCGTGTTCGTGTTCGTGTTCGTGTTCGTGTTCGTGTTCGTGTTCGTGTTCGTGTTCGTGTTCGTGTTCGTGTTCGTGTTCGTGTTCGTGTTCGTGTTCGTGTTCGTGTTCGTGTTCGTGTTCGTGTTCGTGTTCGTGTTCGTGTTCGTGTTCGTGTTCGTGTTCGTGTTCGTGTTCGTGTTCGTGTTCGTGTTCGTGTTCGTGTTCGTGTTCGTGTTCGTGTTCGTGTTCGTGTTCGTGTTCGTGTTCGTGTTCGTGTTCGTGTTCGTGTTCGTGTTCGTGTTCGTGTTCGTGTTCGTGTTCGTGTTCGTGTTCGTGTTCGTGTTCGTGTTCGTGTTCGTGTTCGTGTTCGTGTTCGTGTTCGTGTTCGTGTTCGTGTTCGTGTTCGTGTTCGTGTTCGTGTTCGTGTTCGTGTTCGTGTTCGTGTTCGTGTTCGTGTTCGTGTTCGTGTTCGTGTTCGTGTTCGTGTTCGTGTTCGTGTTCGTGTTCGTGTTCGTGTTCGTGTTCGTGTTCGTGTTCGTGTTCGTGTTCGTGTTCGTGTTCGTGTTCGTGTTCGTGTTCGTGTTCGTGTTCGTGTTCGTGTTCGTGTTCGTGTTCGTGTTCGTGTTCGTGTTCGTGTTCGTGTTCGTGTTCGTGTTCGTGTTCGTGTTCGTGTTCGTGTTCGTGTTCGTGTTCGTGTTCGTGTTCGTGTTCGTGTTCGTGTTCGTGTTCGTGTTCGTGTTCGTGTTCGTGTTCGTGTTCGTGTTCGTGTTCGTGTTCGTGTTCGTGTTCGTGTTCGTGTTCGTGTTCGTGTTCGTGTTCGTGTTCGTGTTCGTGTTCGTGTTCGTGTTCGTGTTCGTGTTCGTGTTCGTGTTCGTGTTCGTGTTCGTGTTCGTGTTCGTGTTCGTGTTCGTGTTCGTGTTCGTGTTCGTGTTCGTGTTCGTGTTCGTGTTCGTGTTCGTGTTCGTGTTCGTGTTCGTGTTCGTGTTCGTGTTCGTGTTCGTGTTCGTGTTCGTGTTCGTGTTCGTGTTCGTGTTCGTGTTCGTGTTCGTGTTCGTGTTCGTGTTCGTGTTCGTGTTCGTGTTCGTGTTCGTGTTCGTGTTCGTGTTCGTGTTCGTGTTCGTGTTCGTGTTCGTGTTCGTGTTCGTGTTCGTGTTCGTGTTCGTGTTCGTGTTCGTGTTCGTGTTCGTGTTCGTGTTCGTGTTCGTGTTCGTGTTCGTGTTCGTGTTCGTGTTCGTGTTCGTGTTCGTGTTCGTGTTCGTGTTCGTGTTCGTGTTCGTGTTCGTGTTCGTGTTCGTGTTCGTGTTCGTGTTCGTGTTCGTGTTCGTGTTCGTGTTCGTGTTCGTGTTCGTGTTCGTGTTCGTGTTCGTGTTCGTGTTCGTGTTCGTGTTCGTGTTCGTGTTTGTATGTGTGCCCGTGCGTACCCGCGTTCTTGTGTAGATGTAACATAGTAGAGATATTAGTGCACGCATCATTTTACGTACGGATTACACATATATTTATAAAACGATATACTGGCGAAAAACGCAGTTTTCAATAGCGGGCGATAGCCGGTTGCCTTGCGTGATGGTTGGAGGGAGGCAAATGGGAACATCGGATGTGTATTTCCAGAATCTTGGATCTTGTGTATTTTCCACTTCCCAGTCATAGTGTCACGTTTTGGCCGCGACACTGTGCCTCGTTTCTGATCCCCAAGTTTTGAAGAAAACAAAATACAAATTTATGTCGGGTGC
>OZ024867.1:8245912-8248412 GCA_964017155.1 Oasisia sp. SBJ-2009 | reverse complement strand
ATTTGTAAGTAAAAACTGTTCCTGGGGCATTTTCATTCACAAGGTTGCAAACAAAATTAACAAAATGGCATATGTATTCATTAGTTCAAATAACTTATGTGTGTGGTAATTCTCAAAATAAATTATTCCAAAATGTTTGATAAATCTATCTTATTATTATTTTGGTCGATAGAAGGCGTCCAGCTTGACGTACTATTCATGCCCCGGTCAATGTTTTTTTACTATCAAACATTGACTACAAAGTTTCACTTAACTGCCATTGTCCTTGTAATAACCATCCTTTCCGAATCCAGCAAGCACCAGTTTCGTTGATTAATATGGTGTACATGTGTTGTTTAAGACAACTTAGAATTACGAGTCAATTGCAGTCAAATGTAATGTTATCAACAACTCGTCGACGAGTTAAATGTACCTGCTGTATTAAAAAGTTTGCTATGTGGCATACTTCAACGTTTCGTAAACATCAATCAGTCATTGCGAAGCTATGTAGAGAATGTTATCGTGTGTGTGTGTGTGTGTGTGTGTGTGTGTGTTTGTGTGTGTGTGTTTGTGTTCGTGTTCGTGTTCGTGTTCGTGTTCGTGTTCGTGTTCGTGTTCGTGTTCGTGTTCGTGTTCGTGTTCGTGTTCGTGTTCGTGTTCGTGTTCGTGTTCGTGTTCGTGTTCGTGTTCGTGTTCGTGTTCGTGTTCGTGTTCGTGTTCGTGTTCGTGTTCGTGTTCGTGTTCGTGTTCGTGTTCGTGTTCGTGTTCGTGTTCGTGTTCGTGTTCGTGTTCGTGTTCGTGTTCGTGTTCGTGTTCGTGTTCGTGTTCGTGTTCGTGTTCGTGTTCGTGTTCGTGTTCGTGTTCGTGTTCGTGTTCGTGTTCGTGTTCGTGTTCGTGTTCGTGTTCGTGTTCGTGTTCGTGTTCGTGTTCGTGTTCGTGTTCGTGTTCGTGTTCGTGTTCGTGTTCGTGTTCGTGTTCGTGTTCGTGTTCGTGTTCGTGTTCGTGTTCGTGTTCGTGTTCGTGTTCGTGTTCGTGTTCGTGTTCGTGTTCGTGTTCGTGTTCGTGTTCGTGTTCGTGTTCGTGTTCGTGTTCGTGTTCGTGTTCGTGTTCGTGTTCGTGTTCGTGTTCGTGTTCGTGTTCGTGTTCGTGTTCGTGTTCGTGTTCGTGTTCGTGTTCGTGTTCGTGTTCGTGTTCGTGTTCGTGTTCGTGTTCGTGTTCGTGTTCGTGTTCGTGTTCGTGTTCGTGTTCGTGTTCGTGTTCGTGTTCGTGTTCGTGTTCGTGTTCGTGTTCGTGTTCGTGTTCGTGTTCGTGTTCGTGTTCGTGTTCGTGTTCGTGTTCGTGTTCGTGTTCGTGTTCGTGTTCGTGTTCGTGTTCGTGTTCGTGTTCGTGTTCGTGTTCGTGTTCGTGTTCGTGTTCGTGTTCGTGTTCGTGTTCGTGTTCGTGTTCGTGTTCGTGTTCGTGTTCGTGTTCGTGTTCGTGTTCGTGTTCGTGTTCGTGTTCGTGTTCGTGTTCGTGTTCGTGTTCGTGTTCGTGTTCGTGTTCGTGTTCGTGTTCGTGTTCGTGTTCGTGTTCGTGTTCGTGTTCGTGTTCGTGTTCGTGTTCGTGTTCGTGTTCGTGTTCGTGTTCGTGTTCGTGTTCGTGTTCGTGTTCGTGTTCGTGTTCGTGTTCGTGTTCGTGTTCGTGTTCGTGTTCGTGTTCGTGTTTGTGTGTGTATGTGTGCCCGTGCGTACCCGCGTTCTTGTGTAGATGTAACATAGTAGAGATATTAGTGCACGCATCATTTTACGTACGGATTACACATATATTTATAAAACGATATACTGGCGAAAAACGCAGTTTTCAATAGCGGGCGATAGCCGGTTGCCTTGCGTGATGGTTGGAGGGAGTCAAATGGGAACATCGGATGTTTATTTCCAGAATCGATGTATTGCCCCAGTCACAGTGTCACGTTTTGGCCGCGACACTCTGATCTGCCTCGTTTCTGATCCCCAAGTTTTGAAGAAAACAAAATACAAATTTATGTCGGGTGCCGAGTTGTGACGCGTTGTCACCTTATGCTATCCACGCTCTCGTCTCGTTGTATACCCGTTGTGACAAGATTGACAAATTACACCAGAGGTCAAAGTCGGGTTGCGCCTCCACGCCATAGTGTCGCTGTCGCTGTCGCTGTCGCTGTCGCTGTCGCTGTCGCTGTCGCTGTCGCTGTCGCTGTCGCTGTCGCTGTCGCTGTCGCTGTCGCTGTCGCTGTCGCTGTCGCTGTCGCTGTCGCTGTCGCTGTCGCTGTCGCTGTCGCTGTCGCTCTCGCTCTCGCTCTCGCTCTCGCTCTCGCTCTCGCTCTCGCTCTCGCTCTCGCTCTCGCTCTCGCTCTCGCTCTCGCTATCGCCACGTTGTGCCTCGTTACGCAACGTGGCTAAATGTAGGAGCCAAAAGGTGACAATACGGCTGGGGCATAATAAGTCTGGTAGGTCCAGAAAGCAGCAAGGAATTTTATGTCACATGCTCTTCAACGGAAGAACGGTGC
>OZ024867.1:8230912-8240912 GCA_964017155.1 Oasisia sp. SBJ-2009 | reverse complement strand
TTAAATACATAAGTGGACAGTCTGATATTGGTGTTGCTATTTGACTACAACACTGACAGCTTCATATATACGATAGCGAATAATTATAATATTATGTATGTATGTATGTATGTATGTATGTATGTATGTATGTATGTATGTATGTATGTATGTATGTATGTATGTATGTATGTATGTATGTATGTATGTATGTATGTATGTATACATGTCTGTGTGTGTCTGTGTTTGTGTGTGTAAGTACGTGATTGTAAGTGTCTGTTGTTGTAAGCATATTTTGTGTGTGTGAGTATGAATAGGTGTGGATAAATTTATCGTTATTTATCCTCAACGTGGGTTGCATGACTTCAAGACAGAGTGAATGTTGCCAACATTATCAATTAACTTGACAATCTCTTCAAACAAAATACATTTTCCGTCTTTGTAGTCGACAGCTTTGCAATCTGGGCAGACCTTTAAGAATCTACGTTGACACGCAGCTAGATTGTCTTCGTCACCTGGGTAGAAACCTCTATCACCGACGCCTTTATTTTAGATGTCCTCGAATGTCACAACGCACCCTGCAAAGAGGTTTGCTGACAATTATTAATGGACCCAGAACAAAATACAATGGAAAGTATTGCCACGAAACGAGGCTTATCCATATGTGTGTATGTGCGTTCTTTCGTACTTTCATGCCATCGCTGCGGCTGTATGTGCGGTGGTGAGTGTATTGGTGGGTTTTCTCAATCTGTGAGTACGTTCGTGCATGTTTACCAAATGGGAGATTGGAGAAACCCATATTCGAACCTGATTATATATGTGTATACCCGTCACTAAAATGTCCTCAATCATATGTCAGATATCATAATTACAGGACATAAACACGTTAATGGCTTTACTAATTATTATCCAGTAGCATAACAAATGCTTTTCTAACATAGAAACTGGCCAACCATGTGCGGACCTGATTGCATAGATGAACATTCGTTAGTACATTTGTAAAAATAAAAATTATATTAGCGTTACATGTTATATTAACGTTCTCAATCGTATGTCAGATATCAGATATGTGGGATATCATATCAACACGTTGTTGGCAGTACCCATTTATGTAGCTGAGGTACGAAAAACAATGAACTTGCACTAAAGTGGCAGAACATATGTTTTTCCAGCATATATATATATATATATATATATATATATATATACATATATATATATATATATATATATGGGTGAGTGTATGTATATATATATATACCTACATAAATATATATATATATATATATATATATATATATATATACATATATATATATATATATATATATATATATATATATATATATATATATATATATATATATATATATAATTATACACACACCCATATAAATACTGTATGCACACACACACACACACACACACACACAAACACACACACACACACACACACACACATACACACACACACACATATATATATATATATATATATATATATATATATATATATATATATATATATATATATATATATATATATATATATATTGTACACGCAAACACACACACACAAACACACACATAACAAAACGCGAAAAGTACAGTTTTTATATTAATGTGCAAAACTACCTTTTATGTGGAATTTATGACATGAAAATACGATTTCATGTATACATATAGCATCACAATTCTACTCACTATCGCAGTTGTTTCGTCACATAATACACATGGGTAGTGCTTTTGGCTGGCTCCATGATAACTGCTTACCTGACAACATGATATATTAATGTTAGTCTCTGTTACTTTCTAAACATTTCTATACATGTTTTCCTTTAAGATTTCCTATGCCTACGTTGAAGCATGGTTATGGTTGCTAATTTACCGTTGTTTATATATTTGTTTTATTGTTTCTCCCAGGAATTGCTTTATCGTTGTATCCTTTCTTTCCATAATATGCATACATTTAAACTATGCATGATCAACACATCCATATCATGTGCTTTCTATCTAATTTTGCTCCACAAATATGACAATAAACCATGCTAATGTAATACATGTAGGAGTTTGCTAACACACATTTAAACATTACGCATTCGAGTATTACTCCTTACTTTCACAGTTCTTCCCAATGTAGCCATTCTGACAGATGCAGACGTATTAAACAGACACATTAAAATAATATTATTCTAAATTGTTAATTTCATATCCATGCTGCGAATAGTTGTATTATGTTTCATAATTCACACTCGCAGTTTCCCCCGAAATAATGTTTCTTGCAGGAACAGTAGTGTCTACTTCCGATATTACTGCAACGTCCACCGTTTTGACAAGGCGCTGACTTGCAGCTATCATGTTCTGTACAATCAAGACAATTTGAATGAAATAACTCCCGTTTTAATACATTGTCACTGAACTCAGATTGTTTCAGCCGACACAATACAAATTATATTATTTTATATTATTAATTCAGTTTGCGAATAGTTGTATCACGTTTCAAAACTGAGCCCCTTTCGACTGTCGCAGAATTTATATTGTCAGCTAATTAGCATACTTTATGCTAAACAAATTCCTACCAAATGTTTATTCATGTGCTATTTATGGTACATCAAGTTAAATGACAATATTATATTAATTAACAGTAATTCAAGAGGATCATGCTACCTTAACATATTATATATAATGATATTCAATCCAACTACATCCCGTGCTTGCTACCTTTTTTAGCTGCAACAATATCACCATTATAATAGCATAATAGCAATGACGTCTCTCGCACTTGTTCCCAGTATAACGATAATGGCAGCTACACTTGTATCCAATGCCGGTGTTATGACAATTTCCTCTATGTTGGCAAGGTCTTGACTTGCAGATATTACGTTCTGTAGAATCAACAAAATGTTAATTACATTAGTAGCATTTTGTTGCATTGTTACTACAATCAGATACGTATTATGTTGGCCGATATATTTTAAATATAAGCAGATTGCGAAATAACGTAATATGTTATTTTGCTGATCATGCGTTTTCTGCATATGTTTCCTGCAATAAAAATGTCTTGGTAATACTGTCACTGTGTTCCATTTGTGTTTTATATGGACGGCTTTTGAAGAATGGTTGTTATTATGTCATGTGTATATTGTTCTTTATTATTATTTTGTTCGTCTTACTTACAGTTGTATTACGTTTTTCTTTAATTTTATAACATGTATTGCATTAGTATGTAATATGGGCTTTGACGCGTGGTTGCTATTTTACGACGTCTGTAGTGTTCTTTATATTAGTTCATTTTTGATAGTATGATGCTATTTGTACTCCTTGACAAGTACAATACTAAATTATACATAATCGAATTCATTTTAGACAACCCAACTAGATAACGGGCTTGCCATCTTATTTAATGCCACTAATTTAACAATGCTAAACATAATATAAAAAATACAATAAAATTCAAGGTTAGTGTAACTCCCTACAATACATACAAGAATAACCAAGGCCAATGACACATACTAATGCAAACAGATAATAAGTGAACTACATTATACTATGCAAAAATTTCTGAATATAGGAGATTATGAAAACATATTTTAGAATTATACATAACTGCAATAAAACTCACGTTCGCACGTTTTTCCAGTATAATCACCCTTGCATCTGCATCTGTACTGTCCATCATACTTGCAAATGCCTCCATGTCGACACGGATTTGGCTTGCAGATAGTACTCTCTGTAAAAGCAACACAATCGGCATTACATTAATACCGTTTGATAGTTGTGTCACTAAACTCTGATGATAACAATTCTGGCCGACCCATTTTTAAATATAAGCAGATTGCATGACAACATGATCTATTCGTTGTGTCCCTTGTGTTTTCTAATGATGTTTTCATACAGAAATGTCCTGGTCCTGCTATTGATATGTTCCATTTCTAGTTATTGAGGGCTGCCTTTGAAGTGTGGTTGTTTGTCATGTTGATGATTTTCGTTTGTTTCTTACATAGAGTTTGACTCTTTTATCCCTTAGCTATGTAACATGCACAATAACAAATCATTATTAATATACGACTTATTTATAACATACATTCTTTATAGTTTATCGATTGTGCAAATACAGTTTTAATATACATCATAAACTAATACTCACTCTCACATTTGGATCCAAAGTAATCTTTCGTACAGACGCACATGTACCCACTGAGGACATTTTCACATTCTCCTCGATTTTGACACGGCATTACATGGCAGAAATCGTATACTGTAACATCAATAATATGGGAATTACATTACACTATTGTTTCACTGTATTTTCACTAAACTCAGGTGAGTCGAGTTTTTAACGATTCATTTTAAGTAATAAGCAATTCTCTTCGAGGGATTTGACTTGAAATTTGCGAGTAATTACTGATTGTTATGGTCTTCTGTTTATTGATTTAACGACATATTTTACTTTCCCATTGTGGTGTGTCTGAAAGAGGTTTTCAAGGTCATTGCGGTGTGTCTGATGGAGGTTTTCAAGGTTATTGTGGTATGTCTGAAGAACATCTTCAAGTGTCTGATGGTGGTTCGCAAGGTCATAGTGGTGTGTCTGAAGGAGGTTTTCAAAATCATTGTGGTATGTCTGAATGAGGTTCTCAAGGTCACTGTGATGTGTCTGAATGAGGTTCTCAAGGTCATTGTGGTGTGCTGAAGAATGTTATCAAGGTCATTTTCTAGTTGACACAAGAAACTTTAAATACGATGCAGATTACTTGACTTTATTTGTTACCTATATTTTGTTGTGTTTTTAGTATGATCATTTTAAAAATATTTGTTACTACAAAAATTATGTATTTGTTATGTGAATTGAGGAGTGTTTGTTATATTACGATATTTGAATATTTTGAATATTAGTTTCTTTTGCGGAGGGTACAGTTTACCTATAACTCCATGACATGTACGATACTAAATTATGTATATTCAAATTAATTTTAGACAACACAATGCTATAATCCGCTTCTCATCTTATTTAACTGCACTAATTTAGCCATGCTAAATATATTGTGAAATAAAATCAAAATCAATATTTTGGTAAATCAGTACAAAAGGGCGTGCAAGTGGGTCACGATACATGGCGACACTCCGCGCGACTGGAGCTGCTTTGGGGACTGGTCACAAGAATAATATTCGATAGATGACAGTTGTAACTTCCGACTAATGAATACTAGGAAAATTAGGACTTAAATATCTTGTGTTATACCTTTCTTATCTGAAATGTCCGATTTAATATTACGTTTCCACACAATCATATACATTGCGCTTTATGTAGTGCAAATAATAGACACTCCCCACAAGTTTCGTATACATGTGTCTTTTACGGGATTTGCATTTTACATAGTTGTACGTTGTTGTTTTGATAAGCACTTATATCTGACAAGTTGTCTAAGTGCACATAATCATAACACATGTATACCTTTGCCCCAAACAGGTTGTAGTGCGCGAAAATGACACTTTTCATTATTAGTCAAGATCGCCAAACACAAGTACAAGGTAACCACCATAACAATCGATTAAAATTCATTATTTCCGTGAACATTGTCACCGGTAAATTGTTCCACTGCTTCTGCTTATAATAACGCTTCGGACAGTATAACTGAAATAATTAGACTGGAAAAGTTCGATTATTATAGTCCTATACGTTCATCGTGCTGTCGGTCGCGAAGCGACAAAGACTGCTTCCATCACTTGACTCTTGCTCTCCATTTGTCTCTCTGCTGTGAGAGTGATGTCCATGAGTCGATCTTTATGTCTCTCATCTTTAGGTTTCTCTTGATGGTATCTTTGAACCGGAGACGAGGGCGCCCTCTCTTTCTCTGACCAGAAGACAGTTGAGAGTAGAGAACCTGCTTCGGTAGCCTGTCTGGTGACATCCTCATGAGGTGTCCAGTCCACCGGAGATTCTTTCTGATCAGAAGATCTTCCATAGATGGCAGCCCTGTTCGTTCTAGTATTTCCTTGTTTGTCACTTTGTCCATCCAGGTTATCCTCATGATCGAACGCAGATGTCGCATCATGAAGGCATGTAGCTTTTTAACCTGTCGTCTGTACACTGTCCAGGCCTCAGCTCCGTATAGGAGGGTGGACAGCACAATTGTACGGTATATCTTGCCTTTAACCCGCATGGACACATGGTGGTTGTTCCAGAGTCTCTGGCGTAGTCGGCCGAAAGATGCACTAGCCTTGGCCATCCTCCTCTGTATTTCATCGTCAATGCATCCGTCACTTGATATAGTGCTTCCGAGGTAGGTGAATTCTAGAACAGAGTTCAGCTTGTTTCCATCAACCATGATATCCTCCTCTCGGGTTCTTGTAGAGTTGGATTGGTACAGCACCTCGGTCTTCTTGATGTTAATCTTCAGGCCGAACTTCTTTGACGCATCGGAGAAAGCATCCACTATTTTCTGCATCTCTTCAGCAGAGTGTGCAACCAGTGCACTGTCATCTGCGAATAGCAGCTCTCTCATCAGTATCCGAGTAGTCTTGGTCTTTGCTCTGAAGTGTGCGACGTTGAATAGGTCAGCGTTCTGTCTGGACTGTATGTAGATGCCATCCCCCATGTCTCGGAAAGCCTCGTCGAGCATTGCTGATAGGAAGATGGAGAAGAGCGTGGGGGCCAGTACACAACCTTGCTTGACCCCATTTGTGACACTGAACGATTCCGAGACTTCTCCTTCAACACTAACTTTTGCCATCATTCCAGTATGTAGTGCCTCGATCATTGTTGTGAACTTCTCTGGGCAGCCATACTTCCTCAGTAGCTGCCATAGCCCGGTCCTCCCAACTGTATCAAACGCCTTGCTGAAGTCGACAAATACCATGTACAGTGGTCGGTCCTGCTCAATGCACTTTTCTTGTAGTTGTCGGAGACAAAATATCATATCCACGGTGCTCCGGTTACCTCTGAAGCCACATTGTGTCTCCGGAACTACCTCTGGTGTTATGTGAGTAGATAGTCTGTTGAGGAGGATCCTCGCGAAGATCTTGCCCGCTATGGAAAGAAGAGAGATTCCTCTATAGTTCCCACAGTCTGTTCGATCACCTTTCTTGTAGATGGTTACAATGTTTGCATCCTTCCATGCTTGTGGTACAGAACCCACCTCCCAGGCATTGGTGATTAGTTGGTGCAGTCTGCTGAACAGATTTTCTCCTCCGTGCTTCCATACTTCTGCAGGAATTCCATCTCCTCCAGGTGCTTTGCCATCTTTCAGGCCGGCGATTGCTCTAGCCATCTCATCCATAGTTGGAATCTCATCGAGGCTTGTCTTGATAATGCGCTGCGGGATGTTGTCCAGAGCTTCGTGATCTATGTCGCCAGGGACGTTGAGTAGCTTCTGGAAGTGTTCACTCCATCTTGCCACAACTCTCTTGCTGTCAGAGAAGGTCTCCATTCCATCTGATGATTTCAGTTGAACAGATCCCTTCTTTTTGGGACCCCACACTTCCTTCAGCCCATTGTAGAAGCCCTTCATGTTGTTACTGTCAGCAGCTCTCTGCAGCTCCACTGCCTTCCTTTCCCACCAGTCTGACTTCAGTGCACGCGTGTGTTTTTGTAGCAGTCTGCAGGCATCTTTATATGCTGCAGTGGTGGATCTAGTGCTCCTGGTTTGCAACACTCTCTGGTGGGCTTGGTCTCTTCTGTTCATAAGAGTCTGTAGCTCCTGGTCGTTGGGGTCGAACCAGTCCTGGTCTTTTCTGTCTGGCTTGCCAAGATATGTCTTGGCTGTGTTGTACACGACCTGCTGCAGAGCAGCCCATTCCTCATCTGGTGTTGAGTTTTCCTTCTCCTCCCATTGGGCGAGAGCACTGTCTATCTCCTGCTCAAAACTCTCCCTATGGCTGGTGGTACTTAGTTTTGCAATGTTCAGCTTGGTCGGCTTACTTGTCCCTTGCCTGTTGTGCTTTTGTCGTATTCTGAAAGCCACTTTTGACCTCAGCATCTGGTGATCAGTCCAGCAGTTTGCTCCACGCATGACTCGGGTACTGTGGATGTCCATCTTATCCCGACACCTCGTGATGATGAAGTCGATCATATGCCAATGTTTCGAACGAGGATGCATCCAGGTGGTCTTGCGTTCATCCTTCTGCTTGAACATGGTGTTCGTCACTATCAGTTCGAACTCAGAGCACAGAGCCAGTAGAAGCTCGCCATTGGAGTTGCATTTCCCAATCCCATGTTTGCCCATGACCAAGGGCCACTTGTCATTTTCTCTTCCTATCCTCGCATTGAAGTCTCCTATCAGCAGTAGCTTATCTGTACGAGGGATGCCACTGAGCACACTTGCCAGCTGGTTGTAGAAGGCCTCCTTGTTTTCATCTGGGTCCTATACGTTAACATGGAGAATATGGACTTCCTGCTCATAACTGTCCCCAGCCTCGTTTTCGCGCGCGAGACTTGCACGCCCTCTATACATACAAGTCAAATCAAGGCAAATAGCGTAGTGGCAATAACGGAATGACATTATACTGTGGTATTCCTTGAATATAGGACATTATGAAAATTTATTTTAGAATTATACATAGCTGCAATAGTACTCACGATTGCGGGTTTTTCCATAATAATTATTCAAGCAGATACATCTGAATCCTCGTCGGTTATAGTTGCAAATGCCTCCATTTTGACATGGATTTCTCTTGCAGAAATTACGTTCTGTAAAACACATAATGTGAATATCACGCTTCAAGACGCCTATATGCATGGTCATTCGACTCAGACGAGTAGATTGACATGCCGACTCATTTAAAATAAGAAAACATGTATATGAGGAAAGTAACTGATCTGTAATGTACGAGCAATAATTTATTGTTTTTATCTGCGGTTCTATTTTATCAAAACAGTTTCTCCTCTTGAAGTCTTCTTAGCCTACGTTGTGATATCAAGTATATACATTATTACCATGTTTGCTGTGATTGTATACTCTTGAACACGTGGCCACGCTGAACACTGAGTGCTTAGGAAATAACACTTTGCTGAAAGTGTTTATTAGATTACACATGTGCAACAAGTGCCGCTACTTCAGTGGATCGTAGGTTCGGAATATCCTGCCTGGTGATCGCAGTTCATCTCTGATTTGTGGCTGGAAGTTCACGTTTCATGGTAGTTACCTGCGCCTACTAGTATTATCCGTAATAGTAAAGAACATGATCGAGCTCTTTGAAGACGGATTCACACACCTTGAATATGTGCAGGGAAGTTCAAACGCTTCTTTTCTTGTTATATAGCCATTTTGTGATACAGCCAGATCACGCGAGACACCCAAACAACTCACGTCTTTTGAACATGGCATAATGGCGGCACAAAAACATGTAAAACATGTGAGTAAAACATATCCACACTACATTTCGAGGGAATTCCATCGCTTTACTGCAAAAGGTATATAGTGCATGTTCTATTCTACATTAAGATAAGAAAATTATTGCAGCCTGCCTGCCCCCTCAAATAGGATCCTGAATGTCCCATAGTGTTTCATATGTATGTATGTATGTATGTATGTATGTATGTATGTATGTATGTATGTATGTATGTATGTATGTATGTATGTATGTATGTATGTATGTATGTATGTATGTATGTATGTATGTATGCATGCATGTATGTATGTATGTATGTATGTATGTATGTATGTATGTATGTATGTTTGGAATTGTAAGATGAAGGTAAAAATAAATTGTGCACACAGTGTATTACAATATAATATGGAATATATATTCTAATTAACGACAAGTTGGGAGTATCGAGTCAAGCCCCTACAAATAGCCAAACTAGACAATGGTGATTAATTGACCTGAAACCCGTTGGGCCAGTAAACTGTGAAAACTGGCCTATTTGCAGAACACACACGCTCAGCCTAATGCTAATGTCGAGTTCTGGATAATATGTTCATCATGGTTACATCTGGCAAATGGGCAAATGCTTTAGGTCTTGTCGCTGACAAATGACAATTCATCAGGTTCAGTATGACACTATGAATATATATATATATAT
>OZ024867.1:8033412-8215912 GCA_964017155.1 Oasisia sp. SBJ-2009 | reverse complement strand
TATCATGCACACACAGGGAACTAAAGAAGGAAACTCATGTAGACTGATCAACAACAGATTATGATTATTTCTCATTTGCTCAACATCTGGCAGTGACATCGTTTCTGAATAATTTCACGTGTGTGTTACTATGCAGTGTCGAATGAAAACATACTAATTGGTGGACATAAAACTAACATACAGTATATGAGGTGTTGATAAATGGAAACTCAAACAAAGAAGGAACAATTATTCAAGTTAACTGTTATGTCCGTATCGAAATGGATTTCCATTTACGACAATTGGTAACATAACAAATTCATATCTTAAAATCCTAGGATTTTGTAATATCGACTTGTTGTTACGTTATCAATTGCCTGATATATATATATATATATATATATATATATATATATATATATATATATATATATATATATATATATATAAAACACTGTTTAATATACTCCAAATATTATATATTATATGATAATTTATTTACAAAGCAAAGCAAGCGTGTATAATAAAATACGTGTATACATGCATACATACACTATTACAACTACTTTATTAATATAAATGCCCAATATTCTTTTTCCTACCTACACACATGGACTACACAGTAAGGTTCTTCACTTCATTTTGTGGAAGGCATTGACGTAAAAACAATTCTTCGAATTTTCTTGATATTGTTTTTGTTTTGTTGAAAGCTGTTTTCATGTTCATTTCCTCTGAATGTATTTTCGTATAAGGTAATGGGTTGAAATGTGAATTTGGTTGATCGATGTTTGTTCTGTTGAACATGCCGGGCTTGCTGTGTTATCAAATGTTTCGTCAAATTGACTGCAAAATTATCACGTTGCGACCACGATGAAGGTCATCTTAATTCTAAAGATAGGATCGCCATTTACGAACGGGGTAAATTAATGACGTTATATATTATTATGAAAGTGACACGTGGCTACTCCTACTTCCTATTGGCTGAGTGTTGTTGCGTAGCAGTCCTTGGAGTTGTATTTAAAACTGTTTCACGAGTGTGTGACAGACACCGAGTCAGACAAACTCAAACATGTTGCTGATAACGTTTGTGGTGTTGTTCGTTTTACGCGCCGTAGAGACCGATGCTGCGACTAAACCTGCACCACCCAGATCGATGTTCTACCAGCCTAGTAACCCATGTAAGCATTCAACATAACTGGTCTTCCTTAAACGGTTCAATACGATAAGGACATAACTTTAGCCCAGGTTCAACGCTCAGACTGATATGTTTTGGCGTCGCTTCTGAGTTCATATATAGTCGTCCAGACTTTCGTCAATTAATTTGCGGCATCGGGCGCTCAGCGATCATCCTTTTCACCCAATTTCAAATACCAATTTCAGAGCATTTTAAAGACTAATGCTTGTCATGACAGCGAATTACAGCGACTTTGTTTAACTTAATCGGGAACGTTGCCGATGTAATGCAATTATAAATGTATTATTCGGGATGTATTCTGATCAGTCGCATCTAAATGTGTTCGAAATATGATCAACTAGTTCGAGAAGGAATACAATTAACACGTGTTTGAAGGTTGCTGGCCGAAACCACGTAACTGCGCCGACCTGTTCAGATCTGGTGTACACACGAACGGGGTGTACCAGATCTACCCTCTCCGTGAAGACCAACCGGCTGCCGTGTTCTGTGATATGACGTCAGATGGGGGAGGATGGACTGTATGTGTTTGTGTGTCTCTCTCTGTTTTCTCTGTATTTCTCTATCTCTCTCTCCATTCTCTCTCTCTGTCTCTCTGTTTCTCTCCCTATCTCTCTGGTCTTCTGTTCGTGTTTCGTGTGATATATCTATATGCATAATATATATATTATATATATATATATATATATATATATATATATATATATATATATCTACCTATATGTATATTTATAGATATATATATATATATATATATATCTACCTATATGTATATTTATATATATATATATTTATTTATATATATATATATATATATATATATATATATATATATATATATATATATATATATATATATATATATATATATATATATATATATATATATATATATATATATATATATATATATATATAGGTGGACAATGTTTATTTTGAAATACATGAATATTATTACAGGGGTTCATTTATTATTGATATGCGTGTGATTGTATTTTAGTGTGTACTGTACAACTTATAGGTAACATGTTTTACTAAAGTAAATTGTCTGCCTGATCACGCCGTTGTTAACTTGTTCCCATACAGTTATCAGCAATTCCCATGGAGACATTTGCAGTCCTATACGCCGTCCTCTGTGCAGGTCTTCCAAAAGAGATTCAACGGCGAAGTTGATTTCTACCGCGGATGGAACGACTACAAGAACGGCTTCGGATCCGTCTTCAGGGAATACTGGTGGGGTGAGTGTCATTGTTTCATGGAAAACCCGCTGTGATAGCTATGTTGGGTAACTTATGCAAGTTACGTTATGCCAATGTTTTGTCACTAATCACGAGCTGCGGCTGACAACTGAATGAAGTATTATTGTTTATTTAAGGAAACGACAAACTTCATCAAATCACTTCGCAAGAACCTCAACAGCTTCGAGTTGATCTGAGCGACTTCAGTGGTCATTCTCGCTATGCGAAGTATTCCTCCTTCGGTGTCGCTGACGCAGCTGGCAAATACAGAGCATCCGTCGGAGGGTATTCTGGGAACGCAGGTAGGTGGAAACGCACGTCATATGTATGAGTGAATTTGGTGAGTAGCCGGAACGCATTGTGAATACCAAATTAATTAATAGTGAAAGGAATACTTATCATCAAACATTTTCGTTTATGTTGTTTTGAAGATTTGAATTTGAAATATTACCAAATACGTGGTTGGTATTGCTGATTGCAGGTTCTTTATACACTGTTACTATGAAATTCCATTAATATATATTTTTTACTTTGGAAGAGGTAGTAACATGTTTACTGAAGTCCTTTGTAGTGGCCGTGACAAATAAATCAACAGCATTCATGCATCGATATTCTGTTGTCATGATTCGCTATTACAATTTACTCGTAGAAGCAACGTTAGTTATAAGTTTATGTTATTTAATAATTGTTGTTATTCTTACGATGAACGGTGTGATATGTTGTAGGCGACTCCTTCAGCTTTGTCGATGGTATGCGATTCTCAACGAAGGATGTGGACAACGATGTGTACGAGAAGTCTTGTGCACACCTGTACAAAGGCGGGTACTGGTATGACAGATGTCATGGCAGCAATCTGAATGGGTTGTACAAGCACGGCACAACCACCAGTTACGCCGACAGTATGTGCTGGAAAGCTTGGCTTGGCTACCACTACTCGCTGAAGTCTAGCGAGATGAAGATCAGACCTGTGAATTTCTAAAAGCCTACAGAATATAGTCTGAGCACAGTTCAGTTAACATCTTGGAAGACATGTTGCTCTCTCACTAATGATTAAAATTCCTATTTGAGCTGGAAGATTTGTTTTGTTTCTTACGTCGAAGGAATGCAATGGGCTTTATAGAAATTCCAATACTTGTCCAACTGCTTAACACTGGTCTTCGCCGTATACATACATGCATACATGCATGCATGTATACATACATATATACGTATATGCACGCACGCACGCATACATACATACATACATACATACATACATACATGCATGCATACATGCATACATACATACATACATACACACTCATACATACATAGATATACATACATGCATACACATACATACATACATACATACATACATACATACATACATACATACATACATACATACATACATGCATACATGCATGCATGCATGCGTGCATACATACATACATACCTACATACATACATACATACATACATACATACACACATACGTATGTATATATATCGTATATAAGTAAGTGGATGTGTACGAGTGTTGGTGTGTGTATGACTGTGTACAACTTATACTCTCGGCAGATATTCCGCATGTTGTTGTGCATACGGGGAGTCGAATGCTTGTGCGCAGACTTTAACTAATACATCCTTCCGTCCTTCCGTCCTTCCGTCCTTCCTCCCTCCTCCCCCCTCCCCCTCCCCCTCCCCCCTCCCCCCTCCCCCCTCCCCCCTCCCCCCTCCCCCTCCCCCTCCCCCTCCCCCCTCCCCCCTCCCCCCTCCCCCCTCCCCCCTCCCCCCTTCCCCCTCCCCCCTCCCCCCTCCCCCCTCCCCCCTCCCCCCTCCCCCCTCCCCCTCCCCCCTCCCCCTCCCCCCTCCCCCTCCCCCCTCCCCCTCCCGTTCGTTCGTTCGTTCGTTCGTTCGTTCGTTCGTTCGTTCGTTCGTTCGTTCGTTCGTTCGTTCGTTCGTTCGTTCGTTCGTTCGTTCGTTCGTTCGTTCGTTCGTTCGTTCGTTCGTTCGTTCGTTCGTTCGTTCGTTCGTTCGTTCGTTCGTTCGTTCGTTCGTTCGTTCGTTCGTTCGTTCGTTCGTTCGTTCGTTCGTTCGTTCGTTCGTTCGTTCGTTCGTTCGTTCGTTCGTTCGTTCGTTCGTTCGTTCGTTCGTTCGATCGTTCGTTCGTTCGTTCGTTCGATCGTCCGTCCGTCCGTCCGTCCGTCCGTCCGTCCGTCCGTCCGTCCGTCCGTCCGTCCGTCCGTCCGTCCGTCCGTCCGTCCGTCCGTCCGTCCGTCCGTCCGTCCGTCCGTCCGTCCGTCCGTCCGTCCGTCCGTCCGTCCGTCCGTCCGTCCGTCCGTCCGTCCGTCCGTCCGTCCGTCCGTCCGTCCGTCCGTCCGTCCGTCCGTCCGTCCGTCCGTCCGTCCGTCCGTCCGTCCGTCCGTCCGTCCGTCCGTCCGTCCGTCCGTCCGTCCGTCCGTCCGTCCGTCCGTCCGTCCGTCCGTCCGTCCGTCCGTCCGTTGTCGAGTGAGTAACCAGAGTCGACACAACCGGTGTCGCTGAGGCTATACACAGTGTCGCTGGTTACTACGCACGGTCTTGTCTGTGACCAATCTGCGGCCAACACACGAAGAGCCGCCCTCGAGCTCCGTCCGAAACTGAACGGGGGAACTATGTTGTAGGCGATGGGCGACTATATTGTTCTCTAGCACAGTCGTCAAACACACATTTCTATAGATGAGAGTAATTGGTAGTATAAGGAAATATTCAAATCAGTATTCTTCTGCGGCATGGAGTGTCTTAGCCGTGAACAAATTATCATTTTGCTAGTTGTTATTTCGCATTGAATTTACGCACACACCCGCTCTGAATACACGCACGCAAGCTCTTCCAACATACGCATGCACAAGCAGTGAAAAACTCATGCAAAAGTATTGAATGCTCACACAGAGACTCTTTGAACACACTTATGCATAGGCGATTATGTACGCGATATAGTGGTCCATCAACGGGGGTCAAGGGGCCATGATCCATCAATCCTCGCACATGAGGGACGGAGAGACGGAGGGACGATGGACGGACGGATGGACAGACGGACACATATATCTGAACTTTAGCAAAGATCTGATCGTGCCAGGTGTCTGTCCTTTTATTTCAGGATACATAAAATTCCATTAATTAATACATCCCTAAGAAAATATAATAGTGAGCTTGGGGCAGGAACATATTCCGGATCGCCCAGGTAAATCTAAGCGTGACAGCTCTGCTAATTGCCGTGAAGTCGCATCCTGTAACTCGTAGAACGTACTTGGTGCGCTGCATTAATTTGACATGAGAAAGGAATCACGGTTGACCAGCGGTAACCAACTGGATTTTAACGACATACTCGAGAAACAATGAACAGGAGGCACGACATCAACTCGGCGTCCGAACTACGTGCTCGTGTAAATGTTTGATGACGATACCATCCCTGGAGACACAGCGGGGAAGCAACCATACTTTGACAAACCATCCTTCGCGCCTGCAGTTATCAATAGTCCATGGACCACGACGACCAGGCTCGAGTGACTCCATTAATGACAAATAGAGTGTCTGAGTCGACGACAGGTATTGATTATACTTCCGGCAGTTCCGGTTTGTTCTTTGTTATCAATGCAAGATAATACTAATACTAACGCGAACGCGAACGCTAACGCTAACGCTAACGCTAACGCTAACGCTAACGCTAACGCTAACGCTAACGCTAACGCTAACGCTAACGCTAACGCTAACGCTAACGCTAACGCTAACGCTAACGCTAACGCTAACGCTAACGCTAACGCTAACGCTAACGCGAACGCTAACGCTAACGCGAACCCGAACGCCGACGCCGACGCCGACGCCGACGCCGACGCCGACGCCGACGCCGACGCCGACGCCGACGCCGACGCCGACGCCGACGCCGACGCCGACGCCGACGCCGACGCCGACGCCGACGCCGACGCCGACGCCGACGCCGACGCCGACGCCGACGCCGACGCCGACGCCGACGCCGACGCCGACGCCGACGCCGACGCCGACGCCGACGCCGACGCCGACGCCGACGCCGAAGCCGACGCGAACGCGAACGCGAACGCGAACGCGAACGCGAACGCGAACGCGAACGCGAACGCGAACGCGAACGCGAACGCGACCGCGAACGCGAACGCGAACGCGAACGCGAACGCGAACGCGAACGCGAACGCGAACGCGAACGCGAACGCGAACGCGAACGCGAACGCGAACGCGAACGCGAACGCGAACGCGAACGCGAACGCGAACGCGAACGCGAACGCGAACGCGAACGCGAACGCGAACGCGAACGCGAACGCGAACGCGAACGCGAACGCGAACGCGAACGCGAACGCGAACGCGAACGCGAACGCGAACGCGAACGCGAACGCGAACGCGAACGCGAACGCGAACGCGAACGCGAACGCGAACGCGAACGCGAACGCGAACGCGAACGCGAACGCGAACGCGAACGCGAACGCGAACGCGAACGCGAACGCGAACGCGAACGCGAACGCGAACGCGAACGCGAACGCGAACGCGAACGCGAACGCGAACGCGAACGCGAACGCGAACGCGAACGCGAACGCTAACGCTAATAATAATAATAATAATAATGATAGTAATGATGGTAATGATGGTAGTGATGGTGTTGATGGTGATGATGATGATGATGACGATTTTGATGATGATTATGATGATAATAATGATAATAATAATAAAGCGGTAGTCAGCAGGCTTTTAACGATTTACTCGAGTGACAATGGAACAGACAGCGCGACGTCAACTCGGCGTCCGAACTACGTCATCCTGTGAATGTTTGATGACGAGACCATCCCAGGACACACGGCGGGGACTTTGCAAACATACTTCGCGACTGCTGTTATTAATATTCCATGGACCATGATGACCAGGCTCGAGTGACACCATTAATGACACTTAGAGTATATGTGTCGACGACAGTTATTGATTATACTGATCGCTGTTCGCTACATTATGTCTGCTGACAGGCAGTTTGTTCTTACGTATTGCATTCCATGCAGGCATATCCACGCAAGCATAACCATTTTCAAACGTTTAGTTATAATAGCTGATGTTCTAGAGAGATCATATTATCATGCCAGATACAGTCAATAAGACAAACACGTTGTTGGGTAACTGCAGGAGGCTCTATCCACATGTAGCGGACCATTTGGACCAGGAGGGTCTGTCGAGGACCATCGTGTCCACCAAGTAGTTCTGCTGTCTCTAAGCTGATATAATCTCAGTGGAGGTGATATCATTTGTCTTGTGCTCTCCGGCATACTCTTAGTTGTTCCTTCGTTTGAACAATTAACCCTTTTTGTGTTGTATTTCACGTTGGATATAAAATGCAGCTGATAATAATGGAATTCTCGAATTCTCGACTAGGAGAACCTGGGTTCGAATAGTGTGGTGTTGTGTTAAAACCTTCGGCAAGTTTGTTCTCTTTATATCGTAACAGCTCACTCAGCTGTACTTTGTTATAGACAGTGATAGTTTTTTGTACGAGCAACCTTCGCGAATTAATTCTTGCATATGACATTTTGACAGGGCGTGAAATAGTATACGGATAACGTCAATGCACATGTGCGAATCAGTTGTTGTCATCAGTTAGCATTAAGTGCCTTAACGCTTCCCGCTTCAAATAACAGTCCGATACATGTTAGGAGCGAGAAGCGGACGTAGGAAGTCAGGTAGGGAGAGAAGGAGAGAGGAAGGGTTGGAGGAGTAAAGGGAAAGAGTGGATAACGGAGGGAGGGAGAATCATTGGGATGGGTGATTATGGAGGAAGGGAGGGAGGCCCCTTACAAAAAAGTGCCAATGGTATACCACTGAATACCATTGAATACCACTGAATACCATTGAGTACCATTGGACCATTCAGTGATATTTCAGCAGGACTCAGTGGTACTCTCAACGGTAATTTAAGATACCACTGAACGGTAAACAGAATACAAAATATCATTAAAAACAAATATCATTAAAAACCATTCATATACCATTCAGATACCATTCAAATACCGTTGGCCATTAAACTACCTTGTACCATTTAATGGTATTTGAATGGTATTTTTTGTAAGGGGCAGGTATTGAGGTATTGTACTCTGAACTATATTGTACTCTTTATATGTATTGACCTGGTTCACTTCCACCTGTTCAGTTTTGCACGAACGTTAACAACGAAGACAGATCGTGACGTGATGGCTAATACAGCCATCACGTCACGATCTGTCTTCGTTGTTAACGTTCGTGCAAAACTGAACAGGTGGAAGTGAACCAGGTCAATACCTATTTTGAATAGATAGGATCTACTCAAACCAGACGCAGTGTTTCAGTGCATTCATTCCATTGTTGGCATTACAGTGGACAACTGCCACGATCATCTACGTGTATGTCCATTACAAAAACATACGTGGACGACAAACAAAGCTGCGTGACCGACGTAGTGCCATTTTGTACTTGTGTCGACGAGTGTTGTTGATTACACATATCTCTGCATTTGCCTTCAATCACCCTTTCTAGTCGAGAATTAAGCAAACCGTGCGAATTGTATTGTAACATTTATTGCTATTGTAAAATACTTTGTAAGTTCTGATATATTGAACTGTACTGTCCTTTGGACTGTTCCGAGTGTTCTACACTTTACTTTCTGGCACCTGTTCAATCGAACACCATCTCGACGTATCTGGGAAGAATTCAGCCACGGTGCACTTACTATGCGAAAACTGCTCATATAAATACCCATCACGCTCTATTGTCAGGTACTCATTCGCCTAGAATGAACTGAGTGAACTGGAGCTATGTAGAGTCACAGTAATTGTCCAAGGTGTCGTGACATTTCTGCGCATGCGCAAGTCAGGTATCATTAGTTATCATTAATTAGTTAAATTTCTGCTTAATGCCATATTGTATACACCATTAGTCGGATATACATCGGACAACGTCATCAGAAGGATGAATACACTTTCAACACAGATATTTGTTGAACATTAATACGAATCAAAAAGTATTAGAAACACTTATGCAGGACAAACGCAGATCAACTGATTTCAGTGCGACATAAACGTGTTGGTGATTTACAAAAAAGCTATGTTTCAATATGTTGGATGAAATAACCACCTTTTCACTGTAATCACCACAATATTTATAGAATAGGTCTTTCCGTTTTGCCGCAAATGAATGAGTTTACAGTTATTGCGCATGAGCAAAATATTATCCTGCTATTATGTAACGCCCTCAACAATGTAGCAGTAAGTGTTAGCGCGTTTAATTAAATTGTCGCAATGTCATACCATTTTATTTAACGACACTACAGTGCACCAAAACCCTTTCGGAGCTCAACTGTGAGAGACAATCACAACTGAACAGCCGCGTAAACTGCTCCTGTTGTCACATCACGTGACAACACAGCTTTGCCCGTCGGCAAGCAGTCGGCGTCTGTAGTAACGAGCTGTTGATCCAATAAATCATCACGCTGCTCCGATGTCATATTCAACTGCGACGCTACATTTCACCACAACGCTTTCCGAGCTCAACTGTGAGAGACAATCACCGCTGAACAGCCACGATGTCGTCTACGCGCCGTCCGAACAAGCTGACTAGACGTCCACCGCATAGACCTCTATCAACCGGGCTTCTGTCTCGAATACTATTCCTGACATTGGTCTGCTTCTGGGCTTCCAACTCGGACGGTAATACTGTTGTCGTTGCTTATAGTTGTTTTCCTTTTTTACATTTGCATTTTTATTCAAAAACAAAATAGATGCCAGTGCTAATTTCGTTGACCTTTTGTATTAATACAAATCAACAATACAGTAAAACCGTTGGGTAACTGCTAATATAATGAGCCGTGCAACTGAATGTATACATAATAAATACGCCAATTATACATGTACAGTCGAGGAACAACGTTCTGAAATAAAAAGGCAAAGTCAATTAATTAATTAGTTGAATGATTTAAACGTTATTAAATAGATACACAAAGCATGTAAAAACTTTTACTGGTATACAGTGTACACACCAATACACAACTTAGGCAAACGTGTTATACAATTTATAATAAAACAATAACAAAATACTTATTAGACGACTGTCATATTATGTCATATTCCTTTAAGACATCGTTCCATTAGCTGACTTGTATGTGTTTTGATATACCCTGTGAACAAATCAAGGAATGGTTTCATTTTATATGTAGTGTACGTGCAACCAAAGATACTCCACAACTTTTGTCTGTAATTCTATTGAATCTATTAATGTGTCTTGGTATTGTTTCTATTTATATTTACATACCAATTTATCCCAAGTACAACTGAATATTTTCTTTATAATTCTTTACAACTGTATATATTATTATATATTGTACAACATCCCGAAATCTTTACCATATTGTACCACTGGTTCTTGAAAACATTATATGCGTTGCATTTTCTCTTTTGATACCAATACATATTAGACGAAACAATGTTATACTTTGACAAAAGCATTCCCTTTTTAACAAGCTGCATGTCCTTACGTTTTACGAATAAGTAGTTGGCTGGCAGCTGCGAAACGTTATTGAGGAATATCCTTCTTGTATTAAGATTAAAAGCTTGATTGCATGCTTTCCATAGAAGCCGAGCTTGTCTGAGATTGAACAGGTATGTCTAGTTAGGCAGTTTTATGCAGTTACTCTTCAATAACTCCACCTGTGTCGTCGCCTTTGTCATACAGGTGTTGAGATCCACTATCCCAGCGCCCTTCTTGTCAGTACAGACACTGATATATTGACACTTCCACTGGGCACGTCGTCGTCAGCACACGCGATGTACGGACCTCCAACAGAGCTGGTTACCGGTGAAAGTAAGTAAGAACGTAGGGACTGGACAAATGTGACCTTAGTAGCGAGGTGACCTCTTTATGATAATAAGTTCCGATATTTGTTGTGTGTGGACATTATTTGGAACTATCCGAGTGTGTTCGTATTAGCGAGGTGGCTGCCGTACAAATGTGATCATCAAGTGAGGTCACGGTGTGCATAGATAGTGACTTGAGGTGGTCATCGGTATTAAGTAACAATCTACAGTGACACCTCGCGATTACGAGGACTCGACTACAAAAACCTTATTGATTATACTACTGTGTGTCGAACTTATTTACGACTAATCTGGAACGTCTATATGCAACTTCTACGAACACTCGAGGCTCTAAGAGTAAGACATGTCGGGTTTGTTAGAAGCTAGACTATGAACATTGACAGTGAACAATGTTGGCGGTCTCATGTATTGTGTTGATTCCAGAAGGGTCAAGTAAACTTCGCTGGATGGCGAATTTCAACAACTATTTCAAACTACACTGTAATTATATAATTTCAAAGAGCGACTTATTTTGTACAATTAAAGCAACACAGACAGAATGCTGGCGTAACTCACTCTTAATAATTGTCATTTTCAACAAAATAATGTTGAAATGTTAGATTAGCGTCATCGGTTGTTTTGTTATAAGTTGATAACAGCTGCACGTGTTAGTTTCATAATTAAGATTACACACATGGAAAAAACATCGTCATCATTTTGATTTAAACCATATACGATCACATAGTTTGAGCTATAAACAGTGTGTACATTAAATAATAAACGTGGGTTGACTTATATGTAATCATTTCATTTCAAGAAACATATGTCGATCGGAATAAACAAAATAGTAATGTAAAATAAATTATTTACCGTATTCAAGAAATTAGATATATCCCAGGAATTGTTCAGACAGGGATGACAAAGTTGAGACCACAGTTGAAGCAATACGTGAGAGATACGTGCGGTTTGTTTGAAGACTTCCCATGTGGACTGGAAGTGGACGATGTTGGTTGTTTCGTGTACTGGGTTCAAGAAAAGAACATCAACCGAGCTTCGCTGGATGGCTCAAGCACAAAGACAATCTTCGACACAGGCAAGTTGAGATTTATATGTAAACTTATACACAGGATCATTGTAATATATAATTCATTGTATAATCTTGCAATACAGCATCCATTGTATAATTTTGTAATACAGCATCAAGTGTGTCATCTTGTAACACAGCATCCATTGTGCCATCTTGTAAAACATCACCCACTGTATCATCACCCACGGCATCCTTTGTGTCTTCTTGTAATACAGCATTAGACTAGTTGCCAGTTGTGTCCTTTCAATTGTTAACCTATACATTGTAATTACTGTAAGGTTTTTTGCTTGATATGTATTCAAATGAGGTGTCGTCTGAAAATTATCAACTTTGTTGGCACTGTGGGATAACACTTTGTATATAGGTTTGACCCGAGGAATTCATTTATGATATTATTGTCGTGATTAAAGGTGACGAGCAATGTATAAAATCAAGGTTATGATCATTATTTCTCACATCTATTGAAATGTTCTTAACTTCCCCACTTCGAGTAAATGACAATTAAACATATAATGAATGGTTTTATCTATAGTTAATTGTATTAATAACATACTATCTATCAATTACAGAGTATTGTTCTTATAACTCATCCATATCTACATAATCAGGAAGGAGACGGCAGTACCCTTGCTAATATGAATGGAATTGAGTTTCCTAAACACTAAGGTGAATCCGAATTGATCCAGCGATTGGGAATAGCTACAGACATGTGCTATACCATTTTGGAAAGCCCAGAGCAAGCCTCAAATACGCAAAATCGTCGATGTTTAATTTCGTCCTTCAATTCGAGTTTTCGATGTTTCAAACTTTGTTTCGACTTCCGCTGGGTCAACTTGGCGCCCCTGGTAGCGGTTTGGCTAGCATCCTGAGACTCGGGTTCAAGTCGCCAGGTAGCAGCAGAATGTAAAATATATGTTGACTCGGATCCCGATGCTTGACCATGAGATCGTTCCCGCAAGATTAGCTGTTTCATTTGTGTTAGCACAAATACAACCATCATATCGCATTGTAAGGAGAAATATCTATAACACGGCTGCTATATAACCTCACGAAGGTTATGCAAAGTGTTTGGAAAAAAACTGGGAAGTGTCGAAAGATTTGTGAATGGGCGATAAATGCAGGAAGCATCGCAATGATGTCATAATATTATCATTATGACCGCATATATTTACGTGTTGATGTAAAGTTTTGTAGGCTGCCACTGCCATTATTTCAGGTCATGCAGTAACTATTGCATGCATAGATGTTGGCTTCGCGGGTAAAGGAATACAACTAGTTGGTAAATGCTTCAAGAATGAAGCAGGACTGGGGTAATATGAATGGGAGTGGGACTACTACAGGGTAACTGCTTCGCAGCTAAAACACGTATGAGACTCGAGTTAAAGTAAGGAGACAAGCCCCCCCCCCCCCCCACTTGCCCCCTACCCCCTCCCCCCTCCCACCTCTTTCCGACCGTTCCCAATCCAACCGCCGTCCTCTCCCTTCCCCGTTCATTCATATTTCTGGCTGAAATGTGCGCTGGCATGCTGTCCGTGTCAGGCTTTGCTCCGTGTTCGTCCTACCACCAATCATAATTTGAGCCCAGACCGTCACCAGTAGTTGAATGCCCACCCCCACCCCGATTTTGCCGCATGTTTGCCTATTTTCCACCCCAAATCATAATTGTGCGAACTCGCCACGGAGATAAATAGTTCGCGGTGCCAGCTGGCAAAAGTCGCTGTTACCTGTCACTGAGTAGAGGGTTCCCAAGGAATATTCGACATGCGATGTGACCGTTGGTGGTGAGGAACGTTCTGCAGTGGCGCAATTTCAGACGGAAATATGAATGAACGGGGAAGGGAGAGGACGGCGGCTGGACTGGGGACGGTCGGAAGGAGGTGGGCGGGTGGAGGGGGTAGGGGGCGAGGGGGGGCTTGTCTCCTTACTTTAACTCGAGTCTCATACGTGTTTTAGCTGCGAATAATTTACCCTGTAGTAGTCCCACTCCCATTCATATTCCCCCAGTCCTGTTTCATCCTTGAAGCATTTACCCAGTAGTCAACATCATAGTCATGGTCATGGTGATCTTCCTTTCTCATTCGTCTCCTCTTTCTTCATAAATGGGTTGCAGCATTCATATCCTGCTGTGTAGATGCAGTACATTTTGTAGCTATGTTTTTCACGGTAACGAACGGCTACAATTGCCTTCCTTGCATGCATTGTCCTTCGCTCGACAGCGGCAGCTTATTACGTTCATTAGAAGTGGTAAACCTGGTGGACCACTGTCTAATTTTCAACCATTCTCTGCGATGGAGACAGGAAGGGCGGGAACATTGGCGGATGTAGATGTTTGAAATTGGTGGTGCATAAAAGTTGAAAACCAAGAGGAAATATTGACTGATAAGTATTATTCGTATGTGAAGATTATTCATAAAGTAGTACTAGACATATATTGGGTAATAGTTTGGTTAAAATGTTGTCAGTTAACAGTATTTTTAGTGGATTATTATAGTCGGTGATAATAGAGCAATTTAGCTTTCAACAACTTTGTAAACAAGATTTAGCCAAACTTAATATTTGATATAATATTTAACAGATAAAGTATTCAACATATACAGTATAATTGTTATTTGAAGATTATTCATACAATGTTGATAACAGTTTGTTAGTTAAAGTAGTTTTGAGCAGATTAGTATCATCATCATCATCATGCTGTCGGTCGCGAAGCGACAAAGACTGCTTCCATCACTGGACTGTTGCTCTCCAATTATATCTCTGCTGTGAGAGTGATGTCCAGGAGTCGATATTTATATCTCTCAGCTTCAGGTTTCTCTTGATGGTATCCTTGAACCGGAGACGAGGGCGCCCTCTCTTTCTCTGACCAGAAGACAGTTGGGAGTAGAGAACCTGCTTTGGTAGCCTGTCTGGTGACATCCTCATGAGGTGTCCAGTCCACCGGAGATTCTTTCTGATCAGAAGATCTTCCATAGATGGCAGCCCTGTCCGTTCGAGTATTTCCTTGTTTGTCACTTTGTCCAACCAGGTTATCCTCATGATCGATCGCAGATGTCGCATCATGAAGGCATGCAGCTTTTTCACCTGTCGTCTGTACACTGTCCAGGCCTCGGCTCAGTATAGGAGGGTGGACAGCACGATTGCACGGTATATCTTGCCTTTAACCCGCATGGACACATGGTGGTTGTTCCAATATTTTTGTTATCAATTACAACAGGCGTACCGCAAGGTTGAGTCTTAGGACTATTATTATTCTCATATATATATATATATATATATATATATACATATATATATATATATATATATATATATATATATATATATATATATATATATATATATATATATATATATATATATATATATATATATATATATATATATATATATATATATATATATACATATATCAATGATTTTGCTCAAGCAACTGAAATGTTTAGCTTTCTCATTTATGCCGACGAGACAACTCTATCAAGTACACAAAACATGTTCAATGATAACAAGCGTGACAAAAATTTGGAATTTGTATTACATGAAGAACTTATTAAGAAAAGTGAATGGGATCAAAATACATTAAGTATCACTAAATGTAGTACAATCTAAATACATGAGATTTCAATAAAAAAAAATGATTGGTGGAGGGCGGGCGGGCGGGCGGCGGGCGGGCGGGCGGGCGGGCGGGCGGGCGGGCGGGCGGGCGGGCGGGCGGGCGGGCGGGCGGGCGGGCGGGCGGGCGGGCGGGCGGGCGGGCGGGCGGGCGGACGGACGGACGGACGGGCGGGCGGGCGGGCGGGCGGGCGGGCGGGCGGGCGGGCGGGCGGGCGGGCGGGCGGGCGGGCGGGCGGGGTGGCCGGGCCGGCAGGAAATCAGGAAGGCTGGAAGGGAGGAAGACAGAAATGCAGGCAATAAGGCAGGCATAAAGACAGACAGATGACAGAGAGAGAGAGAGAGAGAGAGGCAGACGGATACTGCGTTTGAAGTTGTGTGTATCACACATGCGTATAACCGTGATAACACGTATGGAATATTTTTATATAACACACGATTCCAAGCTGACAGCGGACGTAACTTAGCGTATTGCAAATTATTGTCATTTCGTCTTAATTAATTCAAACCCTTACCTTTATAACGCTACTATTTACCGACCACAGCTTTGTGGCATATAGTTATAATAACAAAGACTTATGTTGCGCCAACATCCTCGAAGATCAAGCTCAGTGACGCGACAAAACCAAGGTATTAAGCAAACTCGTAATCGAAAACAATGCGTGAGTCGTCAATGGATGGATGAAGAAGCTAGGAGGCTAAGGAGGATAGGCAGCATTAAAGATATATGTTTTTAGACGTCGGCGGAATGAAACTATATTACCTTCTGATTTAACCCTGGCAGGAAGCGAATTCCACATAGTTGGTGCGGCAACCGTGAAAGTTCGGGTCCCAGCTCCCGTTTTCACCCGAGGGATGTAAAGAGGGTTACTACTGGTTGAGCGTAGCTGTCTAGAATTTCTTGCTGGAGTTAGCATTGCATTTAAATATGCTGGTTGTTTAGAAGAGAGTGATTTATAGGTTATTGTACAACTTTTGAAAATTATGCGATAGTGCACAGGGAGCCAATGCAATGATCTTTGAAGCGGCACTGAGCGAGAAAAACTCGGAGAATGCGTGACTACCCTTGCTAAGCAATTTTGGACACGCTGACATTTTGCTATATCCTTGTTTGCGGTATTGTAAAGGAGGGAATTGCAGTAGTCAAGTCTGCTGTTTACTAGAGCTGTCGCCGATGGTTTTAGCAACGGAAAGTAATATAAAACGGCGAATACGGCGAAGATCACGGATATGGTAAAAACAGCATATCATGTTTTCGATATATGTTGTTTGAAATTGAAGTTTTCATCAAAAGTTACTCCGATAGTTATCACTGTGGCGAATGGTGTGATACTCTTATTCAGAGTATGTGTCGGGAGAAACCCATCGAGTTTTACCCGCTGCGTCGACGTACCAATTATGATAAATTCGGTCTTATCTGCATTTAGTTTTAATTTACACTTTTGCATACAAAGAGAGACATCTTGGAGACAATCCCTCAGCTGATTTAGGGAGCGACATGTATCTTGTGTGGTCAAATAAACATAAATATGTGTATCATCTACATAAAGGTGATGCTCCAGGTTGTGACTCCGGATAACAGAGTTAGTGGAACATGCAGTTGATTTTCAACATTAAACATTGTGCTAATTTATTTTAGTATTCTGCAGTAATAATTCAGTATACAACAGCAAATGATTTACAGCCAAAGTAAGCCAAATTAATAGAGGTTGGCAGCATGTCACGAGCAGTTACCTATTTTAAAAGTTTGCCGTCTATCAGTAAGGTATGAAGTAAGCCAGCTCAGAGCCGTGCCATATATCCCGTACCACGTTGATAAGCGTGTAATGAGAATGTCGTGGTCAATAGTATCGAAAGCGGCGGTTAGGTCAAGCAGGGTCAGTGCAGTAACTTTGCCATTGTCAATGCTAAGGTTTATGTCATTGTGTACTTTTAAATGAGCAGTTTCTGTAGAGTGAAATTGTTTATACGCAGACTGTGACGCATTGGTAAAACCATTTTCGTAGATGTGAGAACTGAGACGATTTGATTCAACCTTTTTCAAGTATTTTTGACATGAAGCTAAGGTTAGAAATAGGCCTATAGTTGTTTAGTTCTTCTCTTTGCAGAGAGTTGTCTTCTTAAGAACTGGGTTTGCGTGCGCACATTTAAATTCTTCAGGAAATAAGCCGGAGCAGAGTGATGCATTTATTATGTATGTTATTGGTTTGATTAAAACGTCAAGGCATGCTTTCAGTAATACGGTCGGAAATGGACCAAGATCACATGATTTACGTGGAGACGACATTATTATTTTTCTCACTTCAGCAGTTGTGGCATGTGAATGTGTGAGGCTGATTTTGTCTTTAAAATTACTTGAAAAAGAGTTAGGGGAGACCGGGGCTAGTTGTAACAGGAGTAAGTTCTAACAGAGGGCTTGCAGACAAAACTACTAATGCAAATTATTCTGCAAGAAGACAGCATGTTCATCAATAGATTTGAGCATGTCATGTGTAATATCACACGAATCCGTCGACACGCCATTAATTTATGCCGTTTTTAAAGAAAACACGTACTATTCTGATTTTGTTCAATATTTTCAAGTTAAGTGTATGTGTATCCATAATTCATATTTTCTGCTTTTCATTGATGGATGTATTTACGAGTATATTGTTGTAACTCTGACATAAACCTTTAAACAGGATTTGAAGAATATGTTATGCAATATTGTGTTTTATGAAAAAGACGGGTCGGGGCAAGTTGTAACATTCATCTCGGGGCAAGTTGTAACACCGTTTATGCCGGGAGCCAGGTCCAGGTCTCAGGATGTTTTCTGCTAATTGTTTTCACTGCCATTTCCTGTTAACCTATGCCATGGGCCATCACAAGTTTGTAATGACCACTCCCAAATCGGGGCCTTTTGCCCTCAGGGTGCCCTAAAATTAGGTATATTCAAATATTGTGTCAGTGTGACGTCAGAAATAGACATAGAAAAACCATATTTGGCAGAAAGCATCATTAGATAGTAGGAAATGCAACCATATATGATGTAGGGGCTTTTCACAAAGCAATTGCATAATTTGAGCCATTGCGTCCCAAAAATGATGAAACATCGTCCTCCGCCTGACACGTTCATGTAAGAAAATAATATTTACAAGCCTTTCGAAATGAACAACATGGACTCTTTTCCAAATAGAAAACTTCCCAAGGCCATAAGCTTCTATTTGGTACCACAATGACCTCTCTATCTTGATAATTGTGCCCGCTGTGAAAAGCCTAACGTACCCCCTAAATGACTGACATTTCAGTTATCGGATTTCGGGTCTTCTAATGTGCTACCATCTTAATTTTTTGGACAATAACCTTGATCTTTAAGTTGATTTCATGGTTATCAGTGTTGTTCAAGTTTACTGTGCATATCTGAATTATATATAAGGTCAAAGTCAACGATAAAGGTTCAAGGTCAATTGATTTTACCCCCACGCATGGACTGTGTGGGCGCAGAAATGTGGCATGTGGCATGTAGTACCTCGTTCTGAAGACCTGCACATCTATATGTCGATTCTAGACTTTGTCTCGTCATACAATCAAGCAGGATACCCTCGTCGTAAAGGCCCCTGAATGTAATACTGCCCCCCCCCCCCCCCCCCGCTATATCTGCCAAATTAGCGACCACGGAATTACGCTAAATAGTTAAAGTGCTACAGTGATTAGCAATTCTGATGTGGTGAAGAGGCAACCCGAAGGAGCAGTTTTCCATATTGATTGGGACAATTTCGATCAGTTGGTTTCAGATGAGTATGTAGCATGGTCCGTTCAGTGAGAAATGGAGAACTGGGAGAAACTGGGCGCTTTCGGCTCGAATACTTGGATTGCATCTGGCTCGTCTTGTCATTGAACAACGCAATCAAAACGAATGACTACGACAGGTACAAGTCTGCATAAGCCACATGCCTGTGCAAATCAGCAGAATTATGCTTGATTTCTCACATATTACGGCCACTTTCTAGAACACATTGAGAAAACGCACCCTGGTTCAGAGAAACTGCTGCGTGCTGGGGCTATCAGTGTTGCCAGATCGCACTATCCGCTGCCACACTGACAAAACAAGAGAAGAGACAGCTATGAAGTGGCTCAAGTCTATATCAGGTTCTGGTACATATTCTGGTGGAATCAGTGGTATCACCAGTAATTATGATGCGAGTCAACGTCACCTTTTGACTGTGCATGCCAAGGGAGAAAATGCTCGAAAACAGGCAGGCCGCTAGAGCAGCGCGAGCTACAGGATGCAGTAGTAAGCGAAAACTGCCACTAAAGAAAGGCACAGGCAAAGCTCTCGTCAAGAAAACAAAATCAGTGGAATGGTTCTGCTTAGTATGTGACGAGAATTACGCCGACAGCAGGTCGCATGAACAGTGGATCCAGTGTCAGATGTGCCTGAGATGGGCACACACTGAATGCACCACAGGCGACGACACATATATGTGTCACTTGTGCGACTCTGACAGCGAGTAGGCCATATTCGTCAGGTTCCTGTCGTTGCCGATCTGATGATATATGTCATACTAGTCTTGTTTTTAATTTCCCTTTTCATCTTTCTTTTTAATTTTATTGTGGAAAGGAATACCTAACGAGTGTGCATAATTGCCCATTGCATTCACAATATACGTTACATCAGATACCTAGTTAAAACATGCGACTAGTTACTGGGCCTACTGTGTTTTGGCAATTATAAATAACCATCACATGTTTGTAATCGAAATGATTGTTATTGCAATTTCTGGTTAAAAAACCCTATGTTTTGTTTGGTCAGATACTGTGTTTAAAAGCTGAACTCCAATACGGAATATACTATATATGCAATGATACATCGTTATTATTAAGTTTCAAATAATGTATATAGCTTACAGAAAGCAGTATCATCAATTGTTTAATTTTATGTTGTGTTACAACTTACCCCCATGGTAAAACATACGTGTTACAACTTACCCCGTACTCTGTTACAACTTGCCCCGTATCGGGGTAAGTTGTAGCACTTTAGGACACCTCATATAATACATCATACCGTAAATGTGAAATATCCCAGACAATTAATTATCTCCAATTAACTGCGGGAGATATGTGACGACCTTTTGGCATAAACAAAGTTTCGATCGGTTACGAAACCCTCCCGCAATCCTGAAATATGTTGTTTTTGTTACAACTAGCCCCGGTCTCCCATACAGAGTTTCTCGATTGATGCATGGATTGGTAGAGAAGGAACAGGCGGCCTGTGTTAGATCTTATTTAGGCATTTCCATAGCTGATTTTGTGTAGAGTTATTTGAGACCATATTTTCGTAATAATACGACTTTGCTTTTGATAGTTGTCGGTTACATAGGTGGCATTGCCACGTGTAGCGTGGCCTGTCTAAAGATGAACGAGATTTGCGCCAAATATGTTTAGATTGGATTATTTCCGGGGTCATCCAAGGAGCTGACGGTTTTTTGTGACACAGATTTTGACTTAATGGGTGCATGTTTGTCACGTATTGTCTTAAATATTTGGCGGACCTGTTTGTATACGTCTAATACATGCATGTTCTTAAGTTGTGTGACAAGGTCGGACATGATTATATCAGTCATAAATGATGCAATGTTGATATTGTGAATGGCTCTGTAGAACACGTTGTGTTTGGACACGGCTGGGGCTATAGGAACTTTAAGATCTGCAATTACTCTGTTATGGTCTGATAAGCCATCTGCAACTGTGAGTGCCTGAACGTTTTCACATAAGAAACGAGTTATCAAAATGTCGAGCCAATGTCCATGTATATGTGATGACAAATTGACATGTTGTTTTGTGTCAAATGATGTCAGGATATCATTAAACGTGGTAGTTGTTGCAGATGATATATCCAGGTGAAGATTTAAATCGCCAACAATGTAATATTATGTGTGTATGATTGCAACAATTTCCAAAAGTTCTGGGTGACCTGGGGGGCGAAAATACAAATGAAAAACCAACAGAGGCACGAATTTGATATATTTACACAGACAGATTCAAAGCTGATATAGTGAGGGCTGGTGTGCAAGTTTAAGTTGAATAGTTCTGAGATAAGGAAACCAAGACCATTTCCTCGTCCAACTGGACGTGGTCGATGGTGGAAGGTATAGCCACGAGTGGAAATGTCGACAATACATGCAGCTGTGTCATGCGGTCTGAGCCAGGTCTCAGTCACAGCAAGAATGTATATTGTTTTGGAAATTATAATGTCAGTAAGAGAGGCGTATTTTTCACGAATTGAACGAATGTTAGTGGTGGTCAGACGAATGTTGTGCCTGACCACAAGTCCAGGATTAAGACTAACATCTTCCGCTAGCAGTAAGTTCAAGGCCAATTTAAATATTGGCCTGGAACGGGGCATAGTAGTAACTTTCGGTTGAAACAAAGAATAAGGCATGACAAACTGTGTAAATAAGTTAAGGGTTCTTGTGCTGTAATATATTTGGAAGGTGTTGCATTTACATCCGTCCACTGTGCAAGTGTGTTACACAAGGTAAAATCATGGCTTCTAGTAGCTGCAAAATAGGATAACAATATAACACACAATGAGAACAATGGTGACATTTGAAAACATCTGCTGAAGTGATAAAATTAATGCATCATAAAATAATTAGTGACTAGGAGTAGCCAGACGTTCTAAAATAATGTAAATGTTTTAATGTTTGGCATGGGTCAACAACAATAACACTTAATAAATACTATATAATAAATAAATAGAAGAGAGTATAAGGTAACACCAATTCAAAAATTGCAATATCTTCTCAGATATAAAACTAGCGAGAAAAATAAATAAATATCGTATTATAAAATAAATATGACATAGACATAATCAAGTTATATTTAAAATTAATAATAAAATAAACCAGTAGTTTCAAATGAGATTGTAAAATGCTACATAAGTTTGTAAAATTCTAAATGTAGGATGAGTTTTTAAAAGAGTAAATACAAATCGGTCTAAAAGGCTAAATACATATCGTTTAAATTTTCGGGGGGGGGCGGGGGCGGGGGCGGGGGCGGGGGCGGGGGCGGGGGCAGGGGCAGGGGCAGGGGCAGGGGCAGGGGCAGGGGCAGGGGCAGGGGCAGGGGCAGGGGCAGGGGCAGGGGCAGGGGCAGGGGCAGGGGCAGGGGCAGGGGCAGGGGCAGGGGCAGGGGCAGGGGCAGGGGCAGGGGCAGGGGCAGGGGCAGGGGCAGGGGCAGGGGCAGGGGCAGGGGCAGGGGCAGGGGCAGGGGCAGGGGCAGGGGCAGGGGCAGGGGCAGGGGCAGGGGCAGGGGCAGGGGCAGGGGCAGGGGCAGGGGCAGGGGCAGGGGCAGGGGCAGGGGCAGGGGCAGGGGCAGGGGCAGGGGCAGGGGCAGGGGCAGGGGCAGGGGCAGGGGCAGGGGCAGGGGCAGGGGCAGGGGCAGGGGCAGGGGCAGGGGCAGGGGCAGGGGCAGGGGCAGGGGCAGGGGCAGGGGCAGGGGCAGGGGCAGGGGCAGGGGCAGGGGCAGGGGCAGGGGCAGGGGCAGGGGCAGGGGCAGGGGCAGGGGCAGGGGCAGGGGCAGGGGCAGGGGCAGGGGCAGGGGCAGGGGCAGGGGCAGGGGCAGGGGCAGGGGCAGGGGCAGGGGCAGGGGCAGGGGCAGGGGCAGGGGCAGGGGCAGGGGCAGGGGCAGGGGCAGGGGCAGGGGCAGGGGCAGGGGCAGGGGCAGGGGCAGGGGCAGGGGCAGGGGCAGGGGCAGGGGCAGGGGCAGGGGCAGGGGCAGGGGCAGGGGCAGGGGCAGGGGCAGGGGCAGGGGCAGGGGCAGGGGCAGGGGCAGGGGCAGGGGCAGGGGCAGGGGCAGGGGCAGGGGCAGGGGCAGGGGCAGGGGCAGGGGCAGGGGCAGGGGCAGGGGCAGGGGCAGGGGCAGGGGCAGGGGCAGGGGCAGGGGCAGGGGCAGGGGCAGGGGCAGGGGCAGGGGCAGGGGCAGGGGCAGGGGCAGGGGCAGGGGCAGGGGCAGGGGCAGGGGCAGGGGCAGGGGCAGGGGCAGGGGCAGGGGCAGGGGCAGGGGCAGGGGCAGGGGCAGGGGCAGGGGCAGGGGCAGGGGCAGGGGCAGGGGCAGGGGCAGGGGCAGGGGCAGGGGCAGGGGCAGGGGCAGGGGCAGGGGCAGGGGCAGGGGCAGGGGCAGGGGCAGGGGCAGGGGCAGGGGCAGGGGCAGGGGCAGGGGCAGGGGCAGGGGCAGGGGCAGGGGCAGGGGCAGGGGCAGGGGCAGGGGCAGGGGCAGGGGCAGGGGCAGGGGCAGGGGCAGGGGCAGGGGCAGGGGCAGGGGCAGGGGCAGGGGCAGGGGCAGGGGCAGGGGCAGGGGCAGGGGCAGGGGCAGGGGCAGGGGCAGGGGCAGGGGCAGGGGCAGGGGCAGGGGCAGGGGCAGGGGCAGGGGCAGGGGCAGGGGCAGGGGCAGGGGCAGGGGCAGGGGCAGGGGCAGGGGCAGGGGCAGGGGCAGGGGCAGGGGCAGGGGCAGGGGCAGGGCAGGGGCAGGGGCAGGTGCAGGGGCAGGGGCAGGTGCAGGTGCAGGGGCAGGTGCAGGTGCAGGTGCAGGTGCAGGTGCAGGTGCAGGTGCAGGTGCAGGTGCAGGTGCAGGTGCAGGTGCAGGTGCAGGTGCAGGTGCAGGTGCAGGTGCAGGTGCAGGTGCAGGTGCAGGTGCAGGTGCAGGTGCAGGTGCAGGTGCAGGTGCAGGTGCAGGTGCAGGTGCAGGTGCAGGTGCAGGTGCAGGTGCAGGTGCAGGTGCAGGTGCAGGTGCAGGTGCAGGTGCAGGTGCAGGTGCAGGTGCAGGTGCAGGTGCAGGTGCAGGTGCAGGTGCAGGTGCAGGTGCAGGTGCAGGTGCAGGTGCAGGTGCAGGTGCAGGTGCAGGTGCAGGTGCAGGTGCAGGTGCAGGTGCAGGTGCAGGTGCAGGTGCAGGTGCAGGTGCAGGTGCAGGTGCAGGTGCAGGTGCAGGTGCAGGTGCAGGTGCAGGTGCAGGTGCAGGTGCAGGTGCAGGTGCAGGTGCAGGTGCAGGTGCAGGTGCAGGTGCAGGTGCAGGTGCAGGTGCAGGTGCAGGTGCAGGTGCAGGTGCAGGTGCAGGTGCAGGTGCAGGTGCAGGTGCAGGTGCAGGTGCAGGTGCAGGTGCAGGTGCAGGTGCAGGTGCAGGTGCAGGTGCAGGTGCAGGTGCAGGTGCAGGTGCAGGTGCAGGTGCAGGTGCAGGTGCAGGTGCAGGTGCAGGTGCAGGTGCAGGTGCAGGTGCAGGTGCAGGTGCAGGTGCAGGTGCAGGTGCAGGTGCAGGTGCAGGTGCAGGTGCAGGTGCAGGTGCAGGTGCAGGTGCAGGTGCAGGTGCAGGTGCAGGTGCAGGTGCAGGTGCAGGTGCAGGTGCAGGTGCAGGTGCAGGTGCAGGTGCAGGTGCAGGTGCAGGTGCAGGTGCAGGTGCAGGTGCAGGTGCAGGTGCAGGTGCAGGTGCAGGTGCAGGTGCAGGTGCAGGTGCAAGTGCAAGTGCAAGTGCAAGTCAAGTGACACGAACACGAGCACGAGCACGAGCACGAACACGAACACGAACACGAACACGAACACGAACACGAACACGAACACGAACACGAACACGAACACGAACACGAACACGAACACGAACACGAACACGAACACGAACACGAACACGAACACGAACACGAACACGAACACGAACACGAACACGAACACGAACACGAACACGAACACGAACACGAACACGAACACGAACACGAACACGAACACGAACACGAACACGAACACGAACACGAACACGAACACGAACACGAACACGAACACGAACACGAACACGAACACGAACACGAACACGAACACGAACACGAACACGAACACGAACACGAACACGAACACGAACACGAACACGAACACGAACACGAACACGAACACGAACACGAACACGAACACGAACACGAACACGAACACGAACACGAACACGAACACGAACACGAACACGAACACGAACACGAACACGAACACGAACACGAACACGAACACGAACACGAACACGAACACGAACACGAACACGAACACGAACACGAACACGAACACGAACACGAACACGAACACGAACACGAACACGAACACGAACACGAACACGAACACGAACACGAACACGAACACGAACACGAACACGAACACGAACACGAACACGAACACGAACACGAACACGAACACGAACACGAACACGAACACGAACACGAACACGAACACGAACACGAACACGAACACGAACACGAACACGAACACGAACACGAACACGAACACGAACACGAACACGAACACGAACACGAACACGAACACGAACACGAACACGAACACGAACACGAACACGAACACGAACACGAACACGAACACGAACACGAACACGAACACGAACACGAACACGAACACGAACACGAACACGAACACGAACACGAACACGAACACGAACACGAACACGAACACGAACACGAACACGAACACGAACACGAACACGAACACGAACACGAACACGAACACGAACACGAACACGAACACGAACACGAACACGAACACGAACACGAACACGAACACGAACACGAACACGAACACGAACACGAACACGAACACGAACACGAACACGAACACGAACACGAACACGAACACGAACACGAACACGAACACGAACACGAACACGAACACGAACACGAACACGAACACGAACACGAACACGAACACGAACACGAACACGAACACGAACACGAACACGAACACGAACACGAACACGAACACGAACACGAACACGAACACGAACACGAACACGAACACGAACACGAACACGAACACGAACACGAACACGAACACGAACACGAACACGAACACGAACACGAACACGAACACGAACACGAACACGAACACGAACACGAACACGAACACGAACACGAACACGAACACGAACACGAACACGAACACGAACACGAACACGAACACGAACACGAACACGAACACGAACACGAACACGAACACGAACACGAACACGAACACGAACACGAACACGAACACGAACACGAACACGAACACGAACACGAACACGAACACGAACACGAACACGAACACGAACACGAACACGAACACGAACACGAACACGAACACGAACACGAACACGAACACGAACACGAACACGAACACGAACACGAACACGAACACGAACACGAACACGAACACGAACACGAACACGAACACGAACACGAACACGAACACGAACACGAACACGAACACGAACACGAACACGAACCTTACAAATAGTAGTTGAAAAAAACAATGCATAACTTGTAATTCGTACCCTACAGTGGAATTCCCTACGAAATATTTAGATTTTGTTTTTTTAAATCAAGAAATATTTTATTATTTACATGTTGGTATTTTGACTAGACTATGTTTAAACATAGGACATCCTGTTAAAAATATGTACATACATACTACGTATTTTATTTACGTGGTCAATTAGAGTTAAGGATGATAAGTAATTCTTATAGACAACATTGTATGAACAATTAACATTATGAAAATATAACGAGCGGTACTGATCATATCTGACTGAACAATCGTTCGACGTGGTTTTGCGAATCATACTTCCCAAGGAAAGGTGAATTTGTACCACTGAACATGTGCGTGTAAGCGTGAGTGCGTGTGAATGCACGTGTGCGTGTACGTATGTAGCGTGTAGTGTTTCACTACATTCAAATAGTAATAGTAAACAATTTCTAACCAGCACGGCATATGTTGTTATTGTCGACTGTGTAAAACCTAATGTGATCTTAGGTTGTAATGGTGGTATATGTAAAATGTAACGTGATGTTAGCATATTAAATAACATATATATAACATATTAAATATATATTTTAGGTTGCTGTTTTATGCGCCGACGTATCCTACTAGTATATACAAAGCTAATGTGGACGGAAGTGACATCACAGAGATCGTGACAACAGGGTCGATATACGTGGGAGGGATTGCCGTCAACTACGATAAGAAAAGAATATGTTGGGCAAATTACAGTAAGTATTTGGCCAGTTTTTCTCCGAAGTACTGGCTCAGGCACAGTATTTCGGCAACAATGTCGGTGAAGTGGCGTGTTTTCACGTCATCCTTTTAAACAGTTTTCTTTCCAAATAATCAGAAAGTGATATTTTAATCCGATTTAACATCGGATTAAAATATCCCTTTCTGATTCAAAGTTTCCATCACCTTCAATGTTACATTACACATACTTTTTTGGAAGTAGTTCGAGTGTTTTTGATGTCAGTTTGTTTGCGCACTCGGTGTATGTGTTCAAGATTCATGTTGTCACCATTCATGAAACAGCAGATGTTATTTTCTCATCATATGAAAGTTGTATTTTTGGCAAACATATACACAAATATAAAAGTACCAAAACTCTGTAGTTGAATAGATATATAACAGTTGCATAAATACAAAACATATTCAGTTGTGAACGAAAGTCATATTTCTATACATGATTCAAATGTTGTGTTGTGCTCTCTGTATATGTATTTAGTTATTGTCTACAGTTTAAGTAATTGTGTTTTAGAGAAAAATATCGAATGTTCTGACTACTTCGGCAAGAACAGACAAGTATACGAAACAACCGGCAACCCGACGGATCTGGTCATTGTCAATGATGTTGCTTATTATATACAGATCTCACCAGAAATGTAATATATCCTTCCGTTAGTTAACAAACCCACATTATCATTGGTACAATGACGATTAGAATAAGCCAATCACTGATGAAATTAATGATTTGAAACGTCACGTATGTATATATATATATATATAAATATATATATATATATATATATATATATATATATATATATATATATATATATATACATCAATGATTTTGTTCAAGCAACTAAAATGTTTAGCTTTCTCATTTTATACTGACGAAACAACTCTATCAAGTACACTAAGCATGGACGAATACAATACAGGACGAATAACCAATAATAGCCAACATGGAGCCTGTATAATAAAACATTTATGCTAGAATGTAACTAATTATTTCTTGTAAATGAGGGATGCTGTACGTCACTTTTTAACAACGTCAACATTTACCTCTCCATCAAGTGACCAACTGGTTATCAAAAACACAGTAGTGCTGTTTTGAGAGTGACGTAAGTAGACGACGACGTACTGGACTCATAAGTAATGATGTGGCTTTTGAAAAAAATTGACTCATTGTTGCATGCATGTGTGTCCTAACCCAAATGTTTATCTCAAAAGAAACATATTTAGACTCGGAATATCAAAAGACAGTTGATATAATACTCAGTAATTGAATTTGTTATGTATCCATTTTGAAGGCTTGATGGACCACGTTACAAGGCTGTTGATTGTGTGATGGGCAAATAAGTTATACACAATGTTTTTTCATAGATAACAGGATGTGTCTCTGCTTCTTACAGTATCGTCTCAATGGAACTGACAGGAGGAGAACGAACCATTCACGATGTTGGATCGTACAGTGGAGTGTTCGTTTCCATCGCCGTGGTGGTCGCCGGCTGTGCCAAAAATGGTCTCACAACGGGTAAGTACTGTTAGCGATATTACTTTGTCCCTGTCACAATATGAATTCTAAAGAGTGACCGTTCTCACAACAGCGACTTAATTAGTATAAATACGAATGTCCCTCGTGTGTACGTGAAATCATCACACTAACCTTTTCACATACAAATCTCAACTAATTTTACATGCACTGAAAGATAATATGTTGGTGCATGTAAGCAAAGGTATTAATGACAAATAATAATAGTAATAATAATCGATATAAAAATATCAAATAATCGCTTAGTAGATTATAAATTGTCGAAAACTCAACATTTATATGTTATATGCGTAGTGCCATTGTAATAGAAGGGTTGGGTCATGACTTCATTCTTTCCATTTGTAACAGCGGTAAACTCAGTAGAACCACATCAGTAGTATAGGTGTGTAGTTGGTTACGCTTCTGAGGAATGATGATCCGGCATTTTGTTTCTTGATCACATGACTCCTCAAAAGCGTAACCGACTGCACACCTATTCTACTCACATCCATTTGAGAGCATGTCGAGTAAGTTATATTGAGCTCTTACACTCTACTGTATAAGAAGTGTTGTTCCGTATGTAAACAGTGACTAATTCGTAGACGACAGTAGAGAGGCCATTGTGACGGACGACATCATACATCTCCTGGGCTACTTGCCGCCTCATTCTAATCGGCCTGTTCGCGGGAGTAGGCGTCTATGTAATCAATCATCGCAGATGTAATTTAACAAAGCATAACAATACTGTGAAACCTACTTCGGTAGATGTTTGTCCCCAACGAATCCCGTACATAACAGCTATTATTTTAAAGTATGCAGCGACTAATTGAAACGAAAACTAAACACGGTACGGTGTTATAGGAACACCTTAACGACTAAGATTGCAGTGCACTCTATGATGGTGATTCGGATGCTTAATGAAGTCAATAAAAATAAGAACACTATTGACCATAGTAGTTCAGTATTTTGTCCATATTTTCGGATAATATCAATTATTCAACACACACTGCTCTTCGGTGTGCATGACTCAACTATGGTGGAACCCAAATGTTCGCAGCATTCACAAGTTGTATGTTTGTTATAATAATGTGTTCATAACGCTGTTTCAACTACTATTAACTGACATTATTGCTACAGCCATATTCATCGATTGATTTATTTCCCTTTTGCGAGCAGTCAACATAAACACTTCTATATTTTGGCGTATACTGGAATGAAATGCTTTTGTGAAAGATCTACTTTGCACATATGTAATATAATTAGCTTGTTTCCTTTGCGTATGCACCGATGTATGTAACGTTATCATTATGTCATTCATAATAATAATAATGATACACACATACACACACACACACATATATATATATATATATATATATATATATATATATATATATATATATATATATATATATATATATATATATATGTACATATAATAATATTATTGATTTGGTATAGCGCCACATCCACAATCGTTCGTGGTGCATCACGACGTATTACAATTTAAAAGAAAAAAATATAAATATGTACACACTAAGACAGATACTAGTGTTTTAAAATAAATGTAAACATGTATGTATAGGTATATCAATAAATACAATTAGTACAGTATTAAATAGCGTAGCACTTTAAAATAAAAAAATACATTACGTGTTATTTACACAAATACATAATACTCGATCTAGTGTATAATTACATCGCAATGATACTGATAAATGACAGTATATGTATAATTATTATTAGTAATAAATAGTTAATAATAATGACGTGACAATATTGCCAATAAATAAATGTAAAATTATGTATTGACAATATTTCCGAATAATCTAGTAAACACATTAATTAAATTATGGGTGCGTGTATTCTTGTCTCAATACTAATTTTAATTGCTTTCTTACAGAGGACTATAATAAGTATCCTGTTTTTATTACAGAATTCTACGTCACTGTTCAAGAATTTTATATTGGCATGTAATGGGCAAAATATATAAATTTGGTATCACCGTGCGACCTATTTGTTTGGCTTGCAAGTCAACAAATATCATAATAAATTTAGTACTACCTTATCAGATTGCATAAAAATGCTGTTTTGATCAAATAAGGAACTTCTTACAGATTCTATAATACCCCTTGTCATATGTCGCTTTCAGTGCCAGATCCAGCTGTTAGTTTGGCCGGAACACTCCAGGGGGCATCACACGTGAGCATGGCTGGAACACCGAGCCAGGCAGTTAGAATCAACCCTACGATGGTGACCCTTGACCCCAGACAGCCGACACTTCCGGAACACGCCCGCTACACTCCCATCGGCACAGACGGTAGGTAATCGTCATAGCAACCGGTAATGTCTAGCAGTGTTTACCTTTAGTTTCATTGCTTTATGACTAGGTACTTGCAGAACTTTTAGAGACAGTTCCAAACCTGGGGTCAAATACATTTGTGTTTGAAAGTATTTAAATACTTTTTTTAAGTATTTATATTTGTATTTGACATTTAGGAATTAAAAGCATTTGTATACAAAAACTTTCCTAAAGTATTTGACATTTTCAGATACTTTGAAATACCTTTTTTTCAGATACATTGTCAGTATCAACACTTCTGTTTCAAGATCAAAAGTAATGCCTGCCAAACTGATTACCTTCACTGCAACTTGACCCAACAATACTAATTAGTGATGAATACACTGAACAGGTGTCCGCCATTGCCCTGACAATGACCACACTGTTTGTTTGATCAGACTCTGAGTCAGAGCAAGATGATGGATTAGCACCTGACAGTGACAATAGGTCTACATCCACTTTGTTCTTTAGCCAGGCTACAAGCTGTCCTTGTGGTATCGACAGGTCTCGAGCTGGACCCGCCGATGTCTGTGATAAAGTCGGCCCAACTCGTCGACAACAAGACCGACACATGCATCGCTCTGAACGCCTCGGCCATGTACACATTTACAGGCGACCAGTGGAGTCCTGAGCCGCGAGACAACTGCTGGTTTCCTGGCCTCACCATCATTATACGTGTGCCGGCAGCGATTAAGGCGTCGTTCACCCTCATCATAACTGGTCGCCACCTCGTCTGTTCCACGTCTCACTTCGAGGTGATGCCTAGAACAATCAAGCTGTCGAAATGCGAACTTGCTGGAAGCTATCAGACATGTAAATTGAGTGGAACGCCATCATCCGGAAACGAGGCTCTGATCACGTGTGCTGCCAAGTGTGGATGTATCGGGGACGACTGTGGACACGTGATTATTAACATACCAACATTGCAGGAGGCTTGGGAACTGTGCGAAATCGGGATACAATAAACACCTACGAGTTGACGTTGGAACATTTCAAACATATGTTCAGGCGTTATTAGTGAAAAAGATGACATAAATGTAGATTGAGTTGAGCATTACTTTCTCCAAGACGACCTCGCCGTGAAGGCGTAAAATCGTCGAACGTTCTTGTTTTATGTTGAACATATCAAGATATTGCAAAAAGTAATGACGATGAATCAAAATACAACTTTCGATGCAGATATATGATTCTAACCAGCGACTATTTCTTATTAAATCTGAGTGCATTACGTTACTTTACAGTTTTAGATAACACAGCGCTATAATTATTAAGAATCACTTATTTTGCTTATATATTTCTACATAGCGTATATTGTTATTATCGAGTGCTACTGCGCGTGGTGTAAATCATAGCGCATAATTGATTAACATAATAATGTCCTCTTGCTATCGATTACTTTACGTGATACAGCGCTGAAACAATTATTGAAGGCAACTTTATGATTAAAAATATTTTTTTTTCATCGGTTTACGTTATATGCCGGAAGCGTTTACGAGTGAGACTATTCGTCGTGACTGGCACTGTCGTATGCCATCGGTTACTTTATGTGACATTGCACGTTTGTATTTCCTGAGTGTAGCTGTTCATTGTGATGTACGTTGTACAACTGTCTTGATGCTGATATCGATACGAGAGGTGATCAATACGCCCAGTGGTGTTTGTGTGTATGAGTGGTTTGCGGTTTCACTGGCCGTGATAATTATTGTTGTATATCATTAAGAATGACGCCATATAATGCTATGCTTTCCACTATTTAGCTCTACTTGCACTTGTAACAGTATTATTCAGTCACACTAAACACTTTGGGCGATATGCCGTTATGTTTCCAGTCGTACACGTCTCGTGCTGTTGATGTCGTTATAGACGAGAATCTCGTTATATACGAGAATCTCGTTATAGACGAGAGGTGATCAATTCGCCAAATGGTGTCCGTTTGAATGAGTGGTTTGTTGCTTCACGGAAGGTTTACTTTATAATTGGACATCACAGAATTCAATATGTTCACCGTTCTGATAACAAAATATCAAATAGTTACATATTCGCTTGCGCATGCAATATGTTTAGTCTGTTGCACTAAACACTTTGGCCAATGTGGTATTTTCCTGTCGTACACCTCTATTGATTTTGATCACGATTTATGCGAGTATTGACCAATTCGCCATGTTGAGGTGTATTGAATGCATTGCTTGTTGCTTCACGGAAAGTTTAATTTATGCTTGGACATAACAGCATTCAATGTAGTTATCGTTCTAATGAAACGTGTTAAATTTATAATTTTGTTTTTTGGTTTGGTGGGTACGACTATAAAAATAAGGATGTAATATCACACACTGTAAAAACGGTTGTGTGGATCAATAATTTTGGAAAGTAGACAGGCGGAATAAAAAAGATCGTTAACTTAAAGGGAATAAAAACACCTAATGTTTGAATTCGTATTTTATTGCATCCTTATATGTATAGTGGGCTTTTTGAAATATGCATACTTTTGCCGCGCTTTTACGGATGCTGGGATGTGACGTCATAGTTGGTAAAACGCGTAGCTCATTAAATCTGAAAATTACGCGGGATCTGCGGGCAAGCCGTGTTTAATATAGACGATTGACGTTAATTTCACCCAATGGTGTTAGTGTGAACGAATGGCTTGTTGTTTCACGGGCGTGTATAAATTATGCTAGTATATCATAGCATAACATTCCAAATAGATGTAGGTCTAATGTAATAATTTAATATAAATATACATGTATACATTTGCACGTGCAATATTACTAGTCGGTCACAAAACAATGTGGGCGTTGACATGCCTTTGACCCAAATATGGACGAGTGTCGATCAATTCACGAAATGGTATGTGTGTTACTTCACGAGCGGGCTTAGCTTACGATTGGACATAACATATTTCAATCTAGTTACCGTTATAATGTAAGTATGTACATTATTTATTGATATGCTTGCGCTTCTAGTATGATTATTTGATCAAATTCCAATGTGTGTGGCACTAAACTAACGTAACAGTGTAATGCATGTGTGCGGGAATTTAACGTTTGCACTTCGGACGTCCATGAATTAAAATACAACACCAGTAATAAAACGTTATACATATATACCTAATTTGGAAATACCCACACACACACACACACACACATACACACACACACACACACACACACACACACACACACACACACACATATATATATATATATATATATATATATATATATATATATATATATATATATATATATATATATATATATATATATATATATATATATATATATGATCATTTATGGAACAAATCAGACGTTCGGAACGCCAAACCTAATATGCAATTGCTGGAAGTACGCGCGCACATGAAATGGTTCGGGGAAATGCATGTTTAGATTGGTTAGTGATAACACAATTGTTCGTAGACTTTTACAGAAATAGCGCGCCTACAAAGATATTGTGGTCGACCGATGATGATGTACTGATAGACATTTACCCGAATAAAACATTAGCACCATCAAAGAGCTTGATTTATCAATGTTTTCTTCTCATGTATGGTAGAACACTTGATGACGATTGATAACATGAGAACCAGAAAACAGTACAAGTGCGTCCACTGCACCCGGCGCCAAAGTTCTTCTGATTATGTTATTACCTAACCCTGTATTCGCTGGTTCCCTTCTGCTGAGCCTTTCATAAATCTTAGAATAAATGCCGAACAGAACGAATACCAGTGGAGAGCTTTCGCGCACACGGTCTGTCCCTCACTGCAAACTCCGTGACGGAATTTGACGCGAAATTGTGGAAATGGTCATGATACATGCGGATGTATGGGGTAAATTTTGTCACAGATAAATCTTCGCGCCTGTGCGTGCTTACGCGCGTGCATGTGTACGCGATGTTGTGTATGTTATGTACGTAAGACATTACAATTAGATAAAACACCTTCAACTAATCGGATATTAACTTAATTCCACCACCAGTGATGGCAATATTGGCAATACTGGTACACAGCAAACTATGATAGCAAACCATATCAGCACGACAGCCTGTTAATGTATGGGATATTCGACATTGTCTTAACGTGTGGCAGTATCAGGTCTTCCGACATAGCTAGACACATGAAACATAAGGCATTGTCGTGCGACTATGACTGAAAGTGTATCTGGGGCTTACGGGAATAGGTCACTCTCTCACATCGGATGGAGAGGGTGTGAGTGCACTGCGCTATATTCATTGGCTATCCGATCCCACTTGTCATGTACGAATATTGTACGTGTGATCGCCATCATACACGATACACTGTTTGCTGATGACGTAAGTTTACATGTGCAACGTACCTGACAGGTCAGTGCCATACGACATCGCCTGATAGTAAGTCAGAGCCTTTTAGATTGCCACCACGTGGCCAACATCCATTACTTCGCCGTATCATGTGGGTACACACCACCAAATGGATTCATCCTTATAGTCCTGCTTAAGGGAACTGCATTGTGCATTTGCATATTTGTTGCTGGAAGCACAACATGTGGGAATTTATGAATGGAAATTATCTTATTGTGCAGCATGGCATCAAAGCTATATAAACTGTGGGCCTAAATAATATATATATATATATATATATATATATATATATATATATATATATATATTATTTAGGCCCACAGTTTATATACGTTAACTGACAAGATTATTTCAAATTTTCCTTGGTTATCTTAACCTAACTGAAAGCTACTAGTAGCGACACCTGGTGAACATGCGTAGATGCAATTTTTGATTAAGAGCAAACGGAATTGACGTGTTGTTTTAATATTCGTATTGTGTTACACCTGTGCAAAAAAGGAAGCTGATAATTAAGATGAAAACAAGGCTACAAACGTGGGCGGGGCTCCCATTTCTCCCAAATGTTGTGTGAGTGACCAATAATGGCCGGCCCACCAGTCGAACACGTGAATCAAAACTTGCCATATTTTACAATGTAGACATATTTTCTTAATCTATAGTATAGTATTTAGACTGCTTGTGCCAAAATGTGGCTTAAAGGTCGAATTTTGGCGCATATGCAAACATTGGTTATTTGCCCGTAACCGGCCACACAGCATATAGTAGCCTCGGGTACCCAGACTCCGTGAAGTGGCAGCACCTTTAAACCCCCTCAACTCCGCCTGGGACAGTATATGGGCTTAAGTTTCTACATCCGAGCAACCTTACCCCAGATTAGGGTAGAGACGCTGATTGGCTCTCAGGCCAACTATGAAATAAAAATTAAAATAACGATATAGTTTTACAAGATAATAATATCATATGAAAAGTATTCACCATTGAACTTATATTAACACAAAAGTAAGTAAAAATTCAAATTTACCGTTGTTTATAAAATAAGAATTACGGCAGGATTAACCAATATCCGTGAGGTGGCAGCATTGTCTAGCCCGACACGGATAGCATACAAATTAAATAAGGAAACCGTTTGATCAAATATGCTGTATTATAAAAACTATTCAAAATTAAACTTATATTAACACAAAATAAATAGAAATACAAATTTGCAGTTTTTTTATAAAAATATATATTGCGGCAGTGTCCGTGAGGTGGCAGCATTATATAGATCACGGCTGCTACCCAAACAAAAGCCGTTAATGTAGCCAGACTGTCTTCTCGGCGTAGTTCCGACCGACAGTCGGTTAAGCGAGACTAAGCATATAGTCGATCACGGCTTATGTGTCCGTTCTTATCCGGTCAAAGATCGTGTAAGCCAATATGAGCTATTTGTGCGTATCCAGACGAATAGTTCCGCAGGTTATTCGACCGTATACGGTCACAATTATTACTGTTACAAATGTTGAAGCTTGTCCTTGTATTTGTTAAGAGCCAATTAAAACATATAACATTCATTTCTGAATATAATACCTCGAATTTAGATGTGTCGCTTTGTTATACATAATACATTTCCCAAGTGTCAACAAGCGTAGGTTACAATCGGTTCACGTATCCGCCGGACTACTTGTGCGAGTTGCCGAAGCAACAATTAGCTGTTAGGTTGGTCACCAGGTGGCAGCAGTGGACTATAACACCTCAAAGGACCACATGGGTAGATACCACCGTTGACATTTCATAGCCGGCTTCGTTGATTTATCGCTATGTTTTTTAATCCATGGTATTGACAATGTCATATATTAATTAGCCTCCATTCACATATGTCGTGTATAACATTCGTGAAATAATCCAATCTCTAACCTGACACCCCTCCATTTGTGTTCCTATCAAACGACGATTGCCTATGTTGACACCGCTAATACAAATTACACGTGTAGGCATATGCGCCTGGTCACTGCCTGACAAATGCAATTATTGCACAGCTTTGATGCCATGCTGCACAATAAGATAATTTCCATTAATAAATTCCCACATGTTGTGCTTCCAGCAACAAATATACAAATGCACAACGCAGTTCCTTTAAGCAGGACTATAACGATGAATCCATTGATGAATCCATTTGGTGGTGTGTACCCACATGATACGGCGAAGTAGTGGATGTTGGCCACGTGGTGGCAATCTAAAACGCTCTGACTCACTATCAGGCGATGTCGTATGGCATTGACCTGTCAGGTACGTTGCACATGTTTACGTCATCAACAGACAGTGTATCGTGTATGATGGCGATCACACGTACAATATTCGTACATGACAAGTGGGATCCGATAGCCAATGAATATAGCGCAGTGCACTCACACCCTGTCCATCCGATGTGAGAGAGTGACCTATTCCCGTAAGCCCCAGATACACTTTCAGTCATAGTCGCACGACAATGCCTTATGTTTCATGTGTCTAGCTATGTCGGAAGACCTGATACTGCCACACGTTCAGACAATGTCGAATATCCCATACATTAACAGGCTGTCGTGCTGATATGGTTTTGCTATCATAGTTTGCTGTGTACCAGTATTGCCAATATTGCCATCACTGCTGGTGGAATTAAGTTCACATCCGATGAGTTGTGGGTGTTTTATCTAATTGTAATGTCTTACGTACATTACATACACAACATCGCGTACACATGCACGCGCGTAAGCACGCACAGGCGCGAAGATTTATCTGTGACAAAATCTACCCCATACATCCGCATGTATCATGACCATTTCCGCAATTTCGCGTCAAATTCCGTCACGGAGTTTGCAGTGAGGGACAGACCGTGTGCGCGCAAGCTCTCCACTGGTATTCGTTCTGTTCGGCATTTATTCTAAGATTTATGAAAGGCTCAGCAGAAGGGAACCAGCGAATACAGGGTTAGGTAATAACACAATCAGAAGAACTTTGGCGCCGGGTGCAGTGGACGCACTTGTACTGTTTTCTGGTTCTCATGTTATCAATCGTTATCAAGTGCTCTATCATACTTGAGAAGAAAACTTTAATAAATCAAGCTCTTTGATGGTGCTAATGTTTTATTCGGGTAAATGTCTATCAGTACATCATCACCGGTCGACCACAGTATCTTTGTAGGCGCGCTATTTCTGTAAAAGTCTACGAACAATTGTATTATCACTAACCAGTCTAAACATGCATTTCCCCGAACCATTTCATGTGCGCGCGTACTTCCAGCAATTGCTAAGTTAAACTTTGTAACCAAAACGCATATTAGGTTTGCCGTTCCGAACGTCTGATTTGTTCCATAAATGATCATATGTATATATATATATATATATATATATATATATATATATATATATATATATATATATATATATATATATATATATATATATATATATATATATATATATATGTGTGTGTGTGTGTGTTTGTGTATGTGTGTGTGTGTGGGTATTTCCAAATTAGGTATATATGTATAACGTTTTATTACTGGTGTTGTATTTTAATTCATGGACGTCCGAAGTGCAAACGTTAAATTCCCGCACACATGCATTACACTGTTACGTTAGTTTAGTGCCACACACATTGGAATTTGATCAAATAATCATACTAGAAGCGCAAGCATATCAATAAATAATGTATATACTTACATTATAACGGTAACTAGATTGAAATATGTTATGTCCAATCGTAAGCTAAGCCCGCTCGTGAAGTAACACACATACCATTTCGTGAATTGATCGACACTCGTCCATATTTGGGTCAAAGGCATGTCAACGCCCACATTGTTTTGTGACCGACTAGTAATATTGCACGTGCAAATGTATACATGTATATTAATATTAAATTATTACACTAGACCTACATCTATTTGAAATGTTATGCTATGATATACTAGCATAATTTATACACGCCCGTGAAACAACAAGCCATTCGATCACACTAACACCATTGGGTGAAATTAACGTCAATCATCTATATTAAACACGGCTTGCCCGCAGATCCCGCGGAATTTTCAGATTTAATGAGCTACGCGTTTTACCAACGACGACGTCACATCCCAGCATCCGTAAAAGTGCGGCAAAAGTAAGCATATTTCTAAAAGCCCACTATACATATAAGGATGCAATAAAATACGAATTCAAACATTATGTGTTTTTATTCCCTTTAAGTTAACGATCTTTTTTATTCCGCCTGTCTACTTTCCAAAATTCTTGATCCACACAACCGTTTTTACAGTGTGTGATATTACATCCTTATTTTTATAGCCGTACCCACCAAGCCAAAAAAACAAAACAAAGCAAAATTAAAAATTTCACACGTTTCATTAGAACGATAACTAGATTGAATGCTGTTCTGTCGAATCATATATTACACTTTCCGTGAAGCAACAAGCAATACATTCAATACACCTCAACATGGCGAATTGGTCAATACTCGCATAAATCGTGATCAAAATCAATAGAGGTGTACGACAGGAAAATACCATATTGGCCAAAGTGTTTAGTGCAACAGACTAAACATATTGCATGCGCAAGCGAATATGTAACTATTTGATATTTTGTTATCAGAACGGTGAACATATTGAATTCTATGATGTCCAATTATAAAGTAAACCTTCCGTGAAGCAACAAACCACTCATTCAAACGGACACCATTTGGCGAATTGATCACCTCTCGTCTATAACGAGATTCTCGTCTATAACGACATCAACAGCACGAGACGTGTACGACTGGAAACATAACGGCATATCGCCCAAAGTGTTTAGTGTGACTGAATAATACTGTGACAAGTTCAAGTAGAGCTAAATATTGGAAAGCATAGCATTATATGGCGTCATTCTTTATGATATACAACAATAATTATCAGGGCCAGTGAAACCGCAAACCACTCATACACACAAACACCACTGGGCGTATTGATCACCTCTCGTATCGATATCAGCATCAAGAGAGTTGTACAACGTACATCACAATGAACAGCTACACTCAGGAAATACAAACGTGCAATGTCACATAAAGTAACCGATGGCATACGACAGTGTCAGTCACGACGAATAGTCTCACTCGTAAACGCTTCCGGCATATAACGTAAACCGACGAAAAAAAAATATTTTTCATCATAAAGTTGCCTTCAATAATTGTTTCAGCGCTGTATCACGTAAAGTAATCGATAGCAAGAGGACATTATTATGTTAATCAATTATACGCTATGATTTACACCACGCGCAGTAGCACTCGATAATAACAATATACGCTATGTAGAAATATATAAGCAAAATAAGTGATTCTTAATAAGTATAGCGCTGTGTTATCTAAAACTGTAAAGTAACGTAATGCACTCAGAATTAATAAGAAATAGTCGCTGGTTAGAATCATATATCTGCATCGAAAGTTGTGTTTTGATTCATCGTCATTACTTTTTGCCATATCTTGATATGTTCAACATAAAACAAAAACGTTCGACGGTTTTACGCCTTCACGGCGAGGTCGTCTTGGAGAAAGTAATGCTCAACTCAACCTACATTTATGTCATCTTTTTCAATAATAACGCCTGAATATAATATGTTTGAAATGTTCCAACTTCAACTCGTAGGTGTTTATTTTATCCCGATTTCGCACAGTTCCCAAGCCTCCTGCAATTTTGGTATGTTAATAATCACGTGTCCACAGTCGTCCCCGATACATCCACACTTGGCAGCACACGTGATCAGAGCCTCGTTTCCGGATGATGTCGTTCCACTCAATTTACATGTCTGATAGCTTCCAGCAAGTTCGCATTTCGACATATTGGTTGTTCTAGGCATCACCTCGAAGTGAGACGTGGAACAGACGAGGTGGCGACCAGTTATGATGAGGGTGAACGACGCCTTAATCGCTTCCGTCACGCGTATAATGATGCTTAGGCCAGGAAACCAGCAGTTGTCTCGCGGCTCAGGACTCCACTGGTCGCCTGTGAATGAGTACATGGCCGAGGCGTTTAGAGCGATACATGTGTCGGTCTGGTTGTCGACGAGTTGGGCCGACTTTATCACAGACATCGGCGGGTCCAGTTCGAGACCTGTCGACACCACAAGGACAGCTTGTAGCCTGGCTAAAGAACAAAGTGGATGTAGACCTATTGTCACTGTCACGTGTTAATCCATCCTCTTGCTCTGACTCAGAGTCTGATCAAACAAACAGTGTGGTCATTGTCAGGGCAATGGCGGACACCTGTTCAGTGTATTCATCACTAATTAGTATTGTTGGGTCAAGTTGCAGTGAAGGTAATCAGTTTGGCAGGCATTACTTTTGATCTTGAAACAGAAGTGTTGATACTGACAATGTATCTGAAAAAAAAAGTATTTCAAAGTATCTGAAAATGTCAAATACTTTAGGAAAGTGTTTGTATACAAATACTTTTAATTCCTAAATGTAAAATACAAATATAAATACTTAAAAAAAAGTATTTAAATACTTTCAAACACAAATGTATTTGACCCCAGGTTTGGAACTGTCTCTAAACGTTCTGCAAGTACCTAGTCATAAAGCAATGAAACTAAACGTAAACACTGCTAGACATTACGGGTTGCTATGGCGATGACCTACCGTCTGTGCCAATGGGAGTGTAGCGGGCGTGTTCCGGAAGTGTCGGCTGTCTGGGGTCAAGGGTCACCATGGTAGGGTTGATTCTAACTGCCTGGCTCGGTGTTCCAGCCATGCTCACGAGTGGTGCCCCCTGGAGTGTTCCGGCCAAACTAACAGCTGGATTTGGCACTGAAAGCGACATATGACAAGGGGTATTATAAAATCTGTAAGAAGTTCCTCATTTTATCAAAACTGCCTTTTTATCCAAACTGATAAGGTAGTACTAAATTTATTATGATATTTGTTGACTTGCAAGCCAAAATATAGGTCGCACGGTGATACAAAATTTATATATTTTGCCCTTTACATCCCAATATAATATTATTGAACAGTGACGTTGAATTCTGTAATAAAAACAGGATATTTATTATAGTCCTCTGTAAGAAAGCAATTAAAATTAGTATTCAGACAAGAATACATGCACACATAATTTAATTAATGTGTTTACTAGATTATTCGGGAATATTGTCAATACATAATTAAATATTTATTTATTGGCAATATTATCACGTCATTATTATTAATATTATTATTTGTATCATATACTAAACTATTTATTACTAATAATAATTATACATATACTGTCATTTATCGGTATCATTGTGATGTAATTATACATTAGATCGATTATTATGTATTTGTGTAAATAACACGTAATGTATTTATTTATTTTAATGTGCTACCCTATTTGATACCGTACTAATTGTATTTATTTATATACCTATACATATATTTTTACATTTATTTTAAAACACTAGTATATGTCTTAGTGTGTATATATTTCTATTGTTTTCTTTTAAATTGTAATACGTCGTGATGCACCACGAACGATTGTGGATGTGGCGCTATACCAAATCAATAATATTATTATATGTATATATATATATATATATATATATATATATATGTGTGTGTGTGTGTGTGTGTATGTGTGTATCATTATTATTATTATAAATGACATAATTATAACGTTACATATATCGGTGCATACGCAAAGGAAACAAACTAATTATATTACATATGTGCAAAGTAGATCTTTCACAAAAGCATTCCATTCCAGTATACGCCAAAATATAGAAGTGTTTATGTTGACTGCTCCCAAAGGGAAATAAATCAATCGATGAATATGGCTGTAGCAATAATGTCAGTTAATAGTAGTTGAAACAGCGTTATGAACACATTATTATAGCAAACATACAACTTGTGAATGCTGCGAACATTTGGGTTCCACCATAGTTGAGTCATGCACACCGAAGAGCAGTGTGTGTTGAATAATTGATATTATCCGAATATATGGACAAAATACTGAACTACTATGGTCAATAGTGTTCTTTTTTGTATTGACTTCATTAAGCATCCGAATCACCATCATAGAGTGCACTGCAATCTTAGTCGTTAAGGTGTTCCTATAACACCGTACCGTGTTTAGTTTTCGTTTCAATTAGTCGCTGCATACTTTAAAATAATAGCTGTTATGTACGGGATTCGTTGGGGACAAACATCTACCGAAGTAGGTTTCACAGTATTGTTATGCTTTGTTAAATTACATCTGCGATGATTGATTACATAGACGCCTACTCCCGCGAACAGGCCGATTATAATGAGGCGGCAAGTAGCCCAGGAGATGTATGATGTCGTCCGTCACAATGGCCTCTCTACTGTCGTCTACGAATTAGTCACTGTTTACATACGGAACAACACTTCTTATACAGTAGAGTGTAAGAGCTCAATATAACTTACTCGACATGCTCTCAAATGGATGTGAGTAGAATAGGTGTGCTGTCGGTTACGCTTTTGAGGAGTCATGTGATCAAGAAACAAAATGCCGGATCATCATTCCTCAGAAGCGTAACCAACTACACACCTATACTACTGATGTGGTTCTACTGAGTTTACCGCTGTTACAAATGGAAAGAATGAAGTCATGACCCAACCCTTCTATTAAAATGGCACTACGCATATAACATATAAATGTTGAGTTTTCGACAATTTATAATCTACTAAGCGATTATTTGATATTTTTATATCGATTATTATTACTATTATTATTTGTCATTAATACCTTTGCTTACATGCACCAACATATTATCTTTCAGTGTATGTGAAATTAGTTAAAATTTGTATGTGAAAAGGTTAGTGTGATGATTCCACGTACACACGAGGGACATTCTTATTTATACTAATTAAGTAGCTGTTGTGAGAACGGTCACTCTTTAGAATTCATATTGTGACAGAGACAAAGTAATATCGCTAACAGTACTTACCCGTTGTGAGACCATTTTTGGCACAGCCGGCGCCCACCACGGCGATGGAAACGAACACTCCACTGTACGATCCAACATCGTGAATGGTTCGTTCTCCTCCTGTCAGTTCCATTGAGACGATACTGTAAGAAGCAGTGAAACATTCTGCTATCTATTTAAAAACATTGTGTATAACTTATTTGCCCATCACAGAATCAACAGCCTTGTAACGTAGTCCATAAATCCTTCAAAATGGATACATAAAAAATCAATTACTGAGTATTATATCAACTGTCTTTTGATATTCCGATTCTAAATATGTTTCATTTGAGATAAACATTTGGGTTAGGACACACCTGCATGCAACAATGATTCATTTTTTTCAAAAACCACATCAATACTTATGCGTCAAATACGTCGTCGTCTGCTTTCGTCACTCTCAATACATTGTTACTGTGTTTTTGATAAGCAGTTGGTCACTTGATGGAGAGGTACATGTTGACGTTGTTAAAAAGTAACGTACAGCATCCCTCATTTACAAGAAATAGTTGGTTATATTCTAGCATAAATGTTTTATTATACAGGCTACATGTTGGTTATTACTGGTTATTCGTCCTGTATTGTATTCGTTCATGTTTAGTGTACTTGATAGAGTTGTTTCGGCAGCATAAAATGAGAAAGCTAAACATTTTAGTTGCTTGAACAAAATCATTGATATATATATATATATATATATATATATATATATATATATATATATATATATATATATATATATATATATATATATACGTGACATTTCAAATCATTAATTTCATCAGTGCATGGCTTATTCTAATCGTCATTGCACCAATGTGAACTTTCGTAAGCACATTTTGCATGTCATTCCGTATGCTAATGTGGGTTTGTTAAATAAAGGAAGGATGTGTTACCTTCTAGGGCTGTTCTGTACGTAGTAAACAACGTCATTGAGAATGACTAGATCCGTCGGTTTACCAGATGTGTCGTAGACTTGTCTGTTGTTGCCGAAGTAGTCGGAACATTCGATGTGCTTCCCGTCTGAAACACAATTACTTAAACTGTAGACAATAACTAAATACATATACAGAGAGCACAACACATTTGAATCATGCATGTTTTTCAATTTATTTTATCAATATTTCTATAAACATCCCGCGTGTACTGCGAGCATGCAAGCTTATATTACATAAGCGATGTTTTAACAATAATAACTAAAACAATAACATGTTAATATTACTGTTTTTAAATCCTTCCTTTTCTACCACCATAATATTTCCCATATATTCATATTCCTTTTTAAATTTTAGTGATTTATTGTTCCGATAATTAATAAAGTGTCTTGTTCAAAAATAATAATTATTACATATCTGGTGGTGGAAATGTCATTCATGAGTAGAACAAATAGCTTCAGTAATATGTTCTTATGCATAATGGTTGTGTATGTGCTGAATGAAAAATTATTATTACGTCGTACTTATTTTACTACTTTAATTATTTATTACTATTAACCATACTTTTATATTCATTTATTACAATTGTTGTTATGTAATGTGTATGTTTATTTATGACTGATAGGTCAGCTTAGTTAATGATATAGAAACAAGTATTTTCATTATTTATTTTAAAATAATATTATCTGTGGGTAGTTTTCTCTTTATTGTATTTTTAATAGCATTATTTTGTGAAGCGCCACAAACAATTATGGATGTGGCGCTACATAAATAAAATATTATATTATAATAACAATTTTTGTTTGTTTATTTAATATAGCGCCACATCCAATTTAAACTTGTTCATGGTGTTTTACATACATTAAAATGCTAAACAACAAATACACACCAGAAGAAAACAAAACATAAATATACTAGAAACATATATGAACAATTATAAAAATAAAATATCAATATACAAATGATAACACTTATAATTTCCTGCAAATCATAGTTATGATAATAATTAATAATTATAATTATATTATTTATAAGTAATTACATTATATCGCGCGTGTGAAGTAAAACAATTAAATATTCGCAGTCAGAAACGTGGCGTCTAGCGGTATTTTGTGTAAAGCTTTTAAAAGCGATTTTACGGTAACGCTGGGCGGCCGAACAAGTTGTACTCGAGGTCTGCGCGTTTTTGTGTGTGAATTTTCTTCGTTAGAGGAACGCAAGATATTTTATTACATAACATAGTGTATGCATATGTATGTAAGATATGTGAGGAGAAGTTTGGCGGCTGTTGGTGGTCGTTTTGATGGTTAGGTAAATCAAATCGGGTCGTCTAGGATCCGCGCTGTGTCTGTGACTGTCCAAAGGAATCCACCGAACCCCTGTTTCAGTTCTGCTCGATTCATAGGTTAACAAGAAGACATCTTACTGATACTGTCTTTCACTGTACTATTACTATAAGCGTTTGAGGAACAGTGTGGCACATTGATGTCACGATTTCGTTGTAAACCGATGTAAGGCACTTTAGCGAACCGCTTGGCTCTCTGTTATGACAGCTGAACCAGCAGACGACACTGTGACGTATTACTTTCCCAAAGTGCTGGGTTTTGATTGGTTGCATGGACCAAGATGGGCCCGTTCATGGAGTCGGTGATTTAGCTAGATTTACCCACTTTAACACCACTTTCTGAGGAAACTACTAATGCGAAAAAGTTGATTGTAGATGCAAATGGTTAGTTTGTGTAAACTTGTTTAGGTGCATAACACCAAACCATTGCCTTATTTTCCCCTTTAAATTACCGCAGTTGCTCACATCACATCGGTAAATGTACATAGTAACCCGATTGCTCTCATCTAGAAAGGGCGACAGCAATCGAAATTTAGCGATAAATATAATCAATAACAATTATCGACACACGTACCGTTCTCTAATTGGCGTTACTTCGGTCACGCAGGTTTCTTTGTTATTACTGTATGTTATTTTAATGTACCTGATCAAGTATCAAAGTAATTTCGTAAAACCTGTAAGCAATGATGTATGATATAGTACCAAAGATTGGTTGTTTCACGCGTTGTCTCCGGGGATGGTCTCATCATCAAACATTCACAACATGACGTAGTTCGGACAACGAGTTATAATTGCTCTCCCTTTTGCAATGTCACTTGAGATTGTTTCATTAGGCCAGTAAATTAGCTCCGGTCAACCGTGATGCCTTACTGTTGTCAATTAATGCACTACATTAAGTACGTTAATTGAACTACACGATGCGACATCACGACAATTAGTAGTATGATAATTGAACAACATGATGCGACACCAAAACAATTAGTACCGTTGTCGTTTCAGATCTTACGTTTTCGTGACGATACGGATGATGTGTCTGCCAATTCTCGATAAACGTAAGCTGATTAATGTGCGATTAAAATCAAACTAATCGTAGTTTGTTTTTATACCATGGGCTGACATTTCACCTGATACATTATATTAGTACGTTTCGTTATTTCACCATCATGGGCTATTGCACATCAATACCATCAAATATTTTTTTTGGAACATTTGTTTCACATATTTGTTTGCTTCGTGCTAAAGTGAGACAAATAAAGGTGGTTAACACTTTATATACGACTTTTTTGATAGTGTCCAGCGTATGCCGACCTGTAATTTGTTTTAATATGAGATTTAGCTTGATGCGTTAAGCTTTTTAATTTTAATTAATGATAACAACTGACTCGCGAATGTGCAGCAACGTCGCCCGGACGTAGTGTAATCCCCGAAAACATGTACGCGCTTCAGCGCTCTATATCAGCTCATAAAACCTCGGAATGAGCCAGTACAACGAAATCGGTCTATCTAGCCGTTCGTGCAATGTTGAAAACTGCAAAGTTGGCGTGTTATAGAATGATATCACGACAGGAAATAGCTGATCCTGCTGTCGGAATCGTCCTAAGATAGATAAACATATATTTAAAACTTTCTGCATCGTATACTTCATATCAATAAACATGATCAGCAAATATGACAATGAATAATATAGTACTTCTTTCCCTGCTAACAATGGAGCCAAGTCAGGTTGTAGCCAGTTAATTAATACGAGGATAATACAATAGGATGAATACATAAACATAACAGAAACTGGCCTCTGTCAACCCAGCACTGGTTCTATAAGCAACGAAATCATAATTAAACATGTCGAATAAAGTTTAAATTTCTGTTTTAGACCCGACTAGAATAATTTAAGTATTAGGTTGACACATAACTACTAGTGCAGACGTAAGGATACACCAACAGCAATTATAAACAGAATCAGTTTACACGTGTGAATAAATATTTCATAATTTATGTGATTTGACACAAGGTTCTGTTGCATATGCTTCATAATTGAATTAAGATTTAGCCAGATCTCCATCCCCTCTAACCACTATTGATTTTGAAGGTTACACAACACGTTTAAGTTATGTGACTGTTGAACGCAGGTTGGAATTGCATTCCAAATTCACGGACATTTACATAACAAATTGAGATCCTGATAGATGAATTAATAAAAGGACGTATTTGTGATATTAGTCTACTCTGATAGACGTCATTCGAACCGTTGGGCGTACAAGTTACACAAAGTTAACGCGATAAAATACAAATTTTGTCTTTTCACAACCAACGGTTTTACTAAATTTAATTGCTAGATAGATCCACATCGTTGATCCGGTACATTCCGAGCTGCATGAAGCACTGTAGCGCGCAAATCGTGGGTTTATATAATGACCGGGCGACGTTTATGCACATGCGCGAGGCAGTTTTTATCATTAGTTATTTCTTATTAAATCAATGAAACCGATATACGCTGGACACTATAAAAATAGACGTGCACAAAGTGGTAACCACCTTTATTTGTCTCATTTTAGCACGAGGCAAACGAGGTTTTGAAACATATTAAGAGAGCAAAAGAAGTATGATGGTATTGGTGTGTAAAAGCACATGATGGTGACAAAAAGAAATATACTAATAGGTATATAATATATCAGACGATTTTTCAACTCATGACATTATTCACGACATGTTCGTAAAGTGACAGCTCGTGGTACAAAAACTACGATTACTTTGCATTTAATCGTAAATCGATAATTTTAGGTTTATCGAACATGAGCAGAAACATCATCCATATTGGCACGAAAACGTCGGCTCTGAAACGACAACGCTGCTAAATGTCGTGATGTCGCATCATGTAGTTTAATTAACGTACTTGGTGTAGTGCAATAATTTGACAACAGAAAGGCGTCACGGTTGACCAGCGCTAATCAACTGGCCATTTACGACATGCTGAAGTGACTATGCAACACGGAGAGCAATTATAACTAGTTGTCCGAACTACGTTATTCTGTTAATATTTGATGATGAGACCATCCCCGGAGACAACGCGTGAAACAATTAATCTTTGGTAAAACATCCTACACGATTGCTAACAGGTTTTATGAAATTACACTGAAACTTAAACAGGTACGAGAGACTATATTAAACTTGCATACGTTAATAACAAAGAAAGCTGCGTGACCGAAGTAACGCCAATTAGAGAAAGGTACATGTGTCGATAACTGTTATTGATTATACTTTTCCCTAAATTACGAGCTTGACAAACTATACGAACTTGCGTCATAACATTTATGGTACAATTATGTCGTTATTTGTTCGACCGAATGATCGACCGACCGACCGACCGACCGACCGACCGACCGACCGACCGACCGACCGACCGACCGACCGACCGACCGACCGACCGACCGACCGACCGACCGACCGACCGACCGACCGACCGACCGACCGACCGACCGACCGACCGACCGACCGACCGACCGACCGACCGACCGACCGACCGACCGACCGACCGACCGACCGACCGAACGACCGAACGACCGAACGACCGAACGACCGAACGACCGAACGACCGAACGACCGAACGACCGAACGACCGAACGACCGAACGACCGAACGACCGAACGACCGGGCGACCGAACGACCGGGCGACCGGGCGACCGGGCGACCGGGCGACCGGGCGACCGGGCGACCGGGCGACCGGGCGACCGGGCGACCGGGCGACCGAACGACCGAACGACCGGGCGACCGGGCGACCGGGCGACCGGGCGACCGGGCGACCGGGCGACCGGGCGACCGACCGAACGACCGAACGACCGAACGACCGACCGACGGACCGACGGACGGACCGACCGACCGAACGAACGTACGAACGTACGAACGTACGAACGTACGAACGAACGAACGAACGAACGAACGAACGAACGAACGAACGAACGAACGAACGAACGAACGAACGAACGAACGAACGAACGAACGAACGAACGAACGAACGAACGAACGAACGAACGAACGAACGAACGAACGAACGAACGAACGAACGAACGAACGAATCAATAAAAGGAACCAAAGAACACACCTAACAAAGAACCAAAGAACGAACGAAGACACCGGACTGAGTGATCGAGTGACAGACCAGAGACGGACTTAGCGAGAGAAACAGTGTTATTAACAGTGAGAGAGAGAGAGAGAGAGAGAGAGAGAGAGAGAGAGAGAGAGCGAGAGAGACAGAGAGAGACAGAGAGAGACAGAGAGACAGAGAGACAGAGAGACAGAGAGACAGAGAGACAGAGAGACAGAGAGACAGAGAGACAGAGAGACAGAGAGACAGAGAGACAGAGAGACAGAGAGACAGAGAGACAGAGAGACAGAGAGACAGAGAGACAGAGAGACAGAGAGACAGAGAGACAGAGAGACAGAGAGACAGAGAGACAGAGAGACAGAGAGACAGAGAGACAGAGAGACAGAGAGACAGAGAGACAGAGAGACAGAGAGACAGAGAGACAGAGAGACAGAGAGACAGAGAGACAGAGAGACAGAGAGACAGAGAGACAGAGAGACAGAGAGACAGAGAGACATAGACAGCGGCAGAGGCAGAGGCAGAGGCAGAGGCAGAGGCAGAGGCAGAGGCAGAGGCAGAGGCAGAGGCAGAGGCAGAGGCAGAGGCAGAGGCAGAGGCAGAGGCAGAGGCAGAGGCAGAGGCAGACGCAGACGCAGACGCAGACGCAGACGCAGACGCAGACGCAGACGCAGACGCAGACGCAGACGCAGACGCAGACGCAGACGCAGACGCAGACCGAACGACCGAACGACCGAACGACCGGGCGACCGAACGACCGGGCGACCGGGCGACCGGGCGACCGGGCGACCGGGCGACCGGGCGACCGGGCGACCGGGCGACCGGGCGACCGGGCGACCGGGCGACCGAACGACCGAACGACCGGGCGACCGGGCGACCGGGCGACCGGGCGACCGGGCGACCGGGCGACCGGGCGACCGACCGAACGACCGAACGACCGAACGACCGACCGACCGACGGACGGACCGACCGACCGAACGAACGTACGAACGTACGAACGTACGAACGTACGAACGTACGAACGAACGAACGAACGAACGAACGAACGAACGAACGAACGAACGAACGAACGAACGAACGAACGAACGAACGAACGAACGAACGAACGAACGAACGAACGAACGAATCAATAAAAGGAACCAAAGAACACACCTAACAAAGAACCAAAGAACGAACGAAGACACCCGACTGAGTGATCGAGTGACAGACCAGAGACGGACTTAGCGAGAGAAACAGTGTTATTAACAGTGAGAGAGAGAGAGAGAGAGAGAGAGAGAGAGAGAGAGAGAGAGAGAGCGAGAGAGACAGAGAGACAGAGAGACAGAGAGAGACAGAGAGAGACAGAGAGAGACAGAGAGACAGAGAGACAGAGAGACAGAGAGACAGAGAGACAGAGAGACAGAGAGACAGAGAGACAGAGAGACAGAGAGACAGAGAGACAGAGAGACAGAGAGACAGAGAGACAGAGAGACAGAGAGACAGAGAGACAGAGAGACAGAGAGACAGAGAGACAGAGAGACAGAGAGACAGAGAGACAGAGAGACAGAGAGACAGAGAGACAGAGAGACAGAGAGACAGAGAGACATAGACAGCGGCAGAGGCAGAGGCAGAGGCAGAGGCAGAGGCAGAGGCAGAGGCAGAGGCAGAGGCAGAGGCAGAGGCAGAGGCAGAGGCAGAGGCAGAGGCAGAGGCAGAGGCAGAGGCAGAGGCAGAGGCAGAGGCAGAGGCAGAGGCAGAGGCAGAGGCAGAGGCAGAGGCAGAGGCAGACGCAGACGCAGACGCAGACGCAGACGCAGACGCAGACGCAGACGCAGACGCAGACGCAGACGCAGACGCAGACGCAGACGCAGACGCAGACGCAGACGCAGACGCAGACGCAGACGCAGACGCAGACGCAGACGCAGACGCAGACGCAGACGCAGACGCAGACGCAGACGCAGACGCAGACGCAGACGCAGACGCAGACGCAGACGCAGACGCAGACGCAGACGCAGACGCAGACGCAGACGCAGACGCAGACGCAGACGCAGACGCAGACGCAGACGCAGACGCAGACGCAGACGCAGACGCAGACGCAGACGCAGACGCAGACGCAGACGCAGACGCAGACGCAGACGCAGACGCAGACGCAGACGCAGACGCAGACGCAGACGCAGACGCAGACGCAGACGCAGACGCAGACGCAGACGCAGACGCAGACGCAGACGCAGACGCAGACGCAGACGCAGACGCAGACGCAGACGCAGACGCAGACGCAGACGCAGACGCAGACGCAGACGCAGACGCAGACGCAGACGCAGACGCAGACGCAGACGCAGACGCAGACGCAGACGCAGACGCAGACGCAGACGCAGACGCAGACGCAGACGCAGACGCAGACGCAGACGCAGACGCAGACGCAGACGCAGACGCAGACGCAGACGCAGACGCAGACGCAGACGCAGACGCAGACGCAGACGCAGACGCAGACGCAGACGCAGACGCAGACGCAGACGCAGACGCAGACGCAGACGCAGACACAGACACAGACAGAGGCATAGGAAGATACAGGCACACACAGAATGATACACAGGGAGAGACAGAAACAGTTATATTTTATGTAACGTGACGTCAACTGATCCTGTTGTCACATCACGCGACAACACAGCTTTGCCCGTCGTCAAGCTGTCAGCGTCTGTAGTTACGAGCTGTGGATCACATTAATTCATCACGCTGCCTTGTTGCATATTCAACTGCGACGCTACATTTCATCACAACGCTTTCGGAGCTCAGCTGTGAGAGACAATCGCCGCTGAACAGCCACGATGTTGTCTATGCGCCGTCAGAACAACTTGACTAGACGTCGACCGCATAGGCCTCAGTCAACCGGGCTTCTGTCTCGAATACTGTTCCTGACATTGGTCTGGTTGTGGACTTCGAACTCAGACGGTAAGACTGTAATCTTTGTTGACAGTTGTTTGGTTATTTTACAGTTGCAACGATTTTTTTTTCTCGATAAATAAGTATTATCTATCCTAATTCACTTGACTATGATATATGTAAGAATACAGGATAATCAAAATAATAAAAACCGTAAGTTAACAGAAAATGAACCGTCCAACTGATTGTACACATGCTAAATGTACATTGTATTCATGTAAATGAACAGCTTTACGAAATAAATCTGAACAGTTAGAATCATTGAAGCCATTATTTGAACAATTTAAAACATAATAACAATCGTACCAGTACAAACCAAAACATAAATTAGTTAAATGTGCTATAAAATATATATTATATATATATATATATATGTAGATATATATACGTGTGTATGTATGTATGTATGTATGTATATATATATATATATATATATATATATATATATATATATGTATATATATATTCCTATAAGACGCCATTGCATTAGCTGACTTGCATATGTTTTGATATACTATGTGAAAGATCAAAGCATTCAAGGAAAGCTTTCATTTTAAATATACGGTACGTGCAACCAAAGATACTCCACGTATTTCATGTGTAATTCTACTGAATATATTATTTTCTATGGTGTTGTTTCTATTTAAATACACACATGATTTTATATTAATTTCAAGAGTATCTTTTTTATGAAAATACAATACAATTGTATATAATATGTTATATGTATTGTACATGATTCCGAAATGTTTACCACATCGTACTGCTGGTCCTTGATCTCGTAATCAGTAGCATTCTAACGTTGGATACCCATACGTCTTATAAGACACAACCGTAGGTTAGTAAAGCCTTGTCAAACCTTTTACAGGTGCTTTCATTTTATGTAGATCCAGCTCACTATGCTGTATCAAATAGTAAATTGCTGACAGTGGCGAATCTTGTATACGAGTATTCTTCTCATATTGATAATCGCTGGGGTGAGTGTTTGAAAAGAGAAGTGAAGTTGGTCTTAGATTGAACAGGATTTACACGAAGGAAAGTGTGCACCAGTTTTAAGTCTAGTTAAACAGTTTTATGCAGTTACTATTCCACAAGTCCACCTGTGTGTTGTCGTTTTTGTCATACAGGTGTCCCGATCCACTGTCCCAGCGCTCTTTTTGTAAGTACAAGCAGGTCTGTATTAAGACTACCACTGGACACGTCGTCAGCACACGCGATTTACCGATCTCCAACAAAGCTGGTCACGGTCACCAATGAATGTAAGTACGAGCCTACTGTGGAACTCACTCTTAAGGTTCCCATAAGGACTGGACAAATGTGACCTCATTAGCGAGGTAACTTTGTTGATGATATTAAATTCCGATATTCTTTAAGTATGTGGGCTTTATTTGGAACTTTCCAATGGTGTTCGTAATATTACCGAGGTGAAAGTATATCCAAGTCAAAGTGTACATGGGTAGTACCGGATACCTGGGTTCACGTAGACCTCAGCTGGTCATGGGTTGTAAGTAACAACCTATATTGACGCCTCGCTATTACGGTCACCCTCGGGACTGGACTAAACTAATGTGTACAGAGAATTGACCACATTAATTATATTATTTAGTGTGGACAAGTATTTATGACTGGTTTGAGGCGTCTGTATGCAACTTATAGGAACACGCTGGAGGTTGTGTGGGTGCGATATGTGGGGTGTGTTTGATGTTAGAATATTAACACGGACAGTGGACAATGCTTGTGGTTTCATGTAATGTGCTGACTTCATAATAATCAAGCACACTTCGCTGTATGGATCCAACACGAATGTCAAGCAATATTATTGTTGTATAAATTCAATGAACGACCTAATTGATTTATTTGAAGTAAGGCAGCCAGATTGCTGGAATAACTCACTGTTAATATTTCATTTTCCAAAAATAGTTTGGGAATGTTATATTAGAGTCAACCCTTATTGTTTTATTAATTGATAACAGCTGCAGGTGTTACTTTCTTAACAAAGGTAACGCACATTGAAAAAAAAGGTTTAGAAGCAATCGTTTGTTAAAAGCCAGGAAGTGACGCCATTTTAGGAGCTAATATGTCGGCGGTGATTGGCTACGCTATAATTATATAATCTCAATGAGAGGCTTATTTCGTACGTTTGAAGTAACTCTGCCAGAATGCTGGCGTTGCTCACATTTACTATTTCATCTTCAATAATTATGAACTTCGTTTGCTTATATTTGCATGTGTATCGTTCCTATTAAAATATAAATATTCATTATATAAGTATAACCATTTGAAAAAATTAGACACTCACATCGGTTCATTTCTAAATATATCGTGCATTAAATGGTAAACGTGGGTTGACTTCTATTTAACCATATTACTTCTAGAAACGTATCGATATAACATTTTGTTAGTGTAAAGTAAGGGATTTTCAGTATTCACGAAACTATCACAGGAATTGTTTAGACATGCATAAGCATGTTAATAACACACTTGAAACACTATTTGTGAGACACGTGTGGTTTGTTTGAGACACCATATGGGGACTGACCGTGGACGACGTTGGTGGCTTCGTGTACTGCGTAGTAAACAAAGGTAATGACAACTACAGCGCAATCAAGCAAGCTTCGCTGGATGGCTCCAACACGAAGACCCTCTTAGAAACAGGCAAGTTGAGTTGAGTGTTATATGTAAACTAATAAACATGATCATTGTAGTAGAGCATCCATTGTATAACTTTGTAATAAAGCATCCATTGTAGCAACATATAATATAACATCCATTATATAATCTTGTAAAGTAGCATCCATTATGTCATGATGTAAACAAACATCCACGGCGGGCGGGCGGGCGGGCGGGCGGGCGGGCGGGCGGGCGGGCGGGCGGGCGGGCGGGCGGGCGGGCGGGCGGGCGGGCGGGCGGGCGGAATGGCAATAAGTGGGTAGATAGGCAGGAAGGCAGGAATGCAGGCAGAAAGAGAGACAGAGAAACAAACTGATAATATTTGTGTTGTATAGTTGTGAATGTCACATGTATAAATAAACATGACAGCAAATATGCCTAATTGTAAAGCGGTACACGAGTCGACGCTCTTAATGGAGGAAACATAGTCTATTGCAAATTAGTTCAAATAACATTTCGGCATCATTAAGTGAAATCCTCACCTTTATAAAGTTACTTACCGTCGACAGCTCTAAGGCGTAGACATTCTATTAAAAGAGCCTTTTAAATATTAAAAACGATTGCAAGCTGTTTGAAATAATAGGATTTTGTTCTAATTGAAACCGTTACCTTCATAAGTTTACATACCCAGCGAGTTCTCTCTCGTATCCACACATATACTAAAAGAATCTCTTTACTATTTACAAAATCTTTGAAAACACATTAAGAATGACCAACATACAATTGCTTGTTTTTCTGTATCTAGACGAATTTTAAAAATCAAACCATTTTAAAATACAAATAAATGTGTTGTGGTATTCAAAAAAGATCACATGCAATTTTATGATTGTGAAGTGAAATTGTGTGATGTCAATTCAGTGTTGATGGTGACTAGCGGGAAACGAATAGATGGAGTTGAATGAAATGGAAAAGACAAGTTGTCAGCAAATGTATACAATATATCACCTATTATATTCGCTGCAGGGAGATATATTAGACAGCTAATCCATGAACCAGTAGAAAACAAACTGTACTTCACAACCGAGTCACATGTTGAAACGTATGCGTTGGAGAGCGGTGTGAGAAAGACAGTCGTCAAAAGTAGCGGCAAAATCAGAGGCTTCGCCGTAGATCGCAACTCGAGGTAACGTGACTCATGCATTCTTAAAACTAAAGGCAGGCAGGTACGCAAAAAGAGGTGTAAAGTTGTGAGCATTTGTGACACTCGAGTCGCTGAATGTGTTCTTGTTGTGCCCCAAACAATAAGGCCGCACATGTCATTTTGACAGTGCATTTTTGTTTGCCCTATTTGACAGCTTGGTGCACAACTTAAAACGAATCATTCACCCTTAATTCGCGATTCATAATTCCCAATGGAAGTGAAACTGTAGTACTGTGCATGTGTATGCAAGCGTCAGTGCGTGTGTTTGAAATCATTCATCAGATAGGGACATCATTAAGTGATGTCAGTTTCGGGTTTATTGTTCTAAAAAACGAGGTTTGAAAATATTTACGTATTGTTCACCGAAGGTATGTTGAATATTGTTTTACGTAAAGAAGTACGTAGTAAACAATTTCTAACCAGCAAAGCATATGTTGTAATGTTCCACTGTGCAAAACCAAATGTGATCTTAGCAAAATTATTTCCCAAGGTGCCGTGATTGTATTACTAACATATTTAAATATACCTTTTAGGTTGCTGTTTTATGCGACGCTGAAGCCTACTCGTATCTACAAAGCTAAGTTGCACGGAAATGACGTCGTTGAAATCGTGTCAACAGGACTGACGTATGTGCCGTCGATCGCCATCAACTACGATAAGAAAAGAATATGTTGGGCAGATTACGGTAAGTGTTGTACCAGTTTGTCTCCGAAGAACTGGGTCAGTTACAGTATATTGTCCTTAAGTGACGTCAATCTTTTCAGGTCTTCTTTTAAAACAGTTTTCTTGCCAAATAACCAAAACACGATAAACAACTATTTGACGCTAGTGTTACTTTCATTCGATGTTTAGCTGACCAGTCTCCATCGCCATCTATGATACAATAAAACACTTTCTTAGTAGAGGTTTAAGTGTGTTTTGGTGTCATGTTATTTACGCATTCGGAATATGTGGTCATGATTCGTCTTGTCACAAGTCACTAGACAGCGGTTGCCATGTTCATCTTCCTATCAAAGTTTCAATGTTTCGCAAAAACATACATAACTTAATATACAATTACCAAAACCCAGTAGTTGCATAAACATAAAACTCTTCTCATAGCGATCGTAAAGTCATAATTTTAAACCATATTATCTACAAATTCAGTAATTGTATTTCAGACAATAAGCACCTCGAATGTTCCGACTACTTCGGCAACCACAGACAAGTCTACAACACAACTGGTCACCCGAAGGATCTAATCATTGTCAATGATGTTGCTTATTACGTACACATGAAGCCAGGAGGGTAATACATCCTTCTTGTACTTACCAAACCCCCTTTGGCATACGTAATATTACTACAATGCTACTTTACAAAAACCACGTGCCAGAAAGGTAATACATAATTATGTTTCTTAACAAAACCTTTTTATTATCATACGTAATGACATGTACAATGCTCCTTTAAAAATCACTTTGGTGCATTGATGATTAAATAAGCCGATTCAATGATGCCTACAATAATGATTTGAACCGTGTCGTGGATACTTGCAACAGAGGACAAATAAACAATATGTAACGTGTTAAATAACATAGCTATGTAATGATGTAACCAATGCTTTCGAGGGACGTAGTGCGTCACTGTTTACTGACGTCACAACTGACGAGTCTGTCACGTGACTTAGCAAAAACACAGTAACACTGTTTTGATTGTGACGTAAGCAGACCAGGACGTAATCGACGCATCAGTATTGACGGGGCTTCTGATAAACGAATCATAGCGACGTGCAGGTCTGACTTAAACCAAGTGTCTGAATAGTTGGAGTATTAAAACAAGTACATTTATAATCGAAATATCAATCGACAGTCGATGTAATATTCAGTAATTATAGTTGTCATGTATCCATTTTAATGGCTTGAAGGACCACTTTGCAAGGATACGAACACAGCGATAGGCAAACCAGTTGTCTGTTTCGTTCTTTCTTGCAGCGTCGTCTCAATAGAACTGACAGGAGGAGACAGAACCATTCACGATGCTGGACCATACAATGGATTCTGGTTCGCTAACATCGCAGTTGTGGGCGCCAGCGGAGACCTAAATTGTCACACATCGGGTAAATACTGTTAGTGTTATTACTTTGTCTCTGTCACAATATGACTGCTATAGGGTGATCTTCTCACAATAGCGATTCCATTTGTCAAAATAAGAATGTCCATGGTGTTTACGTGAAGCCTTCACATTAATCTTTATAACACGCATTTTTAATAATTTGAAATGGACTTCAATACAATCTTGGTGTATGCATGCAAAGGCATTTCCATCCATTAATGGAAAATAATAATATTAATCAATACCGAAACTATCAAACTAGAAGCTTAGTAGATTGCAAATAGTTGAACACACAACAATACGATGTTGTAAGCGCAGTGCCATTTTCTAAGAAAATTTGGGGTCATGACTCTATTTCCCCCAAAAAATGGGCGCCGAATTTGGAACTGTTTACGACACTGAGGAGAACCACATCCATTTGACTGTATGTGATGTGGTATGTTCTCAACTGGATATACACGGCTCAGTTGATTTCTCTTTAGCCCCTTCACTCTACGCCATACTAAGTGTTGTCCCATATATAGTCAGTGACTAATTCGTAGAAGACAGTAGAAAAACATATCCTGGGGTGCCTGAAACGAACACTAAACACGGCACGGTGTAATAGGAACACAAAAACGTTACACATTGAAATGCACTCCATGATGGTGATTCGGATGCTTAATTATGACAATGAAAAATATGAATACTATTGAACATAGTAGTTCGGTAATATGTCCATGTGCTCGGGTAATGTCAAATGTTTAACACATATTGCTCGTCGATGTGCATGTCTCACCTAAGGTAGAACCCAACAGTTCGCAGCATTCACAAGTTGCATGTTTTTTATGATAATGTGTTCATGAAGCTGCTTCGACTACCGACTGACACTGTAGCGTAATATTCGTCTAATGCTTGGTTTCCATTTGTGAAGCATCAAAACACAAATCGTGTTAATACAATTAGGACACGTATGAATAATCGAGATCCCTCTAGTAGTTGCAATCGTAGACCTGTACCGACATCCAAGATAATGAGACGATTCGGGAACTCAATCCATTTTGTGTGACGTAAGTGACAATGTGTCTGCAGAAATGTAATATTATCGTTATGTGAGTTATGTTTACATGTATTCGTGTCTAATGTAATGATTGCAATTGTCTTGTTGCAGAGGCGTATGACAGACAACTTGTGGAGTTGACAAAGGGCCTCGACCTGGAACCGCCGATGTCGTTGGTAAAGTCGGCGCAACTGGTCGACTCCAACAACGACACGTGCATCGCCCTGACTGTCTCGGTCATGTTCACATTTATAGGTGACCATTGGATTCCAGAGCCTCGAAACAACTGCTGGTTTCCTGGCCTCAGCATCATTATACGTGTGCCCGAAGCGATCAAGGCGTCGTTCACCGTCATCATAACTGGTCGCCACCTCGTCTGCTCCACGTCACACTTCGAGGTGATGCCTAGAACAACCAAGATGTCGAAATGCGAACTTGCTGGAAGCTATCAGACATGTAAATTGAGTGGAACCACATCATCCGAAAACGAGGCTCTGATCACGTGTGCTGCCAAATGTGGATGTATCGGGGATGACTGTGGACACGTGATTATTAACATACCAAAGTTGCAGGACACTTGGGAACTGTGCGAAATAGGGATAAAATAAACACCTACGAGTTGACGTTGGAACATTTCAAACATATGTTCAGGCGTTATCAGTCAAAAAGATTACATCAATGTAGATTGAGTTGAGCATTACTTTCTCCAGTGACGACCTCGCCGTGAAGGCGTAAAACCGTCGAATGTTATTTTATAATTCAAAATGTATCAGTTAAATATGACACGTTACATGCCTAACCGAGGATTAAAACGTGTTGTTTTGTTGAAAACATCAAGGTATTGCAAAAGGTAATGTCGATTGATCAAAATACATCTTTAGTTGCAGATATAGGATTCTAACCAGTGATTACTTCTTATTTAGTATGAATGTGCTACGTTACGTTACAGCTTTAGATAACAGTGCGCTATATTAAGAATAAGTTATTTTGCTTTATGTATTTCTACATAGCATAAATTGTTGTTTTATCGAGTGTTATATCGATTGTGCGTGATGTAAGTCATGGCGCATAATTGATTCATATAATAATGTCATCTTGCTTTTGATTTAGCGCCGTAACAGTTATTGAATTTAACTGTATAATTATAAATAATTTATGTCATCGGTTTACGTTTTATGCTGGTAGCATTTACGAGTGACACTATTCGTCGTGACTGGCACTGTCGTATGTCATAGGTTACTTTATGTGACATTGCACGTTTGTATTTCCTGAGGGTAACTGTTCATTGTGATGTACGTTGTGCAACTCTCTTGATGCTGATATCGATACGAGTGGTGATCAATACGCCCAGTGGTGTTAGTTTGTGCGAATGCTTTGCTGTTTCACGGGCGGTGTTAATTATACTTGTATACTATAACGAAGCACATGATATAATGTTATGCTTTCCAATATTTAGCTCTACTTACACTTGCAACAGTATTAGTCGGTCAGACTGAACACTTTGGGCGATAGGCCATGATGTTTCCAATCGTGCACGTAGTGCTGTTGATCTCGTTATAGACGAGAATCTCGTTATAGACGAGAGGTGTCCAATTCGCCTAATAGTGTGCGTTTGAATAAGTGGTATGTTGCTTCACGGAAGGTTTACTTTATAATTGGATATCATAACATTCTATCTATTCACCGTTCTGATATATATATATATATATATATATATATATATATATATATATATATATATATATATATATATATATATATATATATCAAATAGTTACATATTCGCTTGCGCATGCAATACGTTTAGTCTGTTGCACTAAGCACTTTGGCGGCCAATATGGTATTTCCCTGTAGTACACCTCTATTGATTTTGATCACGATTTATACGAGTACCGACCAATTCGCCATGTTGAGGTATTTTGAATGAGTTGCTTGTTGCTTCACGGAAAGTTTAATTTATGCTTGGACATAACAGCATTCAATCTAGTTATCGTTCTAATGAAACGTGTGGAATTTATAATTTTGTTTTGTTTTGTTTTTTGGCTTGGTGGGTGCGACTATAAAATAAGGATGTAATATCACACTCTGTTAGAACGGTTGCATGGATCAAGAGTTTTGGAAAGTAGTTTTGGAAACTCGCAAAAGTAGTCCGGCGGGATAGGTGAACCGATTGTAACCTACGCTTGTTGACACTTGGGAAATGTATTCTATATACCGAAGGGACATAGTTTAATTTGAGGCATTAAGTTCAGAAACGGATGGTATATGTTTTAATTGGCTCTTAAAAATACAACGACAAGCAGCACAATTTGTTACACTAATAATTGTGACCGTATACGGTCGAATAACCTGGGGAACTATTCGTCCGGTTACGCACAAATAGCTCGTATCGGCATACACGATCTTTAACCGGATACGAATGGACACATTGCCCGCTATCGACAATACGCTGTATGGCCGGTTACGGATAAATATTCCACGTTTGCATATGCGCAAAAAATCGAACTTTAAGCCATATGTTGGCGCAAGTAGTCTAAGTGCTATTGCTTAAGAAAATATGTCTACATTGTAAAATATGGCACGTTTTGATTCATGTGTTCGACTGGTGGGCCGGCCATTATTGGTCACTCACACAACATTTGGGAGAAATGGGAGCCACGCCCACGTATGTAGCCTTGTTTTATCTTAATTGTCAGCTTCCTTTTTCGCACAGGCATGACATAATACGAATATTAAAACAACACGTCAATTCCGTTTGGTCTTAATCAAAAATTGCATCTGCGCAAGTTCACCAGGTGTCGCTACTAGTAGCTTTCAGTCAGATTAAGATAACCAAAGATAATTTGAAATAATCTTGTCAGTTAACGTATATAAATTGTGGTTCTAAATAATATATATATATATATATATATATATATATATATATATATATGTATGTATATGTATATATATATATATATATATATATATATATATATATATATATATATGTATATATATATATATATGTATATATATATATATATATTTATATATATATATATGTATATATATATATATATATATATATATATATATATATATATATATATATATATATATATATATATATTATACATATAGAACTGTCCCGACTCTCCTACTATCTCGTTTATACATTGTGTAAACTTAATATTTTCAAATTGTACAACAGCTGCCAATAAACCAGCCAACTCACGTCCATCCACCAGTTCGTCGATCGCAATTATGCCGCTTGCGCCAAATTGAATTGAACTGCCGCGAGAAACATATCCCGACATACAGCCTGAGAACCGATCGTCAATGGAATTGATATGAACATCGTCGTCCGTCATTGGGTCTATGTCGGATGTAGTTAATAATGCTACTGCGATAATTTAATTCATGCTTCCAGTTTAAAACGTATCGAAGTTATTCACGCACACACACACACACACACACACACACACACACACACACACACACACACACACACACACACACACACACACACACACACACACACACACACATATATATATATATATATATATATATATATATATATATATATATATATATATATGTGTATATATATGTGTGTGTATATATATATATATATATATATATATATATATATATATATATATATATATGTGTGTGTGTGTGTGTGTGTGTGTGTGCGCGCGTGAATAACTTAGATACGTTTTAAACTGGGAGCATGAATTAAATTACCGCAGTTGCTAACATCACATTGGTAAATGTATATAGTACCCCGATTACTCTCATCTAGAAAGGGCGACAGCAGTCGAAATTTAGCGATACATATAATCAATAACAATTATCGACACACGTACCGTTCCCTAATTGGCGTACCGTTCCCTTCGGTCACGCAGCTTTCTTTGTTATTACTGTATGTTATTTTAATGTACCTGATCAAGTTTCAAAGTAATTTCGTAAATCCTGTGAGCAATCGTGCATCATATTGTACCAAAAATTGGTTGTTTCACGCGTTGTCTCTGGGGATGGTCTCATCATCAAAAATTCACATGATGACGTAATTCGGACGACTAGTTGTAATTGCTCCCCTTTGGCAATGTCACTTGAGTATGTTTGATAAGGCGAGTAAATTAGCTCCGGTCAATCGTGACACCTTATTGTTATAAAATGAATGCACTACATTAAGCACGTTAATTGAACTACATGAAGCGACATCACGACAATTAGTACCGTTGTCGTTTCAGAGCTTACGTCTTTCGGATGACATTTCTGCTCATGCTGGATAAACCGAAATCATTAATGTGCTATTAAATTCAAAGTAATCGAATTGTGTGTACCACGGGCTGTCATTTTACATTAAATACGCATTGCGTCACGAGTTAAAAATCAATCTGATACATTATATGACTATGTTTCGTTATGCCACCATCATATGCTACTGCATACCAATACCATCAGATATTATTTTGCTCGCACAATGTGTGTCATAAATATGTTTGCCTCATGCTAAACTGTCACAAATAAAAGTGGTTGACGCTTCATATACGTCTGTTTGATAGTGTGCAGCGTATGTCGGACTGTAATTTGTCTTAATACAATTTTAACTTCAGGCGGCAAATGTGACAATGAATAATATAGTACTTAATTATCAACTAACAATGGAGCCAGTTAAGGTTGTAGCCAATTAATTAACATGCGGATAATACAATAGGATGAATACATAAACAGAAGAGAAACTGGCCACTGTTATCCCAGCACTAGTTGCATAAACAACGAAATCATAACTAAACATGTTGAACAAGGTTTACATTTCTATATTAGACCCTACTAGAAAAACATGAATGACAGTACTGTTAAGTATGGGGTTGACATATTATAAATAATAGTGCAGACGTAAGGATACACCAATAGCAATTATAAACATAATAAGTTTACACGTGTGAATAAATATGTCACAATTTATGTGATTTGACATAAGGTTTTGTTACATGTGTTTCAAATTGAATTAACGTTTCGCCAGATCTTCATATCCTCTAACCACTATTAATTTTAAAGATAACACATCACATTTTAGGTTATGTGACAGTTGAATACAGGTTGAAATTGCATTCCAATTCACCTGACATTTACATAACATAACATTTACATTGTTTGAGAGCCTGATAGTTGAATTAATAAAACGACGTTTTTGTGGTATTTGGCCGGTCAATTCCGAGATTCATGGAGCCAATTGTGTCTTTTCACAACGAACGGCTTTATTAAATTACGTGGCTAGAGAGACGCACATATCTGATCCGGTCCATTCCAAGTTTAGTGACAAACTGTAGCGCATACACTTATTTCGAGAGTTATACAACGACCGGGCGACGTTTATGCACATGCGCGAGTCAGTTGTTGTCATTAGTTATCATAAAGTACCTTAGCGCCTCCCGCTAAATTTCACATTAAATCAATGAACAGTCCGATATACGGCGGACACTATAAAAAAACTTGTAGCAAGTGACAACCACCTTTATTTGTCTCACATTGGTTATGAAACAAATATTGAGAGCAAAAGAAGATCTGATAGTATTGGTGTACAATAGCCAATGATGGCGACTTAAAGTAACGTAGTAATATTATGTACCAGATGATTTTTCAACTCATTACATTATTCACCACAGGAAGGTAAACTGACAGCCCGTGGTGGTACAAAAACTACGATTAATTTCCATTTAATCGCACATTGATAAGTTTACATTTATCGAACTTGAGCATCAAACATCGTCAAGAAAACGTAAGCACTGAAAGGGCAACGCTGTCGCATCATGTAGATCAATTAACGTAATTGGTGTAGTGGAATCATTTGACAGCAGAAAGGCGTCACGGTTGAGCAGCGGCAATCAACTGGCCTTTTACGGCATGATGAAGTGACAATGCAAAACGGAGAGCAATTATAACTCGTTGTTCGAACTAAACCATCCTGTTAATGCTTGATGATCGGAGACAACGCAGTGAAACATCCACTCTTTGGCAAAACACCCTACACGATTGCTACCAGGTTTTACGAAATTACACAGAAACTTGATCAGGGACGAGTGACTACATTAAAATTGCATACGTTATTAACAAAGAAAGTTGCGTGACCGAAGTAACGAGAGAAAGGTACATGTGTCGATAATTGTTACTGATTATACTTTTCGCTAAATTACGACTGCTGTCGCCCTTTCTGAATGAGAGCTTGGTAAACTATATGAACTTGCGTAGTAACATTTATGAAAAAATTCTGCTTTTATTTGTTCGAACGAACCGACCGACCGACCGACCGACCGACCGACCGACCGACCGACCGACCGACCGACCGACCGACCGACCGACCGACCGACCGACCGACCGACCGACCGACCGACCGACCGACCGACCGACCGACCGACCGACCGACCGACCGACCGACCGACCGACCGACCGACCGACCGACCGACCGACCGACCGACCGACCGACCGACCGAACGAACGAACGAACGAACGAACGAACGAACGAACGAACGAACGAACGAACGAACGAACGAACGAACGAACGAACGAACGAACGAACGAACGAACGAACGAACGAACGAACGAACGAACGAACGAACGAACGAACGAACGAACGAACGAACGAACGAACGAACGAACGAACGAACGAACGAACGAACGAACGAACGAACGAACGAACGAACGAACGAACGAACGAACGAACGAACGAACGAACGAACGAACGAACGAACGAACGAACGAACGAACGAACGAACGAACGAACGAACGAACGAACGAACGAACGAACGAACGAACGAACGAACGAACGAACGAACGAACGAACGAACGAACGAACGAACGAACGAACGAAAGAACGAATCATAAAAAAACGAACGAAAGAACGAACCAAAGACCGAACCAAAGAACGAAGACACCTGAGTGACTGACCGACTGACAAACCAGATACGGACATAGCGACTGAGACAATGACATTGCCAGTGAGAGAGACAGAGACAGAGGCATAGGAAGATACAGACACACAGAAAGATACCCAGGGAGATACGGAAAGAATTACGTGTTATGTAACGTGACGTCAACTGTTCCTGTTGTCACATCACAGTAAACAGTGCTTTGCCCGTCGTCAAGCAGTCAGCGTCTGTAGTTACGAGTTGTGGATCACATACATTCGTCACGCTACCTCGTTGGCATATTCAACTGCGACGCTATATTTCACCATTACGCTTTCTGAGCTCGAATGGGAGAGACAATCACCGCTGAACAGCCACAATGTTGTCTACGCGCCGTCCAAATAAGCCGACTAGACGTCCACCGCATAGGCCTCTGTCAAGTGGGTTTCTGTCTCGAATAATATTCCTGACATATGTCTGTTTATGGGTTTCGAACTCAGACGGTAAGTATGTTATCTGTGTTGATAGTTGTATGTTTATTTTACATTTAAAATGATTTTTTAAATATGACTGTCCTAATTCAATTGACCGTGATATTTGTAATAATATATAATTAGCAATATAGTAAATGCGTCGGGTAACTGATGAAGATAATGAGCTGTACAACTGATTGTACATGAGAAATACGCATTTAATACATGTACATTAGCAACCTTATAAATAAAACTAAACAGTTAAAATCAATTAATGCATTAGTTAAATAATATAAGTTAAATTAATAAGCAATATGTACACAAAGCACCCTAACAATCTTACTTGTATATAGTGTACAAACCAATACACGTATTTGCTACATGTGCTATAATGTAATAACCAAATACTGATTTTACAACTATTATATTATATATTATATTCCTATGATACGTAATTGCTTTAGCTGATCTGTTTTGACATACTCTAGGAAAGATCAACGCATTCAAGGAATGTTATCATTTTAAATATATTATGGTACGTCCAACCAAAGAGACTCCACACATTTCGTCTGTAATTCTACTTAATATAATATTGTGCCTATGGTATTGTTTCTATTTAAATGTACATACCATTTTATACCAAGTAAAGTAAATCGTTTCTGTATAATGTTATGCAATTGAATAGATGTTGTATATATAGTACGGCTTTCCGCAATGTTTACTGTATTGTATAGTTGGTTCTTGAGATAATGATCTGAGTTGCATTTTCTCGTTTGATACCAATACATGTTAGACGACGCAAGGTTACCTTTGCGAAAATTTGCCGACACATTGACAGATGCGTTAACTTTAATAAGCAACAGTTCACCGAGTTTTATGAATAAGTAATTGGCTGTCAGCTGCGAAACGTTATTCACGTGATTGCAGGCTTTCCAGAGAAATCGAGCTTGTCTGAAATTGAACAGGTAAGTCTAGTTAGACAGTTTGATGCAGTCACTCTTCCACAAGTCCACCTGTGTTGTCGTCTTTGTCATACAGGTGTCCCGATCCACTGTCCCAGCGCTCTCCTTGTCGGTATAGGCTATGATATATTGAGACTTCCGAAGAACACGCCGTCAGCAAGCGCGACGTATGGACCTCCAACAAAGCTGCTCACCGGTGGATGTAAGTTAGAACTTGCTGTGGAACTCGATCCTAATGTTTCCATAGGGACTGGACAAAATGGTCATCTTCAGCATAATAATTTTCGAATGTTAGATTAAAGTAATCCTGTTTTTGTTGGTTGATAACAGCTGCACGTGTTAGTAACATAACTCAGATTACACACACATGGATCAACAAAGTTATAGTTTCCCATTTAAAATATAGAGGTTCACAAAGTTCGAGCTATAATTAGTGTGTACATTAAATTATAAACATGGATTGACTTCTATTTAATAATTTCACTTCAAGAAACTTATGTCGATCAGAATAAAACATAATTAATAAAAAATAAATGTTTTTCAGTATTCACGAAATTAGATATATCGCGGAATTGTCCAGACATGTTTGAATGTGTTAAGATCACAATGGAGGCACTACATGAGAGATACGTGTGGTTTGTTTGAAGACTACACAGGGGGACTGGCAGTGGACGATGTAGGTGGCTTCGTGTACTGGGTTGAAGGCGACAAAATCAAGCAAACTTCGCTGAATGGCTCGAATAGGGAGACCATTTTAGAAACAGGCAAGTTGACTGTTACATATAAACGAATACACTGAATAGTGGTAATAGAGCATCCATTGTATCATCTTGTAATAGAGCATCCATTGTATCATCTTGTAATACAGGATCCATTGTATCATCTTGTAATACAGGATCCATTGTATCATCTTGTAATACAGCCTCCATTGTAGCAACTTGTAATAGAGCATTATTTGTGTCATCTTGTAGTAGAGCATCCATTGTATCATCATGTGGTACATAATCTATTTTAATTTTATAACATAGAAGTTAGTACATACATTATGCCTTTTTATAGCATATCGTAATACATCGTCCATTGTATCAACTTGTAACACAACATCCATTGTATTATCCTAATGCAGCATCCATTGTATAATCTAGTAATACAAAATTCAAACAGTCGAACGACAGGGATAATACTTTCCCCAACTACAAATAGTAGTAACTGAATAAAACATACATAATTACCTATTGTCTTCTCTACAGAGGCACATATAAAACAGCTAATACATGAACCAATAGAAAACAAACTATACTTCACAACCCGGTCACGGGTTGAAACGTATGAGATGGAGAGCGGTGTGAGAACGAGAGTCGTCAACAGTAGCAGCGAAACGAAAGGCTTGGCCGTAGATGGGATTTCGAGGTAACGTGACTCACGCAGACTCACAACTAATGTTAGGCAGATACGCACAACGAGCTTGGCCGTAGTTGTGACACTCGAGTCGCTGAAAGTGTTATTGTGGTGTCTTAAACAATGTGGCCCCACATGTCATTTTGACAGTGCAGTTACTTTACCGTATTTGACCACTTGGGGCACACAATGAACGCGCACGCGCACGCGCACGCGCACGCGCACGCGCACGCGCACGCACACGCACACGCACACGCACACGCACACGCACACGCACACGCACACGCACACGCACACGCACACGCACACGCACACGCACACGCACACGCACACGCACACGCACACGCACACGCACACGCACACGCACACGCACACGCACACGCACACGCACACGCACACGCACACGCACACGCACACGCACACGCACACGCACACGCACACGCACACGCACACGCACACGCACACGCACACGCACACGCACACGCACACGCACACGCACACGCACACGCACACGCACACGCACACGCACACGCACACGCACACGCACACGCACACGCACACGCACACGCACACGCACACGCACACGCACACGCACACGCACACGCACACGCACACGCACACGCACACGCACACGCACACGCACACGCACACGCACACGCACACGCACACGCACACGCACACGCACACGCACACGCACACGCACACGCACACGCACACGCACACGCACACGCACACGCACACGCACACGCACACGCACACGCACACGCACACGCACACGCACACGCACACGCACACGCACACGCACACGCACACGCACACGCACACGCACACGCACACGCACACGCACACGCACACGCACACGCACACGCACACGCACACGCACACGCACACGCACACGCACACGCACACGCACACGCACACGCACACGCACACGCACACGCACACGCACACGCACACGCACACGCACACGCACACGCACACGCACACGCACACGCACACGCACACGCACACGCACACGCACACGCACACGCACACGCACACGCACACGCACACGCACACGCACACGCACACGCACACGCACACGCACACGCACACGCACACGCACACGCACACGCACACGCACACGCACACGCACACGCACACGCACACGCACACGCACACGCACACGCACACGCACACGCACACGCACACGCACACGCACACGCACACGCACACGCACACGCAACAGCGATCACCTCTGAAACAACTGTTTTAAAACCAATCAATACATTGGGACTTCATTAATGAATATCACGTTTGGGATTATTGTTTAAAAAAAATATGTTTGACAATTTTGATAATTTGTTTCACGTAAACTATGTTGAATAATGTTGGACGTGCTGAGAAAAATATAAAGGACGTACATACTAAATGATTTGTACACAGCACAACATATGTTATAAATGTCGATTGTGTAAAACCTAATTTGATCTTATTTGTTAACAGTGGTATATACAAAATGTAATGTGATCTTAGCAATGTCATGTCACGAAGTGTCGTGTAAGTATTGTTAAAAAATTAAATATATAAATATACCTTTTAGTTTGCTGTTTTATGCAACGTCGGATCCGGCTCGTATCTACAAAGCTAATCTGGACGGAAGTGACGTCACAGAGATCATGTCAACAGGATTGACGCGTGTACCGTCGATCGCCATCAACTACAATAAGAATAGAATGTGTTGGGCAGATTACGGTAAGTATTGTGCCAGTTTTTTCCCCGATGTACTAGGTCAGGCACGGTATATTGGTCATGATGTCCGTGAAGTGGCATTGTCACGCTTACAAGTTACATTTTTCCGGTCTATTACCGATTGACGTTTCTGTGCATGCGCGATAAATGTAAAATCATCAATGTGCAGCGAAACGACAAAGCATTGTTTGTATAAATGCCACGGGTTGTACGTTAACACTCTTGTGATGAATACTGTGAAGAATTGCTCAACATGTCGTTCAATACAATATCATGTTTCGTTTGTTTAAATCACTGTCACGGATTATGGCGCATTACAATCACGTGAGTAATGCTTGCTTTCAAAACATGTCTCAGAACATGTTTGCCTCGCGGTATTTGCGACAAATAACATTGCTGGGAGATTATATACATCCTAACGAAAACCCCGTAGTATTTATATTATAAATGCTTTATTATTTCGCTGCACATTGATGATTTTACATTTAACGCGCATGCGCAGAAACGCTGATCGGAACGTTTATACCGCCGGGAAAATGAAAGCGCTACAACGTGTTTTCACTTCATCTTATTAACCAGTTTTCCTTCCAAATAATCAGAAAATATATTTTAATCCGATGTTAAGTCCACCAGTTTTCATTACCTGGTTCAAGTGTGTTTGATGTCAGGTTATTTGCCCACACAGCGGATGCTTTTTTCCTTGTCACATGAAAGTATATATAAACAAAATAATAGACAACTACCAAAACCCAGTAGTTGGATAATATACAAAACCGTTCCATATTCAGTTGTGATGAATACATTAACGAACGAAAGTAACATTTATAAACCTGATTCGAATGTTGTGTTGTGCTCTCTTTATATGTATTTTATTTATTGGCTACAGTTTCAGTGATTGTGTTTCAGACAAGAAGCACATCGAATGTTCCGACTACTTCGGCATCCACAGACAAGTCTACAACACAACTGGTAGGGATCTAGACATTGTCAATGATGTTGCGTATTATTTACAGAACCACCCGGGGAGGTAACACATCCTTTCGTTACTTACCAAACCCTATTTATCATGCATACTGACATGCACAATGCTGCTTAAGAAAAATCGCATTGGTGCATTGACGATTAGAATAAGCCAAGCACTGACGCAATTACTTATTTAAACCGTCTCGTGGATATAACAAGGCAAGAAGAATAACCACTAATAACCAGCATGTGGCGTGTGTAATAACACAGCTATGCTATTATGTAACCAAATAGTTCGTGTATCCGAGGGACATAGTACGTCACTTTTTACCAACTTCAAAATTGATTTCTACATCATGTGACCAACTGCTTAGCAAAAACACGGTAGCAATGTTTTGATTGTGACGTAAGCAGAACACGACATAATGTGCGCATTACTATTGATGTGGCTTTTAAAAAATGACTCATTAACGGATACAGGTCTGACTTAAGCCAACTGTCTGAACTGTTTGTGTCAAAAGAAATATATCTAGGGCCGAAAAGCCCAGTTATTGTTTTTGTTATGCATCCATTTTACCGGCTTGATGGACCACGATGCAAGGCTGCTTATAATGTGACGGTCAAATAAGTTGTACACAATTTGTTTTCATAGGTAACAGGATGTTTCTCTGCTTTTTGCAGTATCGTCTCAATAGAACTGACACTAGGAGACCGAACCATTCACGATATTGGACCATACAATGGAGAGAGCTTCATCGCATTGGTGGGCGCAAGAGGCGACCTAAATGATCACACATCGGGTCAGTACTGTTAGTGTCATTATTTTATCCCTGTCATAATATGAATGATAAAGGGTGACCTTTTCGCAATAGCTCCATTGGTCTAAATAAGAATGCCCCTAGATTGTACGTGAAAACATCACATTAACCTTTTAAACACATCATCACTAATTTTAAATGAACCTAAACACAATAGTTTGGTGAATGCATTCAAATGCATTAATGGAAGATATTACTAATCATCAATATATAACATATCAAACCAGTACTTTAGTAGAATGCAAGTTGTTGAAAACGCAACAGTTATATGTTGTATACGCAGTGACATTTTCCTGGAAGGGCCGGGGTCAAGATGGAACATTGGTATTGTGTACCCCACTCAGTAGAACACATCCATTTGATAGTATGTGTAGTGATGTGTTCTCAATTTGATATGAAACGCTCAGTGAAAATATGCCAAGTAGTTGGTTTATCTTTAGCCCTACATTCTACTCCATATGAAGTATTGTCCCGTGAGAAGTCACTGACTAACTCGTCGACGACAGTAGAGAACCACTGCGACGCAGGACATCACACATCTCCTGGGCTAGTTGAAACACAAACTAAACAAGGCAAGGGGTAATACGAACACATTGCCATTACATATTAATATGCACTCTATGATGGTGATTCTGATGCTTATTGATGACAATGAAAACAAGATAACTATTGATTAAAGTAGTTCGGGTAATGTCAAATGTTTATCACATATTGTTCTTCGATGTGCCTGTATCAACTAAGGTAGAACCAAACCGTTCGCAGCATTCAAAAGTTGCATGTTTCTTATTGTAATGTGTTCATCAAGCTGCTTCGAATAACAGCTGACAGTGTAGCGTTACTATCGTATTCATCGAGTGATTTCTTTCCGGTTGTGAACAGTCAAAATACAAAACGTGTTTTAATACATTCAGGACACGTATGTGTAATCGAGATCCCTCTAATAGTTGCTATCGTAGACCTGTACCAACATTCAGGATAAGGAGACGATTCGCTAACTCTCAATACATTTTGTCTGACGTAAGTGGAATATACCTTCTTTTTACTGTTCCATGTGAAAATGTGTACGGACAAATGTAACACTATCGTATTGTAAGTTATGTTTGCATGTATTCGTGTCTAATGTAATGAATTGAATTGTGTCTTTGCAGAGGCATACGACAGACAACTTGTGGAGTGGACGAAAGCCATCGACCTGGACCCGCCGATGTCGTTGTTAAAATCGGCGCAACTGGTCGACACCAACAACGACACGTGCATCGCCCTGACTAACTCGGCCATGTACGTATATTCTGTCGGGCACTGGAATCCACAGCCGCAGGGGAAATGTTGGATAACTGGCCTAAGCATCAAGAGACGTGTGCCGGAAGCGATCAAGGCGTCTTTCACCGTCACGATCACGGGTCGCCGCCTCGTCTGCTCCAGGTCCCACGTCGATGTGGCGCTTAGAGTAACCAAAATATTGTCGAAATGCGATCTTTCTGGAACCTACCGGAAGTGCACACTGAGCGGACCCACAACGACCGGAAAGGAGGCTTTGATCACGTGTTCTGCCAAGTGTGAGTGCAGTGGTGACGACTGTGAACATGTGACTATTAACATACCACAATTGCTGGAGAGTTGGGATCTGTGCGAAATCGAGATAAAATAAATTCCTGTGAGAGGGACAGAAGTTTTCAAATGTATGTTAAGTTGTTCTCAGACCTAACTAATAATTGAATTCGGCATCGTTTTATCCATATCCAAATAAATCAGAAACAACTACAGGTCACATGCCTCTCTGATCGCAGAATTAGAAAATTATTATCTAACTGTTTCTACTTACTACTTCGTTGACAGGAAAATTGGAATGGTAGTTTTTAGGCTAAACATCTGAACCGGATTGGCACACCCATCTTAATGATTATGTGAACGTGTATATATATATATATATATATATATATATATATATATATATGTATATATATATATATATATATATATATATATATGTGTGTGTGTGTGTGTGTGTGTGTGTGTGTGTGTGTGTGCGTGTGAGCGTGCATGTGTGTGTATGCGTGCGCGCGCCCGTGCGCGTGTGTGTTTTATACGGGTATGTTAACTGTGGTTGTATGTGTGCATGTGTGTGTATGTGCGTGCGTGTATGTGTGGTGTACGTGGTTGTATTCTGCATGGATGTGTCCATACACATATATGAACGTGTTCGTGTGCGTCTGTATGTTTGCATGGGTGTATATTTGTGTTTCTTCATGGTTGCTTGCTTGCGTGCGTGCGCGAATGTGGTCTTCCGTTTCATATTAAATATACTACTAATCACTGTTGATTATTTAAAAATCCCATTCGACTGATTTTGTTAGGTTACATTACTGCTTTTGCTAAAATTGCATTATGTTAGCTGTTAGTCATTTTGCATATCTATTTCTACATGAAACTGATTATGTGATATTTAAACTAGTGACATGTTGTTTAACGAGTGCTATATATTTGAGTAATTAAGTTGTAGCGCACTACTTATTGAGGGTAATCAATATTATAATGAAGTTCATTGCACCAACGATTAAATGATATAATATAATACTATGCCATTTATTGAATTTAAGTATACTGCGATTGCATGGCATCGGTTTATATGTTATAATTGTATAATGTATCGGTGGAGTAGTATTTACGAGTGAGACAATTCGTCGTGATTGGCACTTTCTTTGTCATCGGTTACTCTATGTGACATTCCACTGTTGTATTAACTGAGTGTAATTCTCCATTGTGATATATGTTGTACAACTCTCTTTATGTTTTTACCAATATAGCCGAGTGGTGAACAATTCGCCCAGGTATTGGTATGGTACTATTGGTATTGCATCTACGTATCATTCTGAAGTAATGATTGACATTATTTGTGTTTACGCTTGCACTTGCAATTGCATTAGTCTGTCACACTAAACATTTTGGGCGATATGCCATGGTGTCTCTCTCTGTTGTACTCCTCTCTTGCTTTTGATCTCGATATGGACGAGTGGCGATCAAATCGCCAAATGTAGTCATTTTGAATTAATCGCGTGTTGCTTCACGAGCGTGTTTATCTTAGAATTGGCTATTCTAGCATTCAGTCTAGTTATTGACCTAATGCAATTATTACGCTTGTAGTATGACTGTTTGATCAAACCCTAACTTTGAATACATAGCGAATGCGGCAAATTAATATACAAGACTAAATGTTATGATAGTGTGATTATCATAAATTATATTCGTGCTACTATGCATATGTATGCGGGAATGCTATTATGTGCACCTCGGGCGCATATGCGTTCACTGATTAGTATACAACATCACGAATACAACGTAAATCATATATGCCTAATTATGTTCAAATAACCACAATTTATGGAATAAATCATATGTTCGGAATGCCATACCTAATGTGCATATTACACATGAAATGGTTAAACAAAACTGTTTATCCTAACTAATGAAAACAAAATTGTTCGTAGTCCGTAATGAAAATCGTGCACTTACAATGACACACCGTCAATGATGATGTATTGATCGACATTTACATGAATAAAACATTAACACCAACAATGAGGTTGATTTATCAATGCTGTCTTCTCATGTGTGGTCAAACATTCGATGACGATGGATAACATGAGTGCCAGGAAACGGTACAAGTGCGACCACTGCATCCGACGCCAAAGTTCTTCTGTTCGTGTTAATATTCCCCTCTGCTGAGCCTATCATAAATCATATTTTAAAATGCCAACCTAGAATAAAAGCCGCATACACCGGACTGTCAGTAGAGAGCTTGTGTGCACCCGATTTTTCCCCCACTAGACGCAAAATTGTGGAAATGGCAGCGATCTGTGAGAACGTAGGGGCAAAACGTTAATACAGCGAAGTAATCGCGCGTGTGCGTCAGTACGTGCGTGCGTGAGTGCGTGCGTGCGTCTGTGTGTTATGTAATTGTGACAATGCAATCGCAGAAAACAGCTACTGCCCATCGGATATTAACTTAATTCCTGCAGCTGTGATGATGATATTAATAGAGCTTGTGTGCACAGCAAACAACGATGACAAATACGTTCCAGTTCGACAGTCTGTTAACTTATTTGACATCCAACACTGTCTTGATGTGTGAGGTAGCCAAAACAAACAAAAAACGACATGCGGCATTGTCGAACGAAATTACATCATAGTATATATGGGCCTTACGGATCAAGGTAATCTTTTCACTCTTTCATAGAAGATGGCGCGGGTGTGAGTCATTGCAACGCGCTCTTTTAATTGGCTATCGGATCCCCGTTGTCTTGTAAGAATAGCGCGTGTGTGATCGCCATCAGACTCGATACACTGTCTGGTGATGACGTAAACGTGTACAACGTACCCGATAGGCCAGTGCCGTACTTGGCCAGACTGCCACCACGTGAATAACACCCATTACTTCGCCTTGTCACGTGTGTGGGTTGTGGGTGCACCTAATCTCAGTACCGGGTCGGTGGTGCTGAACAACAATATTATCTTCTCCTGACATTTTAGCTTAACTTAATACTTATAAAAATATATTTTTGAACACAATTGGACGCATTCAATTGTAATTTTAAATATAATTTTAAGTGATATTTTAGTCCTCTTATAATGTGTGTTTACGAATTTAAATTATATTTTTGGAAGATAATTTATATATATATATATATATATATATATATATATATATATATATATATATATATATGTTAACTAACCAATATTAAAGGACATACTATATATATTATTTATATATATATATATATTAGTTATATTATTAGTTATATATATTTATTTATTTATTAACTAGGTTACACCATAATTATTGTTAAATAAATAATATATTATTTTCATTGCTGTCTTTATTTATTTGTTATATTAAATAACGTTTTTTCATTTTAAAGAACAAATTATGCACAATGTACTCGTATATCTACATCTTATATATATTTGCCATATTTCATTTTATTGTATATATATATATTTATATATTTATATATATATATGTATATATATATATATATATATATATATATATATATATATGTATATATATATATATATATATATATATATATATATATATATATATATATATATATATATAGGCACAATATGAATCAACGCCAGACTTCAATTGATCATGTAACGCACGTTGAATTTGGAAATAATTTGTTTTTTAATATTATTATTTATTGTCACGTGGGTACATACCACCAACTTGATTCATCATTGGGTTCATCATTGTAGTCCTGCTTAAAAGAAATGCATTGTGCATTTGTGTTTTAATTGCTGGAAGTACGAAATGTAGAACTGGATGAATGGAGATTATATGGTTGTGTAGCATGGCATCAAAGCTGTGAAATAATTACATTTGTCAGACAGTGGCCAGGTGCGTGTGTATACAGGCGTATTTTGGCCTATTAGTATCAACATGGGGAATCGGCGTCAGACTGGAACAGAACTGGAGGGGAGTCAGGTTAGAGATGGGATTGTAGGACAGATATGTAATTTTAACGAATTTTATAAATGACATGTGTGAATGGAGGCTAATTAATATATGAAATTGTCACTCCCACGGATTAAGCAACATAGCGGGAAATCAAAGAAACGCTACAATGGCTGCCTATGGGAAATCAATGGAGGTATCTACCTATGTGGCCCTCATATGTCATAGTCCACTGCTGCCACCTGGTGACCAAGCTAACAGCTAATTGTGGTTACGGTAACTCGCACAAGTAGTCCGGCGGATAGGTGAACCGATTATAACCTAAGCTTTTTTGATAAGAGCAACATACTTGGCTCATGTATTGCAAATACCAAAGGGACACTGTTTAATTCGAGGCATTCCGTTCAAAAATGGTTGTTATATGTTTTTTTAATCGGCTACCAAAAAATACGAACTTGAATAAATACAACGACGAGCAGCATAATTTGTGATAGTAATAAAGCCGTGGCTAATTTTGACCGGATACGTTTGAGGAACTATTCTTCCGGATACAGACAAATAGATCGGACAGGGGACAGACTGTTAGCTCGCCAATAACATAGCCATGGTGTTTCGCCAACATTCGACATTTACGTCATATGTTCGCATAAGTAGTCTAAATGATATACCATAGATTAAGAAAGTATTCCAACATTGTAAAATATGGCAAGTTTTGATTCATCTGTTCGACTGGCTTGACCGCCAGTGTACATGTCACCCACATAACATTTGGGCGAGATGGGAACCACGCCCGCGTTTGTAGCAGAATGTTTTGGCTCACATATCTGTCTGGTAGGTGCTGCCTCTGTCGAAGTTACCTTATCCCAGAATAGATTACAGATGCAGATTGGTTCTCAGACCGAATGACAAAAAAACACTTATCCAATGACACCCCTTTTTAGCATATGTTACTACAACACTATTCCAATTTTTAGTTATATCCGCACAAAAATAAACCGAAATGTGTAGCTGCTAGGGAAACAAGACATTAGTACGATTAGCCTCGATCACTCAGGCTGGGTGAGGTGGCAGCACTTTATCCGGATAAGCTATGAGTCAGCATGTTTGTACATATTATTGTGTCGTAACGTGTGTGTGTGTGTGTTTGTGTATGCGTGTACATGTGTGTTCACAAGTGCGTGTGCGCATGCGCGTGAGAGCCTACTTGAGAGTGTTCATAGTTAATACTGCGTTGATTTCGCGACATATACCCCCATTACAAAGACAACTACTCGTCGCTGTATTGTATCAAGTTCGTGATTCTGTTGGGAACCAATTTAAAAAGGCAGCCATTTATGAACGGAATGCGTTGAAATAAATTGGGTCCTAACCCATTGATACATAGAAATCATGTGCCAAGTGTCTTGCTCTTTCATAAAAAAAACACGTAGGTTACAATCGTTTCAGTTATCTGCCGTGTTACCGTAACCACAATTAGCTGTTAGCGCAGTGTAATGTGCTTCGAAATGTACAAATAAATTAAATGTATATATTGTATGTATTGTGTCTATCAAAATATATTCAAACATAGATGTTTTTTTAATAACAGTATAATGAAATCATATTAATTCAAGGAAAATGACTTCCGATGAAGCTTTCCTCTCCTATTCGGGAGGTATTCTAAACAACTGCTTAACAAATATATTACATATCAATGAAAATGAAACTGACATAAATGAACAAAAAATAATTTATCGTTCGTCATACTATGATATCGATCAATTTAGTAAGTCAGCTAATGAAAATAAAAATTAATTTAGTATTTTAAGTACAAATATACAGTTAATAAATGCAAAGTTTTTTTAACTTGAGGCATTCGTAAAAGAACTAAATATTATAAACTTTAAATTTAGTGTAATATTTCTTCAAGAGACATGGATAGATGAAAGTTAGGACATATCACCATTTCATCTACAAGGCTATGACTGTATATATCAGGGTAAAACATGTACCAGCAAAGGAGGTCTGATAATATATATAGATAACCAGAATAAATCAAAAGTAACATGTAATCTCAATACATACGAACACTGGGAAGGCTTGGTAGTAAAGATGCAGAGTAATTTATCAAAGACGTTCACTATTGGAAATATATATCGATCGCCGAGAACGCGAAATGAAGATCTATGCGCTTTTATAGATGGATTTACACCGATTATATCAAAATTGGAAAACTGTAATAATGATATCGTTATTGCTGGGGATTTCAATATTAACTTACTTAAACTTAATGAAAACGAAATGTTTAGTAGCTTCTTCGACGTGTTAATCTCACATAGTTTTTACCTTCAAATAACTCTACCCACTAGATTTACCAGAACAACCGGAACCCTGATAGATAATTTATTTTGTAGACTTCATGAATCAATACATACCGCAGGGATATTAACTAAAGGCAAGTTCTTATATAGCGCAGTATCCAGTCCTCAGGACCGTTCAAAGTGCTTTACACTTTACTTCCCCGACAGACCTATTCACTTAAACACCATCTCGGCTTCTCTGGGAAGCATCCAGCCATATGCTACAATTAATGCGCGAAGGCTGCTCGTTCACATATCCACCACTGTCTATAGTCAGGTACTCATTTATACAGCTGAGTGAACTGGAGCAATGTAGAGTGAAAACACTTTTTCAGATCACCAACCATATTTTATGATTATGCATAACAATGTAAAATTGCAGTCACCGCCAAAGTAAGTACACATCATTACATTAAATGCGGATGCAATGATAAATGTCATGAATGAAATAAAATTAGGTAACATTTATGAAAAATTAAAACAAATCCAAATGCTGACCTAAATTATAATTATGATATAATATATGAAGAAGAAATTACACGTGCTATAACTAAACATATGCCAAACAAATTAGTGAAATTTAATAGATACAAACATAAGAAATCTGCTTGGATCACCCAGGGTCTATTAACATAAATCAGATATCGAGAGATAAAATGTACACAAAATTAAAATTAACAAATCCCAACTCAGCCAATTACGAAACTATTAAAATTAATCTAAAAACCTATAACACAATATTAAAGAAAAACATTCGGGCGGCTAAACAAATTTATTTTGAATCTCGGTTTTCACTTGTAAGGAATTACATACGAAATACATGGAAAACCATAAACGAATGTCTGTCCAAAAAACATACAAAAAACAGTTTCCCAACTTATTTTGAAGACAATGGGTATCAAATGTCAAACAAACAAAAAATTGCTGATACATTTAATAACTATTTTACAAATATAGCTCATACTATTGTATATGATATCAAGTATGAAGGTACCACAGATTTTACCTATTATCTAAATAGACAAATAAACTCAACCTTTAAAATACAAAATGTTGATGAAGAAGCTGTAAAGAAAGTAACACACAATCTACCCACAAAACATAGTTATGGTTTCGACGGTATTTCCTCCAAATTGTTACAAATAATTGAACCTGTAATTTTAAGATCCTTGACTATGAAAATAAATCAAGTGCTAAAGTACTGGAAGTTTACCAGATAAACTCAAAATTGCCAAAGTAATTCCTATATTTAAAAAGGATCATCCCACATTATTAAAATTTTTTAGACCAATGTCCCTGTTACCAACAGTATCAAAAGTACTAGAGAAAATTATGTTTGCCCAGCTATCTTCATACTTTAATGAAGCTAGGCTATTTTTCGATAACCAATATGGTTCTAGGCCAAAACACAGCACTGAGTTTGCTGCGCTTGAATAAGTAGACATAATTATAAATCACATGGACAAATACGAGGTGCCAATTAATATATTTCTTGATTTATCAGAGGCCTTTGATACCATTGATCATAATATTTTATTACACAAATGAAGATTTTATGGCCTGGATGTTTCGATAGTATTTTTGTTTGAAAGTTATTTAAGAAACCGACGACAGTATGTTGAAATTGATTAAATTAAATCAGAAATCTTTCCAATAAATATCGGAGTTCCACAAGGTTCAATATTAGGACCTTTATTGTAATTTTATATTAATGATTTTCCAGAAGTCAGTAATATATTTAACTTCATTATGTACGTAGATGATACAACACTCTCTAGTACATTTAACCAATTTGTCGATAGCACACAACATCAAAACAAAAGTGTAGAATTTGTATTAAATTACGAACTCTGTTATGGAAGTTATGGAATGGCTAAATATAAATAGATTGTCCTTAAACAAAGAAAAATCTATATATAGATTATTTATCATGTACCTAAAAATAGATGCAAACTCTTACTCTTAAAATAGATAATATAAACATCGAACAGGTGGATGAATTAAATTTTCTTGGATTAACTCTGGACACAAATCTTACTTAGAAAAACACGTAAATAAAATAGCAAATACATGTTCCAGGATTACGGGCGTTTTAAACAAATTAAAGTATGTACTACCACTAGACATTAAACAACTGTTATACAATTCTCTAATCCTATCACATATTAATTATTGTGTTACAGTTTGAGGATACAAAGGTAGCCGAATATTGAGAATCCAAAAAAGGCAGTTCGAATAATAACATTGAGCAGGTACAATTCACATACAGAACCACTTTTTAAAACACTCGAAATATTGAAAATAGATTATCTATTAAAAGTGCAAGAACTAAACACATTCTATAAATGTAGGCATGGTATTTTGCCTGTTTATTTACTAAATTGGAATATTAATCCCAATTACAATATACACAGTCATGATACTCGCCAAGTAACAAATATACACACATCTATGACAAGACATGAATTTGCCCAAAAATGCCTTAAACACAATTTGCCCCATACTATAAACTGTACTCCAGAATTAGTTTTGGAAAAGATTATTACCCACAGTTTACATGGGTTTGCGTATTACTTATAAAAAACTATTTTGCAAAGATATCACAACGCATGTACAATATCTGATTGTTACGTATGTCAGATACATCTTCAAAATCATTAGAATTTCAAATATACATATTGATGGATAGACACAAACTAATGTTATATGTTCTTATGTATTGTAAATATTGTCATTTCATTATATCAATGTGTACACATATGTTATGGATATATTAACACATATAGAGACAAACATCGTATTGAATGAATACAAATACTATGACGTGTAATAATCCCCAGTGGCTCCTGTGATAGCGACTTTTTAGTCTTAACAGGAGTCACTGACCCCAATTTCATATGTACTTTTAATTACTTATGGTAACATTTGTTCATGTGCATATTATTTGCTATTATTTAATGTAATTGTTTTGGGGTCAAAATAAACATATTGTTCTTGTTCTATATATATATATATATATATATATATATATATATATATATATATATATATATATATATATATATATATATATATATATATATATATATATATATATATATATATATATACACACATAACATGAACTTTATATAAACAGTTGGCCATAAACTGGTGAGTAGTATGTATGGAGACGTATTTATGTCAATAAAATACTCAGCCGTTAGCCTCACAAAGAGCATACTAATATTGTTGAAAGTATTAGTGTACTAGAAATGTTGCTAGACAGAGAAAGCAATGAACATGACACTTGACCATAGTATACAGTTTATTAAATCACCTGAATTCTCGTACAGGTTCAACAAAACGAAAAGCGCAACTGCACTGAAAGGTTCATCCATGTTTCTGTTCCTTGAGGCGGCCAGCGCCACATCAGTCTTCGACTGTAAACACAAGTATGTATTAGTTAAACACGCATAGGAGGAACAAATAAGCAATTGTTTCACATAGGCACAGTGAATGCACAATATATCAAATACTATATCGTGGAGTATGTAACACAAGTGTTATATATGTGGCCTGTTCTGTGTTTATCGATGATATTTGTATAAGTATATGCTTTCTGTGGTCTATATATATTACAAACAATACTATCAAACAAGACAGGTTAAATTTCACTTTACCTGATAAACGTGAATAATTATATATATATATATATATATATATATATATATATATATATATATATATTTGCAAGACGCCGTTATAAACATAAGTTATATAAGTCAATGCCATAACTTTCAAGTTATGTAAGCTACACATCTCAAGTTTGTAGTATCTGCCTATCTTAACAATGACGTTCACGAAGCCAAGCTGGAACTTCGGTGTGGGACTGGAATACTGTTCTATCCCCCCCCCCAGGTAATCCGAAATAACGCGGAGCCGGGACCGAAAACGTGCTAAGAGTTTGAAACAGTAGACATGAGTAAGTCAAATTTGGAGCGCTGCAGCGACGAAGGAGCGCTGCAGCGACGAACATTGTCAAACAGCACACAGTCCCCGCCCAACTTCCGATACATATCCTGATTGGGACGAGCGGACATCATTAGACAGGAATCCCAGACATATAGGTGAGGTTAGTATCGCATAACCGACTGCCGGTCGGCTGCGTAACTCCGCCAAGAAGACAGTCTGGGGATTTTGCCGGCTTTTGAATTTAATCCGCGTGATCTAAACAATGCTGCCACCTCACGGATACCGATTAATCCTGCCGTAATTCCTATTGTATAAACAACTCCAAATTTGTATTTTTCCTTTTTTTGTGGTAATGTAAGTTCAATATTGAATACCTTTTATAGGATATCACTATCTTGTAAAAGTATATGGTTATTTAAATTTTTATTTCATAGTTGGTCTGAGAGCCAATTAGCGTATCTACCCTAATATGGGGTAAGGCCGCCCTGGCGGCTCGAAAATGCAGAGCATTAATTTCCCAGGCAGAGTTTAGGGGCTTAAAGGTACTGCCACCTCACGGAGCCTGGTTAACCGAGGCTAAGCCTTAGGTGTCGTTCGGCGGGCCTCGGCCGCCGACAACGAAACTGTTTCCCGCGTCACTGACAGCGACTATAAGTCAGTCTACCACGTGAAAGAGAAAACACACATACAACTGTAATTGTAATTGTAATTTGTACATATCGACTGAAAAAAAGGAATTTGTTAATGGTTTGATTAAGATATGAATGTTAAAAAGACGCACCTGTACTCATCATTGGATACATCAATCATTCAGTTTACATTTAAGACAGCAAGGCACTCCAAACAAGTTTTTTTTGACACACAAATATTTCTTCATCAATACATCTATTTTGATGTTCTGTTAATCCGGCCAGAAAGTGCATCCAAGAAAAAAGGCAGTCCCTATGAAACTAGAGCACACTGAGCGTACTTCTTGGTGGTAGAACCACCGCAGTGTATATAATACACGTGAGATAAAGTGAAAGTACAGGGTTTCAGGTGTTGTCATTTTCCCGAAAACAAAACATATTTTTTGGTATCGCGCATCGCTTGAGGCAGTCTTTCTAGCTCAGGTTTTGACATATCAACATAATTTTGTTTACTTCATTATCACGATATATTTATATCACGAATTGTCTAGGAATTGTATTTTTAAACAATTCTAAGTGATCGTTTTCTTCCTATGAATGTATAATATGTCATGTATGCAAATGTTGAATTTATTTAAATGAACATGTTATACCCACCCAAATGGCTTATTATAAGCAACACAATCTTACCTGCACCATAAACGTGCACTTCGCACAAAATGAGAATGACATTAGATCTTTCCAATTTGATCTTCACTGATTTTCCATAAGCCTCATCGCCACATGAGTATGATCTTAGTGTTGCTGAATACGTTGTGAACTGGCGGAAATTGACATCAGACCCACATCTCTTATATTGTCCAATATATGGACCAACTGTGATTCTGAATCGTTCAGGAGGTTTTCCTGAAATACATGTATTATAATTAACAACATTACATGTTAAACGTATATAACAATTACGGAGTCAATGATTAGCGCGTAATTTCGTGACAAAAAAACAACTATTAAAATGGTGTCACTGTATATATTTTATTAAAGGGTGACTACAATTTAGCTGTTATTTCAAACTATTTCCCTGTGATGCTATCTTACTTTAACTGTGAAAAAACGCAGTCATGTTCAAAATAATAACACATATCTAAATATTTTCAATTATTTCTGATATCGGCGTTTTCCTTGGCGAATCCCGCATGCGCCGTCTCCTTTCCGATTTTTTTTTTTTTAAAGTTCTGGTCGCAATGCTATCTTCGTTGCGATTGGTTGCTGGAAGTAAGCATGTGACACGCGTGTTTGACAGTGCGAACTTGACGTTGCGGGAGTATGGCAGTCGAGTGGAAAAACATCAAACAAATAAGTTATATGTTGCATTCTTCAGTTCGCTTATGTATTGTCAAATCAATGATGTTGTTGAGTATAGCTAATTATACTATATTTCTTGATAATAATTTAAATTATGACATCGGCAGCATGGATGAAAACCAGCTCGTAGTGTCTTGATATAGGTCAGTTCGCCCAGTTCGCACTTTGACGTTCGACAGCGCGCACTGGCTTTCTGAACTCCTGATCGAAGACGTTCCTGCCGTGTCAAAGTCGCACTGCACATGCACGTGGCGCGTGTTTTCTTCCAGGAACACGAACACCGCATTAACCAAATGTGTATCCATCAAGGCGAAAGCGCGTCCCGGATTACAGATATAACGGGTATATGTAAAGAAAACTAAAACCTTCTTGTTTCGGATGTTGTTGTTGTATTTTTGCAAATAATTTAGCTCACCTAAATCTGCCAAACACAGCTGAAACTGAAGCTTCTTAATGTATATTTGCTAACATTTTATAGTGTTACAAATTCATCCCACATATTATGCTTATCACAAAGAGATCACCATTGTATCACGCGACATGTTGATCTCGAGTTAGTATCACATGTGTGTGTTCTTACTCTGGCGAGAGCAGGAATCTAATGAGGAAACACTACATCATTTAACAACTTACTACTAGCAGGATTTACAATTCCAACTTCATACACATGAATGGTGTCCCGGAAATGTACTTTCCACCATGGTCTGTATTCACGAAGCGTTTTCGAGCAGCTGTAGTAACCATATATGGATTCGTCAATGGCCCATTGAGGCTTACGGTCGTTTTTTGTGGAAGATTGCGAGACAATTCCCTTCGTCGACATGTTTCTAGCAAGTACTACATAACAGAAATTCATCAATGAGAAAACGGCGTGATGGTACTTATACATGTAGCTTATTTCGTTGCCAGCTGCTTGTAATCATTTGTAATCGACTAATTACGTGCTTTAGTAAACAGTTGCCAATGCGAGCGCGCGAGTTTGTGCGAGTTGTATCGATTTTGTATTATTGTTGTCACTAAATAGCTGTCCCGTGTAGCAGCAATCGTTAGCAACAAGAACATGTAATATATGAATCTATTACTTTATCAAGTCATGATAAGTCTTGATCTTAAATTAACTAACATACTAGTTTGATTACAAAGTCATACCTTTTCCAAAAACGTAGACTTCGCAAAGATTGAGATCAACCCCAGTGCGATTCATTCTGATATTCAAGGCAGTGCCTTTGGCACCTTTGTCACAAGTGTAGGAAACTACCTGCGAACGGCCCAAATAATTGACGGTCGATCCACACTTCCAATATGGTCTGACGTCTGGCAGAACTTCGTTATATGGACCAACGGTTATTCTCACTGTTGGCACATTTAATTAAAAGTGAATTTAATGTTATTGTATATGAACTATTAACCAAATATATTAAAAGGACATACGGAGAGTTGAATGCCTTACATCAATACAAAGCATACGAAGTGATAAATACAGTGTTATCGCTATAACATATAGGTCATCACGTCATAGTTGAATCGGTAGAACAGGTCGAATAATAGGCGGCTTGTTCATCTTTCCAGACGCATGTGTGTAGATGCAATTACTGATGTGCAATTGAGTTCAATAGTGCATTTATTGGGAACAGAACAAATAATGTACTGACTACTTACCATACTTTTGACTGTACGAATTGCCTAGTATAACCTCGCGTACCAAAATTAATTTCTTGAAATTCACCCTCCAAAAATGAAAGCCATGCCAATGCCTATAAGTACGTGTACAGGTTCTTTTATCTCCATCTATCGCTTTCATAGTGAAAGTGTTTGCATACGAAACAGCATAACCTTGGCGTGCAAAATTTGTGCCCTTGTCTGTCGAAAACAATATGCAGATATGTAAGCATGACTGTATGTAAGTAGGTATGGCTACTATATATATATATATATATATATATATATATATATATATATATATATATATATATATATATATATATATATATATATATATATATATATATATATATATATATATATATATATATATATATATTATATTATATATACATATATGCACGCACGGTTCTTTATTAAGGTGTATATTCATCTTAATACACACACATATACAGTTTTACATGAATATACATACCCACGTACGTATATATATATATATATATATATATATATATATATATATATATATATATATATCCATGAATGTATGCATATTTATGTATATGAAATGTCCACTTACTCAAACGTGGAAGTATGCATGCTTGTGTTTTATTGAAAAGGTCACACATGTATATATGTAAATATATACATATATATGACTTTAAGGTCACACATGTATAAAACATATATATATAATGTACATGGCTCAGTCTCATGAAAACTTCTTCCTATACGTCAATATTTGATATGTGTTGATATTCAGCCAAAAAGTAGTGCACATATATTTTGCGTCGCTGTTGGGGGAGCGCACGTTTTCTATTGTATGGCAACTTTTTAACCACATTATTTGTTTAATCTTAGTAGTACTGGAGACTGTCAATGCTGACGTATCTACGTGTCACAAATTGCCGTCGATAACAGCGGTATTTGCGTAACAAAAACAGCACAACATAAACACTACATGCGCTCTTCGAAACTGGTAAGTGCTATTCTGTAAACAATTCTCGTGTAAAAAGTGATGGTGAGGCACATATATATACAATATGTATATATATATATATATATATATATATACATATCTACATGAGTGGTCTGAATATGTGCATACATATCCATATATATATATATATATATATATATATATATATATATATATATATATATATATATATATATATTATATTATATATACATATATGCACGCACGGTTCTTTATTAAGGTGTATATTCATCTTAATACACACACATATACAGTTTTACATGAATATACATACCCACGTACGTATATATATATATATATATATCCATGAATGTATGCATATTTATGTATATGAAATGTCCACTTACTCAAACGTGGAAGTATGCATGCTTGTGTTTTATTGAAAAGGTCACACATGTATATATGTAAATATATACATATATATGACTTTAAGGTCACACATGTATAAAACATATATATATAATGTACATGGCTCAGTCTCATGAAAACTTCTTCCTATACGTCAATATTTGATATGTGTTGATATTCAGCCAAAAAGTAGTGCACATATATTTTGCGTCGCTGTTGGGGGAGCGCACGTTTTCTATTGTATGGCAACTTTTTAACCACATTATTTGTTTAATCTTAGTAGTACTGGAGACTGTCAATGCTGACGTATCTACGTGTCACAAATTGCCGTCGATAACAGCGGTATTTGCGTAACAAAAACAGCACAACATAAACACTACATGCGCTCTTCGAAACTGGTAAGTGCTATTCTGTAAACAATTCTCGTGTAAAAAGTGATGGTGAGGCACATATATATACAATATGTATATATATATATATATATATATATATATATATACATATCTACATGAGTGGTCTGAATATGTGCATACATATCCATATATATATATATATATATATATATATATATATATATATATATATATATATATATATATATATATATATATATATATAGTATGCATGTATGTATGTGTATGTCTATGTATATATTACTCACTCTGGTGATAGCTTGCTTTATACATTAGATAATGCTTCCAACTGCAGGTGTAACCGTTATCGGTATTTCTGCAAACACTCTGATGCTTGCATGGATTTGAAATGCATGCCTTATAACCTGTTATGGAATCCAACAGAAATTGCACGATCACTCTTAAACATAATTCGTCTCAACAATCAACTCTGTATCCATATTAACGGCAATCAACATACATTTTAGGAAATGCGCCACTCCCAATACGTCAAATAGGCTTAATTTGTTGAGAAAATACGTTATGTGTCAAAGTCACGACAACGAATTATCAAACGTTTATAATAATGAAATATCAACACTTTTGCTTAAAATCATCAACATGTCTATGTCTACAGCAATTGAAATGCTGGTAGAAAATAATATTAAAACAAACTTTCAGGATCGTTAAAAAATGTATCACTTCAAACAAGAAGCGTTATTCTGGCATCTACAGTGGCGAGCAACTGTAAATGTGATGAGACGTGTAACAATACCTCGTCAGCAAAGGTCCCTTAGACATATTATGAGGGATGATGGTAGAATTCGTACCTCCAAGATGGCTGAAGCCATTAGCAAAAATAGAAACAGCAACTAGTGGTCTGAGATACACTGTATAAGGGACATAAATAAATTCCTGCTTTCAAGTATGGTGATGAAGAAACAGCACAACATTGTTTTCGGGAAGATTAGCTCCGCCAAAAATGTGTAGCGTATGCAATTTATTTTAGTTCTATAAATAATTTTAAAAAAATAATGCAATTTATAATACGAGTTCTATAAATAATGAAAATAAGGTTGCATATGAAATATCAGTTGATGAAATTATCGAATGTGTCTAGCGACTGAAGCAGGGTAATTGAGATGGGAAAAGCGTCACAACTGTGACCACGCAATACATGGTCTGAACATATTCTTTGTGCTGCTAACATTATTTTATAACAGTTTTTTTTAATAAATGATGTCAGCCCCAATTCAATGTTAGTGAAAACTATGATTCCTATACCAAAGGACAATTATTCTGTATCCGACAATGTCAGACTTACTGCTCTTGGTAGCGTTGTTCCAAAACGGTTTGACGTTGTCATTTTATGAAAGGAACAAAACACATTTGCAACATCGCAGTTGCAATTTAGATGCAAACCTAATATTTCCACTACTCTCAGCATATATACTATACTGGAGGTGGTGAGTTATTATAATGCAAAGGACAATTCTGCTAGGTGTCAGTAAAGCATTCGAAAGGTACAATGAATTTTGAAATTGAAATGTTTTAATGAGAATAGTTTATAATTATAGTTTTTCTTTTCATACTGTATACATTCAAACTCCAAATGCCACATGTTCCCTTCTCGTTCAAAGCTACATATTTGCTACACCAGATGGCGGCCATATTTGTCCGGATGGCAGCCATGTTAGCACCGGGATCCTTGTGGTCGACGTACGCCAAAATCGATATATACACACATATATATATATATATATATATATATATATATATATATATGTATATATATATATATATATATATATATATATATATATATATATATATATTATATATTTATATATATATATATATATATATATATATATATATATATATGTATGTATGCATAACATTGTGTACTAGCAGAGCAATATGACATGTCTGACGATCTTAATTATGAATCTACACAGATCCAAATATCATATATTTTATATTTCATTCAAATTAGCAAACTTCCGACCCTAAAAGGTCAATGTAGATTGGACGGTATTGTTATATACATTTTACAAGCCGTAGACCAGTTCAAAGACAACTAAACCAGTAACTCTCAATATATGTCCATGTTTCCTTCTCAAGAAGAATGGGGACCCATTGATACAACTTTTTAAATAAATTGCTTGTGATATACGAGAGGGTTTTTAGACATTGATTGTAAGCTAAATATGAATTGTTGAATTCACGGGTGTGTGTTTTTATAAATTTGCATACCATTATGTATCATCAGAGCAATATGACATGCCTGGCGATCTTAATTATGAAACTACACAAACCCAAATGTCCTACATTTTATATTTCTAAAAAAATTGCAAACTGCCATCCCTAAAAGGTCAATGTCGATCAGAAGGTATTGTTATCAAACTTTTACCAGGAATAAACCAGTCCATAGACTAAATAATAAATAACACTCGATAACCTTCCATGCTTCCTTCTCAAGAAGAATGGTGACGCCTATTTTTAACAAGCTGTCGAAAAATGTCAAACTGTTGTAACTTGAAAACTAGCTAAACTAGAACGCCCACATTTTTTATTCTTGCTCAGTTTTCATCGTACTGCTCTATTAAAAAATCTAAGAGATGACAGTAACCCCATTGGTTGCGTTCACACGGAATGACCCTAATGCAAATGTTACCTAACAGTATGTTTTTTAATGTATATATTTCATTTATGCTGTATTGCAAACAGGACACGATCTTCATGATTTCTACACAGACGCATGGTATTACAGTGCGGTTTTAAAAGGCGGATTCGATGGGAAGAAGACTGCTGTGTAACGTTCACCCTTTCGGGTTATTGATTTGAAATGTAATGCCCCGGTTACCATACCTGTCGTCGCCGGTATGAAGGCGAATTCCATCAGAAGAAATAAGAATCTTAGCGGGACCAACATTTCTTCTCATTTGTATACTTGTGTTGGTCAATAAGACGTCCTAAAACCAATAAAGACATCACATTGAAATCATATAATTTTATTTTGTCAACTTACAATACAATTAAACATAAAACGTTATTGTCCCGGATCGATAAAAGTATATTCTTGAACATGGATTGTTGTTAAAATCTGTTTTTGTCTATCACACATACGTTCATATATACATATCACATACATACGTACAAATGTACATACATCCATGCGTACATCAGACCTATGAGAGGAGCATATCACTTCTGAGCAACATTTGCACGCTGCGCTGCCGACGGAGGAAGATATAGATAAAATAATAAACAAAGACACCATTGTCTGTGATATACCGTAATGGTTTTTTTCAGACTACGGTCTGGCAGGAAGTCAATAGGAGCTAGCTAGCATGGTGGAGCGCCTTGACAAGACTTCTACAGACTTCGGCTTGCAGATCTATGCAGAGAAGATCAAACTAATGACCAATAACACCAATTACATCAACACTGACATCAGGGTCAACGGCGAGAACCTAGAAGAACGAAGAGGTGAGAAATAGAACTCGTCAAGCCATTGGGCCCCACGAAGACCTCTTGACCACAGTAAAGCGACGCAAACTAAAATGGTACTGGCACGTAACAAGATCGTCAAGGCTTGCCAAGACAATCCTGCAGGGCACATCACAAGAAACCGTCTTTCTAAGGAGAGGCATACAGAAACAGAGATGGGAGGGCAAAATCCCGGAATGGACTGGCATGCGATGGGTGCCGCCATGAGGAAGGCAGAGAGGTGAAGGTGAATAATATTTAGATCATTTTAAAATATGTTGCCAAGATTATACCCAAACATATGACGATACACTAATAACGAATAGCAACTTTCCAATGATACGCGTGTAATTGTAACCTGCGCGACGTTCGCGAAGGTGATCTACTGCAGGCCAGGAATCGACACAAAGGTTTAATTAGCTATCTATTTTTACCAGTTAATTTTTTACAAAAAAAGTCTATTCGGATTTAGACGAATCACAGAAACGGCCAGATCGGGATCACGAAACGCGGAATTCCGAGGAACATTCTCAGGCCTGATGTACACATACATACATACATACATACATACATACATGCATACATACAAACATGCATGCATAGATACTTACATACATGCATGCATACATACATTCGTACCTGCGTACGTACATACGTACGCACGTGTCTGTGCGTGTGTGTGAGGAAGTGAGACAGACAGATATAGGGAGAGAGAGAAAAACGGAGGGGCAGGGAGGGATGGAGAGAGGGAGGGAGGGAGGGAGGGATGGAGAGAGGGAGTGAGGCGAGAGAAAGCGGGTAGAAGAAGAAATCTTCCCAATTTTATGTCACGGAAGTAGTCTTTTATGTCACGGAAATTATCAAACTATTTGTTAAATTCCTGAGAAACAACTGAAACAATAATGAGGATCTACGAGCTTGCTTCGGGTGAAATCAAGGAATTGAATTGAAATTTATTTTCAACAACAACAACAACAACAACAACAACTACTACATTATAAATACAGTGCATACAATACAAATTGTTGAAAAAAAGGGTAAAAGAAGTACAATACTTTTCATGTTTACCCTTATAAATTCTTAATTTCATACATAAAGCATCTGAACAGTGCAATAGAATGTGCGACAACACTATTTACGTGTAACCATACAACATTTAATAAAACAAAGACATTGTGACATTTGTTGAAAATATTTTTTTGTTTACAACAATAAACAAACTGAATGTTTAATTAATTTTGTTATCTAATTTGTTAGCAAAAAAATGGTCTAGGACTCTAACACATAATTATTCAACAGTCTATTACAAGAAACCTTTAAAAAAGAACAACAAGAACAATGCAAGTTATGTCCAGTACACGTGTTGATTTGTTGTATACTTTGCACACAAAATACGTTTTTTGGTAACAACACATCAACAAATACTATCTCAGAACTGATTTGAAATATGTTGGTGTATTCACAGCACAACACACCCTTTCTGAGGTTCACACGCAGTTGTTTTCGAGTAACCGCGCGACCGTTCAAAATTTCACATCATTATGTTTACCGCGATCAGAACGTTCTTTTGCATTAACCAACCAGTTCAAACTGCTGATCTAAAGTATATGTAGGTAAAGGGAAACGGATATAAGATTACAGTGGAACCCGATGTCGTTGTCTTATCCATAACGATATCGATTTACGCAGCGCAGAGAGTATAAACGATTTTAACTACCGTAATTTTGAAAGCAGTAGCCAATATTTTATTAGCCGTGCGATCTCTTCTCGGCAAAGCACGCTGAATTAATATCTGCTATCGTAAAGCTACATAATTGGGATAATGTGAGTGTGTCAATAATAAACTACACCAGCAGAACCTACATAATTATCGTAATTGTATACATCATGCCTACCGTTGATGAAATAGTTTAGCGAGTTGATACTCCACGACCACGGCTACAGTTTTCAACTAACAGCTTCCAACGTCATAGGAGTCCCGCATTAAAAACGCACGTATTTCGAAACGAAATGATTAAATTGTTTCAACTACATAGTTATTTCTCTTAAAATTGTCACGGTTTAAAAATAATCCTGAACAAATATTACTGTAGGTCTCCTGCGTGATCACAAATTGCGCTCTGAAACTGGATCACGTGTTCTCGAGGAAAAAAACAGCGCTCTTTTCTCTATGCACATTAATTGTGTTTACTATTGACATTGATATCGACCAGTGAATGCCTTCAGAACATGTTCCGCGAGTAAAATATGTTACATTGCAATCGGCTGTGGATGATTAAGGATGGTGACATTTGCGCTGTGTTGATTTATACAAATGTTAATATATATTAGCGTGTAAGTCTTCACTTCAGTGCATATGGTATTAATATGAATTTGTATATCCATGCAGACAAAAATAAAACGCCTGGACGCCCTGGTTGGTATCGTGGCAGTTTTTTTTTATGTTGACCAGAGCCAGAGCCAGAGGCAGAGCCAGAGCCAGAGCCAGCGCCAGAGCCAGAGCCAGAGCCAGCGCCAGAGCCAGAGCCAGAGCCAGAGGCTAGAGCCTCAGGCTCTGCTATGGCAGAGCTGCTGTTTATTAATGCGTTATAATTGAAAATGTGTTATATATGCAACATGCTCCGCTCACAGCAGGGCCTGGTACGGATATGGAAGTCGGTAGGGATAAGTAAGTCGCTTTGTTGATACATTTGACGACTGGCCTATGTCAATGCCATGGCCATGGCATGGGCGTATTCAACAACAACGGCGAAGGGCGCATTGCAAATGTGTTATATTAATTTATAAATTGTTCATAAATTTAATGTATGTATATGTCACTTATGTATTCGTTGATTAATCCGTGTACCTTGTAAAGTGTTATTGTAAATAATGTCTATGACAACGTTGTCAAGTATTTATATATCAAATTTATGTGGATTATAATTCACCAGTATTAGTATCCCGAAAATAAGTACCATGAACAGTGCCTTTCTTTTCTTATTGTCTGGTCATGAAAAATCTACACATTATTAATTTGTAAGTGAAAAAAACTTGTGTCTCGTTAGCCCAATAAGTATTGGGGTATTTCTACAGTGAATTCCCCTGTTGTGTTCCACAATAATAATAGGTATATATGTCAAATTATAATATCATTTTCAAAATAATATGTTTAGAAAATAATTAACTGTTATCCTGAAGCAAGCAAATCAGTGACAATATCAATGGTTGATTGTTTGTATTTTCTTCGAGAATTGTTACTACAAGATCATGTTGTAACATTGTAAAAACATGGAAACTTCTGCCGAGTCAAAAAGCCGTGTCATTTAAATGTTAACGACGGGTTGTTTACATGTGGCGCAGATAATGGCACCGTTGTTGATTGGGGCGTCTTTTTTGGCGATATAGAATGTGTCATTATATTTTCGTAGGTATTTCACCCAAACTAGCTATTGCAATCATTGCTTTAACGTAATCTACAGTATATATCTGCTACATACATAACACACAAACATTATGAAACAATTTATAAATGTTTCAAATTCATATATGTGTGTTTAACCACACATGTGACTTGTATTGAGTTAACACCATAAATAATGGACATTTTTAGTAAAGTTCGAGGGAGCAATAAAATATCAAAAAATTGACACACCAGAGGTATGCCCAGTTTACAACATTCCCGATAATCTTCATAGGATCGGGTGCTCCAAACCAGTATCAAATGTAAGTCTTGATAAGATGACTATGCAGGGTGTTTATTATATATATATATAAGTTCGCTGTATTACTGTATGTTTGAGAGCCAATATATAACAAAATACATATAAAATGCAAGGGGTTTATAATGTTAGCATGTTTTATACATAAATGTAGGTTTGGCTACATAACAATTACGTAAACAAATAACAGTCAACTTAATAACATACACAACATAATGTTAACAAATTACATTATTTATAAACTTGCAGACTCGGCAGTAAGATGTGTGTCTTAGCATAGCTACAACATATCACACAAGTCATAACACGCCAATTATTAACAACATTCGCTTAAAAAGCCTAACATGGTATTACTCTGGAGTGTCCATAATACCAACATATTTTTATTGTATATGCAAATCATCAGCAGCAGTTACAATACACGGTTTTCGGCGTAACTTAACACTGGCCTAGCTTATCTTAAGCGTCGATACGATATTTTAATTCAGCCTGTCTAGCAGCGTTTTAGCAATTAAGTCAGACGACATTTGCCAGTTAACAATACAGATACCCAAGCTGGCTTGGCTGTTACCATCGTGCACTGTAAGAACTGGTGGCAGTCGCATGACTTCACGACACAAGTTGAGTTCAACAAGAATGTTAAATAGTATAGCATAAATAGTAACACAATGCGACGCCCTTTGATGGCGGCTTCACCCACTTGAACTGTGTGACGTGCAGGCTTAGTAAGATATTCTTCGTATTTCTAGCCATGTTGTGGTACAATGAGAGCTTGCGTGCACTAGTATATGTCTTTAATATATGTCAGTGCTTGCGAGATACCCCAATGTACCCACAATGCATTACGGAAGGTCCCTGCGAGCTCGCTACCGGAAACCGTTGTTTGTGAACGGTCTTTTTCGAAGAGGATAAACGTAACGACTAACGCCGCCTAAATGTTTTTCTCTATGTATAAAGCTATGTATTGTATTTTCATCATTGTGTCTTGTCAGATATGCGGATATCTAGCAGGTAACGTTTACATTCATATAACGAAGTGGTTACGTAGCCGAGCATCGGAACCCTGTACCTCGGCGTTATAGGTCCGAGCACTCAACGCGCATGCGCCAATTGTCACGTGTTGCACCTTGCTTCCGCTCTTTCTCATGGCAGCCGAGCATGGGTTGAGGTTGGGATGAACGTAGGCGATGGTTTTGACGCAAATAAAGAAAAGAAAACAGCCGTGCAACTCTACATTGACCACAGGCGGGACTGTAAGACATCGGCTGCGTCGGTGGCTCTATATCCTGGCTGCGCTGGCAAGATTAAGCCCGAGCACAACAACTTCGAAGACAAATGCCAGTCGATTCGGCTCACAGACAACTCGGCCCGGGCCGAGCCGGCTCAAGATAACTCGTCGTCGATCATGAGACGACTCGGCGTCCATATGAGACAACTGGGGACATTTGTTTAAATTTTGCACCACCTCAATTTTGCTGTTATCATTATCTTTATCGAATTGCAATATGACATTTTTAACCACCGAATAAGTGTCGGTTTTATATTACAATAATAATAATATAATTCATGCTTAATGTAATATTATACTAGTTATTGTTTTGCTTGATTGATTTTATGTTAGTGAAATAGTTATGTGCATTATTACGTTTTTAATACAGTATTTATTTTATAAAATTATAATAAAATGTATTAAAACTGCAATTAAAATGTCGCAAGCATAATACCATAATGACCATAATTTTAATTTTTTTAATTTTTTTGTTATAAGATGTTGACTAAATTGTTTATGATTGATATTGTTTGCGTACATTTCATTATTTCAGTGCATTAAATAATTATTTATAATTATCTCAGGCATAATTATGTTTTACAAATATAACCCCTTCTACCTTAGGTATTACGCAGTTCCTGCTGTTAAATACTAGATTATCCGAAAATCTCACGTGTCATGATAACTCTTTTGTGCAATGTTTTTAAAATTCATTTATCTATGTATTTATATTTGTGTTGAGCATCAAAAATAAATTCACCGTCATGTCATGTATATGTTTTACATTTCTCCTCTTACATAAACACTGTATATAATCAAAACACTGCAACCATATCGAAACTCAAAACTGGCAGTGTTGACTATATGAGCTATTTTCCCATTTCGCTACATTACCCACTAATCTAGCATGTGTCATGGTAACCCTTTTGTATAACTATATAACTAGTGTTATGCCATTTGTGAAATGTATATATGTTTTACATTTCTCCTTTCTTACTATTATACTTATATTTAGCATATTTACATTACTGTGTCAGATTTCAAGTGCATGACATGTAGTTATATACGCTGTTAATAATGTCGGTATGGAATCAGTTACCATAAATTAGTAATGTATTCTAGATAATATAGATCACGTAGCAAGTTTTTTTACATTAGTGCAATACACGAGCATGCTTTACATTACTGTGTCAGATTGCAAGTCGATTTATTTTCGCGCATGACGCGTACATACGTCACTTAAATATTAATGTTACCCAGGTAATCATCATTGTAGAGATGTTCTTTTGTCATCTTCCAGTAATAAACTGCTTCATACAATATTGCTACATTACACATGTGTGTATTTAATAATTCTGCATAAAGTAATACAGCAGTTATATAATTTCAGGAAACAGCAACTATATTCGTATTACTTTAACAAGATTTAACAAGATTGTGCCACAGCAACTATTATATAAGCTGCAAATAAATATTATCTTCTAAAGTACACATATTACTTATATAATCTTTTTCTAATGGAACTGGCTCTATTAAAATGATAATATTAAATTTACTATATAAAAACATGAATTCCATAAATCATTCTGCTATACTACAGCAATTACAATCTGCAGTTCTCAAAACGCAATTACTTTGGCCTGTTATGCCCTATGAATAAAATAAATTCATCAACCAGCCATATGCTGTAGACTATGATGCCCCTGTTGTTTCTTTCGGTGCTCATGTAATTATTAATGCTCATATTTATTAATTATAATGTCGTTATGGGTATATATTACTTACTTAGATTCATACCATTAACGCAAAAAAAACATTTATAATCATGCAATTGGGCTTATAAATTTTAAGTATTTGTTTCCATAGGCTATGACTTGTTATAATGGACTTATAAATATTAATCGAATATCCTTATGAATCGCTAGTAGCAGTAGTACGATTACGCACCCGTACTGATACTGATGCGAAGGGTAACGTGAAAGTACAACCAAGAAATCGCCTGTGCGTTGAATGCTCGGACCTTTATCACAAACAAACACGGTTCCGATGCTCGGCCTGCTGCACCGCGTCCGAGCACCGGGGAAAGTCAAAGTAGGCGCATGCGCGTTGAGTGCTCGGACCTTTATCACCAGCGAACACGGTTCCGATGCTCGGCTACGCAACAACGTCCTTCATATAAAGCTACTCCTGAGAAGCCGCGTTAAAAAAATTCACTGTGCGAAATAAAAAATTAAAAAAGAGTTTTGCAGTTTGCTAGTCATCGACATTGTTGATTGTGGGTACAATCGGGACAAATTTACTTTCATATTACATCGAGTCTCCCTATTAATACGTAAGCGATCAGCTAAGTCGATTACTGGGAGTAAAAGACGACAACAAACTTGCAGCAAAAACATTATTTGTATCAAATTAAAAAGATCAAATCACGCGACAACGGCTACGACTGATCATGTAACGAGAGCAACATATCGATGATGGAATTCTAACTTTAAGCTACGCTACTTCATATGAATCACCAGACATAAGTGGTGTTTATGCAGATGAATGTGTGGCTTTATGCTCAAAACTGTTATGTCGTTGGACGAGTAATGAAGTTCAATCGTGGAGATTTAGCCATACGGATGTCGATGAGAAATATGTAATACATTTCTCACCTTGTTTACATATTGTTTAACATAAATTGTCCAACCAGTATCCATATTCACGAAACACAAAAAGGCAGGAACATTGTTGGATGACACACTGTTAAAAACCCTTCTTAAGAAATGGAACAGATGAAAAGCAGGAGTACAAGAACTAAGCAAAATAAACTGACACCCATTACTAAGTTACTGAGATACACAGTCACAGAAATCCTATACTATTCTGACTTTCTCGAAATAAACACAATTTTAAATACTCTTGGTATAAAAAATAAATAATAATATACTCCTTTCAAATAAAAAGAATATTGCAAGTGTTTGTAATTAATTATTTTCAAATACAGGTCAACCACTAGCCAAAATCGATTCATAAATGTCCAAATAGTTGTAAGCATTACATGAACGGATGGACATAAGGGTCATTATACCTTCAACCTGTTTCAGAGGAAGACATATTGGCCCTAGTCAACGATGCTAAAAGTAAAATATCATGATGATATTGATGTATACCTAATTAAAATTGTAATACCACATGCCGGTATTGTAAATATATCTTAAACACATATTCAACAATTCGCTACAAAAAAAAAGTGTGCGTGTAATCACCATATTATTAAATGATGATTCACAACATTTATCTAACTACAGGTCAGAGTCTGGTTGACCTCATTTCTTGAAAATTATAGAAAGTATATTCATAGTAGATTAAAAAAATAAGGCATTTAACACTGTTGACAACAGCATTTTCTTACAAAAACTAGACCATCATAATATCAGAACTGTAGCATAGACTTGGTTACATAGCCAACTGAACACGACAACAGAGTATGTATCTTTGAATGACACTAATTCAACTTACCAAAATATAACATGTAGTGTACCGCAATGTTTCCTACGTGGTCCAATTTGATTTATGACATGTTAATGTATCAACTGTTATGACACGTATACTGTATGCTGATGTCACCTATCTCACAATTAGCATCAGTGGAACTAATAGTGAAATGATTTATATTGCTAAATGTGCTGTCAGTTAAATTGGAATGGCCATAATAAGAAAATAAAAATAAAATGACTAAGAATGTGTACATTTTGCATAGAGTCAAAAGCGCCTGTATAGTAGTCTTGTGTTATATACTCTGTACTCATCATACTTAAGATGTTGTTAATTACTGCTGTGAACTGGTAAGTTTTGGGAAATACATATAAAAACAAAATAGCATGTTATATATGTTACAGACAGAACAAACACAACGAATATGTGAACATGAAGGGCATATGTCACACACAAGACCTATAATTAATTATTGTAATACTCTGTGTGTGTGTGCGATATGACTGATTTCAACAGTATAGAGTGTTTGTTTAAGTTGTCTAGTATTTGCTTCCAGTTCATTTATATCGGACCTGCCGTGCAGTTTATCAGTTTAAAAACTGTTTAATAAGAATTCTTATATAATAATATGTGAGTTTGTAGTAACCTTGGTAGTAATAACAATGTTCAATATTTGTATTACTAATAATATAAAGTATATGATGATGTAGTAATGTACATACATGCATTGCCAAGTGTGCGCATTTTTATAGTCCACATTGTGTTTATGTAATACAATACAATACATAACATTAGAAACCTATTCAAATAATAAGTGTTTGACTTTTTGCATTTCCTTTCAACACACCTCTAGACTGTGCTTAGTAATACGGTATCGTTTTATGTATGCACAGTTACTAGATGCTGTGTATAGATTCATGTTTATGTGTTACTTAAAAATCTACCTTGCACAATATATATAAATTCAATTATATGACTACTTTAACAATTACATGACATCACTATTGCACAGTGCTATGTCACATGTGGCACGGTTAGAAAGGTATTAATGTTTATGCCTAGGTGTTTTGCGGTGTTGTGTAGGCGTTCTACAATATTTGTTGCCCTTTGTCTAGCTTTCTCGTGCTTCAATTTAGGGATATGGTCTATGGCTACAGAGAGTTTGTGGTTATGGATATAGTAGTCATAGTTGATATGTTTAACTTTATTTGTAATCCTTAGTGTTTTACATTTAGCTGAATGGAAGTGCATCATCCAGGTCTCTTCCCATTCGGTGAGCCTGTTGAGGTCCTTCTGCAGGCGCACTGCGTCTTCCTTGCCACTGATTCTGGCATACAACAAATTGTCATCTGCAAATAGTTTGGTTTGTGATGTTACGCAGTCTGCCATATAATTGATGTATGCCAGAAACAGCAGCGGCCCCAACACCGTGCCCTGCGGGACGCCTGACAGGACTGTGGTCTCTGTGGATGTTTTGCCATTTACAAGGACTGTTTGGGTACTGGTTTGGAGGAATGATGCTATCCAGTTTAGGGAGTTTCCACAGACTCCGTAATATTAAAATTGGTGTAGTAGTCTTCTGTCGGGTACTTTATCAAAAGTTGTACTGAAGTCGATGATGATGCAGTCCATTTGGCCTCCCTCATCGAGTGTCTGTGCGAGGATATCAATTGTTCAGGACTATTATTCAACTTGTCATATATATGTGCTTATCGAACTGTTGTGAAACCACAACGTACACTAATGTAACATGCAAATCCGGTAAAAGATAAATACGGCCTAAACTCTTGTGTCCTGTCCCCGATCAGCTCCAGTCGCGCGGAGTCTGGTCATGTATCGTGACCCACTTACAGGCCCTATTTCAGTCAAATATACCTGAAACTAAAACCAATATTGAAAAAGTAATGCAATATATATTAAAATACTACACTTTTGAAACAAATTATATACATAAATAAATATGATGTATTTATCCAGGTAACAACCATACAAACACAGTGTTTGCCCTGAGTAAAATGATGGGCGAGGTGGTCGGATGGCCTGAGCGAGCACTGAACATGTGATGCGCATGATGTGGTTCTGGGGGCATGGCCACCTAGACTATTTAAAAAATATATTTTTTTTAAATGGTGCATTCTGAAGTGTGTTTTAGCCTATTCCCTGGGAAATAGAGAGGACACAATTGCGTACTGTTCTACTAAAAAGGTAATATGTACTACGTAGTTTGATACTGATGCTGGTGATATCTGACAATGTACAGAGAAGTGTTAAATACTTAGAATATAAATGAGCATAGATATGTAAGAAAATATAAGCATACATACATGTATTATGTATACATATACATGCATAAACGATGCTTGCATGTATGCATATAGAGGAATATATAATAATATAAAATATTTTCATATCTGCTCGTTTGCAGTTCAACCTGACGTTGATTGGGGCAACAATTTGGCTTTGGGGAAGCCGACAGAACAATCAACAGTAACCAACGACGGCTGGCCAAGTAGAGCGGTTGACGGTCATCCCTATAGTAATTATAAGAAGTCAACCTGCACACACACGGCAAATGTGACGGGAAATTGGTGGCAGGTTGACCTGGGATCTGACTACGGGATACGGGAGGTTTGGATAACGAACAGAGGAGACGAATGCTGCTGTTTAATCAAACCCAATCGAGGCGTGTCAACGTAACATTGTTAGTAGACATTATGAACACTAGCGATACATGGCACGAATAAATACAACAATCTGCTATACTCTCCGGTATCACTGACGGGTCAACTGAAACATACTTTACTTCTCTGGCAGGGTCTCGACTAAGGGACTTCGTGGTCGAAATACTGCGTGGTGGGAATACTCGCCAATGTGCCAGTATCACGGCACCGTTGGATAAATCAGAGAGTCGGCGCATAGCGTGTCCGCGAGGCATTATGGGTAATATCGTCAAGATCAGACAAACAAGCAAGAACCCTCAGATACTCACGCTATGTGAAGTCGAAGTATATGGGATCGCCGGTACGTGAAACAATGCAGAACGTTGCAAATAAAACAGCCTATTATAATCCCAATATATTGTGACAATTGCGCATGAACACTGTCTAGCATGTCATGTATGCATTGTGTCGTAAATTAAACGCTTCCGATTTCTTTGGGGCAATAAGATGCATACGAAATTCATGTTTGTGAAGTACTAATATAGTCATCAATTCGGTTTTGGGACAATAACACGAACTTATATTTTTAATATACTATCTTAAAATATGAACAGTTATTAGTTTAAAACCAACCAAAATCCCCTATCGAGGGGCGTAGAGAGAATACAGAATTGTGTTTTAAGTATGCGTCATCAATTCAGTAGAACTTGGTTAATTGTAGGTATATACTCGGAAACAAATAAGAATAGCTGTAATTGATGTAAACAAGACTCCCATTTTTAGTCTCTCTATCTCTGGTATATCGAATAAAGGCAAACATTAAGTTCATATTAATATTTCACTGCTAAAATATTGTACGTTTGCAATATGTCGCTAAATATCTTATATATGTAGGTAGTATTGTTTAAAATCTCCCAATTTGTTTAAAATCTCAGCAATTTGTACCTTAATATCTTACAAATGTAGGTAGTATTGTCTAAAATATCCACAAACTACTAACCACGAGTCTAAACGTTCAATCAGACATCACATCAAATTTATTTCGAATTTGTAATTAGAATTATGCCTGCAACCATTGTTTAGATATGTGCACGCGCGTATATGGACATTTCTTCAGAGCAACAGGAGTAGAGCAGATTATTCTGAATTAGTTAGCCTTATTATAAAAGTTTCTCCTTCAACTTTTGCTGCATTGTATATTTTATTTTATTGCATTAGGTGTTGTTTGGCCTTTAATAACTGAAAGATGACCCATTAATTATTTGTGCATGCTTGCATAATTCTCAGCACTTGTTCAGCTTACTTTGTTATGGTTAAACAATATTTACATTACATTTTATTGGGTGTTTATTTGTTTATATGTTGTATTAATGTGTTGGCATGGTATGCGCGGCAAATTTGTATATGAGGTATGATACATTCGTATAGAATATGATATCGAATATTAGGTCATCCTTTTAGATGTATGTTGCAAACTGCATAATAAAATGACAGTCAGAAACGGAATGAACTGTTGTGTCCAATTGCCTATTTTAAAATACATTCCTTCCCTCCTTGTTTGAGACAGTGTGTGTTTCTTTGCTAGATATATTGGTTTTATGCGTAAGTACTTGAATTATGACATAATTAGCACGCTGACGTATGTGAAATGTGCATAGGCCAATTAGACACGCCAGGTTAGGAGTCCATGTCACTGAGCCCTGTCAAAAATCAGGAAAGGATGAGACTCTAAACTAAAAGCTAGTCTAATTGACCCATTTACATACGTACAAAACATAATCGTGGCGATAACAACGACACAAGAAAGAAAGACGAACCATACCCGAACAAATATGCAAATAAAAAAACGTATTCGCCCACAGTGTTACAATATTACATATGGTTTAAATAGTTAACTTATTTGACAGATTACAGCGGCGCTTTTTGTTGCAGAGCCCTGGAGTGCGTGTGATGACCACCCGTGCCAAAACGATGCAGTCTGTCACGTTTTTGGAAGTTCGTACTTTTGCGCATGCCCGAAAGGTTACATTGGGCTCAAATGCGAAGGTAAATGTGGAATGTGATGTGTGTTTGAAAACGTTGCATAATTGCCACTGACAGGCTGTTGTTGCTCGGACACAGTCACTAGTAGTCAGTTCGCCAGACACGTACACCCTGCACCGACTAGAATCTACACCCTTAGGATCTCTATGGCGAACATCAAGCTGATATTAAAGATGGCCACCAAGATGGCGGCCGGCGTTAATAGAACAATATCGTTTGAACCAGTGACGTTAGAATCGCAAGTGATACCATGTTTATAGCTAAACTTGTTATCAGCAATCCGTTTTTGGGGTTGTTTTTTATAGCAATTTCAGGTAAACGAAAAATCAAATATCATGTTCAAGGTCATATCACAGCGATAATGGGCATTGCATAAAAAACACAATATTTAAGTCAGATAGTAATGTATGTATATAGTAAAATCAAGCAAGTAAATATGTAAACGGTAGCTTATATATATATATATATATATATATATATATATATATATATATATATAGTATATATTGGAATAAAAAAAAAGTTCCCCACACACGTCTTCTTAATAAACAAATGCACTATGGCATTACGGGTCCCACATTACAATGGATACACTTATTTATCTCAAACCGCACACATACTGTATTAGTAAATGGTTCTCACTCAGCTCCTGCAATCGTGATATATGGTTTCAGCCAAGGTTCAGTCCTAGATCCCGTCCTCTACTTACTATATATATATATATATATATATATATATATATATATATATAAATATATATATATATACACACATATATATTATATATATATTAATATATATATATTATATATATATATATACATATATATATATATATATATATATATATATATATATATATATATATACCTACATATATATATACACATCCATATATAATATAATATATACATATATATATATATATATATATATATATATATATATATATATATATATATATATATACATATATATATATATACATATATATATAAATTATATATATATGTCATCGCAGACTATACATATATATATATATATATATATATATATGTGTGTGTGTGTGTGTGTCATCACTGACTCGATCAATTCAAACACCAGATGGTTCCACTTCCACATTGTCCCCAGGGAGTGCGTCATATTATATATAATCCGTGTAGTGGTCACCCATGTGGCTTCACACATAATTAAATAACCCGTCCGTGTATATGGAAAAAAGGATACAGGATTGTTTCCTGTTTGAGTCCTTTACATGCGGTAAACTGGGAAGACATGTCCTGGTTTGTGCCAATGGCCACACCTATTGACGTATATAAACACATTATTCATGTATTACAGTTTATTGTAATTGTTCGAAATAAAAACACTGCGTGACATGAATTGGTGGTTCTATACTAACATGCATTTGTATAGCTAGGAAACAAAATTGCTTACTATATTATTGAATTACAAACAACAATGTTTATGTACACATATTACTATAGTTGGTTGCCGTCAAATATTCCGCGTATTTTTGTTAAACGAAAACGACCTATTCACTGAGAGCCTGTCACGATCTAGAAAGAATACGTATTCATTCCACATTGAGATCGAATAGTCGCTGGAATACGTAATGTGATTGTGAAATTATCTAGGTAGCGAAATGTGAAAAACGTGAATAATGTAAATGCATTTAAATCCAAATACAAAAAACACGTTTCACAAATATTTTACCGCAGAAATGTGATCATTATCTTACTAAAATTAAAATATTACGATGCGCTAACTGTTGTATCTTGTATTTATATAATCATATTTATTGATTCCTGTATGTAGACAAATGCACGTGTGGCAACTATAATGCGCTTACCTTAGTAAGTTTATATGTGGTAAACCTACATAAACGTCAACGACTTCCTGTTTGTCCTATCAAACAATGTGTAAACACACATATATGTATGTATTTTGTATGACATAGTCAATATTTTTACTAAAGGAACTACTACAATCGAACAAACAACTACTACAACCGAACAAATAACTACTACAACCGAACAAACAACTACTACAACCGAACAAACAACTACTACAACTGAACAAACAACTACTACAACTGAACAAACAACTACTACAACTGAACAAACAGCTGCTACAACCGAACAAATAACTACTACAACATAACAAACAACTACTACAACTGAAACAACAATTACAACTTATCAAACAACTACTACAACCCAACAAACAACTACTACAACCGAACAAACAACTACTACAACCCAACAAACAACTACTACAACCGAACAAACAACGACACCTCCGTCGTCAGTTACCCCAGTAAGTAAGTCAATTCAAAATACACGTACATTCGTACGTGCGCGAGTGCGTATGCACAAAAGACTAATTAAAACGTTTTGTCTAAAAAAGGACCTTACCAAGAATGATCAGTAATCTTAAAAGAAATTAGGGACAAGAATATGTGAAAGACGCGAGGAAGCTCGAAGTATTGACCATAACAGGTTCGCGCCACATACATCACCTTGTATATGTGATACTTTGCAAATACACCGTTGGTGCAAAGTTCACCAGCAGGAAGATGACAGCGTGAAGTCCACCGAGAAGTCCACCGTGAAGTCCACCGTGAAGTCCACATTGTCCAGGACGAAGACGCCACTGACCAGGACCTGGACTTTGCGTGCCACCACCCCACACGTGTCACCACCCCACACGTGTCACCGCCCGCCCCACACGTGTCACCCCCACACGTGTCACCACCCCACACGTGTCACCACCCCACACGTGTCACCACCTCACCCCACACGTGTCACCACCTCACCCCACACGTGTCACCACCCCACACGTGTCACCACCTCACCCCACACGTGTCACCACCCCACACGTGTCACCACCCAAAATTGAGGAGCGTTGTAAAACTGTATTTTAAGGAATCCGGTGCCGGACAATGTTTCTCCAACAAGTGTTGTCCAGTCTTGTTTTTTAGTGTAATTTATCATCTTATTAGATACGTTTTTTGTGGTATAAACACTATTGTCTTGAATTTAGGGGTCACACGATCCGTGTAAATATGAAATGTAAAAGCTACATGGCCAATTTTGTCAACGAACCTGCTGATACCAGGTGACGATAAAGACAACTATTAAGAAATTGTCAAGAGAAAATATCATATATAGTTATTACATTGTCAGGCTAAATGTGTTGTGAACTAAATCAATATATATATATATATATAATATATATATATATATATATATATATATATATATATATATACCTATATATATATATATATGTATATATATATATGTATATATGTATATATATATATATATATATATATATATATATATATATATATATATATATTTATATATATATATATATATGTATATATATATATATATATATTTATATATATATATATATATATATATATATATATATATATATATATGTATATATATATATATATATATATATATATATATATATATATACATATATACATATATATATATACATATATATTTATATATGTGCGTGAGTATTTTTCTAGAAGAAATGAATGCATATGATCGACATCATTGATTGCGCCTACCAAACAATGTAAACATAACGGGATATGTTTGATGCCGTGACGCGATTAATTTACAATTGTACTGGAACGGTTCCCATGGCAAAACACGCATATATATATATATATATATATATATATATATATATATATATATATACATATACATATATATATATATATATATATATATATATATACACACATATATATATATATACACACACATATATATATATATATATATATATATATATATATATATATATATATATATATATATATATATATACAATAATAATAATAATAATAATAAAACTTTATTTAGACACCATCAAATCCGGGACGTTCACGTTATATATATATACATGCAAAGATGGTCATTAATAATTCATATGAAAACAGCGTCGCTAATACAAAAGGTATGTGACAAGTACGTGTGCTTGTTATAGTCGTACGCATGTGCCGGAGTCTCCCGTGCCTACATGGCGGGACGTGTCGAAACGGTGTGAACAGATAAAGATGCAAATGTCGTGCTGGATACACCGGTGCCAACTGTGCAATTCGTAAGTCTGATTCCAATACTTGCATCAAGCACGTGACACTGGCATTGTGGTAAAATCATGACAAATTATAATAACACAAATCTTTCATGACATTGAGGAGTGCTGTAAACTGTATTTTAAGGAATCCTGTATCGGACAATATTTCTCCAAGAAGTGTTGTTCAATCTTGTTGTTGAGTGGAATTTATAATTATATTAGTTACGATTGGATGCCATAACAACTGTTTTCTTGAATTTAGGTGTCACATGATCCGTGTAAATTTGGAATGTAAAAGCTACAAGGCCAATTTTGTCAATGAACCTGCTGAATCCATAGGTGATGATAAAGACAACTATGACAAAATTGACTGTAAAACATGTCCTATATAGTTATTCAATTGTCAATCGAAATGTGTTCTGAACTAAGTCAATGTATACATACAAGTCAGCGACTTCCTGTTTGCGCCGATTAACATTGTTTAGATACATATATATGTATGTATTTTGTATGACGTAGTCAATGTTTTGGATACAGGACCTACTACAACCAAACAAACAACGACACAGTCGACAGTTACCCCAGTAGGTAAGTCAATTTAATACACACGTAGATTCGTACGAACGTACAAAAGACAAATTAAAATGTTTTATCTAAAGAAGGACCAAGAATACCAAGAATGATCAGTAATCTTAGAAGGAATTGGCCAAAACTGTTTCGCGCCACAGACATCACCTTGTGTATGTGCTACTTTGCAAAGATATCTTTGGTGCAAAGTTCACCAGCAGGAAGATGACAGCGTGAAGTCCACCGTGAAGTCCACCGTGAAGTCCACCGTGAAGTCCACCGTGAAGTCCACCTTGAAGTCCACATTGTCCAGGACAAAGACACCACTGACCAGGACCTGGACTTTGTGTGTCACCACCCCACACGTGTCACCACCCCACACGTGTCACCACCCCGCACGTGTCACCACCCCACACGTGTCACCACCCCACACGTGTCACCAACCCACACGTGTCACCACCCCACAAGTGTCACCACCCCACACGTCATCGCGCATTAATTGCAGCGTGGCTGGGTGCTGGATGGTTCAACTCTTCCTCTACATCGTTTTTACTGTCTCCAGGTGCACCGACAACACTCAACAGGACCATCAGCTTGAGGAAATTGGTAACACATATATTGCGCGTGTTGGGTTTTATTTTATATCAAACTCATATCTAACTGCAGCATTTCGCACACATTATATAAAATATGTATTATATATACATATATATATATATATATATATATATATAATTATATATATATACATTATATATAATTATATATATATGTGTATATATATGTATATATATATATATATATATATATATATATGTATATACATATATCATTATATTACATTATATATAATTATATATATATATATATGTAATATATATATATATATAATATATATATAATATATATATATGTATATATATATATATATATATATATATATATATATATATATATATATATATACCCGTTGTATGTTGCAGATGACTGCCCCTTGCAGGAAGGAAGCAAATCTTACACCTTCATGCTAGGGGGCGTTGAGATGACGTGTGCCCCTGAGACTGTCTTCAACCTGACAGTGTGCACATGTGTCACGGATCTAAGTCTGGAACGGCGTGAGTGATGTCACTGTAATATGTTTTTATAAATGAGTCACCCACAGACAATGGCTAATTCAAGGGAGTGTACTTAAATTGTCTAACTTTGTTTAACCATCATGCTGTCGGTCGTGATGCGACAAAGTCGGCTTCCATCAATTTACTATTGTTCTCCATATACCTCTCTGCTGTGAAAGTGATGTCCATGAGTCGGTGTTTAGGTCCCTCAGGTTCAGGTTTCTCTTGATGGTATCCTTGAACCGGAGACGATGACGCCCTGTCTTTTTTGTGACCAGAGGACAGTTGAGAGTAGATAAACTGCTTTGGTATTCTGTCTGGTGACATCCTCATGAGATGGCCAGTCCACCGGAGATTCTTTCAGATCAGAATATATTCCATAGCTGGCAGCCCTGTATGGTCAACTATGTCCTTGTTTGTAACTTTGTCCATCCAGTTTATCCTCAAGATCGAACGCAGATATCGTATGAAGGCATGAAACCTGTTTCACCCGTCGTCGGTACACTGTCCAGGCCTCAGCTCCATATATTCCGATTGCACGGTATTCCTTGCCACTAGCCCGCATGGAAATATGATGGTAGTTCCAGAGTCTCTGGCGTAGTCGGCCGAAAGATGCCTTGTTCATCCTCCTCTGTATTTCTTGCGAAGATCTTGCCTGCTTGGAAAGAAGAGATGTTCCTCTATAGTTCCCACAGTTTGACCGATCATCTTTCTTGTAGATGGTTGCAATGCTGGCATCCTGCCATGCTTGTTGTAAAGAATCCACCTCCCACGTATTGGTGTTTAGTTGATGCAGTCTGCTGAACAGATTGTCTCATCAGGTGCTTCCATCCAGGAGACAACCGAAGTTCACAAACCGGGGGCCACTTGATTCATAGGTTGAGGTTCTAACCATCGCCTTCCGTGTTGTAAATGTATCAACGGTTCTGGTTTAGTAGACCCGATCGAGGCAAAGGTAGAGATAACAAAGTCAGCAAATGTTCAGAAAAGATTCATCCATCCATCCATCCATCCATCCATCCATCCATCCATCCATCCATCCATCCATCCATCCATCTATCTATTTGGCTCCACTGCAATAATTAGCATCAAAATAGTGTATCGCGGCAGGTCTAACTGGTTATATGTATTACATTTATTTAATTAATCCGGTAAGAATAAACTTCCTTCTATCAACGAATCTATGTCTCTAATTTGAAGGCGATATACACCATATTAGGGATTGTCAGTAGCTACAGTCTGATAAGGCGTCCAGCTAAACAGTATCAAGGGCCCTAACCATAACCCGCCTCTGTAGGTGATACCCTGTACGTGAAAGTGTACGTGCATGTTCAATTGCAGCCCCATGTCATGAGACATACAACGAGAGCGTGGGATTCGCATTCACAGATAACACGTTTGCGCCGACCATTCACAAGACATATGAAGTTTGTCAAGGATTTTGCAAAGAAATTATCAAAGTGCAAGCGGTTTATTTCAACTACACGTCCAATAATTGTTACTACAGATACAACAACCCCTACATAGTCGCCACAGTCTACGCAGCACCGCACTGTACTGTTTCAAGTGATGCACCGTTGTCAAGGTAAACGTATTCATGTCCTTGGTGTGCTTTAAAAAAACATGCCATCGCTTGTGCACGAATGTCCACATACGTTTGCACAAACACTCACACACACACACACACACACACACACACACACACACACACACACACACACACACACACACACACACACACACACACACACACACACACACACACATACATACATACATAGATACATACATACATACATACACACATACATACACACATACACGCACGCACGCACGCACATCAACATAACCAGAACCAACACACATGCAAACATGTTCAGGCAACGTCTTCAAAACAAAATTAACAATGTTGTATGTTCAAATAATGTATACGTTCACTAAAATAAAACACAAATGCATACAATATAGCAACCATGATGCTACTTTGAAACGTTGCTATATAACTTTGTCAGTGCGACATCAGAATCTACAGAATATAAGCTTTTTTATCACACTACACCTTTGTGCTTCCCTTTGCGAAAGTCTTGCTAATCGTGTCAACACATATGTCTTGTTTCAGGGAAATACCCTTGTTTCCGTCACTCTTGCCCTTTCGGGATAACCTGCGTCGATCTGGGCGGGGGAAAATCAACCTGTGACACATTAAGTAGGTACACAGATATAAACAAAAAAAAACTAATTTTATTTGTGCATGAAAAGTATTTATATACGTTTATACCCACCCACCCAGCACACGCTTAGGCACGCACGCACACACACACACGCACGCACGCATGCACACACACACAAACACACACACACAAACACACGAGATAGCGAGAGTGACAGAGAGAGAAACAACATCATCAACAACATGTATGGTGATATAATCAGTCAACGTTGTTTATGTTCAAATAATATGTATCCGAAAATTGAAAGACAAATGCCTACAGTGTAGCAGCAGTGTTGGTATTGCACAGAAATGTTGCTCCAGAACTGTGTCAGTGCAATGTCATAATCTTCAGCAAATATGCATTTTTGAATTCAGGACACAAAAACATGGTCTCGTTTGGGCAATAATTCGCTCAACGCGTCGATGTGCACTATAAATGCGTTTTGTTTCAGGGAGCTACTCTTGTGAGCACATTGCATGTCCAGTAGGGATGATATGCGTAAATCTGGTCGAAGACAAGTCACGATGTGACACACCAAGTAGGTACAGAGATGATAGCTTAATGTTCATCTAGACATACTCATCTAGTTGTTGACTCGTTCGTGTCGGTGTATAGAGGCTTCACATCCGTGTTTGTGTAGGCATGAATATATAACAATTAAAGCACACCACATATCATACACCAACACGTTTTGACAATATATATAATTATATATATATATATATATATATATATATATATATATATATATATATATATATATATACATACAGTATATATATATATATATATATATATATATATATATATATATATATATATATATATATATATATATATATATAATGCATATATATATAATATATATATATTATGTATATATATATATATATATACAGTATATAGATATATATATATATATATATAATGCATATATATATTATATATATATATATATATATATATATATATATATATACATATGTGTGGGTGTGGGTGTTAATGGCCACAGTTTCCATGGTGAAGACGTGGTTTTTTTGAAATGAACGATGCATACGAGCATCAGGTCCTAGAACAAATTAAGCTTGATTGACCGAAGGTTAGGTTAAGATCAAAGTTGTTCTCTCGGCGGACAACAAATGGAAAGTTTTATCAAATTATAATTTAGTGTATTCATGAATACAAACGGATAATCTTACAATACTTAACACATGTTCATTAGAAACATATAGAGTAATACAATTCATTAAACGACTAGAAGCGGTCACGAAAACACAACATATCGAAGCCACCAATATGCGATGTCATTTCGCTGCCGCCGTCTCTTGGTATCTGTCTTTGTCGTAGTTATGCTCTCATGGCACACGAGGAGTCTTTTGGAATCTGCGACGGAAGGAGATAGATAAACTATTCGCTGGCCCATGCGGACACGATGAAACGAGGATGGCTTTTCATTTGTAATGACCGCCGGAAGTCTCCATATGGGCCGCCGGAAATCTTTGTTAATGCAACCCGATGCCTTTATATCGTTTGCCAATGTACGGGTCGCACGAAGTCTTTACTAAAGGTCGCCCGAAACGTTTGTATTGATCGCCAAACAGTTTGCAAGGGTCACAGGAAACGTTTGTATATGTCGTCGGAAGCCTCTCTATCCGAAGTGTTAGTATGCGTCGTCCGAAGCATGTTTATGTTTCGCGTGAAGCCTTTGTGTGGTCCAAGCGAATCTTTAGTTGGGCAGCCTTAAGACATGTTATGGGCCACCCGAAGTCTTTGTATTGGCAACGTAAATATGTGGTATGGGCCACCATAAATGATGTCCTCTGTGACTATGGCCATGCAGACCCGGCGTTGTTTTGGCGGGTCAGCGTCCTTGGGATCACGGCGACACAGCCCCGCTCCAACCTGATCACAATGCCGGATAAGTTAGTGAAAGTACAAGAGTTCGTCGGTACTACATCATTAATGGCATTAAGTGGAGATTGTGTGTGGTGTATGAACTTCTTGAAATAAGAAAACAACGGTCTGCTTTCATTTGCGCAATCTTCGCTCAACGGGTCGACGTGCACTATAAATGGGTCTTGTTTCAGGGTACTACCCTTGTCGAAGTAAGCCTTGTCCTGAAAAGACTACCTGCGTCGATCTGGCCGGGAATAAATCAAGCTGTGACCCACAAAGTAGGTACAGAGATGACGTGTTAATGTTGTAAATACGTCTACGTCTATATATATATACGTAAGATTTAACAATATTTAATAAGATTGCCAAGTAAATAATATATATATATATATATATATATATATATATATATATATATATATATATATATATATATATATATATATATGCGTATGTGGTATTTGCGTGTGTGTTTGTGTATGGCAAAGAAAGAAGGAAATTGTACATGTAAAATCGTCTTATTTCCGTAGTGGATGGCTACAATATTTAAATAATAACATAATATTTAACTAAATACATAAAACAACTAGTTAAATATAAACACTGAAATATAAATTCAGTTTCGTTTTTCACCCGTATTTTGGCTCATTGAAATATTCTTACATATATATTTGTGTTGAATGGATAGTGCATCACGTGGCAGTTCTTTCCTCATTTTAATATGATATAATTAAAACTATTTGCTACCCTGACATTAGGTATGTTGTAGAATGTTGACATCAGTGCTTCTGCATATATTACAAATTACTCGTATTGTGTACGTGTTTGACGGAGCTGAATACATAAACAGAGGGCGAGACCGGCTACTCTTTATGTGTAGATAATTTGTTTTCTTAAAAATCACTGTATCTTATACGGTGCCTACAATCATATTTAAACAGGTATCTGATTTTATTTTGAGCTGTCTGCAATGTATTTTTGACTAATGCTTTAATCCCCTATCACAGTGTGTCTGCAGCAATGACGAACATAATATTTGTCCAAAATTTGTCTATTCTCCAAACAAAGTTTCTGTTCTATATAAAAACGTAAATTTTGCATTGATCTATGGACTACATATTTGCCCTAAGACGAACCATTCAAATCCCGATAAAATGTTACCTAGATAGTTAACCATTATTTTTGTTTGTATGCTAACACCATTACAGGAAATGTTCATGCTGTCCGCTTTGGAAGTTGAATTCTAGATGCAAACAGTACGTTCTCTATTTTCCCTAAATGACTGGAGAGCTTGTTTTCTTATAGCCAACCACATAATAACTTTAGTTCAAGGATAAGTGACCTTTCAATTTGTTTTGGACAGTTTCCAGTAACCAGCAAGTTAGAATAATCTGCATACAAGAACAGATCACAATTAACAGTTTGAACAATGTCATTGATATGAATAAAAAAACAGAGGGTCTAGGATGGACCCCTCTCTTATACCACTTGTAATATTTCCATTCTCAGAAAAATCTCACACGTAACATTAAACCCACGCCACTATTAACGGATCAACACCTATAGCGTCCAGTGTTGTCAACAAGATAGAGTAATCGACTGTTTCAAAAGGTTACTGAATATCAATTAAGACCATTTATGTATCACGGTCATCATCAACGTTGAATATGATTTGATCAGGAAGAAAATGTGAATGAAGTGTTAGTCCAATGTGCAACACGGAAACATCGATGAAATGCATACATAAGGCTATTATGTTGTTATTATTATTAATGTAACCAACATTTGTAAAGCGCCGTATATTCGGCACCAGCCCGTGTGTAGGCGCGTGTGCACATTGCAATGAATATTATGGTATATGTAATAGTAATTATCAAAATAAATAAACACAAAATAAATTAGTTCAATTATGCAACTTTTCGTCACACAGTGAGCCACCGGCAGATGGCAAAAGTAAATTATATATTAACATAACTACTGTTGCACTATTTTTGCGATACCCTGATTATCTTTATCTATCTCGTTCTGTTTCTCTCTCTCTCTCTATGTATATATATATATATATATATATATATATATATATATATATTAATACTTGTTATGGTCTTTTTCGATATATATATATATATATATATATATATATATATATATATATATATATATATATATATACATAACAATTGAACAATGATTTTGGTCATTTTCGTTATGTATATATATATATATATATATATATATATATTTTTTTTTATATGTATTTATATGTATATATATATATATATATATATATATATATATATGTATGTATATATACATACATACATACATACATATAGAAAAATGACCATAACACTTGATCAATATATATATATATATGTATATATATATATATATATATGTATGTGTATGTGTGTGTGTGTGTGTGTGTGTGAGCGTGTGTGTGCGTGCACGCGTGTTTATACACCTGTATCCATCAATTGGTCCATTAATTAGTTAACTTATAATTTCAACCATATTTATGATCAAATTAGTAATGTAATATATATAAATATGTATGTATACCAAATGACTAAGATCTAATGTATCAGATTGTGTTTCTAAAATAGTAAGTCAACTGCGTTAATATAAAAGGATAACTTAAAAGTTAACATTATTATTATTATACAATAACATAATAATGCCTAAATTAATACCCCATAAATTAGTACAAACTAATACTAAAACTATTAATGATTCATAAAATACATTATAATCAGAGTGTCACAAAATACAGTCTCGTTGGAAGTAGCTAATTTAAATGAACGTGTCTTGAGGAGACTTGAATTGTGCTAACGTGTCTGACAAATGTTTTCAGGCGACCTGCCCCTCCTGCACGAAACCGCAAAGTTAGGGCGCTGAACTCGAGCAGCCGTTGTAGGTACCACAACATTGATTATTGACAATTTGTTTACAACTGTGTCACACAACATATATTTTTGAGACAAGCTCCGGTATTTATGGGAACTTCGCGTTATGATCGCTGGTTTTAGCCACAATTGCCGTAATTTATAGTCAGTTTCTAGAGCGGAGATTGTCTTACTTGTATTTGCGGTATAATATGTAATACCATCAACCGAGTTTATAAACAATTTAAGTTTACCCTTGCGGTCTGACAGTTTAAGTTTACCCTTCCGGTCTGACAGTTTAAGTTTACCCTTACGGTGTGACAATGTAAGTTTACCCTTACGGTCTGTCAGTTTAAGTTTACCCTTCCGGTCTGACAGTTTAAGTTGACCCTTATAGTCTGACAATTTAAGTTTACCCTTACGGTCTGACAATGTAAGTTCACCCTTCCGGTCTGACAGTTTAAGTTTACCCTTCCAGTCTGACAGTTTAAGTTTACCCTTCCAGTCTGACAGTTTAAGTTTACCCTTCCAGTCTGACAGTTTAATTTTACCCTTCCAGTCTGACAGTTTAAGTTTACCCTTCACGTCTGACAATGTAAGTTTACCCTTACGGTCTGACAGATTTTCGACGAGACTCAACTAATTTACTCTGCAATATTAAATTGCGTTTTTGTGCAAAGTCCATTACAAAAGAACATGTTGTTTTGACTCAAATAACTAACGAAATGATAAATATGGTTACGTTGGTGTAACGTAGCTGATATTTCTACTTACTTATTAATGGATAATTTAGCAACATGTTTATTGTAAAAGAGCTGCTACATAGTACTGCCATTTGCTTTTCTTTAGATGGAAAAAAAAGAAAAAACAGTAACACTTTTACAGAGAAACCGGCGTATGCTTGTCACTTGATGTACAAGAAACACCAACCTTATTGCGCTGTAATCAACCACAAGAATCACATATTCAACTTGTTTGAAGATAATATTCCTGTTAATTTAGTTGGCGCATGACAATGTGTATTCAAACTTACAATGTAACATCTCAATAAACTCAGCATAAAGCGCACTAATCGATTACATATCTTAATTTGGATCTGAAGACACGCGTATACTATAAACGCTTGTGCCTAAATGCAACACGTTTGTATTATTGCCACCTGTGTAACGTTACAATAAAATGTGTTATTATATTGACATATGTATTGGTTATATTATTTATACTGATATATTGATGCAAATTCTACATTGTGGTATATTAACGAAGCTGTTAAAGACATAGACCTATCGTCAGAATTCCATAATACATAATATAAACACGTAATATGTATTTGCTTAAATAATCCTAACCATACATACCATTAAAGCTACTCGCTAAGTTTGATAGGCAAACTAGTCACGTTATAGCTACTTATTTAATTACACAATTCAGGATAGGATAGCAAGAGGGAGCAGTAACCTACATGAAATGTATTAATGAAGGACACATTTTAAAAGTCAAAATAATGATATACAAATGTAACTGTCAGTTATTTGAAATGGAAAATATACCATAACACACTTGTTCAAAACATTTTTCAAAAGACAACTACGTTAATTGTGCTGACTACATAATTGCATTTATGAAAAAAGTACTGAAAATCATCAATTATTCTTTTTAGGTAGTGGTGGGATGGCAACATCATCTTTAGCAACCATGAACTGGAAAATGTTGGGATGGTGTTTCCTCACCACTTTCGCAAATTTGCATTTCCATCCCTCAACATGGTTCCTTGCTAATTTGTCAGTTTATGTGTAGGTATCCCACTTGTCCGTGGTGATGTCTGAATCAAGCCATGTCTCAACACTGTACTCGTTAAATTTGTTTGCTTGACTTTGTGGAAATTCCTCAGTAGAACACACTTATATCAAAACCATCCACCCCTCATGGATGGAGATGAAATAGTTAATGCTCGTGTTACCTTGTAAAATTCAGAAATATAAAAGTAAGCATAACCGAACTAGTTCAACTGTGAAACTTATTAGTAACTATAACGGGAATAAAGAGTACCTATAACGGGAAGTAGCTATAACGGTAAGGAACCATTGCTAGTACAGATGGAAATGAGGCGTTCATGTTCTTAACAGTTAGCACTGTTAGCCAGTGCAAAGCAGTGCTGAGTGGCCTTCAGACTACATCAAGAGCATGTCCTGCGCAACTGGTGGGTTAGCTGTTAATTGGCTATTTATGGACATGCTGGTGGCTTAATTAAACAAACATAATTAGGCCTACACTGATAACCATCAGTTATTGTTTGTTTGCTTAAAACTAAGGGTGTTTCTGACTGGGAAAAGATGCTGCCTGCTGACTCTTGTGTGAGGACCCAGTTTGGTATCAAAGTAACAGAATGATATATGGAACAAGTCCCAAATAGCTCAGCTGACATCTTGACAGGTCACCTCCTGACATTGCAGACTAGACGGTTCTAAAACCGCTGTCTGTAAAATAATCCTTCTCATATGTCTATTAAGATAAATAAACCATAACATTCTACATTAAATGAAAAGTAAAATTACCTAATGTCATGTTTGTTATACATTAATGCATACTACAGGAACTATAAACACATATTATGATAACCAAATAATTGTGATCATTTTAAATAGTCAGTAGCAGAAATATGGCTAGAAAAAAGTTACAGGAAATGACGCCACAAAATAATGGTGTTGAAACACTAGATCAGCACATTAAAATGGTTTTGACGTTTGACTCACTGACACATCGCACAATGTGGCATGCATAAATAAGATAAACAATTAACTCAAAATCTGACAATGCGTCAACAAGTGTTTAAAGGTCAATGCAGGCAAGGTGTTGCAAACTGATTTAGTAGCTAGGAAGAACATATGGAAACAACTGAGTGGCTACTTGGTAGTATTGGCTAGGTAAAATAATGTTATTGTTTATTTTTACAATTATTTTTATAAATCATGTTTGTCACATTCACATGCACGATAGAGAGGCGCGGGTGGTGTAGTGTTTACCACATCCGCCTGTCACGCCGGCGCCGCGGGTTCGATCCCTGGTACCGGCAGTTGTGATATATTTGATGTACAAAATCTGGCTCTCAACATTGGGGACTGTGTATCCTTCGTGAATCGGATAATCACGTTAATGTCGGTCCCGGATCAATTTGGGACGTAAAAGAACCACTCATGACGACAAGCACCCTGGCAGTGACCATCCTCAGTGCAGCATAGAAAGGGCGGCTTGGCTTAGCCTTAGGCTTAGATGTTCTGAAAAAGGCTAACTAGTTAAATAAGACCTCATATGATTATACGTTGTAACCACAATATATACAAACTAGTCAGTTAATAGAACGTTGTCGAGTGCTGGAAACAACTAGAATTGATTATATGTTCGGTCTTCACTGGGTTTATGCTTGCGCTGGTTACCCTTGCACTTTACTGGGTACATGTTGGACTATCTGGCGATGTCCTGGCTTCACTGGTGGTAGTCTTAGTGATACTGTGAAAGTATGAGTGTTATCTATATTTCTTTGAAGCAGTCCGCATCCAGTACTCATACGCACAAGGCAGTAGGTCAAGCCTAATTGATTTCCCATTCATCAGTTTCATCCATTAATTAATTGACGGCTAATGTTTAACCAGCAGCTTTATTGTCCAACTTTTTGGGTCAGTAAACACCATTACCTGGATCGAAATACTCCCAACTATCAGTAAAATATACTTCGCAGCGTCAAAATAATATCATATGCTCAATTCCTTTTATTCAATTCCAATTTAAATCCAAATATTTCAATTTCAATTCAATATCTTACAGTTACAATTCCCGCGCCAATTCTACAATTGAATTGGAATTGAACAGACCAATTCCAATTAATTTTGAATTGACCCCAGCCCTGTTTGTGCGCTTCCACAGAGTTATACTTTAAAAAAAAAACGTTCATCGCTATGTTACAATTTCTTCTAAACATATTGTATCGATACATTAACAGTTTAGATAGTATCTTACTGAAAAGGCCACTTTAAAGACTGCCTTTCATGACACTGTTAAAAAAAAGAGTTTGCCAGATTGGGGCCAAGTGAATGGGCTGGGGGGCAGTTTGCTTCTACCACGGATTTTAGAAATAGCTGTGTCTTCGTATATTTTGAATGTACAAACAGGAACTGGATATTTTACATAAAAATATATTGTTTTTGTATCTTTCAACACATTACCAGACAGTTTGGACCACATCGCTAGGCACAGCGGACTTTCACCATGACTAACATAATGAGCAACAGGTTCGTTAAGTCTTAAGAGAACCAGTTATGAAATCCCCATTCTGGATTCAACAATATTGTACAACAGTGAACAAAAGGAACGTTGAATATAGTGAAGGTTTGACAAATTAACAACTTATGTAATGTTGCATTATTTTATTTTGTATCATATCATCAAAATATATTTTAAATGAGCAGCAACACTCAAATAAATGTTCACACCAATAGCAGTTCATATACGGATAGGTTGGAACCGGTGAACTATTCGTGTAAAATAAATAGTCCATCATATCGATTTTGTCTTTTTGATATTGTTTATGCCTCACGGACATATCAGCCTGTTCTTAAAAAAAGAGGGCATATACTATCACTTGTATGTATATAACATATAATATACATTTTATTTTCCAGTTTATTAATACCATATATGTATACTATTTTCGGGTTATCTAATCACAGAATGCATTCAATATTTATGGCTAAATCTATTAAATATATTACATGAAATTTAACATGGCAAAAATCGTGTGTCCTGCTTTTGACTAGGCCAATACCAGACAGTGTCACGCAAATATGTGCATGATCATGTGAACTAAGATAGGCTGTAAAAGCGTTAGGTAAGGTATGAGACAATGTTGGATCTAGCTGAAAGTTAAGGTCGCGATTTGTAGAGTGACATAATCGTTAATGATATGTCTTATCCGTACTGCTAGCAGTGCCAGGCAGTGGCATATGCCATATAATTGTGACACAATTAATAACCCGGCTGTAAATGTTAGTTTCAAAATTTCGAAACTGTTTGCCCTAAAAGTACTGATTATTGAGTATTGAGTCTTGCATATATAACACATGTTCACTTATAACCGTCTAACAGTTAGCTGATATTCATAAAATTGCAAATGCCACGCAAATGTCAATGGCTCGGCGATGCGACGTGTCAGCCTCAGGCTTAGCGCATAGTCAACATAGTAAACAGCAGCTCTGGTCGACATGTAAAAAACTGCCACGATAACAGGCGTTTTCTTTGTGTCCGGATGGGCAATGGGTATACAAAGTTCAAAATAATACCATAGTCATTAATGAGATACACCCTAATATATACAAATTTTTTTGTATAAATAAACACAGGCACAGCACAAATTTCACCAACCCTAAGGTTTAACCATCCACAGCCGAATGCGATGCCGATTAAACATATTTTCACGCCGAACATTTTCTGAAGGCATTCATTGGTCGATATAAATGTAAACGCAATTAGAATGCATAGAGAAAAACGCGCTGTTTTTTTGGAGAACATAATATTTGTATGATCCAGTTTCAGAGCCAAACAAACTGCGCAAGTTCTGTTTACGCAGAATACCTAAATAAACAAAATATAATTATTTTGACCATTTTCAGAGAACTAACCATGTAGTTAAAACAAATTAATAATTCAGTTTTGAAATTTTATGCGGGACGTCCTATTACGTGGAAGCTGTTAGTTAGAAGCTGCGGTCGTGGAACGAATACATGGTGACAAATCGCTAAACTATTTCATCAACGGTATGAATTGTATGCATTTACGACAATTGTGTAGGTTCTGCTGGTGTACTTTATTATTGACCCACAGTATCCAAATTATGTAGCTTTACGATAGCAGATACTAAGTAGTAAGTCAGCGTGTTTTGCCGAGTAGACATGGACGCGCACGTGTTGCTTTCAAAATTACGGCAGTTATTTTTTCTTATTAAATAATGCTATCATGATTAAAACGTTTCCCGTTTAATTTATTAATCAAACTTTATTTTAAGTATATAACACTGGGACCCATTGTATTCAAACATAAGATAACTACCCTAACATCTACTTCAAATCAAGTCTGAACATTTCCTTGATTCAAATCTTTTCAGAATTATTGAGTGAAGGTCAGCCAGCGAGGCTCATACCGCATGACTCATGAACATGGAGGGTTGCTCGTTGACCATTCCCGTTTGTGAAATATGTTTTCTCTAAGTTAGCTGTTTATTTCGTAGTGACGTGTTTATTCATATATACGTACTCATAGACATGTTTTAATATGACACCATCTTCTTCGTTTCACTGAGAAATTTGATTGAAAGTAGCATTCAGCGATTCACATTTTTTATCACGTCGTCGTTACATCCGCTAGATGGCAGCATCTCTCAGTGTCCGCGTAACGCGTTCCAGAAATGGCGCAGGTTTTTTGCCGCCGAAGCGACTGCCTGGATCACATGGTCTCGGAAAAAGGCGTATTCCCCGCTATGCATACTGATTATGTTTACTGTTGACATTGATATCGACCAATGAATGCCTTCAGAAGAGGATCAGTGGGAACATTCTATTACATTGCATTCGGCTGTCGATGATTAAGGTTGGTGAACCTTGCGTTGCGTTTATTTAAACAAAATGGTAATATATATTTGCGAGTAACCTAAAATATGAAAAGTGTAACCCACATCTAAGGCATCTTAGCTTTCATATGGCATAAATGTGAATTACGTATGTCAATGTAGAATGCGAGGAAATCCCCCCACAAACGGGCGGTATCAGGACAGTTTGACACGTTGTTCATGTCGCCCAGAGCTGCGGCCTGCGCTGTTCATAATTTATGCGTTCAAGCGCCATTAACATTGCGTGTTTTTTGCAACGACCAACGTCGGCGCCATGTAATCTGTGCCATCCTCATGTTATGACTATCAGTTAAATATTAGAAAGTTATTACTGAATAGTTATTATTGTGTTGCATATATGCAAATCAATACTTTAGGGAAAACAGAACATTCAAAACAGTTAAATTTACGGCGTCAGGGCTGGTCATCACGATTATTTGTGACTGCGTCTTCCATTTTAAACAATACAGTAAAACATTATTAATCTGATCAATCCACATCTTAAACAGTTGATTTTAATTAATTGTGTAAACAGAACTTAGTACATGTTGTTAGTGTGTCAGTGTTACTATTTCATGATAGAAAGTAAAGAACAAAGAAAGTTAATATTTCCACTTTAATATACACCACCAATACCTAATACACAATACCTGTAATTCACATTTTGCCATTTTACCATTTACTTTACAGTTATGTGGACTATCTATTTATTATTAACAATATTTACCATATTGTGTAGTATTTTATGTGAAATAGTTTCGTTATTTGAATTTCATGTAGACACTCTGAAAGTGTAATATTACATTTGTTAACCCATTTCCCGTTCAATTCTTTTTCATGGAGTTAAGTGCTGTAATTTGTCATTTAATATTATGTAATGTTGTATGCAGTACTGACTGTTATGTATTGATTTGAAGGCATTGCTCCTAACAAGGGTCGACTCATCAGCAACTTGGAGAGGTTCACATTGACTATCACAGAGAAATTGTGAACTTGAATGCATATTGTATGGACTTATGCACATTACCTATAGTGAAACCTGTGTGAATGTCAATGGTGGCAATGCTCGCATGGGTAAACTTCTCAAGAACTGACAACATTCTCTTTGATCTCGAGAGAAGTGTCTGACATCGCAGTCACTTCGTATTCGTTGCTCAACTCGAATTTATTTGCAATATCAGTGTTTAAACTTGAAGAACATTGCAGTATGGTCTTGGGAATTGTTGATACTGCTACTACAATGTTTCCATTCTTCAATAAATGGCAGAACTGTGACATCAGCAGAAATCGATGGCGTGACTAGTTATACATAGTCTACACCTGTTGCTCAACTGGAAGTTACGGCAGGGAAATGTACTCATCAATAAAAAGTTAATTTAAATGTAGTGAGCCAAATATAGAAAAACATGGGAATGTAGGTCAACTGTGAAAGTCATGTCAAAGTCGAAAAATAATAAATCACAAGTCAAAGGGTTTATCAAGATTCATGGTGAATTTATGAAATAATTATGCAATAAATTTCAGTATATAGGTCATATGTGAAATATATGTCAAATAATTAGGTCAACTTATAATAACCGTTTAAAGTGTTCATAGAGTTGCTATATTGCCAGTTTTTATATTTAAATGTTAACAAGGCTCATTTCCTAAACAATTACCTAAATTATACCATTAATACCATACTGTGGGTCAAATCTATGTCAGATATAAAATATATGACAACTTTGAAGGTCAAATCAAGGTCACACAACATTTAACTTTCCTGAAGTGTTGACACATTTTTGGTTTCACATGCGTAAGTTAAATAGTTCCAATGTTATTACTGATTTCCAACCTATGTTATTCTGTCATTATGCAGCCTGTGCACAATAAATTGACCAACATCCTATAAATAAAAAAAATGCAGCATTGTAAAGATTTAGCAATTTAATTTCTCCGTAAATATTGAAGATTTCAAACAATTTTATTAACTACATACTAGTATCTATCACATGACACCATTTAAATGATGATATCACATTTTCAATTTTTGTTATTGTTGATATAGACAGTGATTCACCTTTTATCACATCGTTCACGGACAGCCAGTAATCCGCTGGCGGTGAAAATGAATGTGTTGATTATCGTGTTAACACCCATTTCATATCATTGTTAAACCTATCACGTAACCCATATGTCCTCTTTGAAAACATAATTATAATATTATATATCTGGGTTAGCGATATACCTGAATTATTTTGGGCCATATTGGCTAGAAGGAGTCATTTTGTTTTAGCTAAATACAATATTGTTTAGTCACATACTATATATATATATATATATATATATATATATATATATATATATATATATATAAATATATATATATATATATAAATATATATATATATATATATATATATATATATATATATATATATATATATATATATATATAGGTGTAATTCAGTTATAACTGACCTTGAAAATGTGCAAAGATAATCTGCTAATTACGTAATGTTGATGATTATTCATGACTATTAAACTTAAGAAGAAGTGCAATATTTACAACTTGAGACAGCTTACTATATGCCATATATAAAAAAAATCACTAACTTCACAAAACTTCGCGCAAACGTCGCCAGGAGCGCTGTCATGCCGTCTATGGCGCACCGGCTACGCGTAGATTATACTGTCATACCGGTATTATGTTGAAGGGGTCTTTTTGCTAGCAGCGTCGCGTTAAGGTTTAAGGATTTCGGGTAAATTTTGGATTATTAAAATAAAATTACGCTGAATTTTGGTTACGGTTACTTTAGGGTCAGCATAAAACCGAAATGTGTGAAGGTCGTTTATTTAGCGCCGCCTGCGATAAATTACCGATGTTACGGTAAACGCCGTACAAGTTTCGCGCGAGTCTGTTTTTTATATGTTTTTATTCACAGGAATGTAAATTGTTGTATTTGTAAATTGTATAGACTAGTGTGTGTTTACATACATAAGATATGTGAGAATATGCTTGTCGGCTGTAAGACGTTGTTTTCATGGTTACGTCAGGAAGTAAACAACAAGATCGATGCGTTGTGGCCACGAGATGACGCCGCGTTCTTGCAAAACAACCCGATACCGTTCAGTCTTCAGTATTCTAATCAAATTTGAAGCACTGAATATTCGTATTCGATTCGTTTTCGAAATTCCTATTATATTGTATTTCTACGAAATTCCAGATTCGTCCGTTCCGCATTTCATATTTCGTCAAATTGGCGATAACGTGCATTTTTCGTTTGGCCATACTGTACAAACATTAGTGTAGGAAGAATGACGAATGACGAAGGCCTAGCGCGAACCCAGTATCTCATTTTGTTACGCTATTTTCCGTAAAGTAATACAATGAAAATCCCGTAAAAGCCACATACTGCCTAAATTGGTTTATGCTATATGCGCTATGTAAAATCGTAATGTCTAAGACAATGACAACGGGGTCCACTCAATGCTATATCAAACAGTTAAATAATAAATACTGTAATAAGATATTTAAGTAAATAGTTTTTTCTATATGATGTTATACGGTCAATATCAATAATGATTCACTTATTCAAATTCGGCTTGCTGGTCATATATGCAAGTTTCGATGTTGTTGCTAAGGCCTGTGACGGTCTAACACATATTTGGAACTTCTCTCTCTCTCAAATAGACGGGTCCACTTTAACATGCTTCCAAAAAACTCACTTAATTCGCAAGCGAAATCGTTTTTCATGAGGTAGCGACTGTTTTTTTCTTTAACCTACATAGAGTTTAGATCAGCAGTTCGAGCTGTTGGTTAATTGAAAAGAATGTTCTGATCGCGGTAAACGAAAGGGTGTGAAGTTTTGGACGGGCTGCGCGGTAACTCTAAAACAACTGTTTGTGAACCTCGGAACGGGATTACCAGGGGACCAGTGGGCGAGGCAACATTTTGTTTTAGCTAACATCATATCTTCAGTGTGACAATGACCTTGGTATATTCTTCCGAGGATCTTAGGACATGTTTGGGTTTTAAAATGTATTATGAGTCGTGTGTGTGTGTGTGTGTGTGTGTGTGTGTGTGTGTGTGTGTGCGTGTGCGTGTGCGTGTGCGTGTGCGTGTGCGTGTGTATTTTGAATATTATATACGCAGTACAGTCCTAATGTTTGCAGAATAATGCAAACTTTCAGTTTGTTTTGGTGGCATGGTTTTTAAATACATATACACATAAAAATTATGTGTTTGATATGTTATATCAAATTTAAAGATGTATTAAGATGCGTTACGTTGTATCACAGATTATGTTCTCTCTTCTATTTATTTGTTATCCATCTCCTCCTTGTTAGCAGTGCCGCGTGCAAATGTTAATCGGAAGTGATTTGCCTTCTCTCACATATCTGATGTATGCATGGATGTATGTGCATTTGTACGTATGTGTGTGATATGTATATATATATATATATATATATATATATATATATATATATATATATATATATATATATATGCTATAGACAAAAACATCTTTTTAACAACAACCAACGTTGAAGACAAATAATTTCCCGGTCCGAGATAATAAAGTTTTATTTCTAATTGTATTGTTAGATGACAAAATAAAATTATGTAATTTTCATTCTAATATCTGTATTGGTTTTAGGATCAGACGAAATGTTGGTCCCGCTAAGATTCTTGTTTCTTCTGATAGAATTCGTCTTCATACCAGCGACGACAGGTATGGTAACGGGGCATTACATTTTAAATCAATCAAAAACAGGATGAACTTTACATGACAGTCTTCGTCCCACCGAATATATCAGATCTCTTCATCTACCAAAGCAGGCCCAATGGTAGCGCCTCTTAAAACTGCATTGTTATACCATGCCTCGATGTTGAAATCATGAATATATATATATATATATATATATATATATATATATATATATATATATATATATATAATGAATTCCATACTGTTCTCTTTGTTAAACAAATCCACAATACAAATCAAGATATCAACATCATTTTAATATTGCTGAGACGCATTAAAACAAGGTTAGTGATACATATAGTGAGTTATCACACTACCCTGCAGTGCTATCACATAGTTTCTATCTCTAGTGATGTACTCCTATGAACAAATCGCCATCAGCATTTGTCGCTAAAAAATGTACCGATAAACCATCTAGCTCATGGCCTATACGTTAATTATATGTAATGTTTGCATATCTCAATACATGTTTTAAATCCATCCAACACGTGCGACTAATTCAATCACCGGAACCTTCTGCTCTGTTCTTTAATACCACTTATCAAATAGACGCATTGCATGGGCACCTTTCGCTAATCACGCTTTCTTCTTTGATGAAGCGTGTGGCAGCAGTGTAAGTTAGACTTGTAGACGTTTCTATCGCCATCTACTGCTCTGCCAGAGGTGTACCGGCTGAGAAGAACAAGAACTGTAGCCATCTTGGTAGACTACTAGCTTTAAATACTGATAAACAGTCACGTGTATTTAATTTGACGTGAATTTTGTATAACTGTTATTGTGTGTTTATCTAGTTTATGGAAGACACAGCCAATGTCCAGCTGCTTTGTTTATTAGTCAAGCTACGGCGATATGGCGCATGCCACTGTGGTTGCGAAAGCCACCTCTAACCTACGGTCCTCCAGAAAGCTATGTCCTTCATGCAGGTAAGACACATTGTGCTGTGGTATTTTGTATGATGATATTTGTCGAAATTTCTTTGGTTAGAATATGGTCAATTGTAATTAAAGAAATGTCACAATTTGTCATATATATATATATATATATATATATATATATATACATATATATATATATATACATATATATATATATAATTATGAGAGTCAGACTAGTCGTATTACTACTCTGATTTACACTTTGGCATACATATATTTCAATTACATATATATATATATATATATATATATATATATATATATATATATATATATATATGGGTTATGCATATTCCACTCTCTACTGAGATGGTTTGAGAGTTATCTTTCAAACGGGAGACAGTATATAAATAAATAGAATAATACTGTTGCAAAACAAGAGAACATCACATATACACAGTCTATGTTCTGCTTCTTGCTTATCTTACCAAAGGCTTTGCTAAAATGCTTAAAAAAATTACTTGAGAAGATATTCTAGAGTTACATTTACTTTTATGCAAGTACAAAATAAAGGCACTTATTGGGGTTATTTAGTAAATTATGTTTTATTGTATTTTCTTTAGATATTAACATATATACCAGAAGTACAACTATAACAATTGTGTTGGAAGAAATATAATGCGATATTGTATGACATGTTTTAGCGGGAAACAACATATTTGGTATGGCAGTGGACGAATTACGTCGCTATATCTACTACGGAGATCACGGTGGAATCATGCAAGGGGATGTATTCAGTACAAGTAAAACACTTGTCGTCAAAAATGCAGGCAAGTCGAGTGCTACATAATAGCACATCACTCGTGGTCCATTTAGTTAATGTCCCAATGCTATTGTTTGCTCCTGGTGCTCGAAGTATCGCAGACATGTTTCATCTTACAATATGTCACGTGACACGGGGTCCCCGCTGAAGCTCTTTAAGAAGGTCTTGGCACAGTAACGGATGTGTCATTTATCTTCCATGTCTGTCACTCTGCTGTGTTGTCGGGCCACTGCCGTGTGTTGTCGGGCCACTGCCGTGTGTTGTCGGGCCACTGCCGTGTGTTGTCGGGCCACTGCCGTGTTTTGTCGGGCCACTACCGTGTGTTGTCGGACCACTGTCGTGTGTTGTCGTACCACTGTCTTGTGCTGTCGGGGCACTGCCGAGTGTTGTCGGGCCACTGCCGCGAGTGTTGTTGGGACACTGCCGTGTATTGCAGCTTGTCTTGACTATGTCTGAGTCCTTTGGTAGCTAAACTTTTCGAATCACCTCCAGCGTAGTTTCTTGCTGCCAGGATGTACATTCGAATTACGGCGTTCACCTTTTAATAGTGTCCAGGACATGTTACAGATTATTTACTCGTAACCGACGTTAGTTTAAGACTGATGGTTATTTAGGATGTCTAGCAAGAGCGTATAATCGTCATCACCGTGAGTCCAGATCACGAATATATGTTCCAAATATCGTATATTGATTAATGGTAGTGTATTGTTTCGTTAGCTTTCCCCCTATCCAACCATTAAAAGCTTGACTTTGTTGGGGGCAATTTGTTTTCCCTTTGCAGTGGCAAACATGTCGAAGTACCAGCGAGACAGAATAAACAATCGGTATGTTCTAAGGAGAGTTTGCCGAAATGCATATTTTACTAATAATAGAAGGCTTTATGTCGAGGGCCGAAATTTCCACCAAATGCGACTCCTACAAATTACCAACGCTCTCACGGTGTTTATTGGTTATCGATTTACAATTTGTCGATGGTTTCAATTTTCTGTTAATGTCCTCATTGTAACCCGGAGGAATCCAGTTGGATTTTGCTATGGTGTGGAGTGCATTAGTGTAGCGTAGAGGAAACATTGCACTATACAAAAATGTAATATATGCAAGTACCCTAAGTGGCATGGTGACCTAAGTGACCTGTATGACAAACGTGATATTGATACATTTACCCCATACATATTCACAGGAAGATAGAACATATTCAGATAGACAATTATATCATTGTGAATTATCAGAGTAGTACACATATGCGCTATTCCTGGAAGAAGGAACATGTAACATTGCGCACATAATGACCTAAATCGAAGATATATTCACTGATATACGTTTTGTAAGAATCGCATGACTAGGACTCAACTAACGAATAACCGTGAAACCTTCATCAGCCTACGTCATTATCCCGTTTGCATACGGCTCACAGTAAGTAGTTAGAAATAAGTAAAACGATGATTTTTAAACTATATTTTAAATGGCTTTGTTTGGATCACAATCTCTCCGACAGAGGGCGCTATATGCTATGTACCCTAGTTTTATAGTTCACCACATATTCGCCATGAGGCGCTGTATGGTAGTTGCCCTTGCTCTTAATCATGTAGCACCTCCGTGCCCCTCTCCTCCGCGCCGACCGCAGCACAGAACCATTTCACGTTACTACTAAAGATATGTATCTGCGTTACCTCTGATTCAAAGAGAGCGTACACATGTACTGCTGTTTAATGCGTTATTGATGAGATTCATTCACATTAGAATGGTCTAAAGTTTCATTCGGCATACAGTGATGTATTTACGTTATCTGCAGGAACAAGTATTCCGGGCATAGCCGTTGATCCACACGAAGATAAACTCTACTACACGTGCATTGAGGCGTCAACTCTTAATATGGCGTCGCTGAGGACAGGCGAGAAGACGGTCCTCGTTCACCGACCCCGTGGATGGCCTTGGGCTGTGGCTTTAGACCGGAATGCGAGGTAACACTGTATTCTTACAATATATGTGTATGTGTTGTTTGCAAAAACGATTCTGCAACCATTACACAATGGATATGTAAAGGAATCATATGTTATATCAGGTAATGGCCGTTCTCGCGTATTCATGCGTACTGATCTCGCATATACATGATTATCGTTTGATTTTGTCACAGCGTTTCGTAAATTGTGTTGAGATCCCAATCATCGACTATTGACCGGTTGAATGTTATGACGCATGATATTCACATACTTGCATGCACATAGACACGCATGTTTGAAACATCAGATGACAATTCTCAATATATTTGGAATTTACTTTTTAGGTTACTGTTTTACTCTGCATATGGCTATGGCATATTCAAATATCATTTGGACGGTAGTGGCTGGGAGAGACTAAGACCAATAGCAATGAACGTGTACCTCGGAATCGCCATCAATGTGAAACGGAATCAGCTATGCTGGGCGTACTGGTGTAAGTTTCAAACTATTGTCGTGTTGTTGGATGGTATTTGCAATTATGTAACATACCATTGAACCTTTGGATTAGAAGCTGTTAGACCATTGCACTCTAAGAAAATAAACGTACATATGAGGTATGTTTAGTTTCGTGAATGTGTATGTCATTAACATGTTGCTCGGCAGCAAATGTGCATGTTGCAAGTATACCCACCCTATTCTGCAGTTGATACACGATTTAGTCTTTGTTATCTTCTACGGTGCACAAGGGAGTGATTTTAGATTCAAGTTCCCTTAACTCTGCCTCTGGGACGTCGGGACACGGGGCACTGCGTGTTTTATTCACCACCTCCGTATCCCCAAACATCCCACGAACTCTTCCGGTAAAGACGGCTTTTAGATCCGCTGCCCTATCTTGTATTGTTTTCTCGTTGGCATGGTAATGTGTTACGCAATGCAGTTGTCAACTAGTCCCGTCGCGGTCAGCTGGTCACTTGACCGGTCTGGCTCAAATGTACTCAACTATTATCCAGTGTTATGCGAGGTCAACTAACATTATTCAACATCGCGACAACAAAGCAAGATCAATCTCAATGTTTCTTGGAGCCCATGCCCTAATCGGATGTGATATTGTTCCCTGCCCCTTCGACAAAGACAAGGCCTCTGTTGTGAAGACACTGGCACGCAGGTACCTTTCCAGGGTTGTTCGATGTGCTCGGTGAGAGGCGTGCCACACAGGCGGACATTACGGCAGTTCTTTGCGGCACTGTGGGGACAACACACGGGCACCTCGATGACTCTCGCTTGGTATAATCTGTACACCCGCAAGCAGGGGAAACCACTGCGCATCATGTTACTGGCTCCGACGGAAACAAACATTTACCTCCATGTCCGACGTGCTCACCTGCATATGTTGCTTTGAAATGCAGCTGACCAACAGGGCCCTATAGATGTCTCCATTTCGGAGTATGTTTGACCAATAGACGATGTGATAACGTGTCCCAGCATTGACAGTGTTCTACCAGGACCACCGCTTCTGGTGAACGTTATTAGCTGCCGCTGTCGAGCAAAGGAACAGGCATGCAAGGAAGGCAATTGTAGCTGTTACCATGAACAACTCGGCTGCACACTCTTCTGCCCCTGCAACGCAGGTGATGACTGCTGCAACCCATTTACGAAGAAAGAGGAGATATAGAAGAATGAAGACCAGCATGACCATGAATATGATGACGATTACGTAGATCGGGATGAGTTATAAGAACAATACTTAGCATTGGATGGACAATATGTTATTATCTATGTTAATTTGGTGTTACTATGAATGTTTACATTTGGTCATATTAGCCAAAGGCTAGTGTTTCTCTGTTGAGTAATATTAACTATAAATAAAACCGTTGATTAACTGTTTAGTTGCCAGTTACGCGAAGTGGGGAAGTTAAGTCAATGTCAACAATTTTGAACCAAGAATTGATTTTGTACATTTACCTTGACCTTTAATTATGATAGAAATATAATAAATGTATTCCTCGAGTCAAACTTGTATCGAAAAGTGGTACCATACATGATTATAGCATATTATTTCAAACGTTTTACTTCGATCAAGCTTAATTAGCATTAATAATGCTAATAAGCATATTTTCCCCAAAGTTGGCCCAGTGCCAACACAGCTCAACATGTTCCAGATACTGTTCTAACCTAATTATTGTTTTGCATTACTGTTGTTTTCGTAAGATATTTTATGTCGCTTCTGGTAGTAGTGTAATAACGACGGACTGGGGCAATTGGCTTAATATGATACCTTCTATATTTTTTCTAAATGGATGACAATATTAACTTAGACCGAATCCAAACAAATGGAAACTTTGACTTTGCAAATTTATATACTGAAATTAATTATAATGAAGATAATATATATAATGACTCACCCCTTTCTTTAAATCCCAATGAGTGTAACTATTTGACCACGGTTGAATTCTCAAACGCTTTCCAGAGTGATAAAGTTTCTTTATCAATGTTATGCATAAATTGTCGCAGCTTAGAGGCGCACTGGGATTCTGTGCAAGAATTATTTTGCAACTTATCATCAGGTGGCCTCAAACTTGATATGATTGCCTTAACAGAAATATTTAGAATACGGGATTCTCAGCAATACAATATAAATGGATACCACAGTTTACTGTTTAACACTAGATTGCAAAATGACGATGGGCATGGTGGAGTTGGTATATATATTAACGATAGCTTTACATACACTAAACGTGAAGATCTCTCTATATTTATTCCCCACGTTTTTGAATCTATATTTTTTGAAGTTCAAAATAATAAAAATAAACCAATTATAGTAGGTGTAGTATATCGCCCAAATTCAGCTCCTCGTGCAGACATAGATATGTTTATGAGCAAAATAATAGAAATACAGGATAAAATATCAAATGAAAATAAAGTCGCTTATTTGATGGGTGATTACAACATTAATTTGTTAAACTTTGTTACCCACAAAAAACCAAATGACTTCATAGATAATGTAATATCCCAAGGGTTTATACCGTATATTACCAAACCAACACGAATAACGGCAAACTCTGCAACACTTATAGATCACATATATTCAAATCATTCTCACCCTAATCATGAATCGGGAATTCTAATCACTGATATAGCCGATCATTTTGCCATATTTCACATAATATATGGTACACCTCGTCCCCAAAAATCAGCATATAGGCAGGTGCGACAGTTGAACCCAAGAAACATTGCATCCTTTAGAAATCAATTACATATGGCCGATTTCTCAACTGTGTTATCCACAGCTGATGTGGATGAAGCTTATGATAATTTCATGATAATATACAAATCACTGTTCGAAATATCCTACCCAGTTAAACATGTGAAGGTTAAGAAAAAATATATTAAACGAGAACCTTGGATTACTTCGGGTATATTGACTTCGTCCCTAAATAAAGCTAAGTTACTTCGAAAGAAACTAAGTAGAGCTAGCCCAGAAGCGATCAACAAATACAAAGAATATTGTAGAGTTTTTAATAAGGTCAAACGAGGAGCAAAAAGTGCGTATTATACAGAAATGCTAGAAGTACGCAAACATAGCATTAAAGAAACATGGGCTATACTACGTCAAGCAATGCATAAACAAAAAGAATTATTTCAGTTCCCTGAAACCTTCATAATAAATGGACATGAGGAAACACATATGAAACATATCACAGAAGAATTTAATAATTTTTTTGTTGGAATAAGTACAACAATAAGCGATTCAATAGATGTTCCTGTTAAGCAATTCGAAGAACACCTAAAGGGAAACTATCTTATAAACTTGTTCATGCATCCTACGCAAAAAACAGAAATAGAACATATTGTACGTAATTTAAAAACTAAATGCACAGAAGGTGTCGATGGTATATCCACTAAACTGTTACAAGCGACAATACATGAAATAAGCACTCCGCTTGAGCATATCCTAAATCAATCCATTGTCACGGGAACTGTTCCTGAAAACTTGAAAATTGCCAAAGTTGTGCCTGTTTACAAATCAGGTAACACCAAAATGTTTAACAATTATAGACCTATAAGTATCTTACCTGCGATTTCTAAAATAATGGGAAAAATGGTATGCAATAGACTGATGGTGTTTCTAGAAAACTATAACATTTTGTATCAACATCAGTATGGGTTTCGAGCAAAACACTCTACAATTCACCCAATATTGCATTTGCTAAAGGACATTTCAATTGCAAATGATAAAATAACAAAAGACCCTACATTGGCTGTGTTTCTGGACCTTTCAAAGGCATTTGATACAATAGATCATGACATTTTGCTGTATAAATTACATTTCTATGGAATTCGAGGATTAAGTAATAAATGGTTTGCCAGTTACTTATCGAATCGAAAACAGTACACTGAAATACACAAATATAAGTCTTCTAAGAAAAATATAACAAATGGAGTGCCCCAAGGATCCGTACTTGGACCAATCTTATTTCTGATTTATATCAATGATATACTTAATTCTACGTCCTTAAATTTATTGTATTTTGCTGATGACACAACTGTGTACAAATCAGGTCCTCATATTGATACTTTAATTAACAACATAAACCAAGAATTAAAACATTTGTGCGATTACTTGTGTGCTAATAAACTTGCATTGAATGTTAAAAAAACAAATGTTTGCATATTTAGCCCACCCAATAACAAATATCAGGTGAATAACTGTATCAAAATAAACAATGAAAATGTTAGTCATATTGGAAAGGATAACAAAGACGAATCGGTCAAGTTTTTAGGAATACATATTGATAAACACTTAACATGGAAAAAACATATTAATATAATCAGTTCTAAGATATCTAGAGCAATTTTTGCAATTAACAGACTGAAACATTTCTTGCCACACAATGCTTTAAAAACTCTCTATTATACTTTAATTCAAAGTCATTTAACTTATGGTGTACAAGCTTGGGGAAATGGAAGCACAGTAATAAAGTTGCAAACCTTACAAAAACGTGCCTTACGAATAATTAACAACAAAAGATATAGAAGTCACACCGATCCTATTTTTAAATCTGAAAATATACTTAAAATCACTGATATACACAAGTTGCATATCTCATTATTTATGTTTGACTATTACCATAAAACACTGCCTAAATCCTTCGAACATTATATACCAACATATAATCTAGCCACTAACACCAGAATTACCAGACAACATAACCAAATACGTACAGGAAAGCCCAGAACAAATTTTTCTTCTAAGTTACCTTTACATCATTTTACAAAACTATGGAATAACCTTGAATATACTATTCAAAACCTCAAATCCCGACATAAATTCAAATATGTGATATCTAAACAATATCTATCTAGCTACCTTAACCAAGTGCATTGCCTAAATCCCAGATGTGTAGAGTGTAACTAAAATCGTTTATTCAAAAAGACAAACTGTTTGGATTTACAAAGGTTTTTTTATTTTCCCAGTCCGTTGTCAAGTCAGTTGTAAAATAAATCATATCGTCAAATTAATTATATTGAGAACAACGATTTAATATTTTTTCTTGTATACGTATAAATGTGTCTGTATTTTATAAGTTTATGTTTTGGGGTCACAGGAAGACGGCACATTATGTGCCATGTGACCACCACGTAACAACACTTTTTGTTTTTGTTTTGATTGCTAATGTATATGTATCCTTGTTGTTACGAAATAAAATTTGATTGATTGATTGATTGATTGATTGATACTCATGTTAATACATATCAATCAATAAACCTTACAGTAATTATAATTTCTATGTTCACCATTGAAAGGACACAGCTGGCAACTAGCCTATAATAGTAACTATTACTGTTATTATGATACTCCAAACGTTGTGGTTACAGTACGTCGTCAGATACGGTGTTCTGACTATGACGGTCTCAACCAGAAACGATATAAGACACATGGGCATCCTTCTAGTGTACAAGTTGTAGATGATGTCGCGTATTACGTGGAAAGGGAACCATCAAGGTAATAAATGAAATATTTATATATATATATATATTTATATATATATATATATATATATATATATATATATATATATATATATGTGCGTACCATATAACTGTCAGTTAAATTGTTTGAACCTCGTTAGTTTTGTTTTTGTCATACTAATTACTTTACTTTATTCATTCTAACCATCAGTTTATTTGTATATGTCCAGGTTAACAAATTCACGTATTTTCTTAAGTACGCATCAGACAGGCGAATGAGAATTGTGTTATTTATTTTTACGTTAAATTAGTTCTTTAGAGTTGTGGACATTTCCATATTAAATTTGTTTTAGAGTTGAGGACATTTCCATATAGAAATCAGTATCAATTTGCCGTTAATGTATGTCATAAAAGTTGCATTTTGTGTGATGCCTAACATTTCTTACTATTTGTTACGTCAAATGAACCGTGAACAATCGATGTGTTGATACATATCCAGGCATCATTAACACGCCAGAGCACAAAGTAATTCCAAAATGGCGGTTAACTGGAAACCCACGTGTTTTTTTAAATATCAAGGTCGTAACCATAGAAAAATACTCCCGAAGATAGTCGAGAAATACCGACTATTAATCAGCTCCCATTCTTCCAGGCGGAGACAAATTTCCATAACACTCAACCAATGGCTAGATCTAGTCACGAGTCAGCGGTTATCCGTGGTTTCCGTCGCGCTTATTGCCTGATCCGGTCACATCCAGGATTATATTGCTACATTGTGTTCGCGTGCGTCAGCCGTGTTTGTGGTTTCCGTCGATAGTTTTGCTCTCACGTGCCTGTTTCAAGTTGTCTTATTATCATCAAGCAATACCATGCCGTTGGAAAGGCACACGCAGCAAAGTGAACGTGGTAGTGTTCCCTCGTGTAGCAGATACCAGCCCCGGCATGGTATCCTCAATGGAGACATATTGCACAGCATGCGAGGAAGTCCTCAACAAGACATATTCGGCTGACCGTATCGGTGACAGCAAGGCATCCAATGAACCATGCGTTGTCACATAATCTGTCCTCAAGGCAACTATGTACATGTGCGTTGGTTATGAGGAAGTTGTGTCGCTACCTTGACAGCCCCGTGATGCACATAAAGACGTACATGAAACACTCAAAGAAGATGACAACTGTGAACATGCAGGTCGTCAACAGTATGGTGTGTGACACCAACATCATGAGACGGATCTACAACAAGTTCGACCCCTCGATCGACGAATCCAGTATCATCGACAGGACGGTTAGCTTCGACGTTTCATGGGTCGTACGCCTTCTTGTGGCGTCGGATGCGTCATCGAGGTGATGACTGGCCTCGTCGTCAATTTTGGCATCCTTTCTCTGTATTGGCACAGCTGTGCTTGTTCGATCACACGCTATGGAGGCAGACAGACGAGGTAGTTGAAGGTTTGGCAGAAGGTGCACAAAAGCTGTAATTACAGGGGTAGTTCCGGCGGCATGGAAGTGGAGTAAGCAGAAACGTTGTGGGGGCGTTCATTCTGCACCCGATCACGAACCTGCAAAAGTTATATTGGAATGCAATCTGTAACCATTCTGATGATATTGATGCCACGTTCTTCCCTGTCTTATGATATGATATTTCGATAGTTCTTAAGGAAATATGGAAATATATGTATATATATATATATATATATATATATATATATATATATATATATATATATATATATATATATTTCCACAATATTTGAATGCCAGATATATTCACTTAGCAAACTTAATTTTACAATTTCGTAAGCATGGTGTGGGTAGTTCAACATGTGCATATATTTGTGTGTGTTTTATCGGCGCAGGCAGGCAGGCAGGCAGGCAGGCAGGCAGGCAGGCAGGCAGGCAGGCAGGCAGGCAGGCAGGCAGGCAGGCAGGCAGGCAGGCAGGCAGGCAGGCAGGCAGGCAGGCAGGCAGGCAGGCAGGCAGGCAGGCAGGCAGGCAGGAAGGCAGGCAGGCAGGCAGGCAGGCAGGCAGGCAGGCAGGCAGGCAGGCAGGCATGTTAATGAACAGGCAGGCAGGCAGGCAGGCAGGCAGGCAGGCAGGCAGGCAGGCAGGCAGGCAGGCAGGCAGGCAGGCAGGCAGGCAGGCAGGCAGGCAGGCAGGCAGGCAGGCAGGCAGGCAGGCAGGCAGGCAGGCTAATAAACGGGCCGGCAGGCAGGCTAATAAACAGGCAGGCAGGCAGGCAGGCAGGCAGGCAGGCAGGCAGGCAGGCAGGCAGGCAGGCAGGCAGGCGGGCGGGCGGGCGGGCGGGCGGACGGGCGGGCGGGCGGGCGGGCGGGCGGGCGGGCGGGCGGGCATACATAAGGACAGACGGACATGCGGGCAGGCATATGACATATAACTAATATATGACTATTACATGCACGATTATGGATAAAACCAACTGTCAATTTGTCCATAGAAAATAACTATTTGTTCACGTGTACCTGTTTTCCAGAGTTGCTTCTCTAGAACTGAAGGATGGAGGTCTTCTCAAGTATTACTACACCAGGAAATTCGGCAGTGGGAAACGATTGAATGGCATCGCTGTCTTCCTGGGACGGAACAACGGAAATAACTGCGGAGCTCGAAGAACACTTGACCCTTCCTTGGGCGACAATAATCGTGGGTCTAATAATTTAATTTGTTTTCCATTTAGCCCTACACGGGAGGTTATAAAATAAGCCTAGCTTAATTACCCCTGGGGACGGTATCACTAACATTACCAACACCGACTTTGATCCATACAATCAACAGTTGTCCTTAACTAGGTCGGTAAGAGAAGTAATCGGTATATCCGAAGAGAGAAGAACAGACGAATTCACTACCTTACAAAGCGTCCTTTTGGACCAGAACACCAGTATGATGATCCTCTCGCCGGTATGTCGAACACAAGGATTCCGGTGCTAACATCAGTTTGAAGTTATGAAATAACTAGTGGGTAAATGCTTCAAGTATGAAGCAGGACTGGGGTAATATGAACGGGAGTGGCACTACTACAGGGTAAATGCTTCGCAGCTAAAACACGTTTGAGACTCGAGTTAAAGTAAGGAGACAAGCCCCCCTCGCCCCCTAGCCCCTCCCCCCCGCCCACCCCCCTTCCCCGTTCATTCATATTTCCGGCTGAAATTGCGCCACTGCAGAACGTTCCTCACCACCGACGGTCACATCGCATGTCGAATATTCCTTGGGAACCCTCGACTCAGTGACAGGTAACAGAGACTTTTGCCAGCTGGCTCCGCGAACTATTTATCTCCGTGGCGAGATCGCATAATTTTGATTTGGGGTGGAAAATAGGCAAACATGCGGCACAATGGGGGGGGGGGGGCATTCAACCACTGGTGACGGACTGGGCTCAAATTCTGATTGGTGGTAGGACGAACACGGAGCCAAGCCTGCCACGGACAGCATGCCATCGCACATTTCAGCCGGCAATATGAATGAACGGGGAAGGGAGGTGGGCGGGGGGAGGGGGTAGGGGGCGAGGGGGGCTTGTCTCCTTACTTTAACCCGAGTCTCAAACGTGTTTTAGCTGCGAAGCATTTACCCTGAAGTAGTGTCACTATCATTCATGTTACCCCAGTCCTGCTTCATCCTTAAAGCATTTACCCACTAGTTTTATTGCTTTACCCGCGAAGCAAACATATTTTTCCCGCTGATCATCTTCTGAAGGCTTGGTCGATATTAATGTTAGCAGTAAACAAAATGAGTATGCATAGCGAGAAACACGCCGTTTTCCGAGACCGCTTCGGCGGCAAAAAGCCTGCGCCATTTCTGGAACGCGTTATGCGGATAGAAAATGGTGGCGCCACACTACGGAGTTTTCAGGATGTTAGCCAACACGCGCCACCAGGGAGCGCCACCAAGGGCACCTCGGATAGCCAATCCATTTGTTGAAAAGGGGGCGGTGGGTAGAGCAATTGCATTTCTGAATGGCGACAGTTTGAAACATCGAAAACTCGAGTTGAGGAACGAAAATAAAAAAAACGACGGATTTGTTAGTTTGAGGCTTGCTCTGGGCTTTCCAAAAATGGCATAGCCCTTGTTTGTAGTTATTCCCAATCGCTGCCGTAATTCGGATTCGCAATAGGGGTCAGGTATTTCTATTCCATTCATATTAGGAAGGGCACTGCCGTGCCCATTCCTGATATTTTGAACCATAAATCCAAGATGGCTGCCATCCAGGAGAGTGAAAATATAGCTTTTGAACGTAGCATGTGGCATTTGGAGTTTGAATGTATACAGTATGTAAAGAAGAATACAAACAATAACTATAATATTTTCATTAAAAACATTTTAACTTCAAAACTCATTCTACCTTTCGAATGTTTTACTAACACCTAACATTATTGTCCTTTGAATTATGATAACTGATCGTCTTTAGCATAGCATATCTGCTGAGAGTAGTGGAAATATTAGGTTTACATAAAAATTGGATCTACGATATTTCAAGATCGCCTCCAGCATAACATATATGCTGAGAGTAATGGAAATATTAGGTTTAAATCTAAATTTTAACTGCGAAGTTGCGAGTGTGTTTCGTTCCTTTGATAATATGACAACATCAAACAGTTTGGGAACAACGCTACCAAGAGCAATAATTCTTACATTGTGGGATATACAGGCTAATTGTCCTTAGGCGTAGGAAACAAAGATTTTTCTAAAATTGAATTGGGGTTGAAACCATGTATTAAAAACATATTTTCAGGCCATGTATTACGTGGTCACAGTTGTGACGCTTTTCCCCATCTGACTTTCCCTGCTTCAGTCGCTTGAACGCAGGAATTTATTTCTGAACACAAGTCGCTGTTACTATAATTATGTGCTAATTGCTTTGGCCATCTTTGTGGTATGAATTCTACCCTCCTCCCTCATAATAACGGATCTGTCGAGGTATTGATACATGCCTCACTCACCTTTACCGTTGCTCGCCACTGTGGATGCCAGAATAACTCTTCTTGTGTAAAGTGTTAAACTTTTTATTCGATATTGAAAATTTGCTTGAAATGCTTCCACCAGCATTTGAATTACTTTAGCATTTAGTATATGTGGTAGATAAGCATGTTGATGATTTTTTGCACATATTTAATGTCATAAATATAGACATTTGAACATTTGTCACAACAAATTTAACCTCGTCTTATTGTAAGTGGTGCATTTCCTCAAATTGATGTTGATTGCCGTTAAGTAGGTATAGAAATGTGATTGTTGAGACGAATTATGTCTAAGAGAGATTATGTGATTTTTGTTTGATTCCATAACAGGTAAGAAATATAAGGCATGTAAGTCAAATCCATGCAAACATGACAGTGTTTGCAGAAATACCGATACTGGTTACAAATGCAAATGGAAGAGGAGGATATATAAAGCAAGCTTTCACCAGAGTGAGTAATATATATATATATATATATATATATATATATATATATATATATATATATATATATATATATATATATATATATATATGAATGTATGTATATAAATACTTTTTAATTTTTAACATAAATAATTACTTGATTAGGGTTATGTATAATTGCTTTGCAATAGTAAATGGCCAAATGTGGATTTGCTGGGCCAATTCGTTGTACACAGTAAATCTGTAAGATAGTCATCATGTCTCGCATATAACTGAATTAATATTTACTTATTATTATATATATTTTTAAAGTGGGTAACTTACTTTTCAAACGGTGTTTATTTACATGAATTACTTGCATATTTTTTACACAATCACATTCTGTTTTTCGACAATTTTACCTAAATCTAACTAATAACCTTATTTTTTTTAGAATATCTATTCATGTTTAAACTTATTTGATATGTTCTAGGCTACTTAGATGTGGTAATGCATGTGCCAATTGTGTTTGGGTTTTTACCTGAAATAAATGTATACGTATTCGTCTACACATCATCAGATCACCCATATATATATATATATATATATATATATATATATATATATATATATATATATATATATATATATATATATATATATATATACATATATTCATGCCTCACTATCATCTAATCTGTACAATCAGCAGTGGATGCACTGAAATGGATATCAAACTAGATTGTAAACATATATATATATATATGTGTGTAACGTACATTTTTAGAGCACGTATAGTGTTTGTTTTGTGCTCTAGTTTATGAGTTTAAAACAATCGTTGTTTTCGACGGCAATTCATGGCATGTATACTTTCGGAAATTTGAGTAATTGCAGATTACGTGTGCATAAATACATCCATGTATATATATATATATATATATATATATATATATATATATATATACGTACGTACGTACGTGCGTATATATATATATATATATATATATATATAACTGAACAAAGAACTGTGCACACATATATGGACGGTTCTATGTTAAGTTGTATAGTGGTATATATATATATATATATATTATATATGTGTGTGCGAATATTGTTTTCGACAGACATGGGGACAAATTTCGCACGCGAAGGTGTATCTATTGCGAACTCAGGCAAGGTTGAAAGTACGAAAGCCATAGATGGACATCTCAGAAGTTGTACACTTCCGAGATGTACAAATATCAGAAGTTGTTCCTATAACACTGGTGACGACATTCATTGGTGGAGGGTAAATTTCAAGAAAATTATTTTGGTGCGCGAGGTTGTTATAGCCAATGCTAAGAGTCCTAAACGTGGTACGTATTCGGTACATTATTTGTTCTGTTCCCAATAAATGCACTAATTACACCTACACACATGCGTCTGGAAATAGGAACAACTCTTCGATAACTCAAAACATTCTACCAATTCAACTATGACATGATGACCTATATGTTTTTGCGATAACACTGCATTTATCACTTCGTATGATGTGTATTTTGTAAGGCATTTCATTTTCCGTGTGTTCTTGTAATATATTTGGTAAATAATTCATGTAAAATAATATTGTATTCATTTTGACTAAATGTTTCAACAGTGAGAATAACCGTTTCAACTATGACATGATGACCTATATGTTATTGCGGTGACACTGCATTTATCACTTCGTATGATATGTATTTTGTAAGGCATTTAATTCTTCATGCGTTCTTTTAATATATTTGGTTAATAATTCATGTACAATAATATTGTGTTCATTTTAACTAAATGTTTCAACAGTGAAAATAACCGTTTCAACTATGACATGATGACCTATATGTTATTGCGGTGACACTGCATTTATCACTTCGTATGATGTGTATTTTGTAAGGCATTTAATTATTCGTGCGTTCTTTTAATATATTTGGTTAATCATTCATGTAAAATAATATTGTATTCATTTTAACTAAATGTTTCAACAGTGAGAATAACCGTTGGTCCGTATAATAAAATGCTACAAGACATCACACCACTTTGGAAGTGTGGATCGACCGACAATCATTTGAGTGGTTCGAAGATACATTCCTTCACTTGTGACCGAGATGCCAAAGGCTCTGCATTGAATATCAGAATGAATAAGAGAAAGCTTGCACTCGATCTTTGCGAAGTCTTAGTTTTTGGAAAAGGTAAGACTTGGTAAACAAACTATTATGTTAGTTACTTTAAGATAAAGACTTTACATAACTGCATATAGTACATATTCATACATTAAAGATCTCCTTGCTAACGATTGTTGCCTGCTGCTATAAGGGACAGCCATTTAGTGACAACAATAATACAAGATCGAAATAACTCGCATAAACACACGCGCGCTCGCACTGGCAAATGTGTATCAAAGAACGTACATGATCACAAGCAACAGGCAATGAAATAAGCTAAGTGTATAAGTATCATCGCACCGTTTTTTTTTATTGATGAGTTGTTACATGTATAAGTGTCATAACATTTTCGACCGTTTTCTCATTGATTTGTTTTTGTTATGAAGTACTTGCTAGAAACTGGGCATGGAAGGGGATTGCCACGCAATCTTCCACTAGAGATCATAATGATCCTCAAAGGGCCATTGATGAAAATGAAGATGATAATATGAAGCGCCACAGCTGTTCACTCACGTATCGTCAAAACAAACCATGGTGGAGAGTCTCTTTCGTCGACATCATTCATGTGTATGAAGTTGGAATTCAGACTAGTGGTAATGGTAAGTCGTTAACCGATGAAGTGTTTCCTCATGGTGGAAAGTCACTTTCGTGGACACAATTCATGTGTATGAAGTTGCAATTGTAACTCGCGCTCATTGTTCGTGTAAGTCGTTAAACGATGTTGTGTTTCCTCATTATAGTCCTACTCTCGCCAGAGAACGAACAAACACGTGTGATACTAACTCGAGTACAACATGCGGCTTGATATAATGGCGATCTCCTTGTGATCAGCATATTTAGTGGGTGAATTTCTAACACTCTAAACTGTTAGCAAAGCAAAACATTTATTTGAGTGGTTTGGGACAAGTAATAATGGAAATGCAGACATAAAGAAACTTCATTTTCAGCTGTGTTTAGCAGGTTTGGGTGAGGTGAAGTATTTACGAAAAACACAAAAACAAAATCCAAAAAGAAAGGATTTAGTTTTCTTTACAACTACCCGTTCTATCTGTAATGCGGGACGTGTTTTCGCTTTTCCGGATATTCATTTTTTTTTAAAGCGCTGTTCGCAATGCTATCTGCGTCGCGATTCGTTGCTGGAAGTAAATATGCGCCACGTGCATGTGACAGTGCGACCTTGACACTGCATGCAAATGTAGTTCAACAGTTTAATCAGTGCAGTACTGTAGTAATACAATAACAAATGACATCGATCCTCACAAGCCTGCATGCGTATTGCGTGGATCGCTCGTAACATACAATAATCATGATACATGATATTTATGACATTCCTATATCCATACAAGACATACGTGAATATATTATAGAATTTATATATATATATATACGAAATTTCATACATACCTGTATGAACACAATAAATATATTGCAATTAATTACATTTACAGTATTTGTCAATATTACGTTCACAGTTGACCTTGTCGTGGAAATTGATTGAATTCCACAATAATGTACAATCCGTCTCGGGCATGATGACATACAACCTCCTGTGGCTTCAATTATATAAAATCAAGTTGTGCAGTTATTAGTTATTTAGAAATGTGTTATAGTGTTGAACATGACTGCATTTCTTCACAGTTGAAGTAAGTTAACATGAAAGGGAAATATATTGAAATTTATAGTCATCATTAAATTTATAAAGTGACACCATTGTGAAGTATTTTGTTGTCGCCAAATTACGCGCTAATAATTGTCTAAGTATTTGTGTCATATGTTGAACATGTAATGTTGTTAACTATAATACATGTATACCAGGTGGGCCTCTACAACATTAGACAACATGTATTGCAGGTTATAATCTACCCTCCTTCAGTATCACAGTTGGTCCATATCTTGGAAAGTACAAGAGATGTGGCTCTTATGTCAATCCCCGCATGTTGACCTATACCACGAGATCATACTCTTGTGGCGACGAGACTTATGGAACATCAGTGGAGATCAAAGCGCAAGGATACAATGATAATATCAATTTTTGCGAAGTGTTCGTTTATGGTAGAGGTATGGTTGAGTTGTTTATATGTCATTATGATTTGTATAACATGTCAATTAAAACAATTCAACATTTGCACATATTACACATTCATAGCAAGAAACCGATCACTTAGAAATGCATTAAGAGAAACCCCTAGACCATTCCTGAGCTACATATCTCGTGATAACAAATTAAACAAAATGAAGGTGGTATCTCAAAACCTGAGCTAGTAAGAGTGTCTCAAGCGATGCGCGAAAACCCAAACTATGTTTTTATTTCGGAAAAATGACAACACCTAAAACACTGTACGTTCACTTATTCCCACACGTATTATACACAGCGGTCGTTCTACCACAAACAGATACGCTCAGTGTGTTCCAATATCATAGGGATTGCCTTTTTGTTACTCTATTTTCTTTGATGCCGTTTCAAACCGAATAACGAGAACGTACATATCAACTTCATGGTAGCTGGTGTCTTGCTTTTTAACAGCTGAGCAACAAGACTTAATAATTTACATTATTGTTTTCCCAAACATTCTGCCTCCCACTATGGCTCGATTGTAAAGTGTACAGGTCTTTAGCACATTTATGATGATGATGACATCGGATCGTTGCATTACTCTAAATCTTAGTGGAAACCACTGAAAATGGAACATGCTGTTGTCTGAAAACTGACATTCACAAAAGAAAGTACTTCTGACCATGTGCATCTTTATTTTATAGATTGTGTTTAATCCGTGCACATGTGAGTGCTTGTTTGTTCCTCCTATGCGTGTTTAACTAATACATACTTGTGTTTACAGTCGACGACTGATGTGGCGCTGGCCGCCTGAGGAAACAGAAAAATGGATGACTTGGAACCTTTCAGTGCAGTTGCGCTTTTTCGTTTTGTTGAACATGGAACCTTTCAGTGCAGTTGCGCTTTTTCTTTTTTTGGAACTTGGAAACTTTCAGTGCAGTTGCGCTTTTCGTTTTGTTGAACTTGTACGTTAAATCAGGTGGTTTTAATAAACTGTAACATTTCGTCTTGTGTCATGGTCATGGTCATTGCTTTATTTCTGTCTGTCTGTCTGTCTGTATGTCTGTCTGTCTGTATGTCTGTCTGTATGTCTGTCTGTCTGTATGTCTGTCTGTCTGTCTGTCTGTCTGTCTGTCTGTCTGTCTGTCTGTCTGTCTGTCTGTCTGTCTGTCTGTCTGTCTGTCTGTCTGTCTGTCTGTCTGTCTGTCTGTCTGTCTGTCTGTCTGTCTGTCTGTCTGTCTGTCTGTCTGTCTGTCTGTCTGTCTGTCTGTCTGTCTGTCTGTCTGTCTGTCTGTCTGTCTGTCTGTCTGTCTGTCTGTCTGTCTGTCTGTCTGTCTGTCTGTCTGTCTGTCTGTCTGTCTGTCTGTCTGTCTGTCTGTCTGTCTGTCTGTCTGTCTGTCTGTCTGTTTGTCTGTCTGTCTGTCTGTCTTCCCCTACGCAAGTCGAAAGATTACTCCCCGAATAATATATAATAGAAACAGTATACACATTCACGGTAATGCCCATGGTTATAAACATCCACGGGTATGCAAATGATATAGTTCATTATAGTATTTTTGTTACATAAATTTGTTAACCCTTTAGCACGCAGCCGATTTTAACTTGAAGCAGGTGGCTCCTCAAATATTCGACCTATATGTTTAAAAATATTGCTTGCGCCATTGTCTTTGCTCTTGCTCCTTTATTATCCAATTCTCGCAATTGCATGTTGTAGATAATAACAATACCTACACAGTGGTGTCAAAACTGTTGTATTAACTTTAAAATATGTTGATTATATCATGGTTGACACTGACATTTTGAAACTGTTGGTAAAATAAATACTTTGTTGCTGTGTAACTTTTTATGCTTGGATTCCTACTGCTACAAGTTGAGTTTATTTAAAATTACTTTAAATTATCTACACACTAGTATAACACTTGTTACAATATATTACACATATTAGCTGTACACGTGGCCAACTCCTGGGTGGACGACATTTTAAAATGTCCACAAACTATTGTCAATATTGTTGAGAACTGAAGTATCCAAAATAGTCACAATTTAATGTTATATGTCTAGATAGGTGTCGCATTTATTGCATCTCTTAATCACTAGCTGCAACCACGTAAACCGAATTCAAACGCTGTGATGTATTCTCTGGCCAGCTATGGCCGACCTGAGGAGATTATTGGTGACCGTCAATGTTCGACTTGAGTGCTAATCGGTTAATACATTGTACACCAAATAAAACACCCAAACAACCACATATTGAGCGCGCGCATATGTATATAGACGACCTTTCTTTGACAATCTATATTCAGGAAGTAATCTTTCGACTTGCGAATATAATATATATGTAGGACTTCGACTAAGGAGCGCCACTATTTTTCTGTACGTGGCCATCCTCTCCATCTCTCTCCCGGTGTATCCTGACTCTTGCTTGCCTTTATGTGTATCGTCGCTGTCTGGTGTTATGTGACCTACAATCACACACCCACACCCAACCCAACCCAACCCCCCCCCCCCACACACACACATATATATATATATATATATATACATACATATATTCATTATATTGCTTTTGTGACATCACTTTTGTATATAAAATAATAAATCTCACACAAACCCACGTTTTGAGTGCGCTACATTTATGCAGGATCCCGAACACAGAGGTTGGGCCGAATTCACCGTCCCTAGACTTCCGCTGTTTGCGTGCAATGGGCCGACCAGCCTGACCAGGTCGGAGTGGGCCGGATCGTCCGTCGCGGTGGGCCGAGTCCGTTTTTGACCAAATCATCCCGGACACCAAGATCTTACCGCCAGTCCGGTGAATAGGTGCCCAAGATTGAGTAATGACAACATATCAAGGTTTTTTTATGATGTTGCAGTTTCTATGTTGATGCATTTGTTTCGTATACTTTTGTCCGGTTTGCGAAGAGTTACTTAAAATTGCATACGATCAATTTAAACATCACGGTTTGTTATCACTGTCACGGATTATAGCGCAGTGAAATCACATGTTTGCGTTTGTTTTGTTGGTTATGTCATATATACCTGTCCAAAAGCTATTTTTATTTGTCCATAGTTACACATCACTTCTGGTATGTAGCGCCAAAGATGAATTGGCTGTATCATGTATGTTAAAAATAGTCAACAGCCGCCCAACGGTAACCTCTCCCACTTTGACTTTATCAGGGATCACTCATTGCGCAGGCGTTTCAAACCTGTGTTTTCCTACAAACGGCTGTTGTTCTCCAGCAATATACTATATTGCATCATTCTTGCATTGTGCCATCTGGACATGTATGGATTAGTGTACACAACTAACCAGATCGAAACGATTCGCTTCATCGACCAGAGCTGTATGTTCATTAACATAATATATTCAATATGGCCGACGAACCTGGTATGACGTATACATTCGCGCGCACAAAATGTTTAGCGCACCTTTATGCGGGTCACGTGAGACAACAAACATAAAGTATGACGTAGGCGTAACAGTCTTTCATTGTTTCAAATACAGCCGTGAAACGAATATGTGAAGAAGCCGGTTCGGTGAAATAGATCAGCAAAGGTAAGCATTATGTATGCACCAGCGATAATATAATGAAGGTTATGGTGGTGTATTCGTTTATCTTTGTTATTGATACACTCACACTACACCGATTATGCAATGTTAAGATAGCCAAACAAACGTATTCACCAGGTTTATTTGTGAAGACAACATGGTCTCGTGGAAGAGCTTGGCTAAATAAAATATTACAATCAACATTAAGGCTGTTCATTTTATAATTCAGTAATTTATTAATATTAAAACATTGCTCGCTGAATTGATTGCACGTGATATAATTGTATGTATACAGCGCTGCCATAAATTATATTCATACAGGATATATATCGTAAACACTATAATATATTGCAAAACCTATAAAATGTGTTTTGATGACGTTGACGTAATTGATAATATAATATTGTGTAATCCATATGACATTGCAATATATATATATATATATATATATATATATATATATATATATATATATATATAGAGAGAGAGAGAGAGAGAGAGAGACAGACAGACAAAGAGAGAGAGAGAGAGAGAGAGACAGACAGACAGACAGACAGACAGACAGACAGACAGACAGACAGAGAGAGAGAGAGCACTTGTTTATGCGATTGTAACTAAATAAACACTAAAACAATCCCGTAATTCATAAAAGACACATGCAGCAAGACATAATTACAATGTAAGTATCGCGCTCGAAAACGGGGCACTTGGGGGCAGCATGTATTTTTGTTATGCTAATATGTAGGCCTTTAAGCTCGTTTTGTTTGTTTTAATGACAAGCAATATGCCTGTCTCACACAATAGGTGTCTCTAGTCATCGCAGACTGCACAACAATGATACATTTCTGTATAATATGTAATTCATCACAGTTAGCAATATTAATGGACATTATGCTGCTTTTATACAGTATGCTTTTTTCTTATAAGCTGTTGCTGTCACCACGTCGCACACACTGTAGGCAAATGTTGCAAAATAAAACAAGACTTACATCTAAAGTGAACAGTCAGATGTGGACCCGATTTTATGTGACATTGATATGACTTGGCTTGACCTAAATAACTGACCTGTGGGTCATTCCGAGTGAACGCAACCAGTATTCCAGAAATTGGTTGCTGTCATCGTTTAGATTTTTGAATAGATCAGTATGGTGAGAGCATTTGGCAAGATAAGTAAGAATCAAACATTTGAGCGTTCTAGCTTAACATGTTTTCAAGTTACGGCAGGTTGAAATTTGGGACTTGACCCTTCCTTTAATTGATTTAACGTTATACTTTAATACAAAATGGGTTTAATTCGAATATATGTTATTTTGATGATACGTATCAGCTGTGAAGAAGACTGACACATATAATCATGCTTACCCATCTTCCAAATACTCTCATATGCTCATATCACTCATTTCCTCAGAATAAAAGTGATTGCATTTTGATTTACCATCCATTCACGTTTCTTTCAACAATTTACTATTTCTCGTGCTAGCAGGCGATATGTTTTGTACATTAAGATTATCATGAATAAAATATTGGTTAGGTTTTTGGTATGAATTTGTCCTATCAATGTTCAAAAACAAAGTGTATATTTTTTGTCCATGTTTTGAACCCCAACATTTCAAGTAGCCCACAAATTGCTTCATTTGTTGGCATAGTTACATCATTCTGAATATTGGTACCTAAACAAATGGTCAAGTACAAAACGATGTGAATTGTCGCCTATAAAACGTTATCATATGAGCAGTTATTGATTATATGGGCACTTGGAGACAGCAAGACAATGTTGTCTATGTTACAATATAAGACTTGAAGTAATTTGGTTGTTATCCTGACAACCTAACATGTCTATGTTTGGGCAATCTATAATAATGGATTCATTTATGGTATTGTAGCCCGTATATATACAATCCCATTTTCTAAAATCATAGCATTGCAATACTAACATACTTGTCATTGGAAATAACACAACATTTACTGCAATGCATTTACTGGTGGGACATTTAGTTCATTCCTTTAGTTTTTAACACTGTGTTAGGCCAAAACAAACGGTTTTGTACGTAATGCATTCGTTCTGTACACAACTGGTTTCATAACCGAAACATACCGAATTAATTACAAATCTTACAAATAATTAACCGGAATGTGATGATCGGTGTGCGTTATTATATTACAAGCATGTACGTTTTAGGAGTTCATAGATTTATTGTCAAATATAACGCTAATGTGTTGAAGAACAAGTGGCCAGTACTATCACAGTGTTAATAACTTGTGTTTGTTGTTTGCGTGTGCGCCTGCGTGTGCGTGTGTGTGTGTTTGTGTGTGTGTGTGTGTGTGTGTGTGTGTGTGTGTGTGTGTGTGTGTGTGCACGTATCTGGAAGAAAGAAATATAAACAATCGTGACTTTTGAGTACTTTTATGATCATGCTTGTTTGGCTTCAGAAAAAGTCGTGGTCGATTATGCCGGACACAGTATCAAACAACTAACAACGCCATGTATCGCATGAGTAAGAAGATCGTGATTGGATTGTCCCTGTCTTTCCTGGCTGGCGTGTTTATGGGTGCACACATTTCAAGGACAAACCAGCCGGCAACACTCGTGAAAAAACGACAGGTGACGTGGGAAAGCATCTTTGACGAACCCCTGAATCCAGACAGGACAAATTGTCTCAAACTCTTCGACAAACCAAAGTTAGACAAAGACTTCTACTCCCCGAATTACCTCCAGCATCGCCAACAGTTAGATGCGAGACTCAAGATTTTAACTGGCCCTGGAGTGCTACACCATGTTAGACCTGAAGTCATAGAAGGCAACAGCGGTCTATATACGTACCAGTCTCGCCTGTACCACTGGCTGGCCGGTCGACCGTGGGTGAACACTGTGTGCGAGACAGGCTTCAATGCCGGACACAGCACATTGCAATGGCTGACCGGAAGTGACTACGCGAAGGTGTATTCGTTCGACATCGTCTCGCACTATTACACTCGTCCCATGGCCGACTACTTAAACCGCACCTTTCCGGGTCGCCTTCATATAACCTTTGGCGATTCCCTCGAGACCCTGCCGCGGTTTGCAGCAGGACATTCTGAGGTCAAATGTGACATCATCTTGGTTGATGGCGGACACAGATACAGTGTCGCTATGGGAGATCTAAGGAACTTCCGAAAACTCGCTAATGTTGACAGAAATGTGCTCATACTAGACGACACAAACACGCAGCCAATCTCGACTGCGTGGAATGAAGCTCAGGCGGAAGGTTTCACAGTCCAAATATTCGCTTGCACGGACAAACGCAAAAATAACCGGAGTTTCGTTGTCGGATACTATGTGTAGTTTGACCTGATCTACTGTGACGTGAGCTGGTGCACGTGAGCTGGTGCACGTGAGCTGGTGCACGTGAGCTGGTGCACGTGAGCTGCTGCACGTGAGCTGGTGCACTCTGGTATTCGTCAGTTTTAAATTTGACAGAGCTTTCCGCCGGCAGATCCAATAACATTCTATCTCGCTCCCCCATATGATTCACTAACTCGGACGTCTCGTCGAATTAGATCCATTATAAACAAATACCTACAGCGCATGAACAATATCTTATAAGTGTGACAAGAGAGAACGTTGAACACATTTTAGTTCGAGGACAGGCTATGTCGCAACAGTAAAGTAAAATATTAATACATTCTACCGTTATCGACATTTCTTGCAAAAAGCAAATACATCTTTATTGTACTTACCAATCTGGTTAATACTTTCATTGTTTAATTAACATTAGTTTTTATTTCACAGAATCCGTAGATAAATGACTGCGTTCACAACTTTAACAATTTGTGATGCAATAATACGTTTTTTATTGGCAACAGACCCAGACACTTGTCTATAAAAATCAGGCAGGCAGAGTGGCCCCCCCGCCCCCTTCAGAAGCATTGTCGTAAATCACTCATCAACGATAGTCTAAGCAAATGAAAATATGAAACTGTTGTAATCGGGACATAATTTCACAAGTAAACATTTTTTGTTGCTGGAGATTCCATGCACGGTAATCGACCTCCACCACAACGCTTAGGTTAATACAATAATCCGGCTAAGACGAGGTAAACATGTCGCGTCAACTCACGTCAACAACACATGTCAGTTACCTCGACACGTCAACTGTGCTGTGTCGCGACCTGCCCACAGCCATCGTGACGATGTCACTAAAACGGTGTACTATAACACTGTAATGAACATGTAGGGGAGACCGGGGCTAGTTGTAACAACAACAACACATTTCAAGATTGCGGACGGGTTTCTTAGCCGATCGTAACTGTTTTATGCCAAAGAGTCCACACATATCTCCCGCAGATAATGAGGGCATAACTAATTGCCCGAACTATTACACGTTTGTTGTATAATGAATTATATGAAGTGTCCTAAAGTGTTACAAGTTACCCCGGTACGGTAGTACCTGTTTTCTTTTAAAATGGCGTAATTTTATGGCGTGTCGACGGATTTCCGTGATATTACACACGACATGTTCAAATATATTTATCAACATGCTCTCGTCTTGCAGAATACATTGCATTAGCAGATTTGTCCGGAAGCCCTCTGCTACAACGTACCCGTGTTGCAATTAGCCCCGGTCTCCCCTACATAGTGTAACAAACCAGCATGTATTGACTACTTTAGTTCATTAGTATTATTATTATATTGGAATCCAATCTGAATCCAACATAGAGTGTTACTTGTACAATTGTACTATACATAATTGTTTATTAACGATCTTTGTGCACAATTTCTCTGCACAACCAATATATTATACAAATGTATGTAAATGCTGTGAATCTCTCACTAACTGGGGTATCCCATAAGCGACCCGTTACTGGCTTTCGTATTCAACTCCAAATGCCGTCAGCAGGAACTGTGTGTGATGATGTTGGTCTTTCCACGTCGGTGGATTTCTCTGGGTGTTTCTTCGTACACTTTAGGAATGGGCGACACCGTCAGGATTAGGACAGCTGTGGTCATTTGGCTTCTTATACCATTTGCATCAACATTTGTTGTCAAGTCCATGTACAAAACGTTACGGGGTAAAGGTAAGATTGTGTTGTCACCACGGGTAACAAAATCCCAATTTTACATGTCTAGTTGTTCTTAATTTGTATTAATACATTTGATTTTTGATTTTTTGTTAATTCACTTATGATAGACAATGTAGCTACAACTATGATAACGATGCCGCCATCATGTTTCAAAACACGGAAGATCATGGCAAAGTGGTTCCTGTAGACACAGTGGGTCACCGAGCGGTCTATTTTGTCTACACATTACGGTGTTGGCACAACCACCATAAAACAAACGATGCATGCCAGTAACAGAATTAAATACAGATCATGTTGTTTCACGAGAAGCCAGTGCATTTCCATGAGTACTTATGTGATAAGTTCCCCATCTGCGGCAGCGGACAAATCAATTATCGATATGACAAGATACTATTATACAATGGGGACTGCGGCTTTCTGGGTGAGGCATGATCGGGTCGTCGCAATGCCCCTTATGTGCAGCTGACGTGTTTTACATGGCTGACCATTCACATTTCTGCTTCACATATAAGGCCGATGTCAAGTAGATCTTGGCATTATATTTCAGTCGCCAATTTTGATCAGGTCTTGTTGCAGTTCACTCGATTTTTGGGTGAAGATCACGCAAATGCGACAGTTTTTGTGTCATTCATCGTTAGCGGATTCTTCGACCATCCATGCACGAATAGCGTTGATACATTGGTCAATTCGGCGTAGTGACAACAACCACGAACCTCGATTTCAGTGACAGCAATCACAAATTGTTGATTTCATCATCTCAAATATGCTTTGTAAGCAGACAACAATATACGTTGTAGCGCCGATCCTTGAGTTACGCCACAAGCGACGCTAGTTTTGTTAGAAGCACCACCCCCTATATACACACACTGCGACCGATCGGATAGATATGACCGCATCCTTGTTAGTACGGTACCAGCCATTCCGAAGCGATAGTATAGACGTGGTTAAGTGTGTCGAAGTCGACATGTCGAGTAGGACAATAATTACTTCATATCGCCGATCTAACGCCCCGAGGATTTCATTATGTATCAAAACAAGCGCAGTTTTCTTGGAGTGATGACCTTTCTTGGCAGATACATTGATACATTTCATGATTGCTAGCTGCCATGTGGTCAGGCAGGCAGCGTATCCTCCAAATAGCTTTGATACAAAAGGCTGGTTTGAAATTGGTCGATAATTGTTCATATTGTCCTGATCGATGTTTGCTTTCTTAGGCACAATACGTTGGAGTTAATAACGTAGAAAGGAACAACACCAGATGCTATGGAAGAGTTGATGAGTTGTGTTTGAATTGGGTAATACATTGTCACTAAAATTAATTAAACTTATTCATAGATCAGATCCGTGAAAATGTTCGTGTAAATATACATCAAGTTTTTGGAACAATATCCATTCAAACAAGATATTTTACAACTAATACAGTTTCACTCACATCACAATCCGTTTAATATGTTAACACCTTGAACGTACCTAATCAACTGAACTACGTTATTCAGGCTTTGCACACGACATATATATATATATATATATATATATATATATATATATGTATATATATATATATATTTGTGAAGCATAACACCACAACATCATAACATCGACGGGGGTTGGACAGGGAAGCGCCCTTGCTTATAGTAATATATACTGTATATATGTATATATATATATATATATATATATATATTTATATATATATATATATATATATACATATACATATATGCTTATGCTTATAGTAATATATACTGTATATATATATATATATATATATATATATACATATATATATATACATATACATATACATATACATATACATATATATATATATATAATATATATATGTATATATATATATATTGTTGAATTTACCCGACGCTGCCAGTGCTAATAAAAACAAACACGGTATTTTGACTAATACGTGTATTTAATCGTCTCTCCCCTTTGCGTGTTTGAGTCGATACCGTTACCATGAGTGACCTATAAGGTCGGCTAGATTCGATGGGAGTTCCCTGGTACAACGTTCATAGACCGGAACCATATTGCCGAAGCAGCACTTCCGAGTTCTAGTCCGACGGTACAGGATACCTCCGCACACTGAAAGCATGCAACAACGAATCAATCAATCAATCAATCAATCAATCAATCAATCAATCAATCAATCAATCAATCAATCAATCAATCAATCAATCAATCAATCAATCAATCAATCAATCAATCAATCAATCAATCAATCAATCAATCAATCGATCGATCGATCAATCAATCAATCAATCAATCAATCAATCAATCAATCAATCAATATGTGAACTAGCATACATTAATTAATACATTCAATAATGCTTTCATTCAGTATCTGCATTGTTCACCATGCGTACAAGAATGCTCGTTATATTTGGCCTGCACAATTAACCATCATCCCAAACTATGCAAAAATGTTGTAGCAAAAAAAGAACTGAATGGGCCACAACGTCTCGAATGCATATACATTTACAAGGATTCCTCTGATAACGATATAAAAACACATGACAAGTAACGTTATACTATCTTCTAGATAGACACGCGTGACGTGACGTGATGTGACTTGATATGAGTGAATAAATTAGTGAATGTAAGAACCAACGAACCAACGAACCAACGAACGAAAGAACCAACCAACGAACCAACGAACGAACCAACCAACGAACCAACGACGCAACCAACCAACCAACCAACCAACCAACTAACGAATATGCAGCACCATTGGACAAATCAGTTAATGGTTAGTATTGGTGTTTGGCTGAACAGGTCTGGCAGGTATTAATGTCTAAAGATCTTACATCATTGCGAAACCCTTGGTTAAGTAAGATATTACATTATTATGTTTGCATCTTCGAGCAACACACGTGGGAGAGCGTGTCCAGGAAACATCGCTCACGTATTTTGTTCCTCGGCACATCCCAGCCAGCTTCCGTCAGTGCCACCAATGCCACGACTAACACCACTGCGACGAGTTTCGCATTCCTACAAAATAGTATTAAACACGTCTTTGAACTAAAAACATAAATTAATTAATTGATAATAAATAAATAAATAATGCAAGTGTTTAAATGTCAGTAAAAAGTAATTAATATATCATGTATGCAGGGGCGGAGTGGCGCGGCGCATTGACAAAGTAGCTTCGCGCTACTAATTAAAATAACCCGGTTTTGAATAACGGGCTGCCGCATACAACCACTGGCAAATGCTTCCACTCTACAATGCTGTAGTTCACTCATTCATATGAATGTGTACCTGGCTATAGACAGTGGCGGATAGTTGTGTCCTCTTCGCGCGCTAGGTGCAGCGAACTTCGAAGCTTTCCAAAGAACCTATTTCTACTGCTGCTATTACATCTTCATATTTACGGCCATTACTCCTGGTGGCACAAGTTAACCAGTGCCTTGTGTCATTACACTGACTAAGTGCAACACATAGGCTGGTCTACACTCATACGACTAAGTCTCCTTAACAAGAACAAGAACAATATGTTTATTCGACTCATAAGACCATGTCTCCTTAACGTGTACTTACATGTTGCTTCTCTTCAATCCGATTCCTTCTTCACATCCCAGATGCTGTGAATGAACACGACTGTCTCCACCTCCTGGTTATATACCCGGTGGGCTTCTGGTCACCGGATATGTATAATGTGACATGATATGACTGTCCTCTAAAAGGTTAGTTTTATATCGTTTTCCCATGTTTATTCATACGCTTTATCCTGTCTTATATTACACTTAATACACGGGAATACGTCAGTGTCCACGGCTCGTCAACAAGTTATACTGTCCATAGAACGAACTGCTAGAAACACATTGTCAATGATACCTTAGCTGCGGGCTGGATTCCCGTTACATACATTTATAATATTTGAATATGTGTGATTTGTATTAGTAGGCATAGTAGTAGGTTAAGAAAAATAGGATATAAATAAATAGCCTGCAAATCCGCTAGGGGCGCGCCGGTTTCTGCTCTGGCAACATGTTTTTTGTGCCGCCCTTTTTGTCAGAGCAGCTCTGGCTATAGTCTAAGCCATGAAAATATGAAACCATTGTAATCGTTATTGTTGCTATTGGCGCATTGCTCACTGTACACATTAAGCTGTTCTGTTCTGTGCTCACGGGATACAAATTCATAAGTAAACAGTTTTGTTTGCTGGAGATTCCATGCACGGTAACCGTCCTCTACACCAACGCTTAGGTTAAACACAATAATCCGGCTAGGACGAAGTAAACACGCCGATATCTCACGTCAACAACACATATCAGTTATCTTGATACGTCACCTGTGCTGTGTCGCGACCTGCCCACAGGCATCGCGACACTTGTCACTAACACGGTGTACTGTAACACTGCAATGCACATGGGTGTGTTGTAACAAACCTGCAAGTATTGACTAATTTAGTTAATTATTATTATTATTATATTGGCTATCATAAATTACTATTATTATTATATACATTTAGTTATTAGCATGACAATCCAGATTCGCATGATAGCAATGGGAATGAATGTTGACAGGCGTTTTGTTTCTGTCAGTATAGGCACCCCAGAGGCGCAGTCCTCTGTTGTCCACTTGAGAAAGAGTGATGGTGGATGAGTATCGGGAGAAACAATGGTCATAGCAGGGAATTGGCTCATATATTGGTCTGACTTTAGATTACTTAGTGACCAAGTCCGGTTTTTAGGGGTCGGGGAAGTATGGGAATATATGCATACCCCTATAAGTGGTCAGTAATCCCTCATCCCCACAATATGACGACATGGAATCACGCATGCGTAGATGCATAATGCCTCAACCCTTGTACTGTGCGTTTGGATATTTTACTTGTTAAAATCCAAATTATATACGTTTCTTGGGCGTGGATTCTCTGCAGAGAAAATTGCTTTAAAAGAGGCGGATGTTAGGGTATCGAGGAGGACGGTACGATTTACACCGAAATAGAGACGTTGAAGTTCTCAACGGGAAACTAGGAAAACGTTTCCCCAATATACACACATATGTATATATGTATATATATATATATATATATATATATATATATATACACACACATACACACATACACACATATATATATATATATATATATATATATACACACACACACACACACACACATATATATATATATATATATATATATATATATACCCACTTAAGGTGGTTTGTGGGACTTGCACATATACAGTGGTTTGTGGGACGTCGTCTTTCCCGTTGTCTAACAAGATTCATATTTAGTAGATTTGCTTCGTTTGAGTCGAGAATTATAAATATACTTTGAATTATAAAAAAAATATTTTAATTAACTTAATATATATTTACACTGTGGGATGTTACATTGTGGGACGTTTGGAGTGGCCTTGACCTTGACCCCTACTGAAGTCCCACAACGCAGTTATATATAATATATAACATCCCACAATCCATATCTATCATGGATAGCTATTGATTGTGGTAACATGTTTGTGTACGTGTTTGGCTAAAATCAGTATTTAATGGCAGTGTCAAAAGTATTACGTTAATAAATAATTAAGTGTTTTTAAATGGTGCAGTATATAGTAGTCAAGTTGCCATTTTGTGAACCTGGAAATGGTTGGTCGTCTAAGGCTTTTTTGCTGAATCATATCGATTATGTGTCCCTGAACTCAAATCCGTGGGATGGCAATGCGCCATCCTTGGGCAACTCGTGGGAACCACGAAAATCCAAGATGGCTGCCGTGATCCCGGTAAATTACAAAATGTGTTCATCTTTACACTACATCATGCTTGGAACATAATTTGTGTATGTACACGCATGCTTTGAGGTACGAGGAATTCAATGGAACCGTTTATAATAATGTCCGACTATTTTCCGTGACCAAAATTCAAAATGGCCGCCATTTTCACCAACAATAGCCAAAATCGAGCATAATTTGATTGCCTTTTGCTATATAAATATGATTATATTTTGTCCATTCCTATATTTTACCATATGATGACTTAAAACGAGGTATTTCAATTGATGCCCGCCCAAGAAAACCTAGTAATATTCAAAATGGCCGTCATTTTAACCAAACATATGCAAGAGCCACGATTGTGTGCCTATTCCTACGTTTTAGCATATGGGCAAGAACATAGAACTGGTATATACTTGTACGGCCTTAATTATACGTTAAATAAATACATGCAATGTACCAGCATATGAGGAATTTAATGTAATCATTTTCAATTATGTATGTCTATGGTCACGTGACACAAATTCAATATGGCCGCCATTTCAACCGAAAATAGCTCGAAGATTTATTTACAGTTCCTCTTCAGCATTGAACATTCATCATGACTGAGTTCCAGGAAGGCTAATAGTTGTACTTTCATGTATGTGTATATGACTACAGCTGACAAGAAGCACAAAAAGCTTGGGAAATGACACAAAAAGGTACAACAATTTAAAAGTATAACGTCGGAAGTACTTAATTATATAATTGCTGATACACACTGAGATCTTGTTTGCAATGGCAAGTTTCATTTGGGCATTGACACAGTGTACATTATTAACCATTGGTATTTAAACGATAAATCATTCCCATTACGTTCTCATAGAAAAGGTTATTCCTCATTCTCTTTAGCTCCTCTCTTCCTCATTACTGTCACCTTCTTCCTCATTATCATGTATAGCTTCATTCTCATCATGTTTGGTGAACGGATTGAAGCACATAGCTTCGCCAACACAATAACAGTATGGCGTGCAAGACAATCCTACAGAATGACAGCTACATGCATGACTCCTGCAAGCTTTCCCGACAGCTTTGCATTGACAGTTGATGACGTCCATGAGGGCAGGAGGAGTTGCTGGTCCTCTCGCAACGCGTGGAGTTGGCACACACTCTGCACCACTGACCAACTCCCACCCGTAAGCAGCGATGTCAACAGCAGGCGGAGTCTGCTGGTCTGTTGCCTTCCAGAGCATTATTTGGTAGTGTGCTCGCAGGATGTGATATGACAAATTAGCGTCTGTCGGTGGAAGAATTTTGACTCATACAGCTTTCCCTCTTGTCCTTTTGGCGTAGAGCGCATACCTGGCAGAAGCCATGCTTTCGCCTGCAACAACATCATAGAGCGAGCAAATAAATTCACTTTCTCCGGGCGTGTGTACCGTTCCATCACAACGGACTTACTTTCAAGCCTAAGAGATGCGACTTCATGCTTACAAAGGCGTGGAATGGTGAGATTCATGCTGGTCATATTTAGCATAACTAATTTTAACATAGTACTAAAGATTACTATATACAGACGCATAGCTACTGTAAATATATCATTCAAATAAGTCCCATTCCAGAGCTTGTGATATAATTTGCATTTTACACCCGAAGCTCCCTACAAATCCTGACACACAAATAGTTGTTTCTTACTTCGTTTCCGTTGTCTTTTGGGAGGAAGGACGCCACTATTTTCACCATGTTCAATTCCAACTGCAATTGAAATATAAACAAACATAAGCCTTTACAGTATACCTACCGTGCGGAGCATTTACAATTGCTCTACCCTGCCTAATGGTTGTTACTTGGTAGTTCATACTGTTCAAAATAGCAAAAGTTTTCTCTTAATATGCTGATTACATGTATATCATTATGGCACGATATTATACAGTTTTCAGTTACCATTTTATTTTAAGACAAGGGAAAAGATAAAATATAACGTAACGTATAATAGAAATGTAATTACATAAACAACTTACTGTCTCTGCCAACGATGAGCTCATCAATATCATCATCCCTGCCAGCACCAACATCGCCGTCTTCTTCTGTGAATATCTCCAGTTCTGTCAATACAGTTAAAATAATATTATATTAACCTATATTATTTTCGTAGGAATGCATATTTAAATTAATTAAAAATAGTAACAGCATTTAGAAATGGTGAGGGATAATAGCTATGTCATTATTTAAACCATGACCCAAAACTATAGATATGAACAACTATTCAATATATAATGCGGTCGGTCTCTGTACACTATTTCCGTCATGTCATATATTATTGTCCTTCTGTTGAGCCAGTCTGGTATGTCGCTCTTTCTGCCTCCTCTTGTCCTTCTGTTGAGCCAGTCTCGTGTGCCGCTCTCTCTCTCTCTCTCTCTCTCTCTCTGCCTCCTCTTGTCCTTCTGTTGAGCCAGTCTCGTGTGCCGCTCTCTCTCTCTCTGCCTCCTCTTGTCCTTCTGTTGAGCCAGTCTCGTGTGCCGCGCTCTCTGCCTCCTCTTGTCCTTCTGTTGAGCCAGTCTCGTGTGTCGCTCTCTCTGCCTCCTCTTGTACTTCTGTTGAGCCAGTCTCGTGTGTGTCTCTCTCTCTCTGCCTCCTCTTGTCCTTCTGTTGAGCCAGTTTCGTGTGTCGCTCTCTCTGCCTCCTCTTGTCCTTCTGTTGAACCAGTCTCGTGTGTCGCTCTCTCTGCCTCCTCTTGTCCTTCTGTTGAACCAGTCTCGTGTGTCGCTCTCTCTGCCTCCTCTTGTCCTTCTGTTGAACCGGTCTCGTGTGTCGCTCTCTCTGTCCCTCTCCCTCTCCCTCTCCCTCTCCCTCTCCCTCTCCCTCTCCCTCTCCCTCTCCCTCTCCCTCTCACTCTCCCTCTCTCTCTCCCTCTCTCTCTCTCTGCCTTTCACAGCAAACAGGAAAATATGCGGCTCGTCCGACACAACAATTTTCCGAATCGTGCAATTTGGCGTTATGTGGTCATCATTCACCAACCTTCCAAGACTGTCTACCTTTGTAGAATCACACCTATTAAAACACACACGCACGCATGCGCGCAGGCACGCACGCAGGCACGCACGCACGCAGGCAGGCAGGCACGCACGCACGCACGCACGCACACACACACACACACACACACACACACACACACACACACACATAACTTGATTATGTAAATTGTTGTATAATTCATGATCAAGTTGACACTTCAGTTGTTATGCAGTTACTTTCAATAACTTTGCCTTTAGACCATTAAATAGGTTTTCTCCTAAACATAGTTCAGTTGCTTCTTATTTTTGCGTTTTACGAACACAGATCGCCCGGGAAGGTTAACTTGGAGTCCCTAATTTGAGACATACCAGTATGTTTTCTTTATGTTCCAGCTGATAGACGAATGTGTCATCCAATTCTGCAGGTTCATCTGTCGTCAATATTCCTTTGTACTCCAACAGTGCATCTCCACGGATAATTGTTTTTTTTTCTTCAGCAAATACTCCTTTGCCTGTTAAAGTTACATTACAATAAAACAAGACACATAAAAATAAACAGCATTAATGTTGAGCTTAATGTAATGATTTCATATATCTATACATGACATAAAACCTGTTAAATTATTACGTTCTGAACTGTTTTGAACTATTTCATATTGTCTTGCGTTTGGTATCAAAACAAAACATGTAAATCCTGTGCATCAGCGAGAATAAATGGTGTACGAAAATACAAGAAGATACAACTATATTTTTAAGTAATGACCCCTTTCCTACAAATAATTATTGTAGTTATTTTAAACCACTTATCAGTAGTATATATTTATTTGATTAACCGTAACCTTAAGATCATACAAATCTGAATTATAAGTGCTACATCACTGTCTGCATGCTTCACACTTTTATGACAATACAGCGTATGTGACTGGCAAGACTTACCTATGACATGATCAACAACCCGGGAATAAAACCCAGGATCTTTCCCACTCCAGATGATGTCAGTAGCTTGATTTAGGGGTTTTACCCTCTTGTCTCTCTGCAGTATTACAAACAACAAACGTTACCAATTACATCTCCAAGAACAAACATTCATGTATACATTTAGTAATTTTCTCTTAGGTTTTTGTCATAAAGATATTCTTTTAAAATCAGATTTTCAACAACATATACGACTAGAGCACGTGTTCAATGAGGCACAATATTATTGTTCACCGCTTGATGGAGTTTGTTAAACATCCTGGGTACGACAGTACTGCTGTTGAATGGCAGTTGTAGATAAGATATGCTGGTGGCAGACTTTAACTTACAACATTGTACACAAGCATGGTTTTGGATGACATCAGTTTACCGACTTGTAGGACTCCAAACTTTGACTTGTAAATTGTACGAACAAATTGAATGATGAAATATTCTTCAGAGCATCTTGGGGGGAGACATTATTTATAAACTTAATAATTATTTAAAATATACCAGTTTCTACAGTAAGATTCTTTTAAATTCCGTAACGCTGTTTTTGTAACGCCACAATCTGTATTCAATTTCTGCAATGATTACTGGAAGTCCGTGTAATGGTAGACAGCTCTGCACTATTAATTTGTTTTTATAATAATAGTATAAGAACCTTTTATTTAGACGTCAAAACAGGTGCTTACAACAAACATCGCATCATTCTAAATCATATAAAATCGCTTATAGAGAACTAAATAAATTACTGTTCCAAATGTAATAGTTAATAAGACAAAAATCTAGTTATTTATACAAATAAACTTATGGGTTAGTCAATGGTAAACAGAATAGTTAAAAAAGAAAATATATATATACAGAATACTTAATAATAAAGAAATGTTCGCATGACTACCATGTACATTTTCTTTCAAACAGCACCGGCAGGAAAGTATGGTGAGGGATTTGATAACACTCTCTGAATATGGGTAGACAATTTTTAATAATATTATGTTGTTTCATTTCTTGAACTTTATACCTCGTTAGGGTGCAGACGCATATCAGACGTTTGTTAACTTTTGTGTCTTGATCGTAACCCAGGCGACGGCACAGCGCGCGATTGTTCACTAACTTGTCACAATGTGTTAAAACTATACAAGTCTGTGATTAGACACCGCATCATTTCAGCAGAAATGACACACGCAGATCCTATCAAATGTCAAACAGGCCCACATACCCAACCCTCCTTCTGGACTTTGCACCAAAACAGGATCTACGAATGTCGCTTAAGCAACGTCAATTTGTGAATTAGCTTGCCCAATCTACTAGTTTACTATTACTAATTCTGACATAAATAAATTGTAAGCTAATTAATTAAAACGCTACTGTTGGAAGCGTGCAGCATATGTTTGGTTACAAAAGTTAGAGTTAGCAAACAAGTATATAACCAACTGGCTGCATTTTCTGACAAGACTGCAATCACCCATATACATATATAAATATTAAATATTAATAGTCTTAACAGGCATGAGTGCTTACCATTCGTGGTTGTCGGCGTCTTGTCGCCATCATTCCTTTTTCCAGCGTAAAGCCTCCCCGCGAAAATGGTTACCTTTGACCTTCGACCCATCATGAGTCAGCGGCATGCACGCGGCGCCTACTCGTTTCTAGTTGATGATTACAAGCGATGCTAACGCCATCTACATTTAATAATGACAACTAAATAATCCCACAGCGCTGTGGGACTGTATTTTGTATAAATTAGCATACATCCATTTAGCACCAAATGGGTGTCCCACAACGCAACATGGTTTGTGGGACGTTTTCAACGTCCCACAATGTTTGCCAACGTCCCACAACGTGAGTAGCGGGCTTGCCGAACATCCCACAACCCGGTAAAAGTAAAACTATATATATATATATATATATATACATATATATATATATATATATATATATATATATACGTAGATGTATATACACACACACACACTCACATACACACCGTATATATCAATACACCATGACTTGCACCAAACCGACTCCACTAAAATAATGAATCATATTATATTGAACGACACCAATTGTGCGTAATTGTTGTGGCTGCCTTGTGGACTGAATATGAATTAATGACAATCACAACAATATCCGTGTGTAGTGTATATACATCTACTTTTAAAACGCATTAGTCATATGCTGATTAGACACTCTGTCGTGCTTGACGAAACGCCATAACAGCAAACAAATTACTGTAATCAGTCCGAACAAGAATCCCTCCCAAACGTGGATATTTACGTGATGCAACAATGCTGCCACCTAGTGCACAAGTGTGAGACTACATTTGCCCCAAGCAAAATAGTGATACATGTATATGTATTCATACACAGAAATGCAACAATTGTCAGCTGTCATGATTTGACAGAACTGATACGATGCTGCACAAATACATAATTTTCATTTACGCAACACTGCTAAAGTCTTCACAGAAATTCAAACCATTTGCAGAAAGCTGTTTCTTTAGAGTACTCTTTGGTCGCACGAGTAATGTCGATTGGATCCCTTACCTTAGTAAATATTGATGTGCGATGCAATCACCATATTTCCATATATGTTTAGTATACATAACTGTAAATGTCGTCGTTGGAACAATAGTCCATAATTAATGAAATGAGCTGTTTTAGTTTGACCTGACTAAACAAAGTAATCCCAAAATGGCTTCCGAACGATTGTCTATGACAAAGGCCAAAGTGGGTCCCATGGGGCTACAATTCAATCAATTACGGATCAATTACAGGCAGCCCTTACAAGAAAGACAGCGAAACCATGAAACAATTGGTAACGTGCCTTCAAGCAACCAGTTCAAAGAAGAGATGGCACACACAACAGCTGAGAAGACGTCAGATAAAATAAATGAAAATATAGAAGGAAAACGGTGACACTAGATTTTGTTGAATGGTTCATAATTATTTGCCCTCCGTGCGTATGTAGGGTATGAGCTCGCCGGTTTATATGTGAGATTTGCGGCGACAATTAAGTGGCATCGCGTTGCATTGTAAACGGGCCCACTCTGACCCCCACATTTTGCAAACTAATCAAATGTGTCTCTTTTTAAAGCACGTCGGACGTATTATATTTATTAAGACAGAATAACAAGAGGAGTCCACACAAGGAGTCCACTTCTAACGTCATTCCCCTACAAACGAATGGTTAAAAGGGTATATGTTGGCGAAATATTGTGTTTTTCAAGTGGTGCCATGTATGGCTTTCTTCTTACAATAGCGGTAACGTGCATGTTCAAAAGTAAGTACGGAAATTGACATGTCTGTGCTTTTCATGGTGTTGATTTTAAAATTAAAATGTTTCGGCGACGGGGACCATTCGTTTACCGGTAGGTCTATTGCTTGCCGACATAAATTCACGATCAACTGCCGAGCGATTCATCTGACACGTTTCATGAAATTTGTGTGGTGTATTGGACGAGTAATGAAGTACAGTCGTGGACATTTAGCAACTATTAAACACAACGAATTTGGGATACGCAACGATACAAGTATATCTTTGGATGAGGGGTGAAGTTAATTTCGAGAGAGTGTGTTTTAATATGTCTTCCGTTCCCCCTGTCACTACCTGTACAAAATGACCGCTCCTTACATGTACTTTTGTCAACATTTGAAACTACTTACTTCTTTATTTAGGAAAATTACTGTTAATACAGTGTAAACTGTAGCACCAGCACGAATGCTAATACATTTATTTTTTTACAAAAACTCGCAAGAGTGATATCGCTACCGTTAGCGTTAAGTTAAATTAAGGCGTTAAGTATGCCAACCCTAGGGCTAGGCCTAGGTCATTATTGACAGACGTTCTACAGTCTACATTACTTACTAGTTATACAGTACGGTGCAAATGCAGGCTACTACAGGACAACATACAATATAAACAGCTGGATAGTCATCTTCGTCATGGCAGGACATGGTCACAAACACACAGGTCTTGGAACATGCTTCATGCGCACTATTAATGTCATACATAATGTCCGTATGCCTAATGGTGTCCTGGTTTGTTAACTTCCCAAAGGGACCATTGGCGGACCATATTTCTCTTACAAAGACACGTGCAAGCATGACATGAATATGGTAGAATTGTCACTAATAACTGGGAGGTCGCCGGATTTGATCGTGGTAATTGGAGATCAGTTATCAAAACTGGCATATAGAGGGAAGAAGATGGAAGAAGGGCACAGCCGGCTGAAAGGAAGGAGAGATAATCCTAAGCAGATGTATGTCGTGCTGCATTCACGCCACAGCTGGCTATATACGTCTGCCGCTGACACGGAAGAGAATGTCACGTCCGAGTTGGAATTCCTAATCACACTAGGCGATGTATTTCACCGAACCGACCATCATTGCTGCGCCAATCATCGTCTGACAAGACATACGGATGCCAAACTATGGCAATGAGGGAAAGTCGCGGATGTGGCCGTTATTTCCAAAGCAGATATGGCGGGATGTGGACAGCTTATTGATGTGTTCGGTGAATACACGTCGGCACACCATTGCCCCCAGATAAATGCAACACGCGACATATAATTGGCGTTATAAACAAAAAGACCTAGGGGTAACGTTTGCCTCAAAACTTACATTTGATCAACATATAAGCCAAGTGGTAAACAAGGCAACTAAAATGACCAATATAATTAGAAAAACCTTCCAATTTCCAGATACACATACTTTTATGCCACTCTACAAAACAATGGTTAGATCACACCTTGACTATGCTAGGGCAGTATGGCACCCATATAAAATAAAACACAAAATTGCCTTAGAAAATATTCAGAGAAGAGCCACTAAAGAATTACCAGGTATGAGAGACCTATCATATATAGAAATACTCAAATTGCTTAAACTACCTACATTAGCATATCGAATATTAAGAGGAGACATGATAAAGGTCTATAAAATAATACACAACATTTATGACCACGAATCTGTACCAAATCTGTTGAAAAACAATGAGGTATCACAAAGAACAGGAAACAGAAGACATTCTCTAAAACTATTCACACAAAGAGCCAAACTAAACGTAAGAAAAAATGTATTTCCAATTCGAATTACCGAACCATGGAATAGTCTCACTGATACAGTGGTAAGAGCAAAATGTCTAAGTTCATTTAAAACACGACTAGACAGTTTTTGGAATAACCAGGATATTGTATATGACTTCGAAGCACCGTTAAGAATGATTAACAATAGAACCAGAGCACGCGATTTAATATTAATAGATAATGAAAACGAAGAGCTGATCACAGAGGAATACAGAATCCTACGATCAGAACCGTCCTAAGGTATTCTAAGGTAAGGTAAGGTTATGTGGATGAGCGTGGCAGAGATATATAAAAGCATTACATACAGAGCAGCTAAAGCAATATGCGTGTATGTCGCCATTATTAATGGGCATATATAGACGGATGGGGACGTGCATGCATTGGGACGACTGACACTGATACGTGAAGAAGCTGTCAAATGAAATCGCCCCAACGTTACACGAAGATACACCATCGAGAGGGTCATCCTCTCAGTACAATCGCTGCATTGATAACATATAGAAAACGGTAGAATCAGTAAAAACGCTTAAGTGGGTGGAAGCAGCACATTTCGTCTTCAGTTTAAGTGGATGCTATCATTAAGTAATTCATATCATTATTGTCCATGTATAACTTTTGATTTGTTCTACTGGGCACACTCTATCGCAGCGTATTTCACACATTAGCGCGTGGCACAGCAGTACAAATTGCACTATTACTGTCGGGTTTGTCAGACAGCTCATAAGAATGATATGCAGCTGCATAAATCTCCCACATGAAGAATCACTGTAACGACATTCCAATAACCTGTACTGTAGAGGTGCGTCATGTGGAGTACAGTTGGCATTGCATTGTTACATCCTAAGCTGTACTGTAGGCATGTTTTGTAGGAGTGCATTTGACATTTCACCTGTTACATCATGCCGTATATATATATACACCTATATATATATATATATATATATATATATATATATATATATATATATATACATAATATATATGTATATATATATATATATATATATATATATATACGCTTCCAGTGATAACAAACACAAACACGGTATTTTGACTAATACGTGTATTTAGTCGTCTCTCCTTAGCGTGTTCGGATCGTTACAATGAGATACCTAGACTCTCGGCAGATCCGATGGGATTTCCCTGGTACAACCATGAGAGAACGTAAAAGGTATCATCCTGCCGTAGCAGCACGTCATACCTCTGCTGAAGTACACCATCCGACCGCCACAACATTTTTTTGTATGAACTCCGACGGTACATGCGACCGCCGCACTCTGAAAGCATGCAACAATGAATGAATGAATCAATCAATGAATATGTGAATTAGCATACATTAATATTGATATATTCAATAATGCTTTCATTCAGTATCTGTGTTGTTCACTATGCGTGCAAGAATGCTCGTTATATTTGGTCTGCACAATTAACCATCATCCCAAATTATACATTTACAAGGAATCCTTTGATAACGATGTAAGAATACATGAAAAGTAACGTTATAATATATTTTGGATATACACGGGTGACGTGACGTGGCGTGGCGTGGCGTGGCGTGGCGTGGCGTGGCGTGACGTGACGTGACGTGACGTGACGTGACGTGACGTGACGTGACGTGAATAAATTAGTGAATGTAAGAACGAACGAACGAACGAACGAACGAACGAACGAAAAATATTGCTTGCGCCATTGTCTTTGCTCTTGCTCCTTAATTATCCAATTCTCACAATTGCATGTTGTAGATAATAAAAGTACCTACACAGTGGTGTCAAAACTGTTGTATTAACTTTTAAAATATGTTGATTATATCATGGTTGACACTGACATTTTGAAACTGTTGGTAAAATAAATACTTTGTTGCTGTGTAACTTTTTATGCTTGGATTCCTACTGCTACAAGTTGAGTTTATTTAAAATTACTTTAAATTATCTACACACTAGTATAACACTTGTTACAATATATTACACATATTAGCTGTACACGTGGCCAACTCCTGGCTGAACGACATTTTAAATTGTCCACAAACTATTGTCAACATTGTTGAGAACTGAAGTATCCAAAATAGTCACAATTTAATGTTATATGTCTAGATAGGTGTCGCATTTATTGCATCTCTTAATCACGTAAACCGAATTCAAACGCTGTGAGGTATTCTCTGGCCAGCTATGGCCGACCTGAGGAGATTATTGGTGACCGTCAATGTTCGACTTGAGTGCTAATCGGTTAATACATTGTATATCAAATAAAACACCCAAACAACCACATATTGAGCGCGCGCATATGTATATAGACGACCTTTCTTTGACAATCTATATTCAGGAAGTAATCTTTCGACTTGCGAATATAATATATATGTAGGACTTCGACTAAGGAGCGCCACTATTTTTCTGTACGTGGCCATCCTCTCCATCTCTCTCCCGGTGTATCCTGTCTCTTGCTTCCCTTTATGTGTCTCGTCGCTGTCTGGTGTTATGTGACCTACAATCACACACCCACACCCAACCCAACCCAACCCAACCCAACCCAACCCAACCCAACCCAACCCAACCCAACCCAACCCAACCCAACCCAACCCAACCCAACCCAACCCAACCCAACCCCCCCAACACACATATATATATACATACATATATTCATTATATTACTTTTGTGACATCACTTTTGTACATAAAATAATAAATGTCACACAAACCCACGTTTTGAGTGCGCTACATTTATGCAGGATCCCGAACACAGAGGTTGGGCCGAATTCACCGTCCCTAGACTTCCGCTGTTTGCGTGCAATGGGCCGACCAGCCTGACCAGGTCGGAGTGGGCCGGATCGTCCGTCGCGGTGGGCCGAGTCCGTTTTTGACCAAATCATCCCGGACACCAAGATCTTACCGCCAGTCCGGTGAATAGGTGCCCAAGATTGAGTAATGACAACATATCAAGGTTTTTTTATGATGTTGCAGTTTCTATGTTGATGCATTTGTTTCGTATACTTTTGTCCGGTTTGCGAAGAGTTACTTAAAATTGCATACGATCAATTTAAACATCACGGTTTGTTATCACTGTCACGGATTATAGCGCAGTGAAATCACATGTTTGCGTTTGTTTTGTTGGTTATGTCATATATACCTGTCCAAAAGCTATTTTCATGTGTCCATAGTTACACATCACTTCTGGTATGTAGCGCCAAAGATGAATTGGCTGTATCATGTATGTTTAAAATAGTCAACAGCCGCCCAACGGTAACCTCTCCCACTTTGACTTTATCAGGGATCACTCATTGCGCAGGCGTTTCAAACGTGTGTTTTCCTACAAACGGCTGTTGTTCTCCAGCAATATAGTATATTGCATCATTCTTGCATTGTGCCATCTGGACATGTATGGATTAGTGTACACAACTAACCAGATCGAAACGATTCGCTTCATCGACCAGAGCTGTATGTTCATTAACATAATATATTCAATATGGCCGACGAACCTGGTATGACGTATACATTCGCGCGCACAATATGTTTAGCGCACCTTTATGCGGGTCACGTGAGACAACAAACATAAAGTATGACGTAGGCGTAACAGTCTTTCATTGTTTCAAATACAGCCGTGAAACGAATATGTGAAGAAGCCGGTTCGGTGAAATAGATCAGCAAAGGTAAGCATTATGTATGCACCAGCGATAATATAATGAAGGTTATGGTGGTGTATTCGTTTATCTTTGTTATTGATACACTCACACTACACCGATTATGCAATGTTAAGATAGCCAAACAAACGTATTCACCAGGTTTATTTGTGAAGACAACATGGTCTCGTGGAAGAGCTTGGCTAAATAAAATATTACAATCAACATTAAGGCTGTTCATTTTATAATTCAGTAATTTATTAATATTAAAACATTGCTCGCTGAATTGATTGCACGTGATATAATTGTATGTATACAGCGCTGCCATAAATTATATTCATACAGGATATATATCGTAAACACTATAATATATTGCAAAACCTATAAAATGTGTTTTGATGACGTTGACGTAATTGATAATATAATATTGTGTAATCCATATGACATTGCAATATATATATATATATATATATATATATATATATATATATATATATATATATACAGAGAGAGAGAGAGAGAGAGAGAGAGAGACAGAGAGAGAGAGAGAGAGCACTTGTTTATGCGATTGTAACTAAATAAACACTAAAACAATCCCGTAATTCATAAAAGACACATGCAGCAAGACATAATTACAATGTAAGTATCGCGCTCGAAAACGGGGCACTTGGGGGCAGCATATATTTTTGTTATGCTAATATGTAGGCCTTTAAGCTCGTTTTGTTTGTTTTAATGACAAGCAATGTGCCTGTCTCACACAATAGGTGTCTCTAGTCATCGCAGACTGCACAACAATGATACATTTCTGTATAATATGTAATTCATCACAGTTAGCAATATTAATGGACATTATGCTGCTTTTATACAGTATGCTTTTTTCTTATAAGCTGTTGCTGTCACCACGTCGCACACACTGTAGGCAAATGTTGCAAAATAAAACAAGACTTACATCTGAAGTGAACAGTCAGATGTGGACCCGATTTTATGTGACATTGATATGACTTGGCTTGACCTAAATAACTGACCTGTGGGTCATTCCGAGTGAACGCAACCAGTATTCCAGAAATTGGTTGCTGTCATCGTTTATATTTTTGAATAGATCAGTATGGTGAGAGCATTTGGCAAGATAAGTAAGAATCAAACATTTGAGCGTTCTAGCTTAACATGTTTTCAAGTTACGGCAGGTTGAAATTTGGGACTTGACCCTTCCTTTAATTGATTTAACGTTATACTTTAATACAAAATGGGTTTAATTCGAATATATGTTATTTTGATGATACGTATCAGCTGTGAAGAAGACTGACACATATAATCATGCTTACCCATCTTCCAAATACTCTCATATGCTCATATCACTCATTTCCTCAGAATAAAAGTGATTGCATTTTGATTTACCATCCATTCACGTTTCTTTCAACAATTTACTATTTCTCGTGCTAGCAGGCGATATGTTTTGTACATTAAGATTATCATGAATAAAATATTGGTTAGGTTTTTGGTATGAATTTGTCCTATCAATGTTCAAAAACAAAGTGTATATTTTTTGTCCATGTTTTGAACCCCAACATTTCAAGTAGCCCACAAATTGCTTCATTTGTTGGCATAGTTACATCATTCTGAATATTGGTACCTAAACAAATGGTCAAGTACAAAACGATGTGAATTGTCGCCTGTAAAACGTTATCATATGAGCAGTTATTGATTATATGGGCACTAGGAGACAGCAAGACAATGTTGTCTATGTTACAATATAAGACTTGAAGTAATTTGGTTGTTATCCTGACAACCTAACATGTCTATGTTTGGGCATTCTACAATAATGGATTCATTTATGGTATTGTAGCCCGTATATATAAAATCCCATTTTCTAAAATCATAGCATTGCAATACTAACATACTTGTCATTGGAAATAACACAACTTTTACTGCAATGCATTTACTGGTGGGACATTTAGTTCATTCATTTAGTTTTTAACACTGTGTTAGGCCAAAACAAACGGTTTTTGTACGTAATGCATTCGTTCTGTACACAACTGGTTTCATAACCGAAACATACCGAATTAATTACAAATCTTACAAATAATTAACCGGAATGTGATGATCGGTGTGCGTTATTCTATTACAAGCATGTACGTTTTAGGAGTTTATAGATTTACTGTCAAATATAACGCTAATGTGTTGAAGAACAACGAAATAATCCAAAGAACAGTGGCCATAGTAATATCACAGTGTTAATAACTTGTGTTTGTTGTTTGCGTGTGCGCCTGCGTGTGCGTGCGTGTGTGTGTGTGTGTGTGTGTGTGTGTGTGTGTGTGTGTGTGCACGTATCTGGAAGAAAGAAATATAAACAATCGTGACTTTTGAGTACTTTTATGATCATGCTTGTTTGGCTTCAGAAAAAGTCGTGGTCGATTATGCCGGACACAGTATCAAACAACTAACAACGCCATGTATCGCATGAGTAAGAAGATAATCATTGGATTGTCCCTGTCTTTCCTGGCTGGCGTGTTTATGGGTGCACACATTTCAAGGACAAACCAGCCGGCAACACTCGTGAAAAAACGACAGGTGACGTGGGAAAGCATCTTTGACGAACCCCTGAATCCAGACAAGACAAATTGTCTCAAACTCTTCGACAAACCAAAGTTAGACAAAGACTTCTACTCCCCGAATTACCTCCAGCATCGCCAACAGTTAGATGCGAGACTCAAGAATTTAACTGGCCCTGGAGTGCTACACCATGTTAGACCTGAAGTCATAGAAGGCAACAGCGGTCTATATACGTACCAGTCTCGCCTGTACCACTGGCTGGCCGGTCGACCGTGGGTGAACACTGTGTGCGAGACAGGCTTCAATGCCGGACACAGCACATTGCAATGGCTGACCGGAAGTGACTACGCGAAGGTGTATTCGTTCGACATCGTCTCGCACTATTACACTCGTCCCATGGCCGACTACTTAAAACGCACCTTTCCGGGTCGCCTTCATATAACCTTTGGCGATTCCCTCGAGACCCTGCCGCGGTTTGCAGCAGGACATTCTGAGGTCAAATGTGACATCATCTTGGTTGATGGCGGACACAGATACAGTGTCGCTATGGGAGATCTAAGGAACTTCCGAAAACTCGCTAATGTTGACAGAAATGTGCTCATACTAGACGACACAAACACGCAGCCAATCTCGACTGCGTGGAATGAAGCTCAGGCGGAAGGTTTCACAGTCCAAATATTCGCTTGCACGGACAAACGCAAAAATAACCGGAGTTTCGTTGTCGGATACTATGTGTAGTTTGACCTGATCTACTGTGACGTGAGCTGGTGCACGTGAGCTGGTGCACGTGAGCTGGTGCACGTGAGCTGGTGCACGTGAGCTGGTGCACGTGAGCTGGTGCACGTGAGCTGGTGCACGTGAGCTGGTGCACGTGAGCTGGTGCACGTGAGTTCAGTTTTAAATTTGACAGAGCTTTCCGCCGGCAGATCCAATAACATTCTATCTCGCTCCCCCATATGATTCACTAACTCGGACGTCTCGTCGAATTAGATCCATTATAAACAAATACCTACAGCGCATGAACAATATCTTATAAGTGTGACAAGAGAGAACGTTGAACACATTTTAGTTCGAGGACAGGCTATGTCGCAACAGTAAAGTAAAATATTAATACATTCTACCGTTATCGACATTTCT
>OZ024867.1:8023412-8028412 GCA_964017155.1 Oasisia sp. SBJ-2009 | reverse complement strand
AAAAGGTTAGTTTTATATCGTTTTCCCATGTTTATTCATACGCTTTATCCTGTCTTATATTATACTTAATACACGGGAATACGTCAGTGTCCACGGCTCGTCAACAAGTTATACTGTCCATAGAACGAACTGCTAGAAACACATTGTCAATGATACCTTAGCTGCGGGCTGGATTCCCGTTACATACATTTATAATATTTGAATATGTGTGATTTGTATTAGTAGGCATAGTAGTAGGTTAAGAAAAATAGGATATAAATAAATAGCCTGCAAATCCGCTAGGGGCGCGCCGGTTTCTGCTCTGGCAACATGTTTTTTGTGCCGCCCTTTTTGTCAGAGCAGCTCTGGCAATAAGATTTTGTTCGCGCTTATTGTCAGAGCAGCTCTGGCGATAGTCTAAGCCATGAAAATATGAAACCATTGTAATCGTTATTGTTGCTATTGGCGCATTGCTCACTGTACACATTAAGCTGTTCTGTTCTGTGCTCACGGGATACAAATTCATAAGTAAACAGTTTTGTTTGCTGGAGATTTCATGAACAAGAACAAGAACAAGAACAAGATGTTTATTTCTGACCCCAAAACAATTACATTAAATAATAGCAATAATACGCACATGAACAAATGTCACCATAAGTAATTAAGAATACATATGAAATTGGGGTCAGTGACTCCTGCTAAGACTAAAAAGTCGCTATCACAGGAGCCACTCGGATTATTATACATTATTATATTTGTATTCATTCAATACGATGTTTGTCTCTATGTTATGTGTAAATCTATCTATAAGACATGTGTACAAATTGAAACAATGAAATAACAATACTGACAAATACATAAGAACATATAACATTTGTTTGCATCTATTCATTTATATGTAAATTTGAGTTCTAGTGATTTTGTAGACTTATCTGACATACATAACAATCAGATATTGTACATGCGTAGTGATATCTTTGCAAAATATATGTTTTTAAGTAATACGCAAACCCTTGTAAACTGTGGGTAATAATCTTTTTCAAAACTAATTCTGGAGTATCGTTTATAGTATGAGGCAAGTTGTGTTTAAGGGATTTTTTGGCAAATTCATGTCTTGTCATAGATGTGTGTATATTTGTTGCTTTGCGAGTATCATGACTGTGTATATTGTAATTGGGTATAATATTCCAATTTAATAAATAAACAGGCAAAATACCGTGCCTATATTTATAGAAATTTTTTAGTTCTTGCACTTTTAATAGATCATCTATTTTCAATATTTCGAGAATTTTAAAAAGTGGTTCAGTATGTGAATTGTACCTGTTCAATGCTATTATTCGAACTGCCTTTTTTTGGATTTTCAATATTCGGCTACCTTTGTATCCCCAATGCACGGTAACCGTCCTCTACACCAACGCTTAGGTTAAACACAATAATCCGGCTAGGACGAAGTAAACACGCCGACATCTCACGTCAACAACACATATCAGTTATCTTGACACGTCACCTGTGCTGTGTCGCGACCTGCCCACAGGCATCGCGACACTTGTCACTAACACGGTGTACTGTAACACTGCAATGAACATGGGTGTGTTGTAACAAACCTGCAAGTATTGACTAATTTAGTTAATTATTATTATTATTATATTGGCTATCATAAATTACTATTATTATTATATACATTTAGTTATTAGCAAGACAATCCAGATTCGCATGATAGCAATGGGAATGAATGTTGACAGGCGTTTTGTTTCTGTCAGTATAGGCACCCCAGAGGCGCAGTCCTCTGTTGTCCACTTGAGAAAGAGTGATGGGAATTGGCTCATATATTGGTCTGACTTTAGATTACTTAGTGACCAAGTCCGGTTTTTAGGGGTCGGGGAAGTATGGGAATATATGCATACCCCTATAAGTGGTCAGTAATCCCTCATCCCCACAATATGACGACATGGAATCACGCATGCGTAGATGCATAATGCCTCAACCCTTGTACTGTGCGTTTGGATATTTTACTTGTTAAAATCCAAATTATATACGTTTCTTGGGCGTGGTTTCTCTGCAGAGAAAATTGCTTTAAAAGAGGCGGATGTTAGGGTATCGAGGAGGACGGTACGATTTACACCGAAATAGAGACGTTGGAGTTTTCAACGGGAAATTAGGAAAACTTGTCCCCACTATACACACATATGTATATATATACTCACATGCACACACACACACACACACACACACACACACACACACACACACACACACACACACACACATATATATATATATATACACCCACACCCACCCACCCACCCACCCACCCACACACACACACACACACACACACACACACACACACACACACACACACACACACACAAACACACACACACACACTCTCACATACACACCGTATATACCAATACACCATGACTTGCACCAAACCGACTCCACTAAAATAATGAATCATATTATATTGAACGACACTAATTGTGCGTAATTGTTGTGGCTGCCTTGTGGACTGAATATGAATTAATGACAATCACAACAATATCCGTGTGTAGTGTATATACATCTAATTTTAAAACGCATTAGTCATATGCTGATTAGACACTCTGTTGTGCTTGACGAAACGCCATAACAGCAAACAAATTACAGCAGTCCGAACAAGAATCCCTCCCAAACGTGGATATTTACGTGATGCAACAATGCTGCCACCTAGTGCACAAGTGTGAGACTACATTTGCCCCAAGCAAAATAGTGATACATGTATATGTATTCATACACATAAATGCAACAATTGTCAGCTGTCATGATTTGACAGAACTGATGCGATGCTGCACAAATACATCATTTTCATTTACGCAACACTGCTAAAGTCTTCACAGAAATTCAAACCATTTGCAGAAAGCTGTTTCTTTAGAGTACTCTTTGGTCGCACGAGTAATGTCGATTGGACCCCTTACCTTAGTAAATATTGATGTGCGATACAATCACCATATTTCCATAAATGTTTAGGATACATAACTGTAAATGTGGTCGTTGGAACAATATTCCATAATTAATGCAATGAGCTGTTGTAGTTTGACCTGACTAAAAAAAGTAATCCTAAAATGGCTTTCGAACGATAGTCTATGATAAAGGCCAAAGTGGGTCCCATGGGGCTACATTTCAATCAATTACGGATCAATTACAGGCAGCCCTTACAAGAAAGACAGCGAAACCATGAAACAATTGGTAACGTGCCTTCAAGCAACCAGTTCAAAGAAGAGATGGCACACAACAGCTGATAAGACGTCAGATAAATTAAATCAAAACATAGAAGGAAAACGGTGACACTATATCTTGTTGCATGGTTCATAATTATTTGCCCTCCGTGCGTATGTAGGGTATGAGCTCGCCGGTTTATATGTGAGATTTGCGGCGACAATTAAGTGGCATCGCGTTGAATTGTAAACGGGCCCACTCTGACCCCCACATTTTGCAAACTAATCAAATGTGTCTCTTTTTAAAGCACGTCGGACGTATTATATTTATTAAGACAGAATAACAAGAGGAGTCCACACAAGGAGTCCACTTCTAACGTCATTCCCCTACAAACGAATGGTTAAAAAGGGTATATGTTGGCGAAATATTGTGTTTTTCAAGTGGTGCCATGTATGGCTTTCTTCTTACAATAGCGGTAACGTGCATGTTCAAAAGTAAGTACGGAAATTGACATGTCTGTGCTTTTCATGGTGTTGATTTTAAAATTAAAATGTTTCGGCGACGGGGACCATTCGTTTACCGGTAGGTATATTGCTTGCCGACATAAATTCATGATCAACTGCCGAGCGATTCATCTGACACGTTTCATGAAATTTGTGTGGTGTATTGGACGAGTAATGAAGTACAGTCGTGGACATTTAGCAAATATTAAACACAACGAATTTGGGATACGCAACGATACAAGTATATCTTTTGATGAGGGGTGAAGTTAATTTCGAGAGAGTGTGTTTTAATATGTCTTCCGTTCCCCCTGTCACTACCTGCAAAAAATGACCGCTCCTTACATGTACTTTTTGTCAACATTTGAAACTACGTACTTCTTTATTTAGGAAAATTACTGTTAATACAGTGTAAACTGTAGCACCAGCACGAATGCTAATACATTTATTTTTTACAAAAACTCGCAAGAGTGATATCGCTACCGTTAGCGTTAAGTTAAATTAAGGCGTTAAGTATGCCAACCCTAGGGCTAGGCCTAGGTCATTATTGACAGACGGTCTACAGTCTACATTACTTACTAGATATACAGTACGGTACAACGTAGCAAATGCAGGCTACTACAGGACAACGTACAATATAAACAGCTGGATAGTCATCTTCGTCATGGCAGGACATAGTCACAAACACAGAGCTCCTGGAACATGCTTCAAGCGCACTATTAAAGTCATGTCCACATAATACATACTGTCCGTATGCCTAATGATGTCCTGGTTTGTTAACTTTCCAAAGGCACCATTGGCGGACCATATTTCTCTTACAAAGACACGTGCAAGCATGACATGAATATGGTAGAATTGTCACTAATAATTGGGAGGTCGCCGGATTTGATTGTGGTAATTGGAGATCAGTTATCAAAACTGGCATATAGAGGGAAGAAGATGGAAGAAGGGCACAGCAGGCTGAAAGGAAGGAGAGATAATCCTAAGCAGATGTATGTCGTGCTGCATTCACGCCACAGCTGGCTATATACGTCTGCCGCTGGTACGGAAGAGAATGTCACGTCCGAGTTGGAATTCCTAATCACACTAGGCGATGTATTTCACTGAACCGACCATCATTGCTTCGCCAATCATCGTCTGACAAGACATACGGATGCCAAACTATGGCAATGAGGGAAAGTCGCGGATGTGGCCGTTATTTCCAAAGCAGATATGGCGGGATGTGGACAGCTTATTGATGTGTTCGGTGAATACACGTCGGCACACCATTGCCCCCAGATAAATGCAACACGCGACATATAATTGGCGTTATAAACAAAAAGA
>OZ024867.1:8015912-8018412 GCA_964017155.1 Oasisia sp. SBJ-2009 | reverse complement strand
AATGCTTTCTTCAGATCAATAAAGACCCCGATAGTGCTTTCTTGTTTATCTATTGCTGAAGTTACCTTTTCGACAAATTCGGTTAACGCTAATGAAGTTGAGTGATTACTTCTGAAGCCATATTGCCCGTCAGTCAATACGTGATGATTTTCAATGAATGACATTAACCTTTTATTAAATATTTTTTCTAGTATTTTGGAGAATTTGGGTAACAGTGATATAGGTATATAGTTAGAAAATTGGAGACGATCTCCTGATTTAAAAACAGGAATAACTTTTGCCGTTTTCATGTCATTTGGAAATATTCCGGTGATTAATGATCTGTTAAATATATAGGTTAAAGGTCTTACAATTTGCTTTATTACATGTTTAACAGTTTTCATGCTGATTTCGTCGTGTCCATACGAAGTCTTACTTTTGCACCCTGACACAATTTCGCTTACTTCTTTCTCAGTAACGGGATACATACACATTGACTATGATACCTGGTTTTTTAGAAAGTCAGTCGGTTGTGTTCCTTGGCATGGCTCTATACTGTTAGATAATATTGTACCTATGTTAACAAAGAAGTTATTGAAATGATTAGCAATTTCTTCGTTGTCTAATGTTACTCGATCGTTATCAACAATGAATTCATTTGAATATTTTGCTTCCGACTTTATTTTGCCAATTATAGTGTTAAGAATTGTCCACGTTTCACTAGCGTTGGCCTTACACTCTTCCAGTTTCTGTCTATAATAGTTCTTTTTTTCAATACGCAAAATTTTTGTTAACTTGTTTTTGTAGTTTTTATAGCGACTTTCTGTTAACAATGACCTTCTTTTTAGAAATGCTAAGTACAAGTTATTTTTTTTAATGCAAGCATTTTTAGGCCTCTTGATATCCAAGGTTTTTCCTTCCGTTTAGTGTTGTTTGTATACATTCTTATTTTGACAGGACAAGCATTGTTGTAGGTGTTACTTAGTATTTGCATAAATTGCAAGTATGCTAAATTGGGATTACATTCGTTCAGTACAGTTTCCCAGTTTGTATGGCTTAAGTCTTGTTCAAATTTGCTTAAGGCTTCATCGTCCAATGTTCTGTTATACTTCACTTTTTGATCATTATTATTGGTCACGTAAGTACTATTATCACACAGAACGAAAATTGGCATATGATCCGTAGCATCGCTTAAAACAATGCCGCACATTTTGTTTCTGCATAGCTCAGAACAAAAAATGTTATCTATTATAGTTGCAGTCGTGCCTGTTATTCTTGTTGGCCTGGTGATCAAGGGATACAATCCAGAACTGAACATTTGATCAACGAAATGTTTCGATTCAGTTTGTTCTTCACAGTGTAATAGATCTATATTAAAATCACCACATATGTACACCACTTTACTGGTAAGATTTCCTAGTATATATGATACATTTTCATTAAATTTGCTAATGCTAGTATTCGGTGCTCTGTATATACAGCCGACATTGATTTTTGAATGTTTACTGATCTGTAGTTCAATAAAAATACTTTCGAAACATTCATCAATCGCATATGATACGTTCCGCAGGCATATATTAGGAGATTCACAATTCCTAAGTAGAGATTCGCATACAAATATGGCAACACCACCGCCTGTTTTGTTGTTTCTAGAGTTGCAGTACAATTTGTAACCTAAAAATGCGTCATGAAAATTAGTTACTTCATTTCCATCCCAATTGTTTTCTTTAAACCAAGTTTCCGAAATTGCAATAATATGGAACTTATACTCTAGTTCTCGAAGAGTGTCCTTAATCTTATTTAAGTTGGCTTTTAGACTCCGGGCATTGAAGTGTATAACACTTAGATTGTTTGCCCGATCAGTACCGCTAAAGTTTGTTGAAAACTGTGCAGGGGTGAAATACCTGCACTGTGTAGGCAAATCATTATACAATAAACATTCAGTGTCTATTTCGTGTTCGTAAAAGAGTTCAGTATGTACAGGCATTATGAGTGTTCGTCGTTTAATGATTTTGCATTTACGTGCTTTTAATCACGATCTCTTACCACCAACTTGTCAAACGACAGGTAAGCGATCTTCCCTTCTTCGCGTGCTTTCATCATTTTGGGGAGAAGTTCTTTGCGTCTCGCCATAATTCTCTGCGAGTAGTCTTCGTTCACATATATCCCACGAGGTCGTTTTTTCTTGGCCGCCGCAAGCACGAGCTCGCGGTCTTTGTACTGAGCGAATTTGACCACGATGGTCCGGGCTTTCGATCCGGTGCGGCCCGTTCGGTGTGCCCGCTCGATCGTCATGGCGCGTACTTGAGTTTCCGGAAGTTCCAGCGATGTTGTCATTTCTCGGCGCACGTTTTTTTCCGCTTGCTCCCAGGTTTCGTTTTCTGCGTCCGGAATGCCGTCGAATCGCAGATTGCACCGTCGGGACTGGTTCTCCTGGTAGTCGACGGTGCGTTAAACTCTGGCGATGGTGTCTTCACAGTCGCGCAGTTTTCTTCCCAGGTCGTCAACGTTGTCGTTTGTT
>OZ024867.1:7933412-8013412 GCA_964017155.1 Oasisia sp. SBJ-2009 | reverse complement strand
TGGTAGTGGTAGTGGTAGTGGTAGTGGTAGTGGTAGTGGTAGTGGTAGTGGTAGTGGTAGTGGTAGTGGTAGTGGTAGTGGTAGTGGTAGTGGTAGTGGTAGTGGTAGTGGTAGTGGTAGTGGTAGTATATATATATGAATTGTGTACAATCACATATACAGTGGTAATAAATGCAAAGTAACAAATCATTTAATAATAATAGCAATTTAATTTGTCACAATTTAGTAATTCAACATTGACAGACTGACATGTAAGTAAACACCCCTATGTCCATGATTATGAGGACAGTCGTAGAATGTATACAAACAGCTGCCATTGATACAACGCGCTGTGAGTCACCTAGCTGCAGTTGTGGCTGCTTCGAGCTGCCCCAGAAATGTCGGCGTAACTTGTGACATAACCCAGCTGGGTGTGTGTCATGCAACCGCACCTACTGGCTATGTGTCACCTAGGAGTAATTTACACTAACTTGGGTGTTATTTGGACTTAGGTGTGTGTCATGCACCTGGCCACAGTATTTCAGCGTCTACTTCGCATTATCAAATACATGATGCTTAGTCCGCTTCTTAAAAGTGTTTTCAGTTGTTGCGTTTGTTAATTTACTTCTGTGTATATTGGGCAGAGTTTTGCTAAGTTGCCAACAAACTTATTTACCTCATGAAATGTAAGAATATTGATTGTTGTATAAGTCAAGATGCAAGCCAGGTATGAGGAAAACGTTACATTATTACAAAATATATACATGTACGCTAGTGCTGGTTCGATATTCGATATATCGAAGTATCGCGATACTTAAGAAAGTTCGAGACCGATATTTAGTGGTATCGCGATAGTTCGATATTTTTGGTATCGAACCCCCACTGTTTGCTACCTTCGATACTTTCGATACTTCGATGGTTCCGATACCTTAGATCTTCGATACCATCGATACCTTGGATACCTGCGATTCTTTCGGTATTTGAATTTGATATTTCGATACTACGACATCGAGGCATTCGACGACGTCGATGCGAAGGCGCATCATCGTTGTCGATGGCGTCGTTTCGTTGTTTATGGAAACTACCATATTCACTCACAGCGCTTCGCTGCCTACCTTAGGCGTGGTTGTTAAAAAATAATATAACATCAAATGTGAATTGTTTTCTAAAACGTTATTGTAGAGTTAGTCTGTATAATAAGTCATTTCTTTGCGCGATCTTGGTCTAGGTAATACTTCGCTTAGCCTCGGTTATCCAAACTAAGGTTCGATCGTGCCTCTCTCATTTGGTGGCGCTACCATGCCATCTGTCTTCATACTTTACTTACGGCTTCTCGTACAAAAACACACATCATATAGTATTTTTAATATAGTGTTTATTGCACGCATTAGTATTTATGAAACTAGTTTAATATTATTATTATTATAAATAATTATTCGAGCGCGATGCGCAAGCTCTGTTAATCCAGGTTCCGTTTGGTGGCGCTCTGTTACTGTTTGGTGGCGTCATCGTTTGCTGTATACGACTCCCTCAACCAGACGAAAGACAACAAGTCGCAACGTTCATCGCTAATTTGGCAATAATAATAGTATGCTTTATGACGACATCGATCATGTTAAATAATGAAAACACTACCAGACCAACGCAATGAAAAGATGAAGCGTTACTAAACGCTACGAAGTCGACATTATAACTTATTAAAATACGAATACTTGACAAGGTATCAAACCAAAATTAGTGGTTGGTTTGCTCGCTATATGGAGCTAGCGTATAACGTAGTGACACAATTATCCGTCAGGATATCAGGCCGAACCGGTACAATATAGAGAGTTAACTAACCAAACTATACATTTAGATATGTTAGTCGCATACGTGGGAAAGAAACCAATGTTTTATCGGCAGATATACAAAATATAAAATGGCGCAAATACCTAATTGAATGCTTGTCTTCCGTGCGGTGTAAGCCCCAAATAGCGCGAACTTCAGAGTGATACTGTAACTTTTGCGTCTGAACCTTTTGACTATTTGTTTACCTAGTTTAAAAGTAAGACACACGTATTGTTGGGTATTAATTCACGATATATACGTCAGAGGGGTTTACTTATTCTTTGACCTAGATTGTAGTTAACCACGCACCTTCCAGGGGACGCTACATGACATTTGACATACTTTAGCCTACTTCTAAAAATAAGACGCACGACTTTGGACAGTATCAGTTCACGACATATCGGTCAGATGGCTCCACTTGTTCCTCGACCTAGTTTGTAGTTCACCACATATCCGCCAGGAGGCGGTACATGACACTTGAAACCCATTATATATTTTTTTTAAATAAGACGCACGAATTTGGACAGCATTAGTTATTGACATGTCCGCAAGGGGGCGTCACCAGTTCATCAACTATCCGGGGCGCTACATGACCTTTGATCTTCTTACCTTCCTCCGAGCAAACCATATCACGATCGGTACCCAATATACTACTCGCGTAAAAGCAGGTAACTTTAAAATTGCACCTTCATTTGGTCATTTTCAATATTTTTTATCTAGTTTTGTAACTATTAGTATTTTTTTCAGAATGAGCCAATATACCATTTCCAGGGGCATTTTTAACATCGAGGTTTTAAATTGGGCACATTTACAACATAGATGAAATGCAAATCTGCCATCATGTTAAGGCCAGATTAATAGACAAGGAGCTATATTTTTTTTTTATGCTGATTCACATTTGCATGGCAAAATGTACCTGGAAATATACCAATACCATACCAATAGCGACTGATAATTTTCAGTTACCATAGGCTCCTAGCTGTTGATGCAAAATGTGTGCATCACTCATCTCCAACAAAATATATAAAGTAAATTTTTGGACCAATATAAACGTTGTCATATCTCCAGGGATAAATGTCACACAACTATGACACTTCACAGGTCTATTCCTTAGACTTGACTGCCAACCAGGAAACAAATAGGTGTACGTGTTGTTCTTATTATGGATTTTATGTTTAGGTGTATTACTAGGTTTTACCTGTACTAGGCAGCTCAGGCACAGACACTCAAACCTAAATCTCGACTCATTTGAAAATTCCGTCTCTAAAGTCCAAAATGACACAAAAAACTGATTTGCTATGAACACTGAGAGTATTTTATTATACAAAATATGTGTCTGCCAACATTCGAATAATGAACAGCGATAGCTCCTTTTTGGGTGTGTAACCATGATTTAATTATGTGTTAAAGGAAATAAAACCAAAGCATTACCTACAATTAATGTTGCATGTCTACACTAAGACAACCTTTGTATGGACCACTTAACAACATTCAACAAATAAATACAACTACATTTGTAGTATTACTTCAGTTTTAATCCCACGTGTATAGCATTTGCTGTGGAAAGCTGATATTTAATTAACTAGGCGATCATGTGGTATCATTGCATCATGAGACGCTGTCTTAAGACATATCTTTTCTGTTCATTGGATGGTGTCGTGCGTGTGTATGTGTGTGCGCGCGTGCTTGTGTGTGTTGATAGTATCCATCTCTGTTTGGTAATACCTAGAACACCAATATACATTATTTACAAACAAAACCTGATCATATTGCATATAGAAATGCTCTACTCTGACTGTCATCTCCCTGTCACATTCAGAAACGTCTGAGCTATAATCCAGATGACTGATCACATTCTCAAGGCACAGCAACCGCATTATTTTTGTGTCGAAAACTGGTGTGCATTGGATTGTTAGTTTTGAATTTCTATCCACGTTTGTAGCAAAAACGGTGAAAACTAAGAAAACAGTTACCTGATACCTTTATTCGATAGCCTGGTGAATAAAATGTCATAATGGTTCTACGAGTAATACTTCATTAATAGTGACCCAAATAATAAATTGTTTACCCCATCTCCTTTAATCCATACACATATCCGACACAGCCATTCATGCTGTTTTCACATTACTGTTAACCCTACATAGATTTTGACTTGTGGTCAACTTATGACATGAACACTTATAACATATAACACTCCATAGATATATTTGTATCACACTTGTTTAAGTTATACAGTAAAAAAACATAAATAAGATCGGAACATCATTTTACCCTAACATCAATTTCCGTTTTCAAATGCAAAGTATCTATGTCAAGAAATTATTGTGACATATCAGCCATTCATAAACAAATACGGAATGCATGCTAAATATGGAATAGAACAATTTAAATAGTTTGGTGTGCATTAGTTGCACACCAAGTTTAATGATAAGATATAGCGACTTAGCAGTGAGTATATGATAACAAAATTATTGTGAAGTAGACATGTCAATATGTAAACACGTTATGAAAACAAGTATTACCATAAAAGTAGTTTTTGAAAATTTTCGGGCTGCAATGTTTTCACTTTTAAGATACGTGAACATTTACATATTGAAAAATAAATAGTTGCTGCACATATGAAAATATGTCCATTTCTAGCACTGTCTCTTTGCACACAAACTTGCTGAGAGCTTCAGAAATACTCCTTCAGTCTGTCTCTCTGTACCCAGTCATCCCCGCTTCCTGCAGTCTTCCTGATGAGGGAATATACGTTGGGGAACATATCAGGAAATGCTGCATTGAAGTATGCATACGGATGGCACGTCTGTCCAAGTATCTTCTTGGCTGCCTCGGTCCTACAAATCAAATTAAATGTTATAAAACAGTATTGTCATGAGTAGAGGGACACTTTCTGATGGAATTAGTGACTGAGTATTTTGCATTTAAATGCAACATACTCAAAAGTGAAAATACACTGCAAGTTGTGCAATACAACAGTAATAAATGAATGAATTTAGTTCTGCAAGAAAACATTTTAATACTGGAATATGCTAATAAGACGTTGACACAAAATAAACACCGTACCACAAAATTACTGATACATTATAATGACTACCTATATGAATCACAAAAATGTAGCAAGAAAATAAATATTTCAAAACAATTACTGACATAAATTTATTGGATCAATGGGAAATACCACAAACAAACTACTATGTTCACGTAGAAAGATTTTGTTAAGGAAAATGTGTTTAGTTGACATTTAAAACTACCAGGACTGACCAAAGATTTACTATACTCAATGTGTTCAAAATAGTTATAGCAGCTACCGTGAACAAGGTGTCGCCAAGTGTGATACGAAAATGCGCCTGCCATAGATAACATTATGTTGTCAGCAGTGATCTGATGATACTTACTGCTGACAACATGTTGTTGTCAGCAGAGATTTGATGATGCTTATTGGTGATAACATGTTGTTAGCAGCAGTGATCTGAGGCTACTTACTGCTGCCCGTAATGGTTTTCAATGTTCCTCAACGTCCGCAAGAGATGGCACACTGACTGTGTATATCCGGGATGCTTGAAATCACGTTTAAAGTGTTTGTCCAACTTCAACTCAGGAATGATGCTCAGGCCTCCCTGCAATAAGCATGTATATTCACGATACACTGTCTATAGCATTCCCAGCCTGATTGGTGTCTCTTGTACACCCAACCGTGAATCAACTCTGACAGATTACACATTTATCCGTGTGTGGGGTATTTTACCTCTTCTGACGTAGAAAACAGTTGGAATTAACTACTAGCTTTTAATATAAGTTCCAAAAGACACACGCAACCCGATGAGCATAACTGCCTCGCTTCAGAAAGGCTGTCAGGTGAAATTGAACTAGCATCCCCTCAATCAACAGTTCTGCAGTCTACCATACAACCACCGCAAGAAACACATAAACTGAGCATAATATCAAGTTTTTGTTACGATGATGGATGTATTTAACAACAACAACGCAGACACACAACTGACACGTGCGGTAAATATAATAATGCTATTGGACACCATCATATTCGTTTACGTATTAGCTGGAATGAAATTTGAATAGCTTAATAGTTTATTCAACAAACTCTTTTATAGAACGACCTTTGTCTCGTGATGGAATTAGGTTTATGTCTGTAACAAAATGTTAACAATTCTTAATTTAGGATAAAGGTAACTCTTAAATGAGACATGCTACTGATGATGCTAAGTGCCGACCTGTGATGCATCGGATATAGGCTACGGTGGTCGTTATTGTCGACGCCCTGTGAGCGCTCAACAAAGACGACACAGAGAACATTTATCGACATTAATAATTTAACCTATAACATATTTTATGGATTTATTTAGCTGTTGATTTAACAGTTTTGAACATATTTGGGAATTTTTTTTTTCTTCTAATTTTGTTAATAATATATTTAAATATCTGTCCAACGATTTATTTGTGTATTTATTTACTCATCATAGTGGCCGATAAATAGAATGGTGAACATGTGTGATTTAGTGTATTTATATCTGCAATGCGAAAGAGCAAATAATACATAATCATAATTGCAATACTAGTTATGTTTAAATATAGGACGTTGTTGCGTAGCCGAGCATCGGAACCGTGTTCGCTGGTGATAAAGGTCTGAGCACTTAACGCGCATGCGCCTACTTTGACTTTCCCCGGTGCTCGGACGCGGTGTAGCAGGCCGAACATCGGAACCGTGTTTGTTTGTGATAAAGGTCCGAGCATTCAACGCATAGGCGATTTCTTGGTCGTACTTTCACGTTACCCTTCGCATCAGTATCAGTACGGGTGCGTAATCGTACTACTGCTACTAGCGATTCATAAGGATATTCGATTAATATTTATAAGTCCATTATAACAAGTGATAGCCTATGGAAAAAATGAAATAAATACTTAAAATGTATAAGCCCAATTGCATGATTATAAATGTTTTTTTTTGCGTTAATGGTATGAATCTAAGTACGTAATATATACCCATAACGACATTATAATTAATAAATATGAGCATTATTAATAATTACATGAGCACCGAAAAAAACAACAGGGGCACCATACAGCATATGGCTGGTTGATGAATTTATTTTATTCATAACAGGCCAAAATAATTGCGTTTTGAGAACTGCAGATTGTAATTGCTGTAGTATAGCAGAATAATTTATGGACTTCATGTTTTTATAAAGTAAATTTAATATTATCATTTTAATAGAGCCAGTTCCATTAGAAAAAGATTATAAGTAATATGTGTACTTTAGAAGATACTATTTATTTGCAGCTTATAATAGTTACTGTGGCACAAATAATATGAATGTAGTTGCTGTTTCCTGAAATTATATATCTGCTGTATTACTTTATGCAGAATTATTAAATACACACATGTGTAATGTAGCAATATTGTATGTAGCAGTTTATTACTGGAAGATGACAAAAGAACATTTCTACAATGATGATTACCTGGGTAACATTAATATTTAAGTGACGTATGTACGCGTCATGCGCGAAGATAAATCGACTTGCAATCTGACACAGTAATGTAAAGCATACTCGTGTATTGCACTAATGTAATTTATATTATATTTATATCAATAAATATTGTATTAAAAACGTAATAATGCACATAACTATTTCACTAATATAAAATGTATTAAGCAAAACAATAACTAGTATAATAACATTAAGCATGAATTATATTATTATTGTAATATAAAACTGACACTTATTCTGTGGTTAAAAATATCATATTGCAATTCGATAAAGATAGTGATAACAGCAAAATTGAGGTTGTGCAAAATTTAAACAAATGTCCCCAGTTGTCTCAAATGGACGTCGTCTCAAGATCGGCGACGAGTTATCTTGAGCTGGGTCGGCCCGGGCCGAGTTGTCTGTGAGCCGAATCGACTGGCATTTGTCTTCGAAGTACTTGTGCTCGGGTTTAATCTTGCCAGCGCAGCCAGGATATAGAGCCTCCGACGCAGCCGATGTCTTACAATCCCGCCTGTGGTCAATGTAGAGTTGCACGGCTGTTTTATTTCCTTTATTTGCGTCAAAACCATCGCCTACGTTAATCCGAACCTCAGGCTCAACCCATGCTCGGCTGCCGTGAGAAAGAGCGGAAGCAAGATGCAACACGTGACAATTGGCGCATGCGCGTTGAGTGCTCGGACCTATAACGCCGAGGTACAGGGTTCCGATGCTCGGCTACGTAACCACTTCGTTAAATATATACTGGACGTACTCACCCAACCTTCTGCTGGAAGCACAACAGCACTTTCAATGTCCACCACCATTGCATTTGTCTTGTATTTCGTTGAAGCACTAGCAAGAAGGAAACAACAATGTTACTACAATTACAGGCAGTGTAATATTGTTACTCAAGCTTAAGGTGATGACAAGATAAACACAGAAACCTAAACACAAACATAGGTTGCAAAAGTGTCCATATCACTGTTGATAAACATGACGGGCTGCAATCTAAAAGAGGTACGATAACGCATTATAATACATACGACAAATAATTGCCTCGCCTGGTATTTTTATACCAGGCGAGGCAATACTTGAGTTGTTTTGAATTTGCCGTGCAGAATATGGTATAAGAGACATTATTTTGTTAGTCTGATCTTCAAAAACACATAATCCATATTACATAAACAGTCAGCAATACAGAAATTAACTCGTGATTCCAGTTATCAGGATATATGGCATCATTGACTGAACAATAATGATCCCTACCGTAATATCTTATTACAAATTTGGACAGCATTACAGAAAACTGGGCCAAGTGGCACTGAGGTCCCTTGGACTATATAGTGGGTTGGTAATTATGAATGAAATGTGTTTTGATGAACAATAATTCAACATAGTCTCTTCAACGTAATAATAATAATTTATCTGGTTATTCAAAAACCGTTTTTAGTCAAGATGGGTTTATCTATTTACAATCTTCTAAAGCAACCAAGTGACCAGAATGCAGTTGATATCAATGAAGTATATGATATTATATTATATAGTTATTCCGAGTATTAATTTTACATGCTTCTGACCTACAGGTGACATACCACAGTCATTCCATCTTAAAAATAGTTAAATAAGCATCAACATAAACTTGCATGGAAGTGACAGTTTAATTGATGGAATACCAATTGGCATTTCAGACCTTCAGTGAATGCCAGTGGGGAGCACGAGTACACAATAACCAATTACCCATGGTTCCTTGCAGGCTACCTAACCACCAGAATGTGGGACAAGGCATAACAAACAAGTATTAATTATGAACAAAAATGTGGACTTCTAGCAGTTGGGGACGTCTTGAGGTTCCTTAGAAACATTCGATCAAATACAAAATTGTAGTTTCTTTACCAAAACCTCTTTATCTGAGAAGACCAGAAACAGACATACTGTGTGAATGCAGCAGACAATATCAAAAAAGTGAATGAATGTTCATTCCATAGTTGACGAGAATGTTAATTTTCTACATTTGTCAATTGTCATAAGTGACAATATGTAAAGTAATTGGACCCCAAGGTCAAATAATTTAAAGATACTTAAACAAGCATCAACATAAAAACAACGTTGTTATATAATTGATTGTTTAACTGAATATATAGTTTAAGACATAGAGGCAGTAACTGTCCAGTTTAACAGGGATCTGCTGGGTCATTGACAGAGGCCCAACTGCTGTTATGGAAGAGCAGTTAGGTATGCAGTCACCCCCATACACTCTACTGGACTATTGACATAATCTCTACCAGTGCTTAGAGAAGAGCAATTAGCTATGCAGTCACACCTATATACAAACCACCACATGAGTTCATGTTCTGAGATCTGCTAAAAGCTTTTAGGGGAGGCCCTGAGCTGCCCTTACATATGTATTGTGTACAATGAAGCACCCTCTGATATGACTGCGCAGTGTTATAGGACAAGTTTATTTTAATAAAGTACTACCAGTAAATGTATAATATGCCAGTTTTAGGCCCTAAGCAACAACAGGAGATTTTAAAATGTGTCGATCAAATTTACATTTCATTTCCATAGTTACTGTCCCTTCTCAAAACAGATCCCAACAGTTTCTGAGAAATGAGTGATAACGGTAAGTGGCTCGCAGAATGATGCCATCAATCCACTGGACATATTAACGCCAGAACAATGATGATGACTCACCACATGGCTATTTCTGTCTGATCGCCGACAACACACAGAAACTGGAATCGCTTTTCGTCCGGCCAGAAATATGGATGCCTGAAAGAATGCAAAATATCAAATACCTCACTGGGCAAAGTTTGTATATATCCTTCCCAATCCTTCCAGGTGCAACACACATTTTTTCACGGCAAACAGCACAGTCTTTAGAATTACTCAAAGTGCTTTACAATTAATTATCTGACTGACTTACTCAAGAAAACACCTTCTCAATTTCTCTGGGATGCTTCCTATCTCACTGCAATAATTTTTTTTTTAAATATCAATACACAAATATCCACCACTGTCTATAGCCAGGTACTCATTGAGTGAACCATAGCATTTCAGGACTGAACGAACATGTCCAATATTTGACACTACAGCACATTCATCCAACCCGGGTTATCTATGAAGATGGTACGACAGTATATAACACGCCAACAGTAATTATATATACACACCCATGGATAGTCATTGTGTCATGAATTTATATACGACATTTTATCTTATCAAAACATTTGTGCTAAATCAAGCAGTATAGTTTCATATGGAACATGTCGTGGCGCCAGTGGATTGAGTAAGTCACTATATTAATTAAAGGTTCCATTAGTAACTGTCTTTGGTACACGTGGTAGACTAACACACTGAATGGATATGTATCCATTAAATAAATAGATGGTATAACAATTGTGGTCACAAGCAAACTGGCCAACAGTGTGTGTCACTGAAGTCAAAATCGTCATCACAATTTGCTCGGGCAGCGAAAGAACCTATTTTGAAAAATCCAAGACTGGCAAAACTACTTCTGCCAAAGGGCCTGGACCTGAATGAAACACGTTCATTTTCACAAAATCTCTAAATACATTCCATTTAAGGTATATCTACTCACTTGCACAGACATTCCACGGTTGGTCTGTCGTCGGGATTAGATGCCAACATCCTCTCTACCATGTCTGCAGCGATACAGTCTGACACAGTCAAAGTTCGGTTGTCATTTGCAATGTTCTGTTCTAGAACGTTGTCGTCAGGATCATTGTACGGGTGTGTGCCAGAAGACAGGATGTAGTGGACCAACATCCCAGACACCTACAAGGTGCACAATCCTTGAAAGAACTTATTCAAATATATACATTACTTAAACCTTATCACTATAGAGAAGTGTCATTACCTGTTTTCATAATGATTCCCTGCACACACACACACACGCACGCACACACACACACACACACACACACACACACACACACACAAACAAACACACACACAAACACACACACAAACACACACACACACACACACAAACACATATACACACACAAACACACACACACACACACACACACACACACACACACACACACACACTCACCTGAATACACACGTTCACACATTTGCATGTACACACAAAACACACACAAAAACACACAACAGTGTAACATTATCAACATTCTGTTTTGTTTTTGACATACACATTGAAGCCATGATGTAAATAAAATGTACGACGAAATCATTGAATGCTCACTTGTGTTTTTGCAAGCTCGAATCTTCGTGAAATGTCTCCCGAAAGTACAATGAAATGTGTTATCATATGTGTTAGCCATGGACATTCCAAACTAACTCAAATTGACTGTAGATCAGAGTTAAAAATACTTGCATACATTGATATAAGCTTACCAGCTTGAATGTGGACGAGGCCTGGTGTGAAAAATGTCATATATATACATGTTAAAGTTGCATTCTGACATAATTTCCCATTTTTAACGCATTTTAGAAAAGTCAATGTACACCATGACTGATATTTGATGATTAGTATACTTTCTACCATATGTCTCACTTTGTTTTTTTGATGTTATTTGATAAAATATAACTTTGCAACAAACAACGGCTCTAGAGTTTTTTTAAAGTTGATCTATTTTTACCATCGGAACTCTCCGGTCAACGTAAGTAAACGATGGGGCAAACTAAAAGGCGGGCCACAATGGGGTTCCACAAATCCACGTTAGTCGTTAGAGGCGCCACTAGGCAACTAGACCCTAGTTGTTTAAATCATCCTCAAATAGCCATTGACCGTACAGACGTGTAGCCAGCGATAGTTTGTATGTGGGCAACTTGGCATGCCGTAAATATGGAGCGTATCGAGCGGTGGCATCTTTGTGAATGTGGTATGCCGTTTCCGTGCGGTCTGCCAATTGTGGCCCGCCTTTTAGTGTGGCCCCCTCCTGACAGCGCTTTTCACTGGAATTCCCTTCATCGAGGTCTAAACCAATCAGTGAATTCTAACTGGCGAGGGTCGCCAGGACAATTTTTCGTCTTTGGCTGCTTTTTATCTTAAAATGGCATATTATGTGAAAATAAGTTGATAGGTAGTTGAGGTAAACAATATATAGTGTATGGAGAATGCTGGTTTACTGGAAATTTTTATTTTAAACATGGCGAAAGTCAGAATGCAAATTTAATACCATTGATGTTAATACAAAAAAAAGGTCGAGTTACTAGCCTGAACGTCTGTCGAAGACTTGTAGTCGACCTTGTCACCCGGTTTACACTTCAGCACCTCTTTCGCTTTCCAGCAAGTAGTTCCTGCAAAACCAAGACTATTATATTAGTAGTCTTTAATTATCATCTAATTATCCTCTCTCCCATTGTTCCGACATTTGGTCGTGCCAAAACACTCAGTCATGCCAAGACATTTAGTCGTTCCAAGACATTCAGTCGCGCCAAAACATTTGGTCGTGCTATGACACTCAATCGTGGCAAGACAATTTGTCATTCCAAGAAATTCAGTCTCGCAAAGACAGTATTTGCTAGACGGGGAGAGGTGTATATGCTAGACGTGTATATGGTGCTTTGGGCACAATTCAGTAGTGAGATACCATTTGTAACTTACACACAGTTGACAGGCCATACTTTGGTGTGGTGGGGATCATTATAACCAGAAAACCTTAAGCTCGGCTAAGGAAGAGAGAAGGACTAGAGGACATGAAGTTATATTAGCAAAGAAGCAGTGTAGACTAGATATTCGAAAATTTTCATTTTTTTTAAACAACAGTAAATGAATGGAACATATTATCGGCTGATTGTGTAGGTGCTAGTAGTGTTAACATGTTTAAAAATAAAATCGACATATACCTAAGAAGGGCGGGGTACATTTAGGTAGATAGGTTGGACTCTCGATAAGCCAAAGGGCTTCCTTGTCCACCTGACATCTAGAGTTGATTATCTTGGTGGCACTTTTGGTAAATCTTGTTAAACCTGAGAGTGACATCCTGTACAGACTATAACACAAAAACAATAGGTGAACAAACCTGTAGGATTACAGGAGTAGCAGTTTTCGGTGTCTTTCAGTTTGTAGCTGAACCCAAAGTCAGCTAACTTCAAGTGGCTGTCTCCATTGCACATGACAAACACGTTTTCAGGCTGAAACAAGAGAGTACAACAATGGAGAACATTCTCACTGAAATACAGTTCTGCAGTATTAAACCGTATTACATATATTTCAGATGTGTTCAAATTGTTGTTCACATTGAACACAGGCCACCAGTGTTCAAAAAGGGATGTAACAATCCCATACCTTGACGACAATTGGCACAGGAGTAATATCAAAGAGGCCATAAACATATATGGGGGAAACCAGCATTAAATATAAACAAACTTAAATTAATCTCCCGCCTTTGTCACATGCATGACTTAACTGTGAAAACCGAGGTGCAACCAAAATATACGGAGAAAACAAAACTGTTTCTGGAGAGGTAAATAATGTAATACACATATGTAGCCTTTATTTGTCTTATAGAGGCTTATATTTTTGGTTGGAATATGTGACGTTTAACATACGTTTTTGGTTGTGCAACTGCTTGCTCGTTGTTCGCCTGATTGGGGCGTATCCATGTTCTTGCACAACACGTCATTGCTATATGTATGCATGCAATTCATGAGTTGTGGGCTTGTGCCTTCAAGCAGGTGCCAATGATACCCTTCACTAGTAGTAAATGTATATATTTACGTCTTTCCAAACATATTCCCCGTGCTCTTTTTTTTACAAAGAACAAACATGGCGCTTACGGACAAATCACAGTGCAATACTCTTTGACTGTGATGGAGATACTGCAGGGCTTCCATCAATTCTTTCACCATGTTGGGTGTCGTTGTCAGACCCAAGTTGATCCACTCCTTTAGTGTGTAGTCGCACAACTCAGTGGCGAAGTAGTCAGTTCCATTGGCAGGCTCTTTAATCTAAAACATATACTGACTAACTGTCATATACAAACATATCTGGTGTCATGAACAAGGAATACACATAGCACTGACCTCTCACAAAACCTGTGTGAAATACAGTGGGCGAAAAGCTGGTTCCACAAATTGCGTAATAAAACAATTAATATGTCATTGGGTTACGTTTAATGCAAAACTGTATACACCAATGAGTCAACATAAACTACTCCTAAGCAACCATAATTAACAACATCACGACTGTGAACAGCTGGGAATTACAGAGTATTACTGTAGTGTGGCCTTTTATCCCCACAATGCAATGTTTATACGCTACATTGTCCTGTAACAGGAAATAGTGTAAATTGCACAGTAACACGTTACCAAGAAATCCAAAATGTTCATGTGTTTCAGCTCCTTCAAAATCATCGCTTCATTGTTCCTTTCTTCTTTCTGGGCAGTGTCACCAGAACACACCATTCTGACAGCTGCCTTTCTTCCATCGTTGAGCATACCAACATACACATTTCCTCTGTTGCACCTAAACACAGCAGTCAATTTACAACAGTTGGACATTAATTATTAAACACCTGCATTTAATATTCTAGTTTTACTACCCGAACGATTCGTGTTAATTCACTGTATAGTTGTGATATGTTATTTATTTTGTCTCACTGATATACCAAAATATAAAACGTTTTATCTGGCTGCTACATGTTCTGGAACCATGTGTTGGCTGTGAAGAGTATTTTATGAGTAAAGGATTTTCCCAATTCTTCCCGGCCAACCCACTCGAATTCCTGCAGAGAGTAAGAATACCCACTTCTTGATTATGAAAGCCTCCTGTGTACACAACCGAATGGTCTTAAGCCCAGACACCAATTCTTCTGGTGGCTTCTTCTGGAGAGCATCCAGCTGTACGCACCATTCATTGCTCTTTTGCACTGGAGCCTAAAACGTGTTCATAAAATAATGTAAGACATGCTTGATTTAGAAAGGGCTAAACAGTTGTATAGTAAAGAAGTATTCAATTTAACTCACAATATAGATTACATTTTCACTACTTACTATTTATTGATGCTCATTATTGAACATACATGGTGGTGTGTTTGTGCGTGCGTGCGTGTGTGTGTTCGTGTGCGCGTGTGCGCGTGTGTGCGTGTGTGCGTGTGTGCGTGTGTGCGTGTGTGCGTGTGTGCGTGTGTGCGTGTGTGCGTGTGTGCGTGTGTGCGTGTGTATGCGTGTGTATGCGTGTGATGAGTGTGTGATGATGATGCATGCACGAATGACTATTGGCAACAATTAGCATATAAATGAGCATAACACATATACTTTAAATAAATGAAACATGTATAACAACAATTAGAGTTATATGTGTTGTTGTTATGCAACTTGAATTCAATTTACCTTTGTTGATGATGTTTAATTTGGTTTTATTGACGTTCTTCAGATGACTAGTGCACTCGATGGTAACGACAGTGCTGCTGCCCAGTGTTGTCACTGGAAGGACCCCAGACCGCGACCCGTCTTCAAGAGATTGTACCCAGTTTGAGAGTATCCATTTTGTTCAGCACGAGCATAAACATGTTTAACGATTGGTAATATTTCGCCCTAATCTTAAATGTAATTACAAATGTGACTGTAACATTTAATGAATATCACTGATACCACCTTCCTGTCATTTAAATATACTACATAAAAAGTGTGTCCAAATGTATGGCTGCACAATAAGGAAGAGACAATTTGAAACTACAAACAATGCCAACTCAATACACTGGACATCATCTCGTATCCTGGAGTCTTTGGCTTTACCTTTCCACACGACTCTTACTGACATGATGCTACTAAAAGTAGAGGGAATCTGATATCAACTCAACATCCTACAGAAACATTTTATACCAGTATAACATTGGCACAATTGTGGGTGACCCAGTTTCCCCTGTTGTCACCAACGGGTTCCTGTACACGAGGAGCCGTCACTCCATGCATATTATGCACCTCTAGAATGTGAAAATTATGTGTAGGCAACAATTTGGACACCGAACAGCTGTCACGAAGAGTACATCAAATATGACCCTGAACAGAACATATTTTGAAGCTTTTTGATACTAAGTCATTCACATGTATAAGATGGTTCATTTTTTTGTTTGGCCAGTGTAACAACCAATTCTACAGCTGTCTAGAAACACACTAAGACGGTTTGAACGAACAACACATCTACTGATTTTGTATGTATTAAACACCTCCATGACCTTTTAAAAAGTGAATTGATGTTAGCGTATCAGACTGTATTATGTCTATAGTGATGAACTGTTAAACTTAGAAAGTACATACGAGATGACAACAGGCCTGTTATTTTAACTCTATTTAACAAACCAGATTGTTCTTGATAACAGGTACAAGCTGTAAGTAGTCATGATATCCACAATGACAGATAGACAGCACAATGATACAAAAGAAGGACACTAAGATCATATTAAAGGAAGGAAGAGACAACGCTGAGCAGCAGGACTCTCTTGTAACCACATAGCTATAATCAACTGTCGAATTGTTTTGAAAGCAGTAAAACTCCCTTATTAATTATGTTTCTTGCAACATGTAAACATAGTAGCAATTGCAATACTCACACCAATCAGGAATTGATTTATATAGCAACTTTACCGGCAATTTCATTATAAGCTAAATGAAACTGTCACTACCATTAAGCATATTTATTAAGCGGCAAATATCAAATACATAGCAACTACTACACTATCTATTAGTAGTCTAAAGAACTAACTGGTGGCTCGGGTGTTGTCGCGGGTCCCAATACCTGAAATACGAAATCATGTAAACAGTTCACTCATATCATATGGAAAACAAATTATAAGCAGACGTCAGTTGATTAACTTAATTGATGCATACAAAACCAAACTTATGCATGTAACCTCACTGCTACGAAATGTTGTAACAGTATTATATGTGACTAACAAAACTACTGTAACATAGCATCTTATAATAATAATAATAATAATAATAATAATGATATAATTTATTTGTATAGCGCCCGAATCAATATTATTGCTCTCAGGCGCTTCACATAAATGTACAAATAGTAGCTAAAATTGGATGATAAATGATTACTAAAATAGATATATGTATATATATATAGATGATAAAATATTATTTAGGTAAATAAACTTGTATATATATATATATATATATATATATATATATATATATATATATATATATATATATATATATATATATATGTATATATATATATATATATATATATATATATATATATATATATATATATACATATGAACACTATAAATATAAGCCTATACATGAAACAATAAAATAGCACAGTCGTTACATTACTTAATGTTCTTCAGTATGCTAACATAAAATAAATTTAAATAAAAAGTATATGATTAAAATAATAATAATAATAATAATAACATAGCTAATCAATCATAAAAACTATCATACTAAAATGCTAATAATGATAATAATTGCGTAATAAAAATTGTATAACTTATTGATAAATGTATGTCATTAAAGTCCACATTATCACGTCACAGAAACGCTAATCTAAAAAGGTGTGTCGTTAGAAGTGTTTTATACTGTGGCTGTGTCTTTGCCGTCCTGACATTGTCCGGCAGTCCATTCCACAGAGCGGCTGCTGCTACGGCAAAACGGCGTTCACCGTCAGTGACCGTCTGCGATGCAGGTAGTGTCAGCAGTGGCAAAGACGCAGACCTCAGTCGGCGATTGGGTTGACGACGTGACAGTAGTTCCGCGAGGTAACACGGTGCTTGTTCATGCATAACCGAATAAATAAACATAAGCACTTTGTATGTCGGGCGCACACAAATCGGTAGCCAGTGCAGATGTTGCAGCACTGGCGTGATGTGGTCGTACTTTCTAGTGCGGCTGACGAGCCGGGCAGCGCAGTTTTGCACACGTTGCAAACGCTGCAGCGTTGTCTGCGGAAGGCCGTATAGCAGTGCATTCGCGTAGTCGAGGCGTGCAGTGACAAGCGCGTGTATTAGAGTTTTGCACGCTTCATCAGTGATGCTTGACCGGATTTGTCCGATGTTGCGGATATGGTGATAGCAATACTTTGCTATCTGAGCAACCTGCGCTTGCATAGTGAGTCCACTGTCGAGTATGACTCCAAGGTTTCGTACAGATGGTTTAGGTACAACTCGATGTCCATCAATTGTCACGGAAATGTTACAAGGGAAATCGTTTCGTTTTGTTTTTGTTAAGAAGATGACTGCCTCTGACTTCTCAGTGTTCAACTTAAGTTGGTTCTTTCCATACCAGTCAGTCACCTCCGATAAACATTGTTCGATCTTTGTAATGGCTTCTGTGATTGGCTGGTTATGTTTCACTGCCATATATATTTGTGTGTCGTCAGCATAACAATGGTACTTCAGGCCATGTCGTGCAACAATGTCACCGATGGGCCTCGTGTATATGCAGTACAAAATTGGTCCAAGTACTGACCCTTGTGGCACGCCACACTTCATGACACAATCAGCTGATGTTGCGCTGTCCACGGCGACTCTCTGGTAACGTTCAGTGATGTACGAATGTAGCCTTGAAAGTGCTGCGTCTGTAATGCCGACCGAATGTTGCATTCGATTCATCAAGATGTCGTGATTGATTGTGTCGAATGCACTGGACAAATCAAGCATCACAAGTACAACCTTGCCCTTCTCATCCAACGTCGCGGCGATGTCGTTCTTCACTCGCAGTAGTGCCGTCTCCGTTGAGTGTCCATGGCGGTATGCTGATTGAAATGGATTGCGTAAGGTGTTCATGTCGAGATGAATGTTCAGTTGTCTTGCAATCACTTTTTTAACAAGCCTTGACAAAAATGGCAAGTTTGAAATTGGACGGTAGCTGCATAAAGCATCTTCATCAAGCGTAACCTTTTTTTAGGACAGGTCTAACGACCGCCTGCTTGAATGCGTCAGGTACAGTTGAACTTTCGAGGGAGGAGTTTATTATAGCTGTGATCACAGCTACAAGTTCAGACGAACATAGTTTCATCAGCCATGTAGGTAGTGGGTCTAGTCCGCATGACTTGCACGGTGAGTCTGCGATCAACGTCGAAACGTCCGAAGCATTAACTCCTGTGAAGCTTGTCAATTTAGCACCGCCGAAAGCAGTATCATCACTGAATGCAGCGGCAATAGCATACGAACAATCACCGCTACGGTGAGCTATGCTATGTTGAATGTCACTCACTTTCTTCTAGAAGTGGTTGCTGAACCGTTGGGCCAGGTCATTCGGAGACACACATGACGGCAGTTGTGCGTGACAACTTACGCCCATTAGGCTTTTCGTGATATTAAAGAGCTGCTTTTGGTTGCTCCCACAACTCGCGATCCTGTCCGTGTAATAATCACGTTTCGCGGCGAGTAGCATACGGTTTACAATCACACATTGCGCCCGATACACTTGTCTGTGTATGACAAGGCCCGTGCGTAGCCATGTCCGCTCCGCTCGCCGTCTGTTATGCTTCTCGCGTCGCAGTTCGTCGGTATACCACGGCGAATTAGGTCTCAGTGTTACTGTTTTCACGACCAAGGGAGCATGGTGGTCAACAATGCGACGTATTCCGGTGTCGTACGCTTCGACCATTTCCCCAACTGGTCCGTCAACGAGAAGATCTGACAGAGATGCAATATCTGTAATGAAGTCGGAAACGTTTATCTGTCGCAATCTGCGAAACGTTGTTGTTTTCCGCACTCTAGACGGCTTCCTTGTGTTTACGTCAAAACTTATGGCTATATGGTCTCCAGACGAGTTGCCATGTGTATTGCATAAACATGGGTCGTATACTTTTGGCAGTGCAGGTACTATGCAATTATTGTCTCTAACAATGACCACATCCAAAATGTGCCCCTTACTGTGGGTGGCTTCATTGACGAGTTGTTTCATTCCACGGTCGCAGAGTGTCTCGGAAAAACGTTTCACGTCCAGTTGTGTTGGGATGTCTAAATGAAAGTTCAGATCACTAGTGATAATGATATCATGCATGTCCAGCATTATATCGCCTAAAAACGCAATCAACTGGTAAAAGAAAACGGTGTTAGAAAAACCGTTTCGCTTCGACAAATATCACTATAACAATACGTGTGTAATTACTTGCTTGTATGCATGCACGTAGGCATGACCTATAAAAGGCATTTCACTTCATCTTTGTTAGTTAATTCAATAGACATATTAATTACAAAAGTCTACTCCACCTCTTGTCTCCAGATGTTAACTCCTGCTGTGCTGTTCCGTTCACTGTTCTGCTGTTCTATTGTCAGTGTGCAGAAAAGGTCACCACTGGGCGTCTTCTTGTTGCGTTTCAAGACGAATGAACAACTGGGATATGTGTCGTTACCGCGTGCACTCCACAAATCCAAGAAATCTATGATCTGCAAGAAAACAACAATGTACAAATAAAACACAAGTGTACACTGGGGGTGTCTTGTTAGAAGAGGATTCACAGACAATGAAGAACCACCTGTCAACAAAACAAAGAGATGGACGGGCGGACACTGGTTTATGCAGTGGTTTAATCCTTTCAGTGCTACATACCTCAGATGTCATGATCATGTAATACTGCATTCCCTGTGTCGACAAAGATGTCAACTGCATCACTTCAACTAAAGTTTCGGCTGAAATAATGCGTTTTATCAATAGGGACATCATACAGGCATGCATATATATTATCAAACTGGAACACTCAACAAATAATGTAGTTAGGATATATTTTAATCTCACAATTGTAAATCTGACTATTATATAGCATACACAATTAGCATAATGACCGAATATATTGCCACTGTTGTATGTTTGCCTTTACGGTAATGTTTACGAAGACAATTATTGCAGACGTTATTTATGTATTATGATCGTCACCTGCTATACCTGACAAAATACTTCATTACTATTATATAAAAAACACACATAAGTATGTTTATATTTGGTAAATTGTCATATGTGACGTAAGTGATGTCGTCTGCCAGTATTGCAATTGAAGAGTTTTGCAGTCAGTTAAGTATAACATGCACGAATGGCGAAAATAATTCAACAAGAAGGTAATCCACGATTAGCGGTGTTGCAATGCTATGACACCACCCTTAAGGCGATAAATAATATGTGTCTCCATATTGCATATAAGTGTGTGTAAAACGATATGAACAGCAAATATCACCAATACCGCAAGTGCGGCCAGTGATATTAAAATGGCACATACCGTGCTGCCGCAATAGCGTGAGTTTGTACTACGCTGAACAACATATGAACAATAAGTAACTCACTGTTTAAAGGCTATCAAAAACGTATATACAAATGGTGATCCTGCCCATTCTTATATAAAACATGACTAACTATTGTCTGCAGGCAGCAATGATATTGCGATTCACAAAGCAACTTTCAAACATATATTGAACATATTCTTTGTGTGTATCTGTTTTTGTGAACTCTGAAATGACTAGCAGTGGTCTGGAGGCAAATGTGTGTATGTGTGTGCGTGCGTGCGTGCGTGCGTGTGTGCGTGTGTGCGTCCATGATTTTATGCGTCCGCGTGGATGAGGTGCATGCATGAATGTTTTATGAAAATGTGACTGATGTTATTTGCACTAACATATGTGAGAGGTCTACCTTGTCAGGAATGCCCGAGTCGTTGGACCAATCTGGCGCCACTTCACCAATGGATATGGATATATCTTCTCCCGGTATCATGATGCCATTATCTGATGTTCCATTGTCATGCACTGTGAATACCTTCTTCATCAACGCCTTGTTGCCATTAATCAGCATCTCCTGTTTGAATTTCTGAAAGATTTGTATATAATGGCATTAAGCAGTATTATACAAAATCGCCATACCATTAATGTTTTTATAGAAAATAGCTTAATATAGTAAATATTTATTTAGAAATGTATTTGCTGTCCAGGGCTTCGTCTACGATAACACTTTTCATAGTCTAATATCATGGTAGTTAATCTAGCAAATGATGTCATATTGTCCGAGACTCTTCGTGAACAGATGTGAGTATAAATATTTGCTAATGGTTAGATAACAACGATCACAAGACGGGCAGCTGGAAAGCATCACAGGGGTTGAGTTTCACTGTAACGCAATATCACTACATAGCTCAACTCAACAGATAGTAATTGTGTATACGTCTGCCTGGACCAAACCACACAACACATGGACACGTGTAACCCTGTCCATGATCAATTTGAACAAGTCCAATAACACAATTTCAACTTATTATCCATCATAATGGCGGGTGGGGTCTATGTATACCTGTAATCATGTACCTGGGTATATTGTCATCATGTATTTGGGTATACCTTACGTCACGTACCTCAACTTCAGCAAGAAAAGCAAAGAAAACTTCAATCTCTATGGTGTTTTCTCCACGTTTGTTGGCAAACACAAATGCTGCAAATCTACCAGCAGTCTTCGGTTTTCCAGATGACTTGCTGATGAAAGTGTATGCGTATATACTGAAGTGGTCAATTTGGGTGCTGCATCGGTTGGTTGTGTAGTTGACATATGTCTCGACCAAGCTCCAGTGCACAGGTTCATCGACGTCACTTTCACTGCAAAATGAAGTACCAATAATCAGGTAACCTTTACTGCACTTAATTCCAGAGAAACCAAGCTCAAACTAAAGTAAGAGTAATTAGGTCCAGGCGCCAATAAACAATATTAATATTCTAGTAATCAACAATTGTAATCTTTTGACAAGAATCTATTGTGGATAAGCAAACATATATAAAGGAACATTTTTAAAAGAAAAAAGTATGGTGGTCTGCAATGTACACCCGATCTATTACGACGTCCCACATATTTCCAATGCACGTATGACTGACGATGAGCCATGTGACCTCGGATGGCTGATCAACTTTGACCTAGTGGCAGAATGTCACTTTCTTTCATTCCCACCTGTTCTCTCGGCTCTCCATACTTCCTTTGTCTATTCCCATCTAATCGCTCGGCTCTTCTACACTTCCTTTGTCTATTCCCACCTCCTCCCCCGCCTCTTGTTCCCTTCCCACTGCCACCATTTCTTCTCTATGGCATGTCTACAGTATCCCAACTTGCTGTAGTCACTCGGACTGCAAGGGCTGGTAGTCAAGTGTGCCCACAATTTGGGTCCGGCTATGATTTATTTACATGATGTCATTAATCGATATTGGCATGCAGTTTCACTAATACACATCACCAAATAGACCCACTTACCTACACCAGATCTGCATGTCTGGTTGATTTTGCCACTTTGCTGTGCAACTGTAGTCAAATGAAAGTGTGGCCGACTTGTCAAAGTGAAGTCCGTGTGGCAGACAGTGGATGATAGGTCCAAGCAAACAGTGACCATCACTGAACTTGGGTATGTCTGCCATGTTGCAGCTGATGGCCAGTGTTATGGTCAGTTCTCTGTCCAGGGCACCTTCTGGAATCACGAGCGACACGTTCTCCATGTGTAGTGTGTCGCCCGCCGGCCCAACATTGAAGTTCCAGTAGAACCGGTCATCCACCACTGCAGCCACAAGGCAGAACAGACCGATACATATAGATTCACGAGCTACATAAATTTATGTCAATGTGAAATTTGTTTTGATATTGAAACACAATGACATTACACTTACATTAAACTTGTAATAGAACAATCAAAATATAATAAACATACATGTAATTGTCGACACAAATACACATACAAATTACTGATAAAAGAAGAATATATATATATATATATATATATATATATATATATATATAGAGAGAGAGAGAGAGAGAGAGAGAGATAGAGAGAGAGAGAGAGAGAGAGAGAGAGTGAGAGAGAGAGAGAGAGAGAGAAATAAAGCGATTATAGTTGGGAATATCCGAGAGAGAAGAGTTTTATATAATGTATAATGATATATATATATATATATATATATATATATATATATATATATATATATATATATATATATATATATGTGTGTGTGTTATAAAATAAACATTTATCGATGGTCTGCTCTATGTATAAATCAAATATTGTTTTAAATAGTTTCTTCTGACGTCATCAACCTACAATAGTATGTCGAATATATTTTACCTTTCGGTTTTGGCAGCTGTATCATAGTTTGATGTGTTGCACCTCTGTCAAAGTTAACAAGAACAATGATTATTTATCGAAAAACAAACATATTAGCTTAAGCACATTGATATGAACATATACAGATTAATATAGCACATTAGAATCTGGAAGGATATCTTAAAAAATCGCAAACTGTTCTAAGTGCGACCAATTGCATGGAGAAGTCATATGCTAAAGAACCAAATTCTTAGCTTGATAATGCTTTATTCACAAACACATGCACTGATACAGACACGCATGCATGCACTTACGTAATGGTAACTTTCACGATGCATTCATACTAGAAGTTTGACAAAGATTGCAAGGCACATGAGACTAAGTGTACGGACATGTTACTGCAGTCCTCTATTTGTCCCTGATTGATTATCGAATATTGAACAATGCGTGGGTAATATATAATTTTGGTGCTTCGTTGGTACTGTTGTCAACATTCGTAGCACATATAACGTTTCCATGTACAGTAAATGAATGAAAAATATATACACGTGAAACTGTTTTTGAAGCCTATCAAAAACATCGTTATTTTACTATTCAATATATATTCCAGACATATTCATATGATCCGAATTAGTAATGGTAGCGTTTAATATATTATATAATGATTATAATATTATTTGGAAGGGATGTTTATTTGCTATATTGCGACTGCTTAAAAGCAGGTACCGATACAACAATGAATTTTGTAATATAACAAAAACATGTAGACCAGTGTATCAATATTAAAATAAATATTTTTCGAATGAAAGAAAAAACACACATATTTTGTTTTAACAATGATATATATATATATATATATATATATATATATATATATATATATATATATATATATATTACATATGCCGGCAAATCAAGGAATGAATAGTAAACATCCGTTTTCATAAACAACCTAATTGCAAATATATAAATACTTCAAAGGCTTCGGAAGGAGGCAACTATTGGGGTTGAAATTCGCACAAAAACAGTTAACTGCACCCCTTAATATTAACTTAAAATGTAAATAGATTCGTGTTGAGGCCAATCAGAAACGTATTTTCAACCCCACCAAACCTCGGATTCCGTCGCCTATGTAGTTAATCAATGAGGTACTCACTCGAGTGTGGATATATTTGGGGCAAACGTCAGCTCGGCTACGTCCTGAACACTGATTACGGTGTCACGCTTCCCGGGCTTAGAGTCATCACTGCTTTCACCTTGTACTGGACAATTAAACAAAACGTATCCAGAAACATCCTATATTAATATAAGTGTTCGTCCCATATTCCACTGAATTAAGACTATCTAAATGCATTCCCAACTAGGAAGACATGATTGGCTCATTTGTGTTTTGTGGATGCAAAATTAATATGATGATGTCAGCATCACATGCATGGTTCTGCATAATAATTTAGGTGATACACATTATACAATAGGCAAATATATTTGTAACATCATTGACACATTTACGACGTAGGAGGTTGGACATTCCGCTCCTCGGCTTTTGAAAATGTCTTAAATAACGTATTATATCACTGCATGGCAAGTTAATCATCCGTTTTACATACACAAATAAATAGCCCCATCTCTGTTACGACGTGTTATACAACTACAAAAGAACGATTCATTTATATTCATTTCGAAAGTGTCCACTGATTGTGGAAAGATCAGCACCACGTGAATTGTAGCGTTAAATCTGGTTCTGAAACAACTGAATAGTTACAAAAATTATTACTTAACGATATAACCTATCCATTTGGACGAGAAGTTCACTGATATGTCCATACGTAAGCAGCTGAAAGGGACGGAGTAAAACGTTTGATGTATAATGTAAAGTTAAAACACACCTAGTTGGTCTAAGTCCCAAGTATGGGGCACGATTTGACCAATATATAACAGCTAACTTATAATTAACCCTTCATCTTATAGTTCAGGTTTAACATTTATGGATAGTTGCGCTTGATTATATACTTATATTAATAATAATAATAATAATAATAATAATAATAATAATAATAATACAATACTTATATAGCGCCCGATCAATTAAAATTGCTCTCAGGCGCTTTACAAACATACCTAAAAATAAATGTGTAAAGTATAAAATGTGTAAAATACGTAAAATACAGTATCTAATAGCATGAAGATAGCATATGACAAATAGGAACAGAATAAAAAATATATATATAAAATAAAAATACATAAATAAAGTAAACTTATTAAGACAACATTTAAGAAAGCAATTTAATGTAACAGGGAATCAGAGGAAAACTCGTTTGTTTAGATAATACAATCAACATACTAACAAACATAAATGGTCTAATAGATTCTAGTTAAGTAAATACGAACGTCGTTGAGATGGGAGACACCTATTTTTGGTCAAGCGCTATTATATAAAATAATAATATATAATACGACGTGATTTTATACGATATGACGGTGCGATACAATAGGGTGTAGTACGATATATTAATGATACAATTCGACATAATATAATACCATGTTATGATACATGCACGCTACATTTTGTCAATGTTAAGCCTAAGTTACACAGGGGCGGATTGTTATGGCGGTGTCGCGGTCCAGAACGTCAATGCAGTCCAGAACGTCGGAGGTTAGCGGTTCATGTCAAAAGGTTAGCGGTTCACGTCAAAGGTTAGCGGTTCATGGCGAAGGTTAGCGCGACGTTACGGCCCGCAGCTAGCCAGTCTGGAATGTCCATCCGGTCCAGGTTGTCGTTCCACCTCGTTTTGAGTGTTGCTTAATGACTTCTTACATGCATCACAAAGGTTAACGTCTACTGTGACCAGCGTAAACACGGTGACTGCCGAATTAACATATGAGTGAACCATGCGTATATTATAGTTTATGTTAATCATTTATTGAATTGAAAGTTATTTCAACTACAACAATTACTGCTACTACATTATACGTACACATACAATATATATTGTTGAAAAAAGGGTAAAAGAAATACAATACTTATCATGTTTACCATTATAATTGCTTAGATAATTACATAGAGCATCTGATCAGTGCAATAGAAGGTGCGACAACAACCATACGACATTTAATCGAAAATAAGACATTGTGACATTTATTGAAGAAAAAACCTTTATAACAATAAACAATCTGAATATTTAATTTAGTTATCTAATTTATGTTGGCAAAATAGTCTATGACTCTAACACATAACTATTCAATTATCGAGGGTGTTTCAAAGTTTAACCCCATTAACAGAAATACACATATTTTTCAAGTTAGTACGTACATACATTTGCTTGAACTTACATTTATGCCTGGATGAATATCGTGATTCATGTATTCTGAATAATTTGTGTACATTCATTGGTAATATATAACGATATGCCTTAAACATAATTATAGCAGTTTTTAGTTTTACAAGATCTGGTATTTTAAGAATGTGTACATTGTGAATGAGTAAGTTTGTGTGATCAAGTCTTTTGGCACCACAAATTAATCTTATAACCCTTTTCTGTAATAAAACTAAACAATGAATATTTGTAGCACATGTGTTACCCAATACTTCAGCACAATACATAATATAAAGCATGAAAAGAGAACAGTACAAAATATGCGTATCATGTTTGTTAATCAAGGAACTGGCTCCATACATTATAGCACAACATTTTGACAGTTTGGATCTTATTGATAAAATGTGACTTTTCCAGTTTAATTTGTCATCAATTACTACACCTAATAATTGTGTGTAATTTACTCTATTGATTTTCTCTTTATTTATTCTAACACAAATATCTGCAGTTATTCTGCGATTACCAAAAATCATGTAATTAGTTTTTGATATATTAAGAGACAATCTCTTAACAAAACAAACATGTCTGCAGTTGTTCTTATCAACCATTTATCACCCGAACAAGTTCATTTAAGTCTCTATCACAACATAATAGATTTGCATCATCAGCAAATAAAATATTATTGAACACTTGTGAGACTTTACAGATGTCATTAATATATGCATGGTAAATTATTTTGGTCCCAAGATGGAACCCTGAGGGACACCACACGATACATTTAGTATTTCTGAATGACAGTTATTAAAACTGACAAATTGCTTTCTATTTTCTAAATAACTCAGAATCCATTCCTGTGCGACACCACGCAAACCATAGAAATGCAGTTTGTTTACACAGTATATCATGATCAACAGTATCAAAGGCCTTGTTTAAGTCAATAAATACTTCAACAGTATATTTATTTTTTCTAATGAAGTTGTAATTTCTTCTACCAAATCTAAAAGAGCCTCAGTTGTTGACATGCTAGATCTAAACCCATACTGACTTGGACTGAGTATGTTACATTTATCAATGAGCAAGTCCAATCTGCTGTGATATAGTTTCTCCAGAATGTTTGAGAATTGTGGTACTAAAGATATTGGCCTGTAATTTGTTAAAACTTTTTTTTTATCCAGACCTATATAGCGGAATAACTTTAGCTATTTTCATTTTGTTTGGAAAAACACCTGTTTGAAATGAAACGTTACATATGTGAGCAAATGGCTTAACTATTTTAGACATTATTTTCTTAAGCAGGATTATGCTAATGTCACTGAAATCAGTTGATCTTTTATTTTTACAATTTTGAACAGTTCAAATAATTTCTAAGTCATCAACAGGTCTTAGAAACATAGTATGTTTAATGATTTCTTCTAATTAATCTTAAATAGTTGTATAGTTTTTAGGTAAGGGGATATTTTTTGCTAAGTTGGGGCCAACATTTGTAAAGAAATTATTAAATTCATTAGCAATATCTTCTTTCTTTGAAATGATCTTGTTGCTTTTTATAAAGTATTCTGGACATGATGGCTTATTTTTGCGTTTGTTAAGTTTTTTATGTCATTCTTAATATAGATGTTAATTTATTTTTGTATGTTTTGTATTTGTTTTCTGCTTCTGCAGATCTCATTAAAATGAATGCTTTATATAACATATTTTTCTTTACACAAGCACGTTTTAAACTTTTGGTGAACCAGGTTTTTTATTTTCAAAGTTTTTTGGGGGAACTTTTGTTACTGGACAGTGTTTGTTAAATATATCCATAAACATGTGTAGAAAAGAGTCATATGCTTGATTAACAACATCAATTTTTAGCACACTTTCCCTGGTTTGTTGACTTAGTTCGATTCCATTTTATCCTCATTCATATTTCTGATAAATTGAAATTCTTTTACATTATACCTGATTTTATTGATGCGCTTCCTCTCGTGAAATTATTATTAATAAACATAACAAAACCTCACAATCATCATTACTTGTAATTATTTATAAACAGTGTTTTCTTAATGTCCTTGTCTCAGAGCGTTGTGCATGTAATGGCTTCGTTACAGCCATTGTTTTCAATGGAGTCTATAGTACGTGCAGCATTGAATACAAATCCCCGCGTCTTCGTGACATATAACTCTGGCAGTTTAGGATATATATAACTGTCTACTAGCTGAATGTATTGGATGTAACGTGCCTGTAGTGTGCAACGTATGTGGTCGAAAAGTAGGTCGTCGCTGCAGCGCGCAGAAATGATTTATTATGTAACACTGTCGCCGCGGGGGTCATGAACTCAGTCTCGACATTCTGGCACGACGTTCTGGACGGCTCGACGTTGCATACCGTCGCGCTAACCTTCGCCCTGAACCGCTAACCTTTGACATGAACTGCTAACCTTTTGACATGAACTGCTAACCTTCGACGTTCTGGACTGAATCGACGTTCTGGACCGCGACAGCGGACGTACTGCGGACGATGGCGGACGTCTATCCGCCATAGACCGTAGGTAAACCGTCGCAGCGAGTCCTCAGCGTGTCCGTGCTCATCCGTCATCGTGCATGATGGTCCGCGAGCTCATGGCGGACATCTTGAACTGCACAAGACAGCCGCCATCGTCCGCCCTCGTCCGCCGAACATGTTCGATCCGCCCCTCTGCCGCCAGTCAGTGCAGCTCCACCGTAGGTCCTCGCAGCAGCACCGTCATCGTGCGTAGGACATGCTCAGCAAGTCCGTCCCAAACCGTGCCTGCCTATTGACACGGACTATCTGCGGTGGACTTGCGACACTATCTCGGCACAACGACGAACGTTGGAGGCAGAGCTTCGCTTCTGGGTGGATTTGGGCGGTATTGCTTCGTTTCGATGGGGGCATAATAGCGGCCAGAGGACGGCAGTACCACGCCAAACGACGCAACAAGACGCCAGACGACGGTTTCACCACGGTTTCAAGTGCAACAAGAACGAGCCAGACAGCAGATAAGACGTAGACGAACTGCGTGGGTGCGAGCCTGGCTGGACGGAGAGAGGAGACCGAGGGAGGAAGATGTGGCTGCCTTCAAGAACTTTGTGAATGTCGAACCAGCCATGTTCGAGGAGATTGTGGAGCGTGTGAAGGGCCGAGTATGGAAGCAAGACACAAACTACCGAAAGTCTGTAGTTCCTGGACTCAAGGTCGCCTTCACCATGAGGTACCTGGCATGTGGAGACAACTACTACTCGATGGTGTATGCCTGGAGAGTACCACACAACACGATCTCCCTGTTCATCCCTGAAGTGTGTGATGCCATCGTGGAGGCGTACGCTGACGAAGCGATAGCCTGCCCGAAGACACCACAGGAATGGCAACTCGTCGCTGACCAGTTCGTCAAACGCTGGAACTTTCACAACTGTGTGGGAGCCATCGATGGAAAGCACGTGGCCCTGACTTGCCCCCCCCCCCCCAAAGGAGGATCCATCTTCTACAACTACAAGGGCTTCCACTCCATAATCCTGATGGCGCCAGTCGACACTGATTACAAGTTCTCATGGGTGGATGTTGGCAGAGATGGCTCTTCAGGACATGGCCAATTGTTCAACCCGTCAGAGTTGAAGGCCGCCACAGATGACGGAAGCCTCGGTTTCCCAAAGGCAACTTCACTTCCTCACGACGACAAGCCCATCCCGTACTGCATTGTTGGAGACGATGCTTTCGCCCTATGGACGTGGTTTATATATATATATATATATATATATATATATATATATATATATATATATACATATTATATATATATATGCATATGTATATATATATATATATATATATATATATATATATATATATATATATATATATATACATATGCATATATATATATAATATATATATATATATATATATATATATATATATATATATATATATATATATAAACCACGTCCATAGGGCGAAAGCATCGTCTCCAACAATGCAGTACGGGATGGGCTTGTCGTCGTGAGGAAGTGAAGTTGCCTTTGGGAAACCGAGGCTTCCGTCATCTGTGGCGGCCTTCAACTCTGACGGGTTGAACAATTGGCCATGTCCTGAAGAGCCATCATTAAAATGCGTGGTTGATTAAATATTGCTCATATATTAAACTTGCAGAATAAATTACTTAAATTAAATAATTTCATTTGCAATGTAACACATAGTAGTAGTATTTAGCTAAACACAGCGTGTTATATATATATATATATATATATATATATATATATATATATACATATATATATATATGTATATATATATATATATATATATATATATATATATATATATATATATAACACGCTGTGTTTAGCTAAATACTACTATTATGTGTTACATTGCAAATGAAATTATTTAATTTAAGTAATTTATTCTGCAAGTTTAATATATGAGCAATATTTAATCAACCACGCATTTTAATAATTGGTAACTTATTCTTACGCAACAGATAAGAAGAACTCTGCTAATAAATAAGTAACGAATTACTTAAGGGTGCAACTGGTTTGCCTCCGTATTAGTGGCATGATGCCGCTACACAATTGACCAAGCTAGATATGTGCTAATGTCAAAGGTGAATCAATCTCCACCTCTGTCTCGACACAACATTGTATACAAGTGTGTACACAACAATACTCACCATTCTCGTCGATCATGTCGGGATTGACAGCAGCTGCTCTACGAACTCTAGGAACTTTTTCTGGTCTACCGAACACTCCGACGTCTACAGTGTCAGCGCCCATTTGTTCAGGAAAGTCCAGCAAAACTGTGTCGGCCAGGGGTTCTGAAACACATGTGTCACAATCAGATATTTATATTGCCTTTCTACATTACCAGTTAAGTCCAGCGAGTTTTCTGTAGATAATCGCCAAAGCATGCAGCTAATACGTGATGCTCCTGATATAATAAGCAATACTATAAAAGCCGCTGTCCCTAGGTAAATACTAATGTTATGTTGATCTTTGCTAATTAGATGAATTAATTTAATTAATTTATTCTGCAATTTTGGTGTAGCTGCAATACTTAATCAACCACTCGTTTCAACACAATAAAATTGGTAATTTAATCCTACACAACATATAAGAAGAACTCTGCTATCAATAATATAACGAGTTACTTAGGGAATCACACATTTGGTCTCTGTTAGTGGCAAGCTGACACAGAACACGTGTCGCAAATGTCACTACGCAATTGACGTAGCTCTGTGCTAATGTCGAAGGTGAACCAATCACCACCTCTGTCTCGACACAACATTGTACACAAGTGTGTACACAACTGACACTCACCTTTCTCGTATTTCATATCCGGGTCGACAGCAGCTGCTGTACCGGCAACTGTACGATGACAGGAACCAGCGGCGCCCATGGTTGGAATATCTGGAAAATATGTTGTCCAATCAACATACATATGACTGGCCACAACAATGACATTGGTAGTATGTATGTGTGTACACAACTTTTGAAGACATTTTATATTTGACACGCATTATATATATATATATATATATATATATATATATATATATATATATATATATATTAGTACACACACACATATGTATATATATATATATATATATTAGTATATGTTGCTACACTTGGCTCCAGAGTCTAGACAATGGTCTATCAGTGGTTGCTTTGTCGATTTGGCATTACATGTGTTGCAAATGAGTAAATGCGTTACTCCAATCATGTACACGATACATTATGTTAAAGATGCTAAGCATTCTCCTATGAATGTCGTGTAAATACTTCGCCCAGACGTGCAAATACCGACATGTTCATGTATATGCCACATGTTCATTTAGGTCAGGTAGAACTAATATCACGCCACCTTTCCTTATTAAGTCACTGTAATACGGAACGAACGTATCATTATATTCAATAAATATTACAACCTGCGGCGACGTGTGTGCGTGTGTAAACACAATGAGTGCCGCCAGGGGGCGCGTGGTAGGAAGAAATCGTACCCATAGAGGCACCGTCATCAACACAAAACCACAACCATGATAAACGACTTTGTTTTATACTAGGCACTTGCCCGTGATACCAATTTAACGACTCGGAAAATATGTGAAATGTACACAGAGCCCCCTGGTGGTTAATAAAGAAAACACTGTTCAGAGAAGTAGTTTATGTACGCAAAATACACATACTTTGAAAGCAAGACTTACTCTAACGAATTTCAATAAAATATTTTTATATAACTACCGGACGTGCGGTTATTATAACAGTTTTGAATGAACACATTTTTAGCGTAACGCTAAACGTCCACCGCATAAAGGTGGACGGTGTGTTAGTGATATTAAACATGATACGTTGACAATGATGACTTCGTGAAAATGGTAATCGTACACTCGGCCTACGCGACTAGAACGTGCTATGTGTAAGAGAACGAAAAATGCAACACGACGCGGCTGTCAAAGCGACGAAGACGCCGGCTAGACCAAACTGGTCATTATCGAGGTAACACAAACTACTCAGTCGCGGGCCATGTAAAACGGCTCCTAAAGAGATCGTCTCGGGGCCTCTAAATATACCTCGTTGCTTGTAGATCGTGTGTGTGAGTGCCAATTATAGCTGGATTGCTTGGTTTCCAGCTAATTCGTATCTCGTCATTAACACTTTCATGTGATAGTCCGCGTACCAGTGCTTAAACATCACGCTGCCTAGTATTCTCTGATATGATTTCATAAATGCTCCGTAATAGGATTTTTACAATGACCAACAGTATGTGATATTCTTGTTGCGCCCCACCTTTAAGCGACGCGGCGTCTTGTGTATTTGTAACAGCGCGCATTGCCGTGTCTGCCTGGCACCTGGCTGTATAACCAAATTTACCAATGAGAGACAACTGTGGCCACTCCAATAAAACAAGGCCCCCGTGACACGCCTCATCAATTGTGGCTTTATCAAATCTACCTTAGAGCAGTGGTATCCAACCTCGCAACAAAACCCACCCTCCCTATGTAATAAGTGTGTCCGTGTTATAACTACCTTAAAGTAGTGTGGGATTAAGCGAACCCAACACAAACCGCACCCACCTATTTCGACAGATGCTATTACCGCTAAAGCATCATCAGACAGATGGTTTGATACTACGACAAATCATTTCGTCACGCCAGTTTGTTTGCAGAAACATCGCGTTGCACAAAACGCAATATGTATTATTATGATAGAATCAATATAATTATGAATATATATATATATATATATATATATATATATATATATATATATATATATATATATATATATATATATATATATATATATATATATATATATTATAAACAAAGTTCAAAATATCCGATGTATTGGCCTGAATTGTTTACACATAACCCGCTCTCACTGTCTGTTGCTGGCTGCGTCAGTTAGACTGCTGACCACGAGTGATTAGTGACCGGTTACAGTAATTAAGTGTCGCTCTAACAAAGTACGCCGACACACGGCTATCAATGTAATCCTAATCGTTGTGTCGGTAGTCGACGGCTGAATGCAGTTTACGGTCGGTACACTTGTGTACGTTGTCAACGGGCACAAATGACAAACAAAGCCAACCAGACAGAGCCAATACTAGATCTTTCTCCGTAACGACAACACGTTTGTGGTCACCGTCAGTTTTGGGTGGAGGGCTATTCGGGCCTGACATTATATTGGATGAGTTCTGCGTTGTCACCCATGCATTCTCCCGCCCCGCATTCAACAAGGTTCACGAACTACGAGTAATTACTGGCCACAGTCAAACACGTCATTCACGCCGAGTCTTTGTAATGACAGCGACTTAACACAGGCTCGCCGGCGACCGCGTGTGCAGACAAAACCAGACGCAAGTAAATGTATATCACGAAGTGAGGCGCGCGCATTCACACATTCACACGAGCACGCGTACATACACGCATGCACGAATCGGACGCCGAGTCGTGGAATTGGGAATATTGAACCGATGAGGGAGGATTCAGGATGAGGGTTTCAGAGTTTCGTTTGCCACACCTTTGGTTGGCGATCAGGAATAATGGCACTGATTTCAACCAATTCCATCTACTACGCTTAATTACAGGCCACGAGACAATGGAAGTCCTTTGTGGCGGCGACAAACTCAACGTCGTAATTGCACTGGCATGTGGCGACACCTGGCGCTAGACATTGGTCTATCAGCGATGCTTTGTCGGATAAACGTCGCTTGAACGACGCGGTAAATGGTTGCCCACGACGTGAAAATACACGTTGAGTTAGAACAAACAAACTAATATCACGCCACCGTTCGCATAAACCCAGTGTACGAAGAACGATCTTATCCGTCAATTTCAATGAATATTACAAGTCGAGGTTACTTGCGTGCGTGGGCACACACAATAGACGCCGCCAGTGGGTGTGTGGTAGGCATAATTTATACTCTAATACAATGCAACGCAACGATAACCCACTATGTTTTATTCTAGGCATTTGCCTGTTATATAATCTACCGTAGAAGACACACCTATGGACACCAGACAGAGCCACCTGGTGGTTATTATTGTACACACCGGGACCTTCTCGTCACAATTAGAGGACACGAAACTTTACATCGGAGCAGTATAACGTTGTGCTACGTTGTCTTTACATGAAAGTTGAATGGAAATATATTTTACCTATCATAACACTTGTGTAAATAATCTCAAAAGTGATATATTATTTTTGAATGCGTAAAGCTACACAAACGTGAATGTGATCAGTTTCGGAGAAATATTGCATATGGAGTGTTATAACACTTTTAACAAATCTGTCGGTGGACGTTTTGCCGAATACATCGAGAGAAAACGTATGTGTTCTATAAAATGACACATCAATTGTGCTGTAATTAAATCTACGTTAGAGTAGCATGGCGTCTTACCTGTTATGCAGACATTTTTTATATCCGAACAAGACGCAAGTCGTTGATCTGTTCATACGTTTTACACAAAAACAGAACAAAACGCCATTATTAGTCAGGTCAACATGTTTCTATGTGAAGTGTTGACATGGAATTATTTGTATTTCCCCTCCCTATTTTGTAAGAAAAATAATACATGTTATGTATTTTTCATTTCATACGAGCTTGAACAACAGTGATTGCTAACATTTTCCATCACCCAGTGGATTATCGCAAGTTTTGGGTCGAAAGCTCTTGGACCTCAATATTTTAGATAAGTTCTGCGTTGTCACCCATGCATTCTCCCGCCCCGCATTCAACAAGGTTCACGAGCTACGAGTAATTACTGGCCACAGCCAAACACATCATTCACGCCGAGTCTTTGTAATGACAGCGATTTAACAAAGGCTCGCCGGCGACCGCGTGTACAAACAAACAAAACGACGCAAATAAATGTACATCGCGCGCGCTTTCACACGAGCACGGGTACACTCACGCGCACGCACGAACGCATGCTCACATACATGGAGGGATCGGATGTCGAGGCTTGGAATTGGGAATATTAGACCGATGAGGGGGAGATACGGTTCTGGGTTTATGATTGCTATTCTGGATCGAAAGCTATACGGTGCGTTTGGAATACATTTGTTTGGCATACGTGAACACTGGCCCTGATGTTAACAAATGTAATCGAGAATGCATAATTACAGACCACGAGACAACGTCCTTTGTGGCGGCGACAAACTCAACGCCGTAATTGCAGTGGGGTTTAGCGACAGCTGGCGCTAGACATTGGTCAATCAGCGATGTTTTGTCGGATAAACGTCGCTTGAACGTCGCGGTAAATGGTTCAGCACGACGTCAAAATACACGTTGATTTAGAACAAACATCACATCACGCCACCCTTCGCATAAAACTAGTGAACTAAGAATGAACTTATCCGTCAATGTCATTGAATGTTTCAAGTCAGGCTACGTGCATGCGTGGGCACACACAATGGATGCCGCCTGTGAATATGTGATAGGCATAATTCATATTCAAATGCAGCTCAACGTAACAATAACCCTCCATGTTTATTCTAAGCATTTGCCAGTTATATAAAGTACGGTAAAAGACAGACCCCCTGACAACAGACAGAGCCACCTGGTGGTTATTAGGAACCTTATCCTCACAAGTAGAGAACACAAAATCGGAGCAGTATAATTTGGTGCTACGTTGCTTTACATCTAAGGTGAATGGAAATCTATTTTACCTATCGTAATATTTGTATAAAAAATCACAAAAGTTGTATTTTTGGAAGCGAATAGCTACACCAACGTGCACGTGGTCATGTTCGGAGAAATATTGCACGTGGAGCATTAAATCACGTTTAACAAATCTGTCGGCGGAAGTTTTGCCGAATACGTCTAGAGAAAATGTATGTTTTTCATAACACATAACAGGACACATCAATTGTGACGTAATTAAATCTACGTTAGAGTATAAGGCGGCATATCTATTTAGGCAGACATTTTTATATCCGAACAAGACGCAAATCTTTGATCTCTGTATAATTTTACAAAAAAATATAGTATAAAAATCCTATTAGTCAGGTCTACAAGTTTCTGTGTGAAATGTTGAGATGGAATTATTTACATTTCCCCTGTGTTTTAAGAAAAACAATACATTTTATATCTGATTCCTTCTTACGAGCTTGAACAACGGCGAAAACTATCATCTCCCTGACTTCAAAAAAATGTCATCTACTACGCATAATTACAGGCCACGAGACAACGCAAGTCCTTTGTGGCGGCGACAAACTCAACGCCGTAATTACACGGGCCCATGGCGACACCTGGCGCTAGACATTGGTCAATCAGCGATGTTTTGTCGGAAAAACGTTGCTTGGACGTCGCGGTAATTGATTGGCCACGACGTGCAAAGACACGTTGAGCAAACACACCTAGTACCACGCCATCGTTCGCAATGTACTAAGAACGATCTTATCCGTCGATTTCAATGAATGTTACAAGTCGCGGCTACGTGCGTGTGTGGGCACACACAATGGTCGCCGCCAGTGCGTGGGTGGAAGGCATAATTCATACTCTAATACAGTTTTATTCTGGGCATTTGTATGGACAACAGAGAGAGCCACCTGGTGGTTGTTATTGTACACACCGGGACCTTCTCGTCACAATAGGGCGTGTAAGTCTCGCGCGCGAAAACGAGGCTGGGGGCAGTTGGGCGCAGGAGGTCCATATTCTCCATGTTAATGTATAGGACTTCGTTTTGTTTTTGGTTGTAATAATCGAACGGTTCCAGTGTAACTATTTCAGTTATACTGTCCGAAGGATTATTACAAGCAGAAACAGTGGAACACTTTGCCGGTGACAATGATCACGGAAATCATGAATTGTAATCGATTACAATGGTGGTTGCCATGGCAATAGCGGCAAGTACTTGCGTTTGGCGATCTTTACTAATAATGAAAAGTGCCATTTTTCGCGTAGTACAACCTGTTTGGTGCAAACGTACACATGTGTTTTGATTATGCGAATTTAGACAACTTGTCAGATATAAGTGTTTTTCGAAACCACAATATACAGCAAGGTAAAATGCATATCCCGTAAAATAGTTTATTATGTATTATTCTTGTGACCAGTCCCCAATTGTCTCGCTTAGACCCCAATGAGCTCCAATCGCGCGGAGTCACGCCATTTATCGTGACACACTTACGGGCCCTATTAGAGGACACAAAACTTTACATCGGAGCAGTATAATGTTATGCTATGTTGCCTTTACATATACGATGAATGGAAATATATTTTACCTATAGTAATGTGTGTGTAAATAGTCACAAACGTTGTAATTTTGGAAGCGTATCGCTACACCAACGTGCATGTGATCAGTTTCGGAGAAAAATTGCGTATGAAGTGTTATATCACTATTAACAAATTTGTCGGCAGATGTTTTGCCGAATACGTCGAGACAAAACGTATGTGTTTATAACAGGACACATCACTTGTGACGTAATTAAATCTACGTTACAGTAACTGATCTGTTTATGCAGGCATTTTTATATCCGTACAAGACACAAGTCGTTGATCTGTGTGTACGTTTTACACAAACACAGGGTAAACACCATTAATAGTCGGGGCAACATGTTTCTATCTGAAGTGCTTTAATGGAATTATTTATATTAAGTTTTGGGTCGAAAGCTCTTGGACCTTAATATTTTATATAAGTTCTGCGTTGTCACCCATGCATTCTCCCGCCCCGCATTCAACAAGGTTCACGAGCTACGAGTAATTACTGGCCACAGCCAAACACGTCATTCACGCCTAGTCTTTGTAATGACGACAACTAAACACAGGCTCGCCGGCGACCGCGTATACAAACAAACAAAACCAGACGCAAATAAATGTACATCGCGCGCGCTTTCACACGAGCACGGGTACACTCACGCGCACGCACGAACGCTTGCTCACATACACCACCGGCACCGCACACAGGCGAAGGTAATTCTACATTCCTACGACCGACACCTCGTAATTATGACCACACGTCTTATAGTAGATCACGTCTACATGTTAGCGGGAAGAGGAATCGGATGTCGAGGCGTGGAATTGGGAATATTAGACCGATGAGGGGGATATACGGTTCTGGGTTCATGATTGCTATTCTGGGTCGAAAGCTATACGGTGCGTTTGGAATATATTTGTTTGGCATACATGAACACTGGCCCTGATGTTAACACATTTAATCGAGAACGCATAATTACAGACCACGAAACAACGTCCTTTGTGGCGGCGACAAACACAACGCCGTAATTACAGTGGGGTGTAGCGACACCTGGCGCTAGACATTGGTCAATCAGCGATGTTTTGTTGAATAAACGTCGCTTGAACGTCCCGGTAAATGGTTGAGCACGACGTGTAGATACACGTTGATTTAGAACAAACAGTCTAACGTCACTCCACCGTTCGCATAAAACCAGTGAACTAAGAATGATCTTATCCGTCAATTTCGTTGAATGTTTCAAGTCATGGCTACGTGCGTGCGTGGGCACACACAATGGACGCCGCCTGTGCTTATGTTGTAGGCATAATTCATACTGTATAATGCAGCTCAACGCAACAATAACCCTCCACGTTTATTCTAAGAATTTGCCAGTTATATAAAGTACGGTAAAAGACAGACCCGCGGACAACAGACAGAGCCACCTGGTGGTTATTAGTATATACACACCGGATCCTTCTCGTCACAATTAGAGGACACACAACTTTAAATCGGAGCAGTGTAATTTGGTGCTACGTTGCCTTTACATCTAAGGTGAATGGAAATATATTTTACCTATCGCAATATTTGTGTAAATAATCACAAAAGTTGTATTTTGGGAAGCGATTAGCTACATCAACGTGCACGTGGTCATGTTCGGAGAAATTGCTTTGTCGATTTGGCATTACATGTGTTGCAAATGAGTAAATGCGTTACTCCAATCATGTACACGATACATTATGTTAAAGATGATACGCATTCTCCTATGAATGTCGCGTAAATACTTCGCCCAGACGTGCAAATACATGTTCATTCAGTTCAGGTAGAACGAATATCACGCCACCTTTCCTCATAAAGTAATACGGAACGATAATTAAAGTCAATAAATATTACAACCTGCTGCGACCTGTGTGCTTGCGTAAACACAATGAGCGCCGCCAGGGTGTTTGTGGTATGAATAAATCTTATTAATACTGTCACCGTCATCAACCCAAAACCATCATCATCATCATGCTGTCGGTCGCGAAGCGACAAAGACTGCTTCCATCACTTGACTGTTGCTCTCCATTTGTCTCTCTGCTGTGAGAGAGATGGCCATGAGTCGATCTTTATGTCTCTCATCTTCAGGTTTCTCTTGATGGTATCTTTGAACCGGAGACGAGGGCGCCCTCTCTTTCTGTGACCAGAAGACAGTTGAGAGTAGAGAACCTGCTTCGGTAGCCTGTCTGGTGACATCCTCATGAGGTGTCCAGTCCACCGGAGATTCTTTCTGAGCAGAAGATCTTCCATAGATGGCAGCCCTGTTCGTTCTAGTATTTCCTTGTTTATCACTTTGTCCATCCAGGTTATCCTCATGATCGAACGCAGATGTCGCATCATGAAGGCATGCAGCTTTTTCACCTGTCGTCTGTACACTGTCCAGGCCTCAGCTCCGTATAGGAGGGTGGACAGCACGATTGCACGGTATATCTTGCCTTTAACCCGCATGGACACATGGTGGTTGTTCCAGAGTCTTTGGCGTAGTCGGCCGAAAGATGCACTAGCATTGGCCATCCTCCTCTGTATGTCATCGTAAATGCATCCATCCCTTCATATAGTGCTTCCAAGGTAGGTGAATTCTAGAACAGAGTCCAGCTTGTTTCCATCAACCATGATGTCCTCCTCTCGGGTTCTTGTAGAGTTGGATTGGTACAGCACCTCGGTCTTCTTGATGTTAATCTTCAGGCCGAACTTCTTTGACGCATCGGAGAAAGCATCCACTATTTTCTGCATCTCTTCAGCAGAGTGTGCAACCAGTGCACTGTCATCTGCGAATAGCAGCTCTCTCATCAGTATCCGAGTAGTCTTGGTCTTTGCTCTGAAATGTGGGACGTTAAAAAAGGTCAGCGCTCTGTCTGGACTGTATGTAGATGCCATCCCCCATGTCTCGGAAAGCCTCGTCGAGCATTGCTGATAGGAAGATGGAGAAGAGCGTGGGGGCCAGTACACAACCTTGCTTGACCCCATTTGTGACACTGAACGATTCCGAGATTTCTCCTCCAACACTAACATTCGCCATCATTCCGGTATGTAGTGCCTCGATCATTGTTGTGAACTTCTCTGGGCAGCCATACTTCCTCAGTAGCTGCCATAGCCCGGTCCTCCCAACTGTATCGAACGCCTTGCTGAAGTCGACAAATACCATGTACAGTGGTCGGTCCTGCTCAATGCACTTTTCTTGTAGTTGTCGGAGGCAAAATATCATATCCACGGTGCTCCGGTTACCTCTGAAGCCACATTGTGTCTCCGGAAATACCTCTGGTGTAATGAGGGTAGATATTCTGTTGAGGAGGATCCTCGCGAAGATCTTGCCTGCTATGGAAAGCAGAGAGTTTCCTCTATAGTTCCCACAGTTTGTTCGATCACCTTTCTTGTAGATGGTTACAATGCTGGCATCCTTCCATGCTTGTGGTACAGAACCCACCTCCCAGGCATTGGTTATTAGTTGGTGCAGTCTGCTGAACAGATTGTCTCCTCCGTGCTTCCATACTTCTGCAGGAATTCCACCTCCTCCATGTGTTTTGCCATCTTTCAGTCCGGCGATTGCTCTAGCCATCTCATCCATAGTTGGAATTTCATCGAGGCTTATCTTGATAATGCGCTGCGGGATGTTGTCCAGAGCTTCGTGATCTATGTCGCCAGGGACGTTGATTAGCTTCTGGAAGTGTTCACTCCATCTTGCCACAACTCTCTTGCTGTCAGAGAAGGTCTCCATTCCATCTGTTGATTTCAGTTGAACAGGTCCCTTCTTTATGGGTCCCCACACTTCCTTCAGCCCATTGTAGAAGCCCTTCATGTTGTTACTGTCAGCAGCCCTCTGCAGCTCCACTGCCTTCCTTTCCCACCAGTCCAACTTCAGTGCACGGGTGTGTTTTTGTAGCAGTCTGCAGGCATCTTTGTATGCTGCAGTGGTGGATCTAGTGCTGGTAGTTTTGCAACACTCTCTGGTGGGCTTCGTCTCTTCTGCTCATAAGAGTCTGTAGCTCCTGGTCATTTGGGTTGAACCAGTCCTGGTGTTTTCTGTCTGGCTTGCCAAGATATGTCTTGGCTGTGTTGTACACGACCTGCTGCAGAGCAGCCCATTCCTCGTCTGGTGTTGAATTTTCATTTTCCTCCCATTGGGCGAGAGCACGGTCCATCTTCTGCTCAAAACTCTCCCTATGGCTGGTGGTACTTAGTTTTGCAATGTTCAGCTTGGTTGGCTTACTTGTCCCTTGCCTGTTGTGCTTTTGTCGTATTCTGAAAGCCACTTTTGACCTCAGCATCTGGTGATCGGTCCAACAGTTTGCTCCACGCATGACTCGGGTACTGTGGATGTCCATCTTATCCCGACACCTCGTGATGATGAAATCGATCATATGCCAATGTCTGGAACGACGATGCATCCAGGTGGTCTTGCGTTCATCCTTCTGCTTGAACATGGTGTTCGTCACTATCAGTTCGAACTCAGAGCACAGAGCCAGTAGAAGCTCGCCATTGGAGTTGCATTTCCCAATCTCATGTTTGCCCATGACCAAGGGCCACTTGTCATTTTCTCTTCCTATCCTCGCTTTGAAGTCTCCTATCAACAGTAGCTTATCTGTACCAGGGATGCCACTAAGCACACTGGCCAGCTGGTTGTAGAAGGCCTCTTTGTTTTTTATCTGGGTTTGTCATTGTTGGAGCGTACACGCTGATAATTGTAGCAAATTTGTCCTTGCTCAGAGGTAGTCTCATCGTCATGATTCTGTCACTTACTGGCCGTGGCATTTCTGTCAGCTTTGTGACGATATCCTTCTTGATAGCAAAGCCCACTCCTGCCTCCCTTCTTTCTCCTTCGGGTTTGCCACTCCAGAAGAAAGAGTATTCCAAGTCGTCGAGACTACCAGACTCTGATAACCTTGTTTCACATAGGGCGGCGATGTCGATGTTGTATTTGGCAAGTTCCATTGCTACTAGTGCCGTACGTCTTTCTGGTCGGTTAGCTCCTTCTCGGTCGAGGAGAGACCTGACGTTCCATTGTCCAGTTGTCAGTAGTTGTCTTCTTTGTCTTCTTCTTCCTAGCTGATTTTCCACTGTCGACGGAAGATGAGGTCGAGCAGCGCGGTCCTTGGTAACCCGGGTGACGGCCGATCCGGTATGAAGTTTCATGCAGTTGTACATTTCATGGAAGCTGCTAGCAAAAAGTGTTGAAGTGCCGCTGGCTTTTGCAAGTTACTAGCGACACTCTCTCGGGGAACAAATAGAGGTCTCACACCGGCAAGAACATGTCAAGACAGGCGCAAACTATTTGTCCCTGCAGTGGCTGGTCGAGAGATGTTGGGAGTTCCATACATCAACCGCCCTTGATGCTGCCGCAGTGACATGGTTTTCTGGTTAGGATTTGCTCCCTTAGCCTTCGGTTCTGACAAGAACCTGTACCACAAGGCAGTGGTTTACAACTCTGCATGGCAGGGGCGTCAAACTCCCTGCATACCATACCCAAAACCACAACCATGATAAACGACTTTATTGTATACTAGGCACTTACCCGTGATACAAACTTAACGACTCGAAAAATCTGTGAAATGTACACAGAGCCCCCTGGTGGTTAATAATGAAAACACTGTTCATAGAAGTAGTTTATGTACGCAAAATGCACATACTTTGAAAGCAAGAATTACTCTAACGAATTTCAACAAAAGACTTGTATATAACTACCAAACGGTTATTGTAAAAGTTCTGAATGAATACATTGTTAGCGTAAAGCTAAACGTCTACAGTACAGAGGTGGACGGTATGTTAGTGATATTAAATGTGATACGTTGACAATGATGACTTCGTGAACATGGTAAACGTACACTCGGCCTACGCTACTAGAACATGCTCTGTGTAAGAGAACGAACAATGCAACACGACGCGGCTGTCAAAGCGACGAAGACGCAGACTAGACCAAACAGGTTTTAACTTAGTCACGGGCCGTGGAAAACGGCTGCTAAAACGATCGTGTCTTGGCCTCTAAATATAGCTCGTTGTTTGTAGATCGTCTAAAAATGTCACCGCACTCACTGACATATAATTCTAATAGGTCTCAACGTTAATTGTTTGTGTATTTTTAAAGTGACTCGGGCCCTGATTTCGGATCCTCTCGATCCGTTCTTACAAAATGTTTACATACATTTAGTAATCCTGCACAATAACCCGTCCAGTGTGGTAAATGATGTCAAATGTCATGCGCTTTCCTCAGGTATTGCATAATTGTCAAGCGTCATGTATTGAAACCTACCAAATGAAAGGCGATGTAAGAAGTGCTAAAGTTATAACTGTTGACGTTGCTAACGCATTCTTAATATGAAGTTGTTGACGACTGCAACAGGCTAGTAAACCTGAAATGTGTTGTATTCAACGGAACAACTCTGTGACCTATTTGAATTAATACATAGTCCTGAATGGCAAACAAACGGGCTTTCAGGATGGAGTAATCAGTCTTAATGCACCAGTCTACGATAATTGAAGTCTTCATTATGACAGTTTTGTAAAGCCGTGTAACTTCACGAGCAATTATGCGGCCTGCTTATCGCAGCTAAAAGCAACTATACAGTGTATCTTACAGCCAGTTTCATGAGACCAATTTGGCATTCACATTAACACGTCGATGTACAATTGACCTAATTAGGTCGCGGTGGGGAATCCCTGTAATTGCGGTGTCTGTAGGTACCCTTGTTTTACCTTAGCTGCCGCCTTTGCCGTTCGTATAGCAAATTACAAGCTCTGACGATTGTATGTGATATCCAGTGTAAACATTAACAATAATAAGTTGAGAGTGGGCGTGTCGGGAGCATCAACGAACTTAGGGAGCATCACGTAAATATTTCAACTGGCGAAATTTACGCCTACTAAATACATGGTGCAGCTAAGTGCAAGTCTGGAGCAGACTCATGAAACGCAACTAGCGCAACATTACGACGTTTTAGGCTTTCGACGGATTATCGCCCGCTATAATGTCTTAACTATGCTCTATGAAATTGGGACCTGGGGCCAGATTAATAGCGGCTACTTACGACGTCGTAGCGGGCGAAAACTCGTCGAAAATCTAAGACGTCGTACAGTTACACTAGTTCCGTTTCATGAGTCTGCTCCATAGTTGCACTTAGCTGCACCATGTATTTAGTAGGCGTAACTTTACGCTAGTTGAAATATTTGCGGTATGCTCCCGAAGTTGAAATATGTACAGTATGCTCCCGACACGCCCACTCTCAACCAAATAATTTTTATTGTTTACACTGGATATCCTTTACATTCACCATAGCTTCCCATTTCCTATACGAACTTCAAATGCGGCAGCTAGAAAGAAAAAGGTTGTTCAGACACAACACAAATACAATGATTCCCCACCGCGACCTAACTAGGTCAATACTACGTGTATTTTTAATTGCGCGAACGTTAAATTGGTCTCATGAAACCGGCCGTAAGTTGCATTGTCTATTCGTTGTTAACTGCGACCAGTTGACTTGCGAAATTGCTCGTAAAGTTTACGGCTTCATGGAACTGGGCCCTGGGCTGGAACGACACCAGGTACCAGACATTCGTCAATCATTGATGTTTCATCGGTTAAACGTTGTATGAAAGTCGCGGTAAATGGTTGATCACGACGTGCTAAGACATGTGAATTTAGAACAAACATAACTAATATAAGGCCACCGTTCGCATAAACCCAGTGTACTAATTATGTTCTTATCCGTCAATTTCAATTAATGTTACATGTCGCGGACACGTGCGTACGTGGGCACACACAATGGACGCCGCCATTGCATGAATGGTAGGCATAATTCATACTCTAATACAGCCCAACGCAACGGTAACCCACTATTTTTAATCTAGGCATATGTATGTTGTACAAACTACCGTAGAAGTCCCACGGACAACAGACAGAACCACCTGATGGTTATTATCGTACACACATACACATTGGCCCTCTCACCACTAATGTCTATGCTAGGCAACATGATGGGAAACCAGGGCTAAGTCTAACACATTTCAAATGAATGGTCAATTGATAAAAAATCACAATTTTTCTATACGTATCGTCTGTCCAGTAGTATAACGACTACTGTGTTAATCGTGCATGTGTAACCCTGGTGGATACTGATAGTCGCCAGAGGGCACTGTATTATAAGGCCACGCCCAGCTGGTCGAGCTGGACAACTGCTGAGGCGCAGTTTGCCCTGGGCCATCCACCGGTCAACAACTACATCTAGCGACCGGTCAACACTTGTACCCAGTAACCCAGTATATAACCAGCGGCCTGGTAAGATTGTTTTGTTATATTTATATATTCGTTTAATATATGTATTAGATTCTTGTTACACATGATATTGCATGTAAGTATATTGGTTTAAATCATGCGGCTATTTTCGTTATACTTTATACATTAGTAAAATAGGCGTGGCCGGTTAGGGCGTGGCAGTTCAATTATAAAGCTGCACTCATATAACGAACGTAAGACAATCGTGTCTAACTATTATTACGTTGTATACTGTGTGCATTGCTACAACTATGTAACTCGAGTGTCTAGAATATATTACTTTTATATATTACCACCTTTGGTTGTTCGATTACAGATAAGCGGATTTGCCAGCAATTGGCGCCGGCTCCGCCAAGTGGTGCGAGAACGAGTTATTAGAGGAGCGTGCCGCCCTCTGGGAGCGTATTCATTATCAATAAACACATTGAATACCAAAAGACCGTCTTTCGACTTGCTTACAAGTGGTGTCAGAAGTGGGATTCGACGACGGAATCTCCCAGGGGAGCCGATAAAGAATGGCGACAACACGAGAAGACCTGGTGACGGGGGAGGAAAAAACTGGCTCGTCTGGAAGAGATGGTGGAAACCCTGAAGCGCAACCAGCAGTCCATCAACGTCACGGTTGCGACTCCTCCAAACCGAACTCTCCGGGCATTTATGGGGCGTTCCTGTGAACTATACGACTGGATGGAAGACGCCCGCTATCGTTTGACTTCCGTTCCAGCGGCCGAGCGCTTACCTTTCCTGATCGGACATCTAGAAGGACCTGTCCGGAAAGAAGTCAGGTATGCGCTCGAGGAAGAAAAGGACTCGGTAGATAAGGTTTTCACATTACTTTTGTCTACCTTTGGGGAAACCCGTAGTAATGCACAACTAGAGAGAGAGCTGTACGAGAGACTGCAGATAAATAGGCAAAATATTAAGGAATTCTCCCGGGCCCTGTTAGAAATATCGGAAGGTATATCTGATAAAATGCAGAGTAAGAACGATATGCTAAGTGAAGTGTTCTGCGAGAACCTGGTGGATATCCACATAAAGCGGGAGATAAAAAGATTGGTAAGAAGTCAAACTACAATTTCCTTTAGTGCCTTGAGATCTGAAGCTATTCGTCTCGAGGAAGACGGAATGGGTAATTCTTATCAAGATGCATGTGTCCGGGGAATTCAGGAGCCTCACCACACCCCAGGCGACTCTAGTCCACTAGACCGAATCGCAGCACAATTAGAACTACTTGCACCAACTCAGTCGGAAATTGTTTCTTTGTTACGATCACAATAACAGGCGCCAGTGGGTGTGGTGAACCCTGACAAACCGGAGCCCCGCAGCGGCGGCGCGGTGTGTTGTGAGTACTGTAGCCGAAGGGTCACAACTTCGCAAGGTACAGGAAGCGCTCTAGTGACAGGCGGCGTAATGGGGAACAATCAACAAATCGCGAATACAGAGTTCATTCAAAAGATAGCACAGCGACTAATGCAATGCAGGGTAGCCAGGTAGGACATCCTAGGTATCGTCCCGGGAGACTTAATACATCGGGTGATGGTCGGAGCAGGAAAACACACCCGACTGCAACAACGGAGGCCACATTCATCGGAGAAGAAGAGATAGCGGATGTCCAGCAAGTAACGGTTTTGCCGTGCGACTTGCGCCAGAAGTTACTCAAAGGAACGGTTCGAGCCTCCACTGCTCAAAGACGCGACACACTGAACAATGTAGAGTCACCGGTCCTACCTAGTTTGAGGACGGACGAGATCCAGGAAGCACAACGGACTGATCCGGTGTTGGGCCGAATCTGGCATTACATCGACCGAGGTCGAGACGCGACACGTGGAGAAAGACGGAAAGTACAGCCAGCAGTTGCGAAACTGCTATAGGGCCGTAAGTGTGTCACGATACACGGCGAGACTCCGCGCGATTGGAGCTGATTTGGGGACTGGTCATTAGAATAATATTCGATGAATGACAGTTGTAACTTCCGACTGATGAATATTAGGAAAATCAGGACATAGATATCTTGTGTTATACCTTTCTTATCTTAAATGTCCGATTTAATATTGAGTTTACCACACTATCAGAGACATAGCGATTTATGTAGTGCAGATAATACACACTCCCCACAAATTTTAGCCGTATTTTTTTTTTACGGATTTTGCATTTTACATAGCTGTACGTTGTGGTTTCGATAAGCACTTATATCTGACAAATTGTCTAAATGCACATAATCATAACACATGTATACGTTTGGTCCAAACAGGTTGTACTGTGCGAAAAATAGCACTTTTTTATTATTAGTCAAGATCGCCAAACGCAAGTACTTGCCGCTGTTGCCATGGCAACCACCATTATAATCGATTACAATTCATGATTTCCGTGATCATTTTCACCGGCAAAGTGTTCCACTGCTTTTGCTTGTAATAATCTTTCGGACTGTATAACTGAAATTGTTAGACTGGAACAATTCGATTATTACAACCAAAAACAAAACGAAGTCCTATACGTTAACATGGAGAATATGGACCTTCTGCCCCAACTGCCCCCAGCCCCGTTTTCGCGCGCGAGACTTACACGCCCTATTACAATGGAACAGCCTACACATCTGTTCTGGCCGATTGTGCAGAACAATGACAGATCCCATTAGTGGAGAGAAAGTAAACCAGTTGTTGCTTCCGAGTTTCACGAGGAAGGAAGTAATAGAAGAATAACATGATCGAATGGGAAATCAAGGCATACCAAGGGTCGAAAAATTAGTCCGGGCAAGGTTCTATTGGCCAGATATACGTTCATACATCCATGGTTGGATTACCAAGTGTCAACGTTGTAATCTAGCAAAGATGCCACATTTTAAAGTACGGACTCCTATACATAGCATTGTCGCCAAGAAACCGTTACAGGTAGTAGCAATTGACTTCACGATACTCGAACCCGCTAACGGAATTGAGAATGTACTGGTCATGACCGATGTGTACAGAAAATTCACAATAACAGTGCCGACTAGAAACCAAACAGCCCAGACAGTGGCCAAAGCACTAGTACGTGAATGGCTTCTGCGCTACAGAGTTCCCTTCCGGATACACTCAGATCAAGGAAGGTATGTTGATGCTAAAATCGTCACAGAGTTACAGCGTTCACTACATTGGTCAATATAATGTAATCTTCTGACATCAAATACTCAACATTCTTCCTATATATAGATCACCTGCAGTAAGTATATGTATGTTGTAGAACACAGTCGGACACAATCATGTCAACCAAGCTACGTACTAGTTGGTCACGCACGGCCGCAAACAACACCTCACGCGGTCCTGAGCCTATGCGGAATGCCCTTTGACTGACAGCGTCAATAATAAGATAAGAATCAAGTTCTAAGAACCGTGCTCGGTGTGATATTTAAATGTCGAACTGCTTACAACGTTACATTACATGTGGATCTGAAATTGGTGCGTGTAAAAACGCAAACATTGGCGAACTTGGAACATTAAACTCATATATAAATAAATGAATTAAGTACATGAAACGGGTCCAGTTACTGGATCACCCAGAAGCCAGAGGACCAATTTAACAAAGTGTCATCCAACAGCTGGAAGACCCATTTAAAAATTGACACGCGACAGCTCTATACCCTATTTAACTACGGACCACGCAACAGTTAGATAGCCCATTTAACAATGGAACACCCAACATCTAGAGAATCAAATTTCAAGTTTGATGTCTTCCAAAAGATTCACCTTGTACAGTAGCCGGGTCAACTCATAGTATGGAAATAGGTTGCGTACTAATTAATGTTGATGTAGACCGGCGCATGTTTATTTGTCCTTTATTTAATGGACATGATCGGCGCCCCACGCACTGGCGGTTTCATTGTGTGTACAATTGCACACCCGTCGCCGTTAAACAAACTGAAATTGACTGATAAATACGATGTTTCGTAAACTTAGTAGATGAGCAAAGGAAGCGTGCTATCAATAATATTTGACTTGAATCACAGCGTCCTTGTTAGTGAGATCGACCTTCTACGGTCCTTTGTCACCTTAAATAGACGACTTGTGTGTTTGCTTGGAGACACGGTCGTATTCAGGTGCATCGGATCATATAAGTAAATTTTGTTTTGGCAATAAACTCAATTGAACAATTACAATATTCGCCAAATATTAAAGAGGCTAAACGACGCTTAGTCGATAAAACACCGCTGATAGACTAGCGCTAGGTGGCGCCGCGGTCCGAGGCCACTACGTGTCGCCATGTAGCACTGTCTGTGTGACTAACCTGGTTTTGTTTCTGGAGGTATGTTATTATAATGAGTTGTACAGTCGGTGGTCTGTGTTGAATGCGGGTCGTAGGTCGTGGCTGCTGCCCTGAGCGTTGTACAAAATAATATTACAGACAATGACCCAGTATATTTGCCCCATCCTCACACACGCCCCATCCACGGCTTTGGACACCGGACACTCCCTCTGTACCCCCGTCCCCGACCACGACCCGACGCTGCACTCAGTCCCCGTCGAACAGCAAAGCAAACTCTTGCATCCAATCCACATCCAAATGCCATCGACTACATCCAAACCCCGTCCATCCGCCATATGTTCCATCCAATCCCCATCCAACTGCTACATATTGCGTCCAAACTCCGTCGAACAGCCATCTCCTTAATCCAATCCAACGTATATCAACTTAATCGAGTCCGGGTCCAACGTCCAATAAGTCCATACAGTTTCCGTCCAACTGTTAAGAAGAACAAAGTAATTAGAAAAAAAAGACTTACGTTAAATCTATGTTATATGCTGATCAATCCTTGATTACTACCAGTAATATTATTTGGGGAAAAGCTCCAAATGTATATATAGATAAACAATATATAGAAAAAAAAATGTTATGTATAATTTTGTTTGGATGCAGTTGGTGGCGTTTGGACGAACGCTGTTTCCCGTTGCTGGGCTTTGAACAGCGGAGACATTCAGTTAAATCACATAACTGACGTACCCTTATTTTGGGTTACGCTTCGATTTTATTTTTGATTTGAGCAATGTCGAAATATGATCCTGCATTAAAACTGTGCGGTGGATTGTTACCCATCGACATATGTGATCTAGGCAGAGTGGTCGGAATTGAACAAAGGGCGTTGCATAATTTACAGGTTTAACCTGAATTCTGGAAACATCAATAACGTCGTTTCGTAACGCTAGTGCATATTGCCTTTTTGTCTTACCAGTGGTCCGACAACAAACTGATGCAACACGTCTTCACTGGATTTGTTCTTAGATCGGCGTACTTAATTTAAATCTCTAATTTGATATACTGCCTATCAAACATTTTAGTTTGTGGAGAAATGTTATATGTAGTGACATTTATGATGACGACTGTAGCATCGTTTGGAATGTATCTATGCAAGAATGATAAACGACATTTTCTGGTTAACACAGGTATTCGCTCTCATACATTTAAAAAAGCTTAAACCAGGTTGCAAGTAAATGGAACTTTGTGTACGTCCAACAGAAATCGAAAACGGGAATACCCTGCATCTTCCTTTTGTTTTACTTCAAATAGTCATATATCTCACACTGCCGCTGAACCTTTTGTGCTCGGCACCTCATTGGATAGTCGCAGCATTGTCTTCACGGCTCACGTCGTCCTACGGCTCTGATAGACAGAATGTGAGAAGAAAGGAGAACAAGAGACATGCGTAGAAGGAATAGGAGAATGCTGGTAGAGAGCATAGTGAGAGAAAAATGAGTGAATGTAAAAGACAACAGAAACGGAAATCTTGGTCACACTATTATTACATCTATATCATATACTTATCAATCCTAAATTACCACCTGAAATATTATTTGGGAAAGGGCTCCAAGTGTATATCTAGATGAAACGTTGTACAGAAAAAAAAAAAACTTTACGCATAATTAATCATGCATGATTTTTTGTTCCACACAGAGCCTTTATTTATATCATTGCACATAAATAATACATTTATCAGAAGAAAAAACCTTTGCTGTATTTTGACGTTGAACATAATACGGGTATGCTACTTGCTTAAGCTTAGTGACGTATTTGTTTTGTCAACCGCAACATAAATATAGCACAAGGCAGAAACTGACACAGACAAAACCGGGGCGGGGGAGCGGGAACGGGAGGGACGGTGAGGGGAAGAAGACTGGGAGGGGGAGGGAAGAGTCGACATTTGGTGTCAAGTGCCGGGGATGTGGCGTGTGTGAGGCGGGGGCAGATATTATGTGTCGAAATATGTAATAATAAACTGTAGCAGTATTCTGTGCCACGCTCTGGGCAGCAGCCACAACCTGCGCCCCGCATTCAACACGGTCCACCGACTATACAACTGATTTCAATTATATTCCTCCCGAAAGAAAATATGTCTGTCACGCAGACAGTATGAAATGGAGACATATAGTGTCATTGGACTGTGGCGCCACCTAGCGCTAGTCTGTCAGCGGTGTTTCGTTTAACCTCTCTTAATGTTTGGCGACTATTGTTGCAATTAACTCTAATGCCAATTCAGTATGTATTGACATGATCAGATGAACATGAATACGACCGCGCATCCAAGCATGCGCACAACACGTTTGCTGAAGGTCACTGAGGATTGTAGAAAGTCGATTGTGAAATATATTTTGACTCCGAGTCTTACGATGGCCGTTACTAAACCTTAACGACGGTCACCGAAGAGTTCGATACTGGTTCAACTCAAACAATCATTCGTCGTTCTCACACGCGCACAAGGTTCAGCTCCCGCGCCGAAGCACGGCCGCACGCATTCACGGACGTACAGACACACGCCCGGAAGCAAACAAATTGCAATTAATTTCGCAATTTTCCTTTTATCTGGAAATATCCCAGTAATTAAATTTGGATTCTATAGTTGTTCAGAATATTCATTGTATATGTATGTCACCGACAAGCGACACAATACCAGTCACACCATTTTAAAGATAATTAATATAAGCAACTCAACTTGCATTGACAGAAAATGTATAGTCTTGAAGATACAGCTGAATTAAAGCTTACATAAGCAGCATGAACAGATGGTATACCAGGTATGCTTTCCACGCAGTGTTTCACTCACGTATTGATCCTTCGGCGACGGCAGTAGAACGGGCCGACGTGGCGGTTGTGGTTGTGTCGCTGATCTCACGATGCTAATCTCTGGTGGTTGACTGAATAACTGCGACTAGAACATTACCTTAGATAGTTGACCTTGTTAGTCTAGAAGACTCACTCGTGAACTAGTGCAGGAGGCCGCGTCAACTCCTGCGCTAACCTCCAGTTTAAGTGCATCACTCCGTCGCTACACACGATAGAGCAGCAGTTCTGCGCAAGCACATCTCGTCGCTTTGCCAACGCGCCACGCTTCAATGGCGGCCGGCATCACATACATGAGAATGATGACGCACAACCAGACAGACCACGTAAAATATCACTTTAGCAATTGAAGGTTGCGAATGGACGTTGCATAGGATGTCGTTATAACATATTTACTTACCTTTTCAATACAATCTCAGAAATGACTTACCCTTCGTTTGTGTTATGCTTCTATTATGTATTGCTGATATTAGCAATTTCGAAATAGATCGTCCATTAAAACTGTGCGGTGGATTGTTGCCCATCAACATATGTGATCTAGACGGAGCGGTCGGAATTGAACAACGAGCGATGCATACTTTACAGGTTTAGCATGAATTGGAAAGGGCGGGGAATGTGGGCCTCTTACACGCCGATCGATTTTCATATGACATTGGTATAAAGAGTGGTTAGGGTTAAGGTTTAACCTGAATACTGGAAACATCAGTAAGTTCGTTTCGTAACGCTAGTGCATATTGCCCTTTTGTCTTATCAATGGTCCGATAACAAAATGATACAACACGTCTCCACTGGATTGTCCTTAGATCGCTAGTTTGATATACCGCATAACAAGCATTGTTGTTTGAAGAGTAATGATAATGTGAAATTTATGTTGACGACTGTAGCGTCGCGTGAAACGAAACGAGACAAGAATGATATAAGACATCTTCTGGTTAGCACATCTATCCGCCCGCACAAATACAAAAACACTTAGCCCAGGTTGCAATTAGATGGAACTATGTGTACATCCAACAAAAGCCGAAAACGGGAATACTTCAAATAATTTATCTGGCGCTGAACCGTCGCCGTCGCCGTCGCCGTCGCCGTCGCCGTCGCCGTCGCCGTCGCCGTCGCCGTCGCCGTCGCCGTCGCCGTCGCCGTCGCCGTCGCCGTCGCCGTCGCCGTCGCCGTCGCCGTCGCCGTCGCCGTCGCCGTCGCCGTCGCCGTCGCCGTCGCCGTCGCCGTCGCCGTCGCCGTCGCCGTCGCCGTCGCCGTCGCCGTCGCCGTCGCCGTCGCCGTCGCCGTCGCCGTCGCCGTCGCCGTCGCCGTCGCCGTCGCCGTCGCCGTCGCCGTCGCCGTCGCCGTCGCCGTCGCCGTCGCCGTCGCCGTCGCCGTCGCCGTCGCCGTCGCCGTCGCCGTCGCCGTCGCCGTCGCCGTCGCCGTCGCCGTCGCCGTCGCCGTCGCCGTCGCCGTCGCCGTCGCCGTCGCCGTCGCCGTCGCCGTCGCCGTCGCCGTCGCCGTCGCCGTCGCCGTCGCCGTCCACGACAACGACAACGACAACGACAACGACAACGACAACGACAACGACAACGACAACGACAACGACAACGACAACGACAACGACAACGACAACGACAACGACAACGACAACGACAACGACAACGACAACGACAACGACAACGACAACGACAGCGACCGCGACCCGACCCCGCACTCAGTCCCCGTCGAATAGCAAAGCAAACCCTTTTATCCAATCCCAACCCAACTGCCATGCGTATCAATCCTACATTACTACATGTAATATTATTTGGGGAAGGGCGCCAAATGTATATATAGATAAACATTATATAGCAAACGAACATGTTCCACATAATGAGTCATTTATCTTGTTTTGACCACACATAATCTTTATTTGTATCATTGCACATACTGAATATATATCAGACAAACATATATCATATACATAACGTTCGAACATTCGGCACATACACATCGCTCAAGGCAGAAACTAACGAATAAAATAACACTGCAGAACCAATTGCAGATAATTCTGTTTGGCTTCTCTCACACTAACAATTTCGAGCACCATTATTTTGAAACATTGTCTTGCTTTTGCCAATTTGTACTTGTTTAAACAAGAATCAAGTGTCTGCTTCAGCATTCCCAGGAACATAGATTATTCATTCTGATTCTTGTTTGAACTCATTATTATGCCTTGGGGCCCTCTTAAAATGGTTAATGAATATTATGGATTCCAAATAAAAAGTTGCCCGGTTACCACCCTACGGTGATTCTTTTTACATTTCTTGACAGCCCTGTCGTCAGGGGTGAATTGACCATGATTTCAATTCCTATGTGTTTTTCATCCACTCACCTTTCTCTCTCTGCGTTCCCTACCAACTGTCTCCAATTCCTTCTATTAGTTCCTCTTTTTCTCCTTCCTATTCACGTTCTGTGTACCAGAGCCGTAGGACGACGTGAGCCGTGAAGGCAATGCTGTGACTTTCCTGTGAGGGACGAGCAGCGAAATATTCAGCGGCAATGCGAGAATATTGATTCTTAGTCAAACAAAAGGGAGATGTAGCGCGTTCCCTTTGTCGGCTTCTGTTGGACGTACGCAGTGTTCCGTCTACTTGCAGCCTGGGTTACAGTATTATATGTATGCGGGTGAAATCCAGTGTCAACCAGAAAATGTCGTCTGTCATTCTTGCATAGACACATTCCAAACGATGCCACAGTCGTCATCATAAATGTCACAAAATATAATTTATCCACACAAAAAAGCAATGCTTGATAGGCAGTATATCAAATTACAGATGCAGAGCTGCCCAGTTGAATTGAGTGTGATGAGGCAGATCTCTCTCCTACAGTATGTCAAAAGAGGGAGAAATAGCTAGGGGGGTCCAGGGGCATGCCCCCCGTAAAATGTTGTAATTGAGAATGCCAAGTACGTGATTTCCTGCCTTTTTCACTTATATTTAGCACCTATAACTCTTCGAAAGTGAACTATATTTTAAATAACAATATTTTATATTTTAAACTTTCATGTATGGATATATAATTAATTTATATTTTTATGCGGTTTACACAGACTTTCAAGATTCTTTCACTATTATAAAATTGGACATGGTTGTGGTATTGTAACATTTTATATTTTAGCTATAAATAGCAGTCACAAAACAAATAGTTCAAGCAGAACTGCATTTCTGTCCATTTCTATATGCGCTCTTCTGGCGTCTTCATTTCCATCATGTGTTCTTCAGCTCTTGCTACTGCAAGGTCAGCATTCGCCTTGCTGACTGCCTTCCTGACAACTCCAGCAAACTCAGATGCCCATTCACTCTTGCACTTGGAATCATATTTCCTCTTTTTCAGACTTTTCAATCATTGTACCTCCAGCACTTTCGTCTGAAAAATGCCGCTAAACTTATTCCTACCCAATACGTAACAAAGGTTTCCATTGGCCATTGGATATAGTCACTTCCTGTTAGCTGACCAATCAGAAAAGTTATATTATATATATGCGTCTTGTAGAGTCTCCGCTCGGCTGCTCTCGGCACTTTCCTTGTACCGTAGATGACTCACAGCTGGCAAAACAGTGGGCCTGCAAAACAATCGAATAATACGCGTAAAAAAACAGATTCTTTTGCGGGAGATTGCAAATCAAAAGCGGGAGATCGGGAGATTGAGTTTATTTTTGCTATATTTCCGAGAGATCTCCCGATAAATCGGGAGACTTAGCAGCTATGCAGATGTAAATTTAGTAGGCCGATGTAAGGACACATCCAGTGGAGACGTGTTGTGTACATTTGTTATCGGTCCACCAATAAGACAAAATGGCAATATGCACTAGCATTACGAAATATGTTATTGATGTTTCTAGTATTCTGGTTAAACCTGTAAATTATGCATCGCTCTTTGTTCAATTCCGACCGCTCCTTCCAGATCACATATGTTGATGGGCAACAATCCACCGCACAGTTTTAATGAAGGATCTACTTCGAAATTGCGCAAATCAACATTAAATAACAGAAGCATAACACAAAATAACGGTAAGTCGTTTCTGAGATTTAACTGAAAGAGGTAAGTAAATGTGTTATAGCCACGTCCTATGGCAACGTACATTCGCTACCATCGATAGCTACTTTGATATATTAGTTGTTCTGTTGTGCGTCATCATTCTCGTGTATCACGTGGTGTGACGCCGGCCGGGGAGACGAGATACGCTTTCGAAGAACTGCTGATGTGTCGTCTGTAGCGACGGAGTGACGCAATGAAACGGGAGGTTTATGCAGGAGTTGTCGCGGCATAATGCACTAGTTCTCGTTATTCACGAGTGAGTCTTCTAGTCAAACAAGTTCAAATATCTGAGGCAATGTTGTAGTCGCAGTTATTACGTCAACAGCCGGAGATTAGCATCGTGAGCACAGCAACAGAACCACAAGTATTACGTCGGCCCATTGCACTGTCGTCCCCGAAGGACCAATACGTGTGTGACACACCGATGTCTGCATGGAAATCGTAACGATAAAACACTGCTGACAAAATAGCGCTAGGTGGCACCACAGTCAAATGACACTATGTTTCGCCATTTCATACTGTCTGCGTGACTGACCTATTTTCTTTCGGGAGATATATAATTAGAATCAGTTGTATAGTCGGTGGACCGTGTTGAATGCGGCGCGCAGGTTGTGGCTGCTGCCCAGAGCGTGGCACAGAATATGGTTACAGTTTATTATTACACATTTTGACACAGAATATCTGCCCCCGCCTCACACACGCCCCATCCCCGGCACTTGGCGCCAAATGTCGACTCTTCCCTCCCCCCCCCCCCCCCCCGTCTTCTTTCCCTCACCGTCCCTCCCTATTCCCACTCCCCTGCCCCGTTGTTGTCTGTGTTAGTTTCTGCCTTCTGCTATATTTATGCCTCATGGTTGACAAATAAAAATACGTTACAAAACTAAGGCAAAAATCATATTTGTATTGCGTTCAACGTTAAAATACAGCAGAGGTATGTGTTTATCTAATATGTATTCGTGATGCGCAATGATAAAAATAAAGGCTCTGTGTCGTCAAAACATCATAAATGATTAATTATGCGTAACATTATCTTTTCTATATAATGTTTCATCAAGATATACAGTTGGAGCCCTTCCCCAGACGATATTTCAGGTAGTAAGTTAGTATTGTAAGTATATGATATAGATTTAATAGTAATGTGACCAAGATTTCCGTTTAAGTTTTTTTCATCCACTTATTTTTCTCTCACTATTATCTCAATCAGCAGTCTCAAATTCCTTCTATATGTTGCTCTTGTTCTCCTTCCTTCTCACCTTCTGTCTATCAGAGTCGATAATGCTGCGACTATCCCAGCGAAAGGTTCAGCGGCAGTGCGAGATATATGATTATTTGAAGTAAAACAAAAGGGAGATGTAGCGTGTCGGCTTCTGTTTGACGTACACAGTGTTCCGTCTACTTGCGGACAGCTATGGCTATGTGACGGCTGATGAACCTGCACCATTTTTAGGTAAGCATAGTTTTGTGTTTGTCTGTGTTAGCATAATTTGCAATTGGATCAGAATCGAACATAACTTATTCCTATCGAGAAATACTATGCCAATTGGAAAAGCCTCTGTTTACGACCTTATAAGTAATGAGCATCTTAAGTATGCAAATGAAAAACTCCATCTTCTTATGTCACTGTTATGGACTATACAGTGGTACATTAATGTATGTATTTTACCTGATGCATTCACTGATTTATATTAAAATAACTTTTTGATAGTGTATTGCAAATGGCTCTTCTACGTATGTCACAATGTAGGATGCCTCCAAAGACTCCAATGCGTTTGTCAACTTGGATCATAGTATGCTATTAAACTAATTGACTGTGGCTCACGGACGCTGTCCTACTTTATTGTGCACATACTTTACCACTGGTATAGCACTAAGAAATTCACTATTAAATGGTGTAAGCACTTTTCTAGCTATTTCAATATCTCAGGTATCCTTCCCCCACCTTTTCAATGTGTAGATAGATAGATGACTTACATGTAAATATCAACAAATTACTAATTGGTTGTCTTTATGCAGACACTTTAGTCAACCACTTCATGTATGCTGGATTTTTTCTCTCAGTGTTGCTGTTTTGATAAAACTTACAGAATGCTGTATCAAGTATGGTGAATTGTTCAATATAACATATAACATCAACAAGTGTTATTGTAATCCCAGGAAATCCCAGGAAATTACAAGTATTCATTCTGTCAATGTCAATAATCGTCCATTACCTTATACAATTAAATGTAAATACCTTGGTCGTATAAACAACAATAACCTTACTGTTGATGATGACATTGCCAGACAAAAAAGATGCCTTTATGCACAAAGTAATGTTTCAGCTCAAAAAACCGAAATTACCATATTGTAACCTTACTTTGCTCCAATGTACCCTTCATTTTGTTAACTACTTCCATACACATAAATATTTTCGATACTGGATATCCCAATTGTACATGTGATATTTGTATATTGTATCTTATTTTATATAAGTATTTTTAACATTTCTTCCAATTTGTTTCATCACCTATTTATTTATTTTTTATTTATTTTATTACGAACTTATTGATTCTTTTACTTGTACCTCATAATTGTTTTAATATGTTTTTTTTGGTCTGAAATAAAGTTTATATATATATATATATATATATATATATATATTTATATATATATATATATATATATATATATATATATATATATATATATTATATGTAATTATATATGTATTTGACCTCATGTGTGGGCATGTACATAGTATCATTATACTTTTAAGTGCCACATACAGCTGCATATAGCTGTAGTAGGTCTTTTTTTTTTACTTTTAATGTAGACATACTTTTACAATATCAAACTATTATCTAATTAAGTACTAGCACTAATCAGCTATGTTTTTAATAGACAAGTGTCTAAGTGTTGTGTATAAGACTCGAATCCTGCTTGGGTGCTGTGCTTGCATTTTGTGTCGTATTTACTCAACGTAAACTTCCACATCTCCTATCATGTAAAGATATAGCAGGCTGTAAATTTACCCTAGCATGTAATCTTACCATGCAACGTTCTTGTTTTATATCGTGTTGGACATCAAAACTGGTATGTTTTGTTAATAATATTTATTGTATATGGTAATGTATGTATGAATGTGTGTTCGTTTCCTTATTTTTGCAGGTTGTTTGTTGAAGATCTGATCATGGTGCCATAATTATGGCAATTCCCTTTGATGATATCCTTTGTTCTTGGAACCTTATTATTAATTGCACTGTAATGGCTCTAATAATTATAGTAACATTGATGAGTGAAGACATTGTTATAGAATATAAATAATTTTTTTTGGAGTGTGCTTCCAAAAATGACCGCAACATTTTTCCTACTGTAGGTATTTCTTACAATACTTACTTGATGTAGTGATACCATTAATACTACCTGGACACTAGTCATGAATTATGTATTACATTTTTATTCTATTTTATGTATCATAACGGTACATGTACATATGGTGTACTGGAATTGTCAGTATTAAATATTAGCATATGGAATTCGACAACAATGTTTTAGGAAAAATATCACAAAATCAACAGACAGTTAGAGGAAGGTGATTTTGGACTATATATATAATTTAATCTGTTGCAGTACCACTACCACTGATCATCCCATATTGTAGCGACACAGAAACTGCATGTAAGTTCAATTGTTTATAAAAAGTTAAAATACAAATCATCTCCAACATATAAACAATAACTACAAGAGTCTAATTTTAATATAACAATCAATAAGAAATAAAACAAAATTACTGTAACCTTTTATCAGACAATACCCTTAGACAAGAGCATGCCATCTTAGAAATCACACCTGTCTAGAACAACATATGTTGCTCATCTTGATGTAAGCATGATGTTTAGTAAGTGCAGTACTGGTCAAATGTGCTCAAATCATGTGGCGCCGCTTGCACGAACGTTTAGATCGACTCGTGTATTTACCAAAATTGTTGGTATCTTTTGGGCACTGCGCCCATTGATACAGCGTCATCTAATTTATGTGAGTACAGCGGACGTTATGACACCATGAACGCTTAATGTGAAGCCCGATTGGTCTGATTGTGAATCAGAATTTAAAACGGATTCCCGCATGGCGGGAATGAACGATGCAGAGTCTTCTGCGCATGCGCACCTAACTGAGGATGTGAGCGATAATGTGCCGACTGTGGTTTTGAATGAACTATTGTGTTTTGTTAACAACAAAATCAACTTGCTGCCCTCCGAGACGGTCATTCAATTATGTGTGAAACACTACAAGCCAGACGAAATCGAAACGGCAAAACGAAAATTATTCAAGATATGTCCGAGCGGTTCAAGGATGCTGGCCAGGAAAGGACCGAAGAAACATGTGCAAAACCTTGAGGATATCGTCAAGAGAATGAACGAGCTCGACTCAGCTGTTGACGTTATACCGTGCTTTGTTGCGAGAGATCTGGGGAATCTTCCTCCTATCACGTTTGACTCGTTAGATGTCTCAGTGCTCTTGACGAAGATTGAGAGTCTTAACGATGAAGTGCTACTGATGAGGGGTGCCATGAAATGCCAGCAGACAACGTCAGAAACCTTGACAAAGGTGTGTTCTGAGACAATATCAAGAATGCACAAGCTTGAGGGTGAAATGTTGGGAGTGAGGTCTCCAGGCTGCCCTGACGTCAGCATGAAGGCAACACCAAGTTGCCAGAAACGTAAGGCTCAGGAGAAGCCCGTGGTGTGCCCTACTGTCTAAGGTGACAGTTGCTCTGCCCCCTGTAGAGCCAGCTGTCACACGGAATGTTGACACTGACAGTGCAGTTGATCCAGTGCCTGTGGAAACTGACTCGGAGACTGACAGTCAGTGCCGCTGGAGCACTGTCGTCAAGAAATCAAGTAAGCGTTCGTCAAATTGTGCTGAACAGTCGAGTCCTGTTGTCTCTGTGAAGAAGGCGCGAAAGCCTGTCATTGGCTCTGCCAAAGTTGCCAGTATTACCGCCGTTGCAAAAAGAAAAAGAAAAGCAAATGTGTTTGCTACACGCTTTCCCCCAGACCAGAGTGCAGATGATCTGAAACGATACCTGGACAGCAAGCTGAAACTAAATGTTACGTGTTCGCTGCTCAAGTCAAAGTACCCAGAGTACTACCGATCCTTCTATGTGTCGGCAGAAGTGGACGATCCCAAAGTGTTCTTGGATGGACACATCTGGCCAGAGGACATCTTTGTCCGATGGTTCAAACCTGCAGAGAAGCAACGCACGAACACCAGACAGACAGACTGCATGGATGACTCAAATGGGGACGCATAATAAATACATTCAATAAACAATTAGTAAAGCTTGTAAGCTACAACTGTCGTGGACTGAAATTAGGGTCAAATAGAATTTATGAACGTATAGAAGTGGAACAGTTAGTCACTGATTACGATATTGTTTGCCTCCAGGAAACTTGGCTAGCTAAACAACAGGAAGAAGAGTTGAAAACTATGAGAAAGGGATACAATGCTATAGCCAACTCCCCCAATGACGACTCTCTGGGTGTAACAATAGGTCGTAAGAAGGAAGGTGTAGCTATTCTCTGGAATAATAAATATGACGAATTTATTATTCCACATAAATATGAGTATGATTGGGTGGTGAGTATTGAGATTGTATCAGGCACAAAGAAAATGTATATATTTAATGTTTATTTACCTTATAATAAAAAAGATAATGAGGAAGAATATCTTGACCGTTTAACCAAACTTCATAATTTGGTAGATGAATGCGACAGTTCCTGTGTAACAGTAGTTGGAGATTATAATGCTAATGTGTTAAAAATGCCAATTTTGCTGTTTTGTTGAAAGAATTGTGTAGCCAATTTAAATATAAGTGGACTAGTTGCCTCAGATTACCAGAAGAAACATATACATATGTAAGTGATGCATGGGACAGTCATTCATGGTTGGATCACTTGATCTCAACAGAAGATGGCAACAGTGTCATAACAAATATGTCTGTATTATATGGTACTATTCTGTCTGACCATATCCCGGTCATGGTTGAAATTGATTTACAGTTAGCTCCTGACATTGAACATGGGACATTCAATGATGTTAGATGCAAAATTGATTGGTCTGCCCAGAGCAAAAATGTACTTGTTGAGTATGGTGTACAAACAGAATACCTATTAAGAAATGTTGAGATACCAACTGACGTTTTATTGTGTAAAGACTGCAACTGCACTAACGTAGAGCATAAAGTAGCCTTGCAAAAATATTATGACAATATAATGTGTGCGATAACCACTGCTAGTCAGAATTCTATAAAAACAAACAAACCATCCAAGGGTAAAAATGTTAACCTGCCAGGTTGGAAAGAATTTGCATCTGATCTCTATGATATGTGTCGGGAAACTTATACTATGTGGGAAAATGCTGGTAGTCCCAGGCAAGGCCACTTTCTGACATGAAAAACAGAGCTAAGGCTAGATTTAAAGGTGCTATGATATTCATAAGAAGCAATGAGGATGCACTAAGAAAGGAATCACTTGCCAAAAAGCTGTTGTGTAAAAATGACAAAGCATTTTGGAAAGAAATTAAGCTAATGAATAACAGTAAATTGTCTCTTTCAAATGTTGTTGATGGTGTAACTGGGTCACACAAAAGTGTAAATATGTGGAAATCCCATTATGAGGATCTATTCAATTGTCTAAGTAACAATAAAGATGTGAATAATATTTGTAAAAATGTTGAATATCAAAGGGATATAGAGGTGTCACACTCAGAGATTATCCATGCCATAACAGATTTGAAAGACAACAAGAGTTGTGGTTTAGATGGTATATCTGCAGAACATTTGAAACATTGCAGTGATGTTATAATTCCACTGTTGTCTATGTGCTTTACCTGCTTATTTGTTCATGGGATTTTACCTGAATCCATGATATCTGTTTTACTTGTGCCCATTGTTAAAAACAAAAATGCTAGCATATGTAGCAAGAGTAACTACAGACCTATTGCTTTAGCCAGCATTGTGGCCAAAGTTTTTGAAAACATTATTTATGACCGTATTGCATACAGCCTAATTACATGTGATAACCAGTTTGGTTTCAAGGCTAAACATAGCACAGACATGTGTATATATGCCTTCAAAGAGGCTGTACTAAAATATAGGAGTTTGAATAGTAATGTATACTCATGTTTTTTGGATGCATCCAAAGCTTTTGACCGTGTAAATCATTATGTTCTATTTGAAAAACTGATAAAGCGGGGCATACCCATATATATAGTTAGGATTTTAATATTTTGGTATTCTACTCAAACAATGTATGCACGTTGGAAAAATATCATGTCGAACAATTTTTCTGTTACTAACGGGGTGCGTCAAGGAGGAATTCTCTCACCTTATCTTTTTTGTGTTTACATGGATGATCTCAGTAACAAATTAAACAATGTAAATGCTGGATGTATAATAGGTTCCTCGTTAATTAATCATTTGATGTATGCTGATGATTTAGTGCTCCTGGCACCTTCATCTATGGGTTTATCAATGTTATTATCTGTGTGTTCAGAGTATGGGATAGAACATGATATTAAATACAATAGTACCAAAAGTAATGTTATGATATTTTCTTGTAAAAAGTTCAAAGATATCCACATTCCAAACTGTTTGCTAAATGGCGAAACATTACCAAGGGTTAGTAAGTATAAATATCTTGGGCATATTATCACAGAAGATCTATGCGACAATGATGACATATATAGGCAATACAAGAGAATTTATGCTCAGGGTAATGCCTTGATCCGAAAGTTTTACATGTGTACAGAATCTGTAAAATGTACTTTATTTAAATCCTACTGTACTTCATTGTATACATGCCAACTGTGGTTTTGCTATAGAGCAGAGTCAATGAGAAAACTGTGTGTAGCATACAATAATGTGTTTAGATTTTTATGCAATGAACCTCGAGATTGTAGTGCGAGTTATATGTTTGTGTCAAGAGGCTTACCCACATGTAAAATGTTAATTAGAAAAAATGTGTATAGTTTTTTGACGTGTATAGCTAAATCGGGCAATGCAATACTAGAGAGTATCATGAATAGTGATGCTCTGTATAATTCACCACTATGTCGCCATTGGCGGAAAATGCTTTATGTATATAGTTATTAGTCATACTTTAGCTTTTCATATGGATGTAATGTTCCGGAATAAAGTTATTGAATTGAAAAAAAAAATGAATTGAATTTGTGTGCAGAACAGCGATATATTTCTAAACAACTGGTAATACGAAGAACAAAGTTAAACGTTGTGGACATGGAATTTCTAATAACTTATCCCATGAGTCTGACATTTCAGTCAAAGTGAGAGTCTTGCATGCCAAGAGTAATATATTATGTCAGAAAATCAATGTTTGCCCTAATGAATGAGAATGTATTCAAGTATGGCATTGATCATATGATCATGAAGAAAAAATAGTTAAAACATTTTCAATGTTCCAGTTGCATATCACGAGTATATCGTAGAAGATAACAACATATCGACAGCCAAGTTCACAGTGAGGTCACCTCCAGCTCCAGCTCCAGCGTTCACTCAGAAGGGAAAACGGAAGACGGGAAGGCGTCTCATTCCTGATAAATCTGAAGCAGAAAATTAATTATTTTCGAAATGGCTAAAAAGCGAGATCAAGAAAAATGATGCAGTAACAGAAGTAGCAAAGCTGAAATAAATTAAACTGCAACTGGAAATCGAGAATTTGAAGAAAACAGGTTTGGTTGTGAGTGAGCCATGAAGCAAGAAAACGAATGACCGTAACTGCCATATTTGAACGTATTTAACTACTTTTCAAAGTATTTGCATTTGACGTTTAAAAATAACACGTGTTTGTATTTAAATACATGTCAATGTATTTGACCAACTGCAGTGTATGCTTTGTGTCTTGTTTCATTAGCAGCCCAGTTTATATAACCAATTTCTGCAATGCAAGTGCCAATATCGAGGGTGAACTATTTCTAATGTACTGTTCAGAATCACTGATAATATATATGACATAATGCAGTTAACGATATGAGTATTACTTCCAAAGTAATGAAATCATGTATAGTACCAGTACATGTGAAACAACTCAATGCAGCTGAATAGTGCAACGATAACATGCATGTGGCCTTACACAACAGAGACAGAGGGCGTGATAAATGCCCAGTGGCACATTCTAATATAGATTTTGCACAACTAAGGAAAAGGAACAGTATTACCTCTAAAAACAGTTGTTGATAATCCTGTTGCGGACGACCTTTCCTGCTGCTGCCCTTGCACGCTCATTCATGTCATCACAGTTGCCATCATCGTTATCATCATCTTCATCCTCTGAACTTGAAGAGTCTGATGGATCTTCCAGCACAGGGACGTTCAAGCGCCTTGCATGATTGTGTAACATGAGGCAAACGATAATGACCTTGCATGCTTTTGCTGGTTGCAAACGCAGGCCATATCGCAGGCAGAGGAATCTAGTAGGGCAGAGTAACAAAATGTATTTGAGTTTTTATAGTACACCCTGCATTAAGAAGTATTGAACATGAGCATAATCATATCTTACCCCACATTTACACATATTTGTAAAGTCCTCATTGGCAAGTGATGTGTACTCATTATTAATATATGGTATTATTACCATGTATCCATACATAGATTGTTTGTTTACTATATTGTTAGATCTATTGATATCACCCATAATCACACAGAGTCAAGTTTCATCTGCATTTGTTTTCCGGTCGTTTATATTTATGCAGTTTCATGTATTTAATACGTCTTGTTTCTGCTTATGTGACACGCACTGACATTAGTCTGGTTAATTGTAAACCATGCCACAGACTGTCCTGGTCATCAAACATGCACCAATAACATGGGGAAACGTTGGTGGTTTTATTGTTTTGTTTTATTGCAAATTAACTAAAATTAGCTCATTTTGTGTTCCACTAACAGTTGCTTAGCAACGCCAATGCTTCGTTCAACTGTTGTCCGAGTACACCTGTGAGCGTTGTTGTAAGCGCTTTGTTTTCTGGTGACAGGGTTGACGACAGGTGTCATTAGCCATGTCCGTAACATGTACCCACTGTCACCAAGTATTATTCCATCAATTGCAGGTCGGTTTCCTTCAATCATGCAAAACAAGTTATTTTTCAATTACCATGTGATACATACAAAACAATCATACATCTGTTAAGCTATTTATGCATACAAAATACAAAATTCAGTAATACACAGCAGGTTGTAATAGGTCAATTATGATTTGTTTTATTGTTTACAGTGGCTTACAGCTTCAGTTGTTAATAATTGCATTATCATTTGTGTACATTAACCAAACATTATTTCAGTTGATGCTACGAAATTTAGCTAACGCAGACAATATTCTAAGTTTTTTTTAAATACATGTAATCAAGTACTAAATTTGATCAAAATGTATTATGTGAGCAATGCATAACATACATACACATTCAGTCAGTAATGCTGCAAACATACATCCATCGTCTCATTCTGTGTGTGCCATTACCAAACATAAAATGATCTTAATTCAAGTAAATAAGAAAACACTAAGCAAAATTATTTAGCAGATCATAGAAATGGTACTGATGAAAAACATTTTCACTAGCAATCACAAAACTGTTCTTGTATTGTGATATTCAACTGTAATGTTAGTAAAAAACAATGTTTACTTGCACAAAAACGTCTAAACAAATCGCAGGAATACTATTATGTGTGTGTGCTGTAAATATATTCATTTTGCAGCAGTGGGCATGTAATGTACGTTTCCTTGACATGTACAATTTATTTCGATTGATGTAATTTAAATATTATTGTGTAAATGAAATATATTAAGATTTTGGATGTACCTTCAAAGATTTCAAACACTGCTGATTACCTCAGTATTCGGGCATCATGCACCGACCCTGGCCACTTGGCAATAACGTTAATAAAAAGTAAATCGGCATCGCATATCACCTGAAAATGAAAGAATAATTCGCTCAGTGTTTCATGGAAAAGTGTTTGTTTAATAAACTTTAATTTTGCAAATACGTTGTTCATGCATCCTCCCCGACAGTGTTGTAGTCACATGCCCCGAAAAACGGTGCAGTGACATACACTTTAGATTCATTACAAAAAAGTCATGCTGGCTTACAAATAAGTTGTTTTCAAGAAAAATATATTAAACAAATTCAAATCTAAAAGTTTACAGTTGTTTTCCATTTGTGATAGTTTGCATTTATTAATCTGTTAACTAATTATCAGTTTATTTTACACGAATGACTCTTGAAATACCGACTTATTGTCCTGTTAGTTTATACATGTTTCTCATGTCGACCTCAAATGTAATAAAATTTATGACCTGAACAATGTTGTTTTTATCGGCCTTTTATTAAATATAGTATCTGTTTCATTCAGTTTTATATGAACGAATTATTCGTCATAAAACTTGATCATATAATAAAATTATAGGGCTGCACAACGTCGTATAATTTTCCCTGACCCGAACCAATTGCACAGGCCACAGCTATTTCACTGGGGGATCGTTTGTCACAAACCATCGAAACTACCGGAAATTAAAAAAACTTTTGTTTGCGTGGGCGGATTTACATTTCGTTGTTACAGGTCGTAGCAGTGTCTTGTTCGTCGAGAACTCGTAAGGTGACTATGAAACATTGCATACAGTAGATCTATTACTTACCTGGACGTTTATCGAGTGATAATTTTTCCGGTTAACGAACTCGTGTTCCTGGTCAAACGGGGCATGGATCCGGACGTGTGTCCCGTCCACACACCCGATGACATTGGGGAAGCGTCTCATTCGATAGTACGCTCTCTTGTTCCCGTCGGCCTTCCGTTGGTCGGGCCACACAATGAATTGGTTCATACGCCGGAGGAATGCGTTTGTGACTCTGTTTACAATTCGACTAACCGTCGACTGGTCGACACCTAACAGTTCCCCTATAACATTTTGGAGAGTTCCTGTTGCATAAAAACGTAGAGTAAGGAGCACTTGTAAATGGTCGTTAGCGAACCTGGCTTTACGTGAACGCACAAATTCTATCTCGTTTCTCACCTCGTCTGTAAGTTGTAAAATTAAATGTCTATAAAATCTAAACTTTGTATATATTTGCTCGTCGTTGTATATTTCTAAGGGATGCGTTCGGTCGCGAAAAATTCGGTTTCTTCTTATTGCACGTCTGTTTCGATACCTCAGATAAATAACGGCAGCCATTAATTTAACCGAAACGCTACTCGATTGTTCGAGACAACTGGTTTTAGGCCAGCGGTATAGCAGGCCTAAAAATCACGTCGTTTCGTTCCGCGAATAGGCAATAGCCTTTAATTTGCAGCGTTCATGCATACCGATTTTTGCGTTAAAGTCTCGGACTACATATATAGTCCGAGAAAACGTCACTGTCTCGGTCCATGCATACCAACCCAGAATACGTCTTCTGTCATACTCGCAGAGTTACATTCCAAACGATACTACATTCGTCAACATGAATGACACTATATATAAAAAAAAAATCCACAACAGTGCTTGAAGTTGATAGGCAATATTTCAAATTAGAGTTTTAAATTAAGTAGGCCGATCTAAGGACAAATCCAGGGTGACGTGTTGTATAAGTGCGTTATCGGTCCAAAGATAAGACAAAATGACAATATGCAGTAGCGTTACGAAACGAGGTTATTGATGTTTCCAGTTTTCTGGTTAAACCTGTAAATTATGCATCGCTCTTTGTAGGCCTACAATTCCGACCACTCCGTCTAGCTCACAGATGTCGATGACGATGGGCAACAATCCACCGCACAGTTTTAATGGAGGGTCTTTTTTCAAAATTGCTCAAATCAACAATATATAATAGAAGCGTAACACACATTAATGGTAAGTCATTTCTGAGATTTAACTGAAAGAGGTAAGTAAATGTGTTATAGCGACGTCCTATGGCAACGTATATTCGTAATCATCAATGGGTACAGTTAATTATGAGTTGTTCTGTTTTGTTGTGCGTCATCATTCTCGTGTATCACGCGGTGTGACGCCGGCCGGTGTCGAAGCGTCGCGCGTTGCCAAGGAGACGAGACATGCTTTCGAAGAACTGCTGGTGTAGCGACGGAGTGATGCAATGAAACGGGAGGTTTGTGCAGGAGTTGTCGCGGCATAATGCAATAGTTCTCGTTATTCACGAGTGATCTTCTAGTTAAACAAGCTCAAATATATGAGGCACTGTTCTAGTCAAATATCTTAGGTAACGTTCTAGCAGTTATTATGTATTAAGCGAGTGCGCGTGCGGCGTGCAGCGTGCGGCGTGCGGCGTGCGGCGTGCGGCGTGCGGCGTGCGGCGTGTAGGGCGTGCGGCGTGCGGCGTGCATGTGCGTGTATATATATATATATATATATATATATATATATACATACACACACACAAACACACACACACATATATAATATATATATTATATATATATATATATATACATGCGTGCGGCGTGTATATATATATATATATATATATATTATATATATATAATATATATATAATATATATACACGCACGCCGCACGCATGTATATATATATATATATATATATATATATATATATATATATATATATATATATATATATATATATATTATATATATTATATATATTATATATGTGTGTGTGTGTGTTTGTGTGTGTGTATGTGTGTGTGTGTGTGTGTGTCTGTCTGTGTGTGTGTGTGTGTGTGTGTGTGTGTGTGTGTGTGTGTGTGTGTGTGTGTGTGTGTGTGTGTGTGTGTGTGTGCACGTATTTGGAAGAATGAAACAGAAACAACCATGTCTTTTTCAGTAATTTTATGAAAATTCTTGTTCGGTTGCAGATAATGTCGTGGGCGAGTAACCCAGAGAATCAGACAATCAACAACGCCATGTTTCCCGAGAATAAGAAGGACGTGATTGTCTTCTCCCTGTGTTTCTTGGCTGGTGTGTTTGTGACTCTATATATTCTAAGGACAAACCAGCCGGCAACAGTCGTTTCGAAACCCCCGGTCACGTGGAAAAACATCTTTGACGAACCCCTGAATCCAGACAGGACGGATTGTCGCAAACTTTTCGACAAACCAGAGTTGGACGAAGACTTCTACTCGCCGGAATACATCGAGCGTCGTCGACAGTTCGACGCGAAATTTATTCGTGTAAACGACGCTGAAAAACAAAAAACAAATAGAAGTAGTGTCATAGAAGGCCACAGTGGCGGGGCAAGACATCAGTCTCGTCTGTACCACTGGCTGGTCGGCCGACCGTGGGTGAACACTATCTGCGAGACAGGTTTCAATGCCGGACACGGCACACTGCAATGGCTGACCGGAAGTGACCACGCGCATGTGTATTCGTTCGCCATCGGCTATCACTATTACACTCGTCCCATGGCCGACTACTTAAACCGCACCTTTCCGGGACGTTTTCATATAACCTTTGGCGATTCTCTCAAGACCGTGCCTCGGTTTGCAGCCAGACATCCTGAGGTCAAATGTGACGTAATCTTGGTTGATGGCGGACACACTACCAATGTCGCTATCGGAGATCTACGGAATTTCCGAAAACTCGTTAATGTTGAAAGAAATGTGCTCGTACTAGACGATATAAACTACCCAAGTTTGACGACTGCGTGGAATCAGGCACAGGCGGCTGGACTCACAGTCCAAAGATTGTGTTGCACGGACCAAATCGCACGTGAACGCTCTTATGTTGTCGGATACTATGTGTAGCTTGCCCTGAGCTACTGTGACGTGAGCTGCTGCACTCTGGGATTCAAACGGGGATGCGCCAGTTTTAATTTTGACACCCCGGTAGATCCAATAGCGTTCTACCTCGCTCCCCCCGATCTCGTACAAAGTCTCGTATCGCGATATTAGCGCCATTGTTCAACGAAAACCTACTGCGCATGAACAATATCTTTAAAATGTTACAAGCGTGAAGTTTGTACAAATGTTTGTTCCATGTCATGTTATGTTACATTATTGTCTAGCAAAATACAGAAAACATAAGTTATCAGCCTATCCGAGGCAGAACTGTTATCTCCCAGGAACGTTCTTTTTTCAGTAATCGTAACGTATTTAAGTCACAAAACTCATTGAATCTGTTAACATATAGTTGTACTGTTTCGTAATAAAGGACACAGCGTAAGCAAAACAAGTTGGTTCCATCCATGTGAGGGTACTTTCAGTTTACACTACAACATGGCGCGAGTCGGAAGAGAAAGGCTAAATCACCATGCGTTGGAAGATATCCACAGAGAGTCACGCACTGAACATTTATATATCAGCGTTTTAATAAAATATGTAATCGGGCGTTGATGCGGCTCTTCAGCGCCATTTGGCTACTGCCGTGACCCTCAGATGAATCGGTTGATGGTGGGTATTGAAGAGTTGGGTGGGGTAGAGTTAGTGGTTATGAGCGACATCAAACTGGAATTAAAGGTAGAAAGCAGAATAGTGATGACCACGAGACCACAAAGTGATTAATTCATGCCACGCGAATAGGATAAAAGAAGATATAATTCCAACTTGAATTGAGAAACCGACTTGAGACTCTATAAGAACTAGAGTGCATTGACACCATGGGTGAAATCATCACATACATGATCCATTGCAAATAGCCACAGGACTCGAGAATATCATCACTGTCACCAGTCCTTATGAAAAAGCGACGAGAAATGGCGGGAAATGGCAAAAATATACAACGAATACAGTAAGCAGATAATTGCAAGACCGTAAAAACGAAACCAAGAGATGACATCAGGAAATGAAACCAAGACATCACATGAGTAACGATCGTGGAATCAAAGAGTCTGAAGAAAATCCAAAGAATGCAGAAGCTATGCAAAACAGACTGGTCACACTCCTGGACAAGCAGGGTAGAGAAATCCGTGATCAATATAAGATCATAAAACGAATAGAGGAATTTATCACGGAGTTATACGACACTGAACAGAGTACCATAATCCACACTGACCCAAAAGTGGTACCAGAAATAACATCAACGTCATACCACAACCACGTCGTAAGCCAACTGGAGGAGAATAACATAGAATATACAATACATCTCATTCGTATACTAGGAGAAAGCCTTCGACTCAGTGCAAATTCAAGCAGTAGTGACCTCGCTTCAAGAACAGGGGATAGAAGATGTGTGCATAGAAATTAAAGAAATCTACACCAACAGCTCGATGACAGGCCACCTACACAAATAAAGCAACACAATCAACATCATGAACGGAGTACGAAGGGGAAATACCATATCGCCCAAGTTGTTCACGGCAGCACTCGAAAGCATATTCCGACGACTGACTTGGGAAACCAGAATATTTAACATATAACATATATTGAAGATATACGGCGAATATCTTAGTCATCTTCGCTTCGCCGACGACATACTTTTATGCGCAAATACATAACATGAGCTACAACAAATGCTACATGAATTAGCTGATGAAAGTGGCAATAAGAGTGTGAAGATGAACAAGTCAGAAACAATGGTGAAGACGGACATCGACACACCAATATATGTCAACAATACTCAGATCGAGATCGAGATCGTTGAAAGCTACATATACGTGGGACATAATTACAGCACCAGAGTATAAAACAGCCAAGACAAGGAGGTTCAAAGAAGACTCACGACTGGGTTGCCAGCATTCGCCAAGCACCAAGCAATGCTATGCGGCGCGGACACATGGGCAGTCACAACCATGCCAAGGAATACGCAAGCAGCCGCCAAACAAAGATGAAAAGGAGTATGTTAAACATGACATACCAGGACAGAAAAACAAACATCTGGGATAGAAAAAAGGCCAAGGTCGCATACGTAATTAATAAGTCTGAACACGAAAGTGGACCTGGGCAGGGCACGTCAACGGCAGCTAACCTCAGTTACCCAGACTCCGTGAGGTGGTAGCAATTTTAAGCCCCTCAACTTCGCCTGGGATATTAATGGGTCTTTAGTTTCTACATCCGGGTAGCCTTACCCCAGATTAGGGTAGAGACGCTGATTGGTTCTCAGGCCAACTATGAACAAAATTAAAATAACGATATACTTTTACAACATAATAATACCATATGAAATGTATTCAACATTGAACTTAGATGAACACAAAAGTAAGTAAAATTCAAATATACAGTTGTTCATAAAATAAGAATTACGGCAGGATTAACCAGCATCCGTGAGGTGGCAGCAATGTCTAGCCCCATGCATAGCATACCAATTGAAGAAGGATACTTTTTCAAATAATGCTGTATTATAAAAACTATTCAGAATTAAACTTATGTTAACACAAAATAAATATAAATACAAATTTGCACTTGTTTATATATAATATATATATATATATATATATATATATATATATATATATATATATATATATATATATATATATTACGGCAGTTTCCGTGAAGTGGCAGCATTGTATAGTTCACGCGGATACCAAACAAAAGCCGGCAAATGTGGCCAGACTGTCTTCTCGCCGTAGTTCCGCAGCCGACCGACAGTCGGTTACGCGAGATAACCGATTTACAGTGCGTATCACCAACCGTAAGCCGTACAGAAGGAAAGGACCTAGTGGAAAACCAGCAAGACGTTGGAGAGACGGACTAGACGACTACTCGAGGGGTTACATTAGGCAGAGGATACCGCAAGATAGACAAATGAGGAAGGAAATATATGAGCTGATGCCTTCGCCCAACCACTGGATACTATGGCTGCACGATGAATAATGATGATCATCATGCTGTCGATCGCGAAGCGACAAAGGCTTCTTCCATCACTTGACTGTTGCTCTCCATTTACCTCTCTGCTGTGAGAGTGATGTCCATAAGTCGATCTTTATGTCTCTCAGCTTCAGGTTTCTCTTGATGGTATCTTTGAACCGAAGACGAGGGCGCCCCCTCTTTCTGTGACCAGAAGACAGTTGGGTGTAGAGAACCTGCTTTGGTAGCCTGTCTGGTGACATCCTCACGAGGTGTCCAGTCCACCGGAGATTCTTTCTGATCAGAAGATCTTCCATAGATGGCAGCCCTGTCCGTTCGAGTAGTTCCTTGTTTGTCACTTTGTCCATCCAGGTTATCCTCATGATCGAACGCAGATGTCGCATTATGAAGGCATGCAGCTTTTTCACCTGTCGTCTGTACACTGTCCAGGCCTCGGCTCCGTATAGAAGGGTGGACAGCACGATTGCACGGTATATCTTGCCTTGGTTGTTCCAGAGTCTCTGGCGTAGTCGGCCGAAAGATGCACTAGCCTTGGCCATCCTCCTCTGTATTTCATCGTCGATGCTTCCGTCACTTTATATAGTGCTTCCGAGGTAGGTGAATTCCAGAACAGAGTTCAGCTTGTTTCCATCAACCATGATATCCTCCTCTTCTTGTAGAGTTGGGTTGGTACAGCACCTCGGTCTTCTTGATGTTAATCTTCAGGCCGAACGTCTTTGACGCATCGGAGAAAGCATCCACTATTTTCTGCATCTCTCCAGCAGAGTGTGCAACCAGTGCACTGTCATCTGCGAATAGCAGCTCTCTCATCAGTATCCTAGTAGTCTTGGTCTTCGCTCTGAAGTGTGCGACGTTGAATAGGTCAGCGCTCTGTCTGGTCTGTATATAGAAGCCATCCCCTATGTCTCGGAAAGCATAGTCGAGCATTGCTGATTGGAAGATGGAAAAGAGCGTGGGGGCCAGTACACAACCTTTGCTTGACCCCATTTGTGACCCTAAATGATTCCGAGACTTCCCCTCCAACACTAACATTCGCCATCATTCCGGTATGTAGTGCCTCGATCATTGTTGTGAACTTCTTTGGGCAGCCATACTTCTTCAGTAGCTGCCATAGTCCAGTCCTCCCAACTGTGTCGAACGCCTTACTAAAGTCGACAAATACCATGTACAGTGGTCGGTCCTGCTCAATGCACTTTTCTTGTAGTTGTTGGAGACAAAATAACATATCTATGGTGCTCCGGTTACCTCTGAAGCCACATTGTGTCTCTGGAACTACCTCTGGTGTTATGTGGGTAGATAGTCTATTGAGGAGGATCCTGGCGAAGATTTTGCCTGCTATGGAAAGAAGAGAGATTCCTCTGTAGTTCCCACAGTCTGTTCGATCACCTTTCTTGTAGATGGCTATAATGCTGGCATCCTTCCATCCTTGTGGTACATAATCCATCTCCCAGGCATTGGTGATTAGCTGGTACAGTCTGCTTAACAGATTGTCTCCTTCATGCATCCATACTTCTGCAGGAATTCCATCTCCTCCAGGTGCTTTGCCATCTTTTAGGCCGGCGATTGCTCTAGCCATCCCATCCATAGTTGGAATCTCATCGAGGCTTGTCTTGATAATGCACTGCGGGATTTTGTCCAGAGCTTCATGATCTATGTCGCCAGGGACGTTGAGTAGCTTCTGGAAGTGTTCACTCCATCTTGCCACAACTTTCTTGCTGTCAGAGAAGGTCTCCATTCCATCTGTTGATTTCAGTTGAACAGGTCCCTTCTTCTTGGGCCCCCACACTTCCTTCAGTCCACTGTAGAAGCCCTTCGTGTCGTTTATGTCAGCAGCAGCTCTCTGAATGAATAATGATGATATAAAACATCTATGACTATATATATATATATATATATATATATATATATATATATATATATATATATAAAATCATATGTTGTTCGTTGTGCGTTGTGCGTTGTGCGTTGTGCGTTGTGCGTTGTGCGTTGTGCGTTGTGCGTTGTGCGTTGTGCGTTGTGCGTTGTGCGTTGTGCGTTGTGCGTTGTGCGTTGTGCGTTGTGCGTTGTGCGTGTGCGTGTGCGTGTGCGTGTGCGTGTGCGTGTGCGTGTGCGTGTGCGTGTGCGTGTGCGTGTGCGTGTGCGTGTGCGTGTGCGTGTGCGTGTGCGTGTGCGTGTGCGTGTGCGTGTGCGTGTGCGTGTGCGTGTGCGTGTGCGTGTGCGTGTGCGTGTGCGTGTGCGTGTGCGTGTGCGTGTGCGTGTGCGTGTGCGTGTGCGTGTGCGTGTGCGTGTGCGTGTGCGTGTGCGTGTGCGTGTGCGTGTGCGTGTGCATGTGCGTGGGTGTATATATATATATATATTGTTGTTGCGTTCAAGGAGTGGCCTTTCCGATGTCTTGTCTGTTATATTGAGGGCGTCATAGTTACTTTTTGTCCGTTAGATGGAGTGACTTATTCGTATACTTCTGAGACGATCGCTGGACAATACCGCGGTGCACGCCCTGTATTTCAAATGTCGTTAATCTCATAATCCGTAACATCCATAACCTCCATGAAAGTGAATTCATAATAAAATGAATATATTTACGCACTCTGAAATAATTTACATTATTGTAATGTGTCGAATCGGCACGCGTTTAACTACTAGTAGCCATACTCAATCTGACCGTCACACCTCGGAAGAGACGATGATGATGGCAATGGAACAGCTATGAGACACAGAAACAGAAACAAACGAGATGGGACACCCCAGTAGACAGATGGAAAATATATGGACACAAACACTGACAACAGTGACGTTCCTTGTTCGATGGGGTATGCCCCCGGCGAGTAAACATACATAAGTAAGTATATAACGTACGCATGTATAAACTAAACAATTGCCGTAGCTTGAAACATAAGAACATAATTGAAACAGTCTTTATTGTTTCTGCCACTGCTACTGCTACTGCTACTGCTACTGCTACTGCTACTGCTACTGCTACTGCTACTGCTACTGCTACTGCTACTGCTACTGCTACTGCTACTGCTACTGCTACTGCTACTGCTACTGCTACTGCTACTGCTACTGCTACTGCTACTGCTACTGCTACTGCTACTGCTACTGCTACTGCTACTGCTACTGCTACTGCTACTGCTACTGCTACTGCTACTGCTACTGCTACTGCTACTGCTACTGCTACTGCTACTGCTACTGCTACTGCTACTGCTACTGCTACTGCTACTGCTACTGCTACTGCTACTGCTACTGCTACTACTACTCCTACTACAACTACTACTACTACCAGCTCACGTCACAGTAGCACAGGTCAAGCTACACATAGTATCCGACAACGTAACTCCGGTTATTTCCGCTTTTGTCCGTGCAAGCGAATCTTTGAACTGCGAGTCCATCCGCCTGTGTTTCAATCCACGCAGTGGAGACTGCCTGATAGTTTATATCGTCTAGTACAAGCACATTTCTTTCAACATTAACGAGTTTTCGCAAATTCCTTAGTTCTCCGATAGCGACACTGTGACTG
>OZ024867.1:7910912-7930912 GCA_964017155.1 Oasisia sp. SBJ-2009 | reverse complement strand
AACACATTCTAATTAAGAGCAGCAGAGTTCATAAATATGAAGATATTTATGCATATTATGCAGTGTGCATAACCACATTTATTATGAGAATAAATATATATTAACTAGTCATTTAATAATAAATAAATAATCTAATTAATAGGTATTAATTAGCGGGTAACATCGACAGATAGAAACGGTTTTTGTAAAATGCCACAATGTCCATGAATATATGTTTACATAAATACACAATTTGTATCAAAAAAACCTTTGTGATAAGATATATCATTTTATAATTATGTAATATTAATAAATTAATTAATAAATCAATATTCGTATATAGACCCACAACAATAATAAAAGGTCATAATGTCCATGATTGTGAAGATAAATACACATATTATTATGCAATGTGCATAACTACATTAATATAAATGTACAAATATAAATAAATAAATAATTTAATAATAATTTAATTAATTAGTCAATATTTTATAATAAGCACGCCACTTTGATAGACCTACACATCTTAGTAAAAGGCCATAATGTCCATATTGATGAAGATATACATACTGTCACAATGAACTGTGTACAATCACATATACAGTGGTAATAAATGCAAAGTAACAAATTATTTAATAATAATAGCAATTTAATTTGTCAATATTTAGTAATTAGCATTTAACGTTGACAGGCTGACAGGTAATTAAACACCCTTATGTCCATGCTTATAAGGACAGTCGTTGAGTTTATAAAAGCAGTAGACCACTGCTGCCATTGATACAACGCGCTGTGAGTCACCCAGCTGTAGTTAGGTTTGGCTTTGTGTTGTTCTAGAAAGTAACATTTTAAAACCGTAAACTCTTTAAAACTGGTAGAAATCTACACATTTCTTGGAATCAGTAAGCAGTGCAGCCAGTATGGCGCGCCCAGTCACGTTAATATATATATATATATATATATATATATATATATATATATATATATATATATGTGTGTGTGTGTATATATACATATATATATATAGTTATGTATAATTATATATATATATATATATATATATATATATATATATATATATATATATATATATATATATATATATATATATATATTAATGCACTATTAACACTGACTTTCTAAAAATGTTATATATATACCGAAATGTATTCACATTTCGTAAGACGTTTCGCAACATGACCTACTGGCGTGAGTGTTCGTTCGACGCAGACAGCGCCATCTTTCATGAAGAACACGACTAGGTTATTAAGTGAGAAATGAATGGCCTGACTGTCCTTTGTATTGTCACATTAGAATGGGTTTTTCATTACATTTCATTCACATAACACACAACAGATGATAAATGACTGCGTCCTTGTCGTAATTTGACCTCACGCTGAGTGCTGTTTGACCCATAAACATCCATCATGTTGAGTACACAAGCGTAGATCCGACATGTGCTCGCAAGTGACAAATTGTTTCAGATGCCGTCTCACCGGTGAGGCGAGATTCTTCATTCCATAGCATTTTGTCGGGGGTACGGAGGTCGAAGTGTAGGCACCGTGCTGTGTTTGGTTGCCCTGTTATCGTCTAAACGTCAAACCTTCCTTAATAGTATTTGCACGCGACATTTAGCTGTGTTGGTCAATAGCTATTGTGAAAATGTGGAGAAAGAAATAGCAGCAATGCTGACATATACAGACCATGTATGCCTTTTGGGAGTGAGGTATATTGATATGAGAGGATTGCGCTCTTAGATATTATTAAGGAAATGTTGATATACCAGAACAAACAAAACAACACCATGTGACCAATACGTCCCAAATTAAGACCCGTGCGCCGGACTTACTGCTTGATCCACAACAAGATTAACATTTCATACTAGAGTATAATATACGATGAAGCCACACATGCTTGTTTTCCCAATACCTTTTTAGTTCCATTCCAACGCACCCAAAGGTGTTATAAAGTTGTCGTGACTATGAGCCTGAGTGATATATTCAGCTGGCTGTAATCTGAAGCACAAAGACAAATTTACCGTTGTATTGTTCGTTGACGATGTTTTCTTCAGCGGTCTCTTGAGTTTCTGAGACGCCGATGGCCACGTGCTTCGTCTATGTGCCTTGCATTTTAAATCGGACCAACAGTATCTGGTGAAAAGGCCCGCGTGTGGCAATATGCAACTGGGTCACCTCCGCCTGTTGCGTGGTCGTGGTGTAAAATGTGCAAACAGGTAGTTGTATTTTTGGACCACGTGAAAGGCGCGGTGGTAGCGCGGTGGCGCGCAGGACTGTCAATCGAGGGGGCGGTGTTTCATACCCACCTGCAGCCGTTTCGAAACATAGGCAATTTCGTTCACCTAACATTGCATGTGTCTTTCGGAAGTGACACAAAAAGCCGGTGGTCCATTCTATCTGGTGTCTATACAGGGGAAGTAAAATATCCCACACACGGAATAAATGTGTAACCGTGGTGGACTCACTTATTCTAGAGAAGGACAACTCGACAATACTCTAGTCATAAATACGTGGCTAACATAGGGTGATGAGCTAACCATAAGAAAAAGAAGAAGTTAGGACCGCGTTAAATGTAGGCGTGGCATGTTTGTTTGTTTTCATGTGTAATGCACGACTAAACCTTGGTAACACATTTGTTTATGGTATTGTTGTGTCCTATGTTTACCTAGGTGTGTCACTGTGCTCCCTAGGCGTATCACTGTGCCCCCTAGCTGTGTCACAGTGCCCCCTAGGTGTGTCACTGTGCCCCCTAGGCGTAACACTTTGCCCCCTAGGTGTGTCACTTTGCCCCCTATGTGTGTCACTGTGCCCCCTAGGTGTGTCACTTTGCCCCCTAGGTGTGTCACTTTGCCTCCTAGGTGTGTCACTGAGCCCCGAAAGGTTAAGATTAATGGAATAATCCAGCAGCGATGACTGATGAGGTGATTGTGGGTAGTGATCTGGAGTGTTGTCACTGGGTTCCTTGACAAACGGAGTGGTGATAAATTAATGGGATAGACTGGAGCCTCCAGATCAATCATTAGGGGAAGGGTTGTGACCTGAAAATGAGTTTAACCTGAGGCCAATATCCCAGGTGAATTACCCCACCCAAAATGGGGATAGATCGGTGGTTGAAACTGGTGTGAGCAACATATTTTAAACTTCCATACCACTTGGAGGCTTGCTGGTTACAACATTCATTTTGAAATTGCAAATCGATCAATCAATCAATCAATCAAATTTTATTTCGTAACAACAAGGATACATATACATTAGCAATCAAAACAAAAACAAAAAGTGTTGTTACGTGGTGGTCACATGGCACATAATGTGCCGTCTTCCTGTGACCCCAAAACATAAACTTATAAAATACAGACACCTTTATACGTATACAAGAAAAAATATTAAATCGTTGTTCTCAATATAATTAATTTGACGATATGATTTATTTTACAACTGACTTGACAACGGACTGGGAAAATAAAAAACCTTTGTAAATCCAAACAGTTTGTCTTTTTGAATAAACGATTTTAGTTACACTCTACACATCTGGGATTTAGGCAATGCACTTGGTTAAGGTAGCTAGATAGATATTGTTTAGATATCACATATTTGAATTTATTTCGGGATTTGAGGTTTTGAATAGTATATTCAAGGTTATTCCATAGTTTTGTAAAATGATGTAAAGGTAACTTAGAAGAAAAATTTGTTCTGGGCTTTCCTGTACGTATTTGGTTATGTTGTCTGGTAATTCTGGTGTTAGTGGCTAGATTATATGTTGGTATATAATGTTCGAAGGATTTAGGCAGTGTTTTATGGTAATAGTCAAACATAAATAATGAGACATGCAACTTGTGTATATCAGTGATTTTAAGTATATTTTCAGATTTAAAAATAGAATCGGTGTGACTTCTATATCTTTTGTTGTTAATTATTCCTAAAAACTTGACCGATTCGTCTTTGTTATCCTTTCCAATATGACTAACATTTTCATTGTTTATTTTGATACAGTTATTCACCTGATATTTGTTATTCGGTGGGCTAAATATGCAAAAATTTGTTTTTGTAACATTCAATGCAAGTTTATTAGCACACAAGTAATCGCACAAATGTTTAAATTCTTGGTTTATGTTGTTAATTAAAGTATCAATATGAGGACCTGATTTGTATACAGTTGTGTCATCAGCAAAAGACAATACATTTAAGGACGTAGAATTAATTATATCATTGATATAAATCAGAAATAAGATTTGTCCAAGTACGGATCCTTGGGGCACTCCACTTGTTATATTTTTCTTAGAAGACTTATATTTGTGTATTTCAGTGTACTGTTTTCGATTCGATAAGTAACTGGCAAACCATTTATTACTTAATCCTCGAATTCCATAGAAATGTAATTTATACAGCAAAATGTCATGATCTATTGTATCAAATGCCTTTGAAAGGTCCAGAAACACAGCCAATGTAGGGTCTTTTGTTATTTTATCATTTGCAATTGAAATGTCCTTTAGCAAATGCAATATTGGATGAATTGTAGAGTGTTTTGCTCGAAACCCATACTGATGTTTATACAAAATGTTATAGTTTTCTAGAAACACCATCAGTCTATTGCATACCATTTTTTCCATTATTTTAGAAATCGCAAGTAAGATACTTATAGGTCTATAATTGTTAAACATTTTGGTGTTACCTGATTTGTAAACAGGCACAACTTTGGCAATTTTCAAGTTTTCAGGAACAGTTCCCGTGACAATGGATTGATTTAGGATATGCTCAAGCGGAGTGCTTATTTCATGTATTGTCGCTTGTAACAGTTTAGTGGATATACCATCGACACCTTATGTGCATTTAGTTTTTAAATTACGTACAATATGTTCTATTTCTGTTTTTTTGCGTAGGATGCATGAAAAAATTGACGGGATAGTTTCCCTTTAGGTGTTCTTCGAATTGCTTAACAGGAACATCTATTGAATCGCTTATTGTTGTACTTATTCCAACAAAAAAATTATTAAATTCTTCTGTGATATGTTTCATATGTGTTTCCTCATGTCCATTTATTATGAAGGTTTCAGGGAACTGAAATAATTATTTTTGTTTATGCATTGCTTGACGTAGTATAGCCCATGTTTCTGTAATGCTATGTTTGCGTACTTCTAGCATTTCTGTATAATACGCACTTTTTGCTGCTCGTTTGACCTTATTAAAAACTCTACAATATTCTTTGTATTTGTTGATCGCTTCTGGGCTAGCTCTACTTAGTTTCTTTCGAAGTAACTTAGCTTTATTTATGGACGAAGTCAATATACCCGAAGTAATCCAAGGTTCTCGTTTAATATATTTTTTCTTAACCTTCACATGTTTAACTGGGCAGGATATTTCGAACAGTGATTTGTATATTATCATGAAATTATCATAAGCTTCATCCACATCAGCTGTGGATAACACAGTTGAGAAATCGGCCATATGTAATTGATTTCTAAAGGATGCAATGTTTCTTGGGTTCAACTGTCGCACCTGCCTATATGCTGATTTTTGGGGACGAGGTGTACCATATATTATGTGAAATATGGCAAAGTGATCGGCTATATCAGTGATTAGAATTCCCGATTCATGATTAGGGTGAGAATGATTTGAATATATGTGATCTATAAGTGTTGCAGAGTTTGCCGTTATTCGTGTTGGTTTGGTAATATACGGTATAAACCCTTGGGATATCACATTATCTATGAAGTCATTTGTTTTTTGTGGGTAACAAAGTTTAACAAATTAATGTTGTAATCACCCATCAAATAAGCGACTTTATTTTCATTTGATATATTATCCTGTATTTCTATTATTTTGCTCATAAACATATCTATGTCTGCACGAGGAGCTGAATTTGGACGATATACTACACCTACTATAATTGACGCCCCTGCTATGCAGAGTTGTAAACCACTGCCTTGTGGTATAGGTTCTTGTCAGAACCGAAGGCTAAGGGAGCAAACCCTAAACAGAAAACCATGTCACTGTGGCAGCATCAAGGGCGGTTGATGTATGGAACTCCCAACATCTCTCGACCAGCCACTGCAGGGACAAATAGTTTGCGCCTGTCTTGACATGTTCTTGCCGGTGTGAGACCTCTATTTGTTCCCCGAGAGAGTGTCGCTAGTAACTTGCAAAAGCCAGCGGTACTTCAAAAGTTTTTGCTAGCAGCTTCCATGAAATGTACAACTGCACGAAACATGATACCGGATCGGCCGTCGCCCGGGTTACCATGGACCGCGCTGCTCGACCTCATCTTCCGTCGACAGTGAAAAATCAGCTAGGAAGAAGAAGACAAAGAAGACAACTACTGACAATTGGACAATGGAACGTCAGGACTCTCCTCGACCGAGAAGGAGCTAACCGACCAGAAAGACGTACGGCACTAGTAGCAATGGGACTTGCCAAATACAACATCGACATCGCCGCCCTATGTGAAACAAGGTTCTCAGAGTCTGGTAGTCTCGACGACTTGGAATACTCTTTCTTCTGGAGTGGCAAACCCGAAGGAGAAAGAAGGGAGGCCGGAGTGGGCTTTGCTATCAAAAAGGATATCATCACAAAGCTGACAGAAATGCCACGGCCAATAAGTGACAGAATCATGACGATGAGACTACCTCTGAGCAAGGACAACTTTGCTACAATTATCAACGTGTATGCTCCGACAATGACAAACCCAGACGAAAACAAGGAGGCCTTCTACAACCAGCTCACAAGTGTGCTCAGGGGCATCCCTCATACCGATAAGCTACTGCTGATAGGAGATTTCAATGCGAGGATAGGAAGAGACAATGACAAGTGGCCCTTGGTCATGGGCAAACATGGGATTGGGAAATGCAACTCCAATGGCGAACTTCTACTGGCTCTGTGCTCTGAGTTCGAACTGATAGTGACGAACACCATGTTCAAGCAGAAGGATGAACGCAAGACCACCCGAGCCATGCGTGGAGCAAACTGCTGGACCGATCACCAGATGCTGAGATCAAAAGTGGCTTTCATAATACGACAAAAGCACAACAGGCAAGGGACAAATAAGCCGACCAAGCTCAACACTGCAAAACTAAGTACCATCAGCCATAGGGAGAGTTTTGAGCAGGAGATGGACAGTGCTCTCGCCCACTGGGAGGAGAAGGAAAACTCAACACCAGACGAGGAATGGGCAGCTCTGCAGCAGGTTGTGTACAACACAGCCAAGACATATCTTGGCAAGCCAGACAGAAAACACCAGGACTGGTTCGACCCCAACGACCAGGAGCTACAGACTCTTATGAGCAGAAGAGATCAAGCCCACCAGAGAGTGTTGCAAACCAGGAGCACTAGATCCACCACTGCAGCATACAAAGATGCCTGCAGACTGCTACAAAAACACACCCGTGCACTGAAGTCGGACTGGTGGGAAAGGAAAGCAGTGGAGCTGCAGAGAGCTGCCGACAGTAACAACATGAAGGGCTTCTACAATGGACTGAAGGAAGTGTGGGGACCCAAAAAGAAGGGACCTGTTCAACTAAAATCAACAGACGGAATGGAAACCTTCTCTGACAGCAAGAGAGTTGTGGCAAGATGGAGTGAACACTTCCAGAAGCTACTCAACGTCCCTGGCGACATAGATCACGAAGCTCTGGACAACATCCCGCAGCGCATTACCAAGACAAGCGATGAGATTCCAACTATGGATGAGATGGCTAGAGCAATCGCCAGCCTGAAAGATGGCAAAGCACCTGGAGGAGATGGAATTCCTGCAGAAGTATGGAAGCACGGAGGAGACAATCTGTTCAGCAGACTGCACCAACTAATCACCAATGCCTGGGAGATGGGTTCTGTACCACAAGCATGGAAGGATGCAAGCATTATAACCATCTACAAGAAAGGTGATCGAACAGACTGTGGGAACTATAGAGGAATCTCTCTTCTTTCCATAGCAGGCAAGATCTTCGCCAGGATCCTCCTCAACAGACTATCTACCCACCTAACACCAGAGGTAGTTCCGGAGACACAATGTGGCTCCAGAGGTAACCGGAGCACCGTGGATATGATATTTTGTCTCCGACAACTACAAGAAAAGTGCATTGAGCAGGACCGACCACTGTACATGGTATTTGTCGACTTCAGTAAGGCGTTCGATACAGTTGGGAAGACCGGACTATGGCAGCTACTGAAGAAGTATGGCTGCCCAGAGAAGTTCACAACAATGATCGAGGCACTACATACCGGAATGATGGCGACTGTTAGTGTTGGAGGGGAAGTCTCGGAATCGTTCAGGGTCACAAATGGGGTCAAGCAAGGCTGTGTACTGGCGCCCACGCTCTTTTCCATCTTCCTATCAGCAATGCTCGACAATGCTTTCCGAGACATGGGGGATGGCATCTACATACAGTCCAGACAGAGCGCTGACCTATTCAACGTCGCACACTTCAGAGCGAAGACCAAGACTACACGGATACTGATGAGGGAGCTGCTATTCGCAGATGACAGTGCACTGGTTGCACACTCTGCTGAAGAGATGCAGAAAATAGTGGATGCTTTTTCCAATGCGTCAAAGAAGTTCGGCCTGAAGATTAACATCAAGAAGACCGAGGTGCTGTACCAACCCAACTCTACAAGAATCCGAGAGGAGGATATCATGGTTGATGGAAACAAGCTGAACTCTGTTATGGAATTCACCCACCTCGGAAGCACTATATCAAGTGACGGATGCATTGACGATGAAATACAGAGGAGGATGGCCAAGGCTAGTGCATCTTTCGGCCGACTACGCCAGAGACTCTGGAACAACCACCATGTGTCCATGCGGGTTAAAGGCAAGATATACCGTGCAATTGTGCTGTCCACCCTCCTATACGGAGCCGAGGCATGGACAGTGTACAGACGACAGGTGAAAAAGTGGCATGCCTTCATGATGCGACATCTGCGTTCGATCATGAGGATAACCTGGATGGACAAAGTGACAAACAAGGAAATACTCGAACGGACAGGGCTGCCATCTATGGAAGATCTTCTGATCAGAAAGAATCTCCGGTGGACTGGACACCTCATGAGGATGTCATCAGACAGGCTACCGAAGCAGGTTCTCTACTCTCAACTGTCTTCTGGTCACAGAAAGAGAGGGCGCCCTCGTCTCCGGTTCAAAGATACCATCAAGAGAAACCTGAAGCTGAGAGACATAAAGATCGACTCCTGGACATCACTCTCACAGCAGAGAGACAAATGGAGAGCAAGAGTCAAGTGATGGAAGGAGTCTTTGTCGCTTCGCGACCGACAGCATGATGATGATGATGATGATGACTATAATTGGTTTATTTTTATTATTTTGAACTTCAAAGAATATAGATTCAAAAACGTGGGGAATAAATATAGAGAGATCTTCACGTTTAGTGTATGTAAAGCTATCGTTAATATATATACAACTCCACCATATATTTACTTCCTGTGTATCAAACAACTGTACCAACTGACACAGTACAGCATCTGCACCTTTTTCCATATGTGAGAATCTCAGTTATATGAAATAGCTTAGGTAATAGCTTATACCAACATGTTCCGCTGCAATTAATTTAGGAAATTAACAGTTTTAACATTTAATAATTTAATTTAACCTTACAGTCATTCATGATTGACCAAAAACTAATGTTATGTTGGCCTAATTACGTACCAAAACGATTTTTTTTTATTGTTACTAATATAACAATTTAAGATAGGTTCATGTCCATTTATGAACTATTACTATGATATTCCAATTGGTTTGTTGTAATATGCCAACATTATAAATTTATTTATTTTATTATTGTTGACTGTCTATTACGTGTCTACCCCAAGAACGGTCAATACTTGTCAAAGAAAAACAATTGAAGCTGTCTGAAGATCTCGTTTCCTGTAGTTGAATTCCAGTTTCTCTACTGATGTACTATTATTGTTGTTGATGATAATGTTGGCTTCATTGATTTGTTGTTTTTGCGAAGCTCTCATCCAGTGTGCGTAGATTAAAACATTTAATTATATAGCTCAATCTCTTCGGAGGCCGGATTTCAGTTGGTTGATTCTGTTTAATATAAAACACTATAGCAATAGTGGATCTGATGGAATAACAAATTATTCCAAATATATTACTAAGCTGTACTCACCCTTTACACAATGGAACACTATATACTAAGCTAAGGCCATTGATTTGTTTCACACAGGCATATTAGTGAGGCAACTGTTTGAACATATTGTACACAAATAAACAACACACACTAACTGGTGCCAATAAATAAACAACATGTTAATTATGCAGACACCTTGGTGCAGTGCTACGTACGTGCATGGACCGCGGTAGCTTTCTGCCGTGCACTAGCGTGACTGTCACCAGCCCATGTTGACTTCGCGGTATCATATGTCAACTGATAGTGGCCGTGCGATCTTGTTCTACTAGTGTGTTATATTTATATATCAGCCCATAAAACCGTACTCGGTAGTGGGAGCTAAATGTTATACAAGTCAAGTTTTGGAATAATGGTTTAGTCCAAATCGACTGATGCAATAGTCGTGCGTTAATGGACCGACTGTAGGTGAAATGGCCGCCATACAAAAATAGATAAAATACTAAAATTGGACACACACACATACACACACACACGCACACACACACACACACACACACACAAACACACACACACACAAACACACACACACACACACACACACAAACACACACACACACACACACACAAACACACACACACACACAAACACACACACACACACACACACACACACAAACACACACACACACACACACACACACACACACACACACACACACACACACACACACACACACACACACACATTAGTATAGTAGTCTGCATCCGTCACGCTGAACCGTTCTGTAGAACAAGTAACTAGTGTAGACTGTAGACGGTATGTCAACCATGGCCTAGACCTCGGGGCTGGCGTGCTTCGAGCCTTTAACTTAAATCTTAGCGGCAGCGGCAACGGCAGTAATATGTTACTTATGCCGGTTTTTATAATAACTAAATGTCTTAGCATTACATTGTATGCAATGCATCAACCTTAACATAACTAAACAACAAAGAGGGCCCACACTCTCTTTAGGCAACTGATATGTAAATATGTAACAATGGAAGCAGTTTCAAATGTTAACAAACTACTTGAAATGTCATGATCACGAGTAGTGCTGCCATCTAGCGACAATGCGGAGAGAGTCAGCCTGATTGACCTAGTTGATCTGGAATAACTTGCTGTGTCAATTACAACTGTTGCTTTGTACCACTACTAGTAAGTACCAGCCAAAGAACATAACATGGATGGAGCTGTCATTATATATGGGTCCTAATAGGGGAAAGGGGGGTACATACCAAAACACACTCCGGAAATCAAGCTCACCTCATATCCTATGATTTAGTTAAAAACAGCCTGCCGGATAAACCTATTAAGCCATACATATTCATCAACGATTCTCGAAAGAGGAGCGCAGCATGTGCTGCTATCTCTCTGTCACAAAACCAAAACGCACACTTAGTTCATCGAGCCTGGACAAAGCTGCTCAACGTGGATGCGTCTTCGTGTAAATTGCTCAGGCACACCCTAGTAATCATTAACCTAAATTAAGAAGCTAAGATTGTCAGTGTCCTTTATTGCATGGCGACATTGTGAAACCATAATTTAACGATGCGTTCTAGTGCATTAACCCAGAGTAAGTATATGGTCGATGCTTTTTCGCCTACTAACCCAGAGTACTTTTACGGTCGTTGCTTTTTCGCAAACTAACCGAAGGTAAAATTACGGTCGATGCGTACTCGCGCATTAAACGAGAGTAATGTTATGGTCGATGCTTTATCGGGTACTAATGGAGTGTAACTATACGGCCGATTCGTTCTCGCGTATTAACCGAGAGTAACTTTACGGTCGATGCGTTCTCGCGTACTACAACTACTAACGCTCTCACAAACGTAATGCCACTTTCAGGAGTATATTTAATGCTAAGTTAGCTTTTAATTTAATCGAACTAAATATAAGAAATACCAGAAATCTTGCCGAGGCAACCTTCATGCTGGTCCTTCACCTGAAAGAAGTAGAACATACAAAGATGTTAGAATGTTGGCAGGTGTCTGTCAGGAAACAGCGAGACAAGGCATATCGACGTTGACGTGTCAAACCAGAGCAAGTGGATCACACAGCCGGTTCTCCTCCGACCCCCACCATGTTCTACTGTAAACTGATAGCGCCCTCACGCGGATGGAACCAACTTATTTTGCTTACGTTGTGTTCTTTATTACGAAACCGTACAGCTACATATTAACAGTTTCGAAGAGTTTTGTGAGTAAAATAGGTTACGATAACTAAAAAAGGAGCATTTCTAGGTGATAACACTTCTGCCACGTACAGTCTGATAACTGATAACGTCACGGGTTGCTTACGTCACAATCAAAGTTATGCGCGAGATCTGATATAGTTTTGTTTGCATTTTGCAAGTAACGTTGATCATCATCATGCTGTCGGTCGCGAAGCGACAAAGACTGCTTCCATCACTTGACTGTTGCTCTCCATTTATCTCTCTGCTGTGAGAGTGATGTCCATGAGTCGATCTTTATGTCTCTCAGCTTCAGGTTTCTCTTGATGGTATCCTTGAACCGCAGACGAAGGCGCCCTCTCTTTCTCTGACCAGAAGACAGTTGGGAGTAGAGAACCTGCGGTGACATCCTCATGAGGTGTCCAGTCCACCGGAGATTCTTTCTGATCAGAAGATCTTCCATAGATGGCAGCCCTGTCCGTTCGAGTATTTCCTTGTTTGTCACTTTGTCCATCCAGGTTATCCTCATGATCGATCGCAGATGTCGCATCATAAAGGCATGCAGTTTTTTCACCTGTCGTCTGTACACTGTCCAGGCCTCGGCTCCGCATAGGAGGGTGAACAGCACAATTGCACGGTATATATTGCCTTTAACCCGCATGGACACATGGTGGTTGTTCCAGAGTCTCTGGCGTAGTCGGCCGAAAGATGCACTAGCCTTGGCCATCCTCCTCTGTATTTCATCGTCAATGCATCCATCACTTGATATAGTGCTTCCGAGGTAGGTGAATTCCAGAACAGAGTTCAACATGTTTCCATCAACCATGATATCCTCCTCTCGGGTTTTTTGTAGAGTTGGGTTGGTATAGCACCTCGGTCTTCTTGATGTTAATCTTCAGGCCAAACTTCTTTGACGCATTGGAGAAAGCATCCACTATATTCTGCATCTCTTCAGCAGAGTGTGCAACCAGTGCACTGTCATCTGCCAATAGTAGCTCTCTCATCAGTGTCCGTAAGTAACGTTGATAACGGTACAATATATGAACATTTTACCTTAGTACTGCAACATAGCATGCCCTATAACAAACATGTGTACACATTACACTGTTCTGACATTTGTCAGATATTGTTAATGCGCTGTAAGTGTTCGTTGACAAATGTCGCTAATTCGGCGAGACGCTAGAATTTGAACGAGATCTGAGGGAGCGAGACATAACGCTATGTGATCTACCGGGGGAAAGCACTGTCAAATTTAAAACTGGCGCCTCCCTTTTTGAATCTCAGAGTGCACCAGCTCACGTCACAGTAACTCAGGTCAAACTACACATAGTATCCGACAACATACGACCGTTTACGTCTGCTTTGGTCCGTGCAAGAGAATCTTTGGACTGTGAGTCCAGCCGCCTCTGCTTCAATCCACGCAGTCGTAACTGGCTGCAAGTTTATATCATCTAGTACCAGCACATTTCTTTCAACATTAGCTAGTTTTCGGAAATTCCTTAAATCTCCGATAGCGACACTGTGACTCTGTCCGCCATCAACCAAGATGACGTCACATTTGACCTCAGGATGAATGGCTGCAAACCGTGACACCGTCTTGGTAGAATCGCCAAAGGTTATATGATGACGTCCCGGAAAGGTGCGGTTTAAGTAGTCGGCCATGGGACGAGAGTAATAGTGATAGCCGATGTCGAACGAATACACATGCGCGTGGTCACTTCCGGTCAGCCATTGCAGTGTGTCCTGTCCGGCATTGAAGCCTGTCTCGCATATAGTGTTCACCCACGATCAGCCGGCTAGCCAGTGAAACAGACGAGACTCATGGCTTACCCCGCCACTGTGGCCTTCTATGGCATTACGTTTATTTCCTTTTTCTTTTTCAGCGTCGGTTACACGCTTTAATGTCGCATCTAACTGTTGGCGATGTTCGAGGTAATTCGGCGAGTAGAAGACTTCGTCTAACTTTGGTTTGTTGAAAAGATTGCGACAATCCGTCGTGTCTGGATTCAGGGTTCGACAAACATGCTTTTCCACGTGACCGGTCGTTTCGTCACGAGTGTCACCAGCTGGTTTGTTCTTAGAATAAGTTGACCCACAAAAACACCAGCCAAGAAACATAGACACATGACAATCACGTGCTTCTTATTCGTGGGAAACATTGTGTTGTTGGTTGTTTGATTCTGTATCCGCCCACGACTTTCTCTGCAACCAAACAAGACTTATCTTAAACGTACGCAACAAATTACGATTGTTTCTGTTTCACATTTCCAGATACGTGCCCACGCATACACGCACAAACACACATACACACATATATACACATATACACAAGTACACACACATATATATATATATACATATATACACACACACATATATATATATATATATATATATATATATATATATATATATATATATATATATATATATATATATATATATATATATATATATAATATATATATATATATATATATATATATATATATACACAAACATACGTACACACACACATATATATATATATATATATATATATATATATATATATATATATATATATATATATATATATATATATATATATATATATATATATATATATATTAGTACAGTTTACACACATGAGCCTACTTGATACGTGGCACCGTTATGGGTTCTTAATATTTACAGCATTTCAGCCAATAATAATAATAATAATAATAATGTATTATTTACTACTTTTTTACATTACTTTTTACTAGAAGCAGAACACGGAGTCCAAACTGTTTTACGCTACACATAACTTTAGCGTAATGCAAGTAAACTAATGCAGTAATTTAATATAAGTTATTTTACTTTAACTTATGAATACGTACTGTGTTTTGCCTTTAACGGTCCAATAGAAAACTTTGTTGGTCAAGATATTGCTATATATTGACAAACACATAATTTACCTCTATCAACATACAAATACGCGTATATCGAACTAAATAAGTGGCAGGCGGTAACAAAGCTGTGTAAATACGAAAGCGGTTCGGCTTTTCGCTCTACTCACCGTGAGTTATTATTTGTTAATGTATTCTTGTGAAGATTATTATCTTCGGGAAAATATTGTTGTTCAACCTGTTTGCATTCTAAGCGAAATAGTGACAAAATTGAATGCTTATATTAATCACACATGCACATTGCAACTACTATTCACGTATTAATCGTACATAAGTTAATACAGACAATACGCTCTGGTAATGTTGTATCGCAACAACAATTGTTGAACAACCGAGTATATACGTGTTTTTTTCCGGTAATAACTCACATGTATAAAACCAAATCGTCTCAGACGTTCTTACCGTTTGCAATACTTGAAGTTGACCAAAAGCAGATGACCAGGAGGAGTATAGCGGGAAGTCCAGCGAGTGTCCGGCGACAGGTCAGTGGCCGTGACAGCGGCATTGTCACTGCTGCGAGGTCGATTTCTTGTAACCGGGAAATTAGTCGCCAAAGTCACAGCCGTGAAACTAAACGTCGAAGACACAGTCGTGAATCTAGTCGCTGAATCCACGCATCATACGACTGACGTCTGGATAATTACAACGTTGATTTACAGACAATTTCACCACTTAAATCAATATATGGGTTGAACTCTAAAATGTGCATCATTCTGATTGGTGGACACACTGAGCGTCACGACCGGAAGTATGAACACAACAACGTTGGGAGCTGCTGTGACGCCTGTCAAACAAGTTTGATTGACATCTGCTATTACTGAAAATCATATCCGCTCAAACATTGTATAACGTCACCCGGACATATGCGTGCAAGCATTTATGTAATACAACTATCTCACGAACTGAGTAATTAGTGTTTCTCCGAATCATTTACAATCATGGATAATGCATGATTCGTCGGGCCCTTCCTCGCCTCCCAAATATTTCCGTATGTCACCCGATACAGCCGCCAATCAACCGTTGTCTGTGAGTGATGTTATCAACCCATGCACGCCACGTCAGGCTACATGTACCGCGCTACATGAGTGTTTTATATAATGCAGGCATTAATTACATTAATAAACTGCCTTGTTTCTTGATTCAAAATAAAAGCAAGTGTAATTGGTTATTAATGTATTAATTTTCTGCTGCCACAACGTAGCGACGGCTATGCATAAATATCGCCGTAATATAAAAGCGTAATTGAAATCATTATATTGGTTGTTCATATCCTGTTAATATTTGAGTAGATATGTCTAGGGTTTCACCTGGAAAACATTCACTGTCACACACTCAATCATGGAGGCATAGGCAGTTAATTATATTGCAACGGCTGCCCCAACGGAGGCGATATATTACTCATGCCGGTTTTTATAATAAATAAATGTCTTAGCATTCGTGCTTGTGTCATAGCTTACATTGTACGCAATACATCAACTTTAACTTAACTAAACAAAGATTGTGCACACTCTATTTATGCAACTGATATGTAAATGTGTAACAATTTAAGCAGTTTCAAATGTTAACAAAGTACTTGGAGTGTCATAATCACGAGTAGTGCGGCCATCTGGCGACTATGCCGAGAGAGTTGGCCTGGTTGATAGTTGATCTGGAATAAAATGTGCTAAGTACATTTGGTGCTTTGTACTACTACAGGTACGTACCAGCCAAAGAACATAGCATGGAGGGAGCTGTCGTTATGTATGGGTCGTAACAACCTTGGCTTAAATTTAAATACGTCCTTTTCGGGAACATATCTTAGAATTTCGCAGCGTCTAAAAATTGGCGCATAATTCCTAGATTGATAGAAGGTCGAAACGCCCACTTTTTCCAACACGGAGATGGGTTCTTCACCAATTTCCGGATTCATAACACACTTGAGGTAAGATAAAATCGGAAAATCGTCACTGACTGGTACATCAGATCACAGTTTCAGCAAACCGCACCCTAGCAATCATCTGACGCAACCTCCACTCATGACGCATAAACATAAAAACAACAGCCTACACAACCATAATCCGACCACTTTTAGAATACTCATCTTCAGTATGGGACCCCCACACCCAGATCCATATCAAACAAATCGAAATGGTTCAAAGACGCGCAGCCCGTTTTTGTCTCAACGACTATATATCTAGAGAAGCGGGCTGCGTGTCAGAAATGCTAAACCAATTACACCTACATCAACTTAAAACCAGACGAACAAACATACGCCTCACCATACTCCACAAAGCCATCTATGGACACCTACCCTTGTCTGTAAATAACTTCTTCGAGCCCGTACAACGCCTATCATGACATTTAAACAATAAAGCATTCAACAACATCCATGCCAGTAAGAACTACTATAAATATTCATATTTCCCTAGAACAATCAGAGACTGGAATTCCCTGCCAGATGCAATAGTTAACATTTTAAACAAGTTTTAATACATGACTAACAATCCAACAAGCATGCGCACCCAACCCTGATCGTTTGACTCCACCAGGAGTGTTGGCCACTATGCCAACAAGACAAGACAAGAACGTCGCCGGCAGATAAGTCTTAAGATGGCAGCACCCTGAATTTAAAATTGCATGTTTTTGATACCAAAAAAACTATATCTGACTGTTTATTAACGATCTTTATGCAGAATTGCTGGACACAACCAATAAAATATGCATTTGTAAGTTAATACTGTGAACGTCTCACTGACGGGAGTATCCCTTTGAAGGAATGCTCCAGTCAGTGACAGCTTCACAGTATTAACTTACATAACTATACTTTGTGCCTAGTGATTGTGCACAAAGTTCGTTAATAAACAATTACTGATAGTTTAATGGCACCAACAAACATGCTATCTTAGATTCAGGGCGCTGCCGTATTGAGACTTATGCGCCAATGACGAACTGGATACATCAAACACCATTGGACAGACATAGGTTGTACGAAAGTGCATATGCCAGTGACGTAAGCGGTTTACGTCACTGACGCTTACGTCCCACGATGACAGCGCCATGAATCCAACATGCAGTGTTTCTGGTACAATTATACTATAATTCATCGTTATGCAGAATTGCTGGGCACAACCAATATAATATGCATTTGAAAGTTAATACGGTGGACCTCTCACTGACTGGAGTATCCCTTTAAGGGTGCATATACTTGTTGCAATGGTTTAACAAGGTTTAACAAGTTGCCATATTTATGTGGGTGGTTGACTGTAGTATCCCTTTAAGCGTGCATATGTTGCCACATAGGTGCAGCCAACTCTGTAACTAAGCCATTAATCAGTCGTAATTCTACTTGTTTATAATATCAACATTCTTAAATCTTAATAACAACTTGGACAAAAAGCTCGGGAGTTAATTGTATTCTCCTTCTATGAAAGCATTATATTAGAACGGCCAAGTGTTACGAACAAGTGTACCGATGTACGACTATCACTGTAATCCTAACTCAGCTAATCGAACATAGCACTACTCTGAAAAAATGTCCTACTATGAATATTTTTCCTTAATTTACGTAAAAAATGTTGCGTTAATTATCGCTCGTTCAGGGTATAGCTACACACAATGAAATTAACTGCTAACTTTTTGTTGTGCCCTTTCTATGATACGTGCATCTATTGTATATTGACGTTAATGACTTTGCCTAATGCATGCGGAAGAACTGCGCTTATACTACACAATTGTTGGTTAATATTTATAAATCATTACTTTATTCTTCAATCAAAGACACTTACCAGGGGTTCATAGAATAACAATATTAACGTTCAACTTTTAATTAGTAAATATACATTTTTTTATATTAACTGTCTTAAGAGAGCATACACCACCCCGCCCAAGCGCACCAGTTTCGTTTGGAGTTTTAACGCCGGGAAAGGACCCGGTCAAGTATGTGGAAGAATAAGAATTAAGGGGACTGCAACAAAATCCTAAATTTGCGAAATATTAGTATATTTGCGTAATGGAATTATCAACTTACGAATAAAAACTGACTTACCTGACTGAAAGGTCAACGCAACGATAACTTGTAGTACAATGTGTAGAGCCTCGAAGGTACGTGAATTCCGATCGAGAACAGTTTCTGAATGGGACGGTGAACTGGTGCTTGTGCGTCGGTAAGCTACAGTATAGGCGTGACGACTTTGTCAAAACTGGGTCGAGGGGTCATATCAAAATATACGCATATTAATTGCGCCAATGAAATCACACATACAATAGCGTATATTTTGTCATTATAAATACTGACATTATTATATATATATATATATATATATATATATATATATATATATATATATATATATATATATATGTGTGTGTGTGTGTGTGTGTGCGTGCGTGTGTGTGTATGTGTGTGTGTGTGTGTGTGTGTGTGTTTGTGTGTGTGCGTGCGTGTGTGTGTGTGTGTGTGTGTGTGTGTGTGTGTGTGTGTGTGTGTGTGTGTGTGTGTGTGTGTGTGTGTGTGTGTGTGTGTGTGTAAGAAAACACATCGTATTAAATGATGTAGTTTTGTGTGAAGAACGGCGTTGGATTTGGAAGATTTTGTAGCACTCGTCCGTGCCATGTGACTGCAGTGTAGAAACAGTGTTGACTTATCTTGTGCATGACTCACATCCAATGCCAAATCACAACCACGTTAGGAGAAATAACACCCAGGTGACACCTAGCCAGTAGGAGCGTGTGCATGACTCACATCCAGCTGGGGTATGTCACAAGTTAGGCGGAACTTTCTAGAACAACACAAAGCCAAGCACA
>OZ024867.1:7875912-7905912 GCA_964017155.1 Oasisia sp. SBJ-2009 | reverse complement strand
GATCTGGCCATGGAACTTCCCCTGAACACACAAACCGAGAACTCTGATTCAACGCGGTTTTGTGTTCCGAATCCAACAGCGGACAAAATACGCAAATGGGATCTGCCTTCCTTAATTAATTTAAATGCCAGATCTTTGAACAGTGAAAAAGTGGACGAATTGCATATAACTGTAGCAACACATGATGTCTCAATTGTATGTGTTAGTGAGACATGGTTTAAAGACTATATGGATTCAAGTAGCCTTACTATGCAAGGGTTTTGCTTAGAGAGAAAAGACAGGGGTCATGGACGAGCCGGTGGTGTAGCTTGCTACATTAGACATGATTTAAAGTATAAGAGATTGAATGATATGGAGGTTGATGATTTAGAGGTAATGTGGATTAAGGTTATGCCAAAGAAAACGCCTCGAAAAATGTCATGTATACTGGTGGCATGTTTATATTATACTCCAAAGACGGAGTATTTAAAAATACGTGATCATTTAATCACCAGCATTGACACTGTAATGCGAAAACACCCAGAATGTGGTGTGATCATAACTGGCGATTTCAACCAGTTGCGGTATAACATTATGAAAACCCACTATAGATTTGTCCAAGTAGTTAATGTTGTATGTAACACGTGGACAGGCGATATTAGACAAAATATGGACGAATATGGAGGAGGTATACACCCCACCTGTTACTATCTCCGAACTGGGGTCATCGGACCATAACATGGTTTTGCTTAAACCTAAAGCCAAAAACTCAGTTGATACTGGATGCGTGACACGGTTAACCGTAAGGTGTATGGGGCCAAAAGAAAAAGCCACATTCAATATGGCTTTATCAGCCATTAAATGGGAACCCCTATTTAGGCTTGATCCATGTGCAGATCAATATTCATATTATCAAACGGTTATTAGCAACCTGATGGAAATATGCTTTCCTACTAAAGTTGTTACGAGGCATACGGCTGATAAACCATGGGTTACAGACTGGTTCAGAGACTTAGTTCGTAAACGACAGCGAGCTCACATGAGTGGTGATATGAATCAAGCAAAAATATTGCGTAATAAGGTCAACCGAGCCGCGTCGAAACTTATAATTTTTACCAAACACAAATTGCAGCAATGCATGAATCGGGATCCCACGATTGGTGGAAGCATATGAAAATAATAATGGGACTTAAAACAAATGGCAATTCATGCATGCAAGGTCTAGCTAACAAAACAACGGATGGTGATTGTGGCTTACTGGCCAATACAATGAATGATTTCTTTGTGTCTGTGAGTGACCATTTGCCTCGGTTAAATAAGAACCACAAGGTGTTCGACGTTAACGAGGAACTGCCGGATCAGTATGTGATAAGCGTATATACTACTTTTAAAGCTTTGGAGAGTGTTAAAGCCAACAAGGCTACTGGGCCTGACAACATCCCTGCATGGGTGTTAAGAAACTATGCAAATGTTCTCGCCCCTCCATTAACTGCTATTTTTAACAATTCACTAAGAAAAGGTGTACTCCCTATGGAATGGAAAATGGCCAATGTAATACCGTTGCCAAAAACAAGCCCCCCTGTGTCGATTGAAAAAGACATTAGACCAATTTCACTAACTCCAATAGCTGCCAAGGTGTTTGAATCAATAATAATGAAATGGGTGGATGAAACAATTGAAGGTGAAATTGATGCTAAGCAATTTGGAAGAATTAGCGGAACGTCCACAACAGATGTTCTTGTCGAACTGGTTCATATGTGGTATAAGGCGACAGATAAATTGAATTCTTATGTCAGAGTTGTAATGCTAGACTTTAGCAAAGCGTTTGATCTTATTAATCATCATTTGTTGCTAGATAAGCTACAATCGTATGGGTTGCCCGCACATATTTTAAGATGGATGGCAACATTTCTATTAGACAGAACTCAACGAGTAAAAATAGGAAATGAATATTCCCATTCTGGTCATCCCAATGGGGGAGTACCGCAAGGGACATTGTCTGGACCTAAATGTTTCCTTGTTTACATAAATGATTTAAGAACGACTGTTCCACTATATAAGTATGTAGATGATAGTACGTTATTTGAAATATGCGACAGAAAGGGTGTATCTGTCATTCAAGAGTCGGTTGATATTGTTGCTAGATGGACAGAAAAGAGTGACATGAAAATTAATTCCGAAAAATCAAAAGAAATAATCTTTAGTTTTGCACAAGATGGCAATTTCAGAAGCACTATCCCGAATATAAAAATTGATGGGAGGGATGTAGCACAAGTTTGCCATGCCAAACTATTAGGTGTGACCATTTCTCAGGATCTGACATGGAACAAACACGTAGATACTATTGTGAAAAAAGCTGGTAAACGCTTGTACATGTTATATCAGTTAAAGCGTGCAGGGATTACACAGAAAGATCTGGTCAGTGTATATGTTAGTGTGGTGAGACCAGTTCTAGAATATGCATGTCCTGTATGGCATACTAACATGCCCCAATATTTGTCTGACAATATTGAAGTTATACAAAAAAGGGCATTAAAATGTATTTTTCCTGGATTGGGTTACGCGGAGATACTAAGACGTGTTAACCTGGATACGTTGAATGTAAGACGGGAGAGCATTTGTCAAAAATATTTTGATAAAATTAAAGTCGGCACACATAGATTAAATTATCTGCTGCCTGACAAAAGACATACCGAGTATAATATTAGACAAGAAAATGTGTACCCGTTACCAGTTACTAGAACGAATAGATTCCGTAACTCCTTTATACCGTGGGCTTTATACAACTGTCAGTAAAAAGGTTATTAGTACGGTATGATTTGCGGTATCAAATGTATTTCTATTGTATTTGTATGATGTTTTGATGAGTCAATTATAACCTATTGTAATGTCAATCCAACTCAGTTGAGTTGCTAATAAAACTTGTGTTATTATTATTATTAGTTCACTCAGCTGTATACATGAGTACCTGCATGGCAATAAACATTGGTGGATATGTGAACGAATAGCTTTCTCGCATTACATATTAATTGTAGCATAATGATGGATGCTTCCCAGAGAAGTTGAGATGATATATCTGATTGAACAGGTTTGTCAGGGAAATAAAGTGTAGATCGCTTTCAGCAATACAAAGAATTGGTTACAGCGATAAATAAGGTATACTATTCATATATCAGCAAATAATAAAACTAAACAATTACTTGAGTGATTTAAATCAGTTAATGTTTGGGGTAAATCAACTGATTTATATGTAATAACATGTTGCAACCTGATTTTTACTATATGCCACTAACCAATTACATTATATACGCTAGTGTTTTATTGCATGTCCTGAACAGTCTCATTTAAATAATAACATAAATTTGTATTTTGCTGTTTCTGTTAATTCATTCCAAGTAATATCTGTAATATGACTGACAGGTATTGGCTGTTGTTGACTAGGAAAAGAAACAAAGCTCACCGGACAGAGCCAACTGTAGATGTGTCTCCGTAATTTACGACAACACATTTGCGGTCATCGTCAAGTTTGTTCGAGGGTCTTTGGGAGCCTAACATCATGGGGCACCCATACATACTCCAGCCCAGCATTCAACTAGATCCAGGAGCCACGAGTAATTACTCGTCACAGTCAAACACGTCATTCACGCCGAGTCACGACAAACTCAACGCCGTAATTATTGTGGCCTGTCGCGATACATGGCGCAAGACCTTGGTCAATCACCGATGTTTTGTCTGTTAAACGTCTTTTGAACGTCGCGGCATATAGTTGGTCACGTCGTGCAGACACCTCGATTTAGAACAAACAAAACTAATATCACGCCACCGTTCGCATAAACCCAGCGTACAAGGGCCGATCTTATCCATCAATTTCATTGAATGTTACGAGTCGGTTACGTGCGTGCGTGGGCACATACAATGGACACCGCCATTGTGTGGGCGTGTTAGGCATACTTAGCATCACCAACGGCACTTTTGTAGTATATAAACCATTGACAACAGACAGAGCCAACTGGTGGTTATTGTCGTACACACACACACACACACACACACACACACACACACACACACACACACACACACACACACACACACAAACACACACACACACACACAAACACACACACACACACACACACACACACACACACACACACACACACACACACATGACGGTGTGTCTATTTTCACTGTGTTAATTTATTTTCCAGCTCAGTCATTTCGAGTCTTTGTAATGACAGCGCCTTAACAAAGGCTCGCCGGCAACCGTACGAACGCACGCACGCACGCACACATATGTATGGGTAACTCCCATCGCCGCCGCACGCACGTTAAGATAATTCAACACTTCATAATTGTGACTACACGTCTTATAGTTGATCACGTCGACGTGTTAGCGAGAAGAAGAATCCCTGGCCGAGGCGTGGAATTGGGAATGATGTGCCGACGAAGGGGTTTCAGGATGAGGATTTTAGAGTTACGGTTCTGCGTCTAGGATCGCTATTCTGGGTCTGCCGTACCTTTGGTTGGCGTTCATGAATGCTGGCCCTGATTTCAACACTTTCCATCGACTACGCATGATTACAGGCCACAAGAAAACGCATGTCCTTTGTGGTGGTTACAAACGCAACGCCGTAATTGCTCTGGCTTGACGCGATACAAGGCAGTAGACATGGGTCAATCACCGACGTTTTGTCTGTTAAACGTCTTTTGAACGTCGCTTGTCATCTCTCTACTTGTTCATAATGTCAACACTCTTGAGTCGTAATAACAACTTAGGCAAAAAGCTCGGGTGTTAAATGTATTCTCCTTCTACGCAAGCATTATATTAAAACGGCCTGGTGTTACGGACAAGTGTACCGAGGTACGACTATCACTGTAATCCTAATCATTGTCTCTGTAGTCGACGTCTGAGGGCAGTTTATGGTCGGCTTCTCGTGTGGTCGTTCTAATCCTAACTCAGCTAATCGAACATAGCACTACTCTGAACATTTTCCTACTATGAATTTGTTTCCTTAATTTACGTCAAATATGTTGCGTTAATCATCGCTCGTTCAGGGTTTAGCTACACACAATGAAACGCCTAGCTAACTGCTAACTTTTTATTTTATTTTAATCCTTTCTATGATACGTGCATATGTTGTATTTTCACGTTAATGTCTTTGCCTAATGCAAGCGGAAGCACTGCGCTTATACTATAGATGCTACTGTAATAAGTGGCAAATTTAATGTAACATTATTGAACGTGTCACATTATTAGTAATTTAAAACATAGCATTTTGTGTTATAGTGATCTTGTGCATTAGCATGAACGTTGGACGAGGTATTTCTATCAAATTGCCCCAACCACTTTTGATCAATGTCGTTTTTTCATAATAGAACAGACACGTAAAATGTTTGGTTAATTATATATAAATCATAAGTTTATTCTTCAAACAAAAACAATTACCAAATCACCAGAGGTCCATTGAATAATGTTATTAACGTTTTACTTTTCATTAGTTAATATAACGTTTGTTTTTTATATTAACTGTTTTAAGAGAGCATACATCGCCCCCCCCCCCAAAAAAAAAAACCGCACAAGCTTCGATTGGACTTCTAACGCTTGGAAAGGGCCCAGTCCAGTATACGAAAGAAAAAGAATTAAGGGGACTGCAATCCTAAAATTGCGAAATATCACTATTATTAGCTTTGCGTAATGTAATTATCAACTTACGAATAAACACTGACTTACTTGACTGAAATGTCAACGCAACGATGACGTGTAGTACAGTGTGTAGTGCCTCGAAGGTACGTGAATTCCGTCCGAGAACAGTTTCTGAATGGGACGGTGAACTGGTGTTTGTGCGTTGTTAAGCTACAGTACAGACGTGACGACTTCGTCAAAACTGGGTTGAGGGGTCATGTCAAAATGTACGCATACTTATTGCGCCAAGTAAATCACACAAACAATAGCGTATATTTCGTTACTATAAATATTGACATTAGATAACATTAGATTATATATTTATATATATATGTGTGTGTGTAAGGAAAAACATCGTATTAAATGGGTTAGTTTAGTTTGAAGAACGGCGTTGGATTGGGAAGAATGTTAGCACATCCCCCAACTACGTCACTCGTCCGTGGCGTTGACGGCTGCAGTGTAGCTCCAGTGTTTATGTCTCCGGTGCATGACACACACCCAAGGCCAAATCACAACCGAATTAGTGTAAATAACACCTACTCCTATGTAGAAACAGTGTTGACGTATCTTGTGCTTGACACACATTCAAGGCCAAATCACAACCAAGTTGGGCCAAATGACACCTACGTGACACCTAGCCAGTAGGAGCGTGTGCATGACACACATCCAGCTGGAGTATGTCACAAGTTAGGCGGAACTTTCTAGAACAACACAAAACCAATCCCAACTACAGCTGGGTGACTCACAGCGCGTTGTATCAATGACAGCAGTGGTTTACTGCTTGTATAAATTTAGCGACTGTCCTTATGAACTTGGACTTAAGGGTGTTTATGTACATGTCAGTCTGTCAATGTGGAATGGTGATTACTAAATATTGACAAATTAAATTGCTATTATTATTAAATTATTTGTTATTTTGCATTTATTACCATTGTATAAGTGATTGTAAACAGTTCATAGTAACAGTATGTATATCTTCATCAATATTTACATTATTGCCTTCTACTAAGATGTGTAGTTCTATCAAAGTGGCGTGATTATTATAAAAATGACTACTTACTTAAATTATTATTAAATTATTTATTATTTTATATATGTAACTTTCTGTTAATGTAGTTATACACATTGCATAATAATATTATGTGTAATTGTCTTCATAATCATGGACATTATCGCATTTTGTTTTTATATTGGTCTTTATACGAATATTGATTAAATTATTAATATTACATAACTATTAAATTATATCTCTTACCACAATTACAGGTTTTCTTTAAATTGTTGGTTTATAAAAACATACTTATATTCATGAACATTGTGGCATTTTACAAAACTGTTTCTGTCTGTTGAGGATACCCGCTTATTATCACCTATTAACTAATTTATTTATTTATTAATACATGACTAGTTAATATATATATATATATATATATATAATATGTATATATATATACGTATATATATATATATATATTTCATAATAAATGTGGGCATGCACACTGCATAATAATTATGAATAAATAGCTTCATATTACATTTTATGAAATCTGCTGGGTTTCATTAGAATGCGTTGGTCTGTTAGCTTGTGCACTACTTAGATACTATTAACTAATTAACTGAATTAATTAGTATGAGACAAAAATTGCAAATGTATTCATTCAATGCATTTCAAAACATTGTTAACAGTATTTTAACCTCATGGAACCTGAACCCCGATCTATCGGTGTTTTACACTACAGTGTGTAGTGTGTACACTAATCCCAAAATGTCACTAGTATTTCGCGGTAACTCCATTAAACTATACTCGGATGTAGACAGGACGTGATCGACTTCCCTTATTATTTGACTACACTATGTATTTGAGCCCAGAGATGTAAGGCCGCAGCAACGTGCTCTTCCGCCATTATACAAAGAATACCCTAAAAAAAATAGCATTACGCAGGTTGTCTGAATGTCTGCGAAGACGTGTGCATTGTGGAGTGACTAGAAATTGTGGTTTTGTGCAGCGTGGCATCAGAGCTGTACAATTACAGCAAATAACAGTCGGTGTTTGTCTGCGTATTGATGCATTTGTGATTTAGATTGGTTATGTCAAAAAGATAGGTCACTGTCTGATTCTGGGGTGTCAAGTTTAAACGTGGTTTGTGGGATTCTGTGGTATTATAATTTTACGAATATTCCATGGCACGTCTATCAGTGAAGGATAAATATGCTGTTAAATTGTCGATAACATGTATATTTAAATTCGATAGGAAATGAAGGAAACGTTATAATGCCTGCCTATAGAAAACGCAACTATGGTCTGCAAGGTAAGGCCTACATACGTTCAGCTCTCCAAAATAGTGCAATCATTATCGCTATATAACAACATAGAAAATTCAGGCCCCACAGCGTGGGAGAGCGGTTTAATTGGCGACAACTTACAAGCATCAGTCGGTAAGACATGTAAGGACATCCAAGTATAAAGTAACAATAGTTTATATACTTATTGTGACGATGCGTTGGCTATATCAATGCTCCTTTGATATGTCCGAATACGATATGTATAGCTAGGTGTGTCTTAATGACAACGAAAGTTAGAAACCAAATTGCTGCCCCCACACTTTGACATCCGGCCATTCTGGGGAATGGCCGATTAAGTTACTCTTTCAGTCATCTTAGTTACTTTCTGTCATAGGCGGCGTCCGGTTATCCGGGGGAGCGGCGATGTAATTAATATTTAACTGCTCTGTGTACTTTAATGCGGCTGTCCACTCTCATGAATATTTCCGGTTGTCCTTCACCTCGTTTCCTGATAATAATAAACATAATTATTCTATTAGTTTCTCAGCTCATTTAATTAAATTTACTTCTACACCAGGTTCTAGCCTGATTTAATACCATATTATATATACTATAACAGTTTCCAACCTTAATTAATCCCATATATTTACTATAACAGTTTTTAACCTTAATTAATCCCATATATTTACTATAACAGTTTCTACCCTTAATTAATCCCTTAAATAACCATTCTTTAATTAAACACGGTGGATGTACGTTATAAGTGGATTTGCCGACAGTTTGCTACCAAGTTTTCATATACTGAATGAGAAAATCGGTATTTACTAGCGAAATCAAATCACCAATGGATCGTAGATGTTTCGTGGTATCGGGGATTATGAGCAAGAGATGCAGATGTTAAGTTAGTATGCGACTGGGTGTACAAACAAAACCAGACGCAGATACATATCTCGCATCGAGACGCAAGCATTAACACGCGTACATATATGCACTCATGCACGCACACTCTCTCACACACACACACGCACATATACGCACTTACACACCTCACAAACGCCGCACGGCACACACGCCCATACAATCACACACGCACATGTACGCACTAACGCATCCGACAAATTCACGCACATATGCATGCAGGCACATACGCGCATGCGTGTGCGTGTGCGTGTGCGTGTGCGTGTGCGTGTGCGTGTGCGTGTGCGTGTGCGTGTGCGTGTGCGTGTGCGTGTGCGTGTGCGTGTGCGTGTGCGTGTGCGTGTGCGTGTGCGTGTGCGTGTGCGTGTGCGTGTGCGTGTGCGTGTGCGTGTGCGTGTGCGTGTGCGTGTGCGTGTGCGTGTGCGTGTGCGTGTGCGTGTGCGTGTGCGTGTGCGTGTGCGTGTGCGTGTGCGTGTGCGTGTGCGTGTGCGTGTGCGTGTGCGTGTGCGTGTGCGTGTGCGTGTGCGTGTGCGTGTGCGTGTGCGTGTGCGTGTGCGTGTGCGTGTGCGTGTGCGTGTGCGTGTGCGTGTGCGTGTGCGTGTGCGTGTGCGTGTGCGTGTGCGTGTGCGTGTGCGTGTGCGTGTGCGTGTGCGTGTGCGTGTGCGTGTGCGTGTGCGTGTGCGTGTGCGTGTGCGTGTGCGTGTGCGTGTGCGTGTGCGTGTGCGTGTGCGTGTGCGTGTGCGTGTGCGTGTGCGTGTGCGTGTGCGTGTGCGTGTGCGTGTGCGTGTGCGTGTGCGTGTGCGTGTGCGTGTGCGTGTGCGTGTGCGTGTGCGTGTGCGTGTGCGTGTGCGTGTGCGTGTGCGTGTGCGTGTGCGTGTGCGTGTGCGTGTGCGTGTGCGTGTGCGTGTGCGTGTGCGTGTGCGTGTGCGTGTGCGTGTGCGTGTGCGTGTGCGTGTGCGTGTGCGTGTGCGTGTGCGTGTGCGTGTGCGTGTGCGTGTGCGTGTGCGTGTGCGTGTGCGTGTGCGTGTGCGTGTGCGTGTGCGTGTGCGTGTGCGTGTGCGTGTGCGTGTGCGTGTGCGTGTGCGTGTGCGTGTGCGTGTGCGTGTGCGTGTGCGTGTGCGTGTGCGTGCGCGTGAGCGTGAGCGTGTGCGTGTGCATATATGTATAATATATGTATAATATATGTATAATATATGTATAATATATGTATAATATATGTATAATATATGTATAATATATGTATAATATATGTATAATATATGTATAATATAATATTATGTATAATATATGTATAATATATGTTTACTATATGTATAATATATGTATAATATATGTATAATATATATACACGTATATATATATATATATATATATATATATATATATATATATATACATATATATATATACACGTATATATATATATATATATATATATATATATATATATATATATATATATACACGTATATATATATATATATATATATATATATATATATATATATATATATTTCTAGTTTGAAGTGGACAGACGGACTGACAGACGGTGAGACAGACACTGGTAGCATGGCGGTTGTTAGAAAACTCGTTGTGAATGGTGTTATTACGTGTTACCACAAACAAACAAAACGTCGTGTTATTTATATAGGTGGAGCCAGGTCCATATCTCAGCATGTTTTCTGTTTAAATGTGTTCATTAGTATTTCCTGATAACTGATACCTTGGGCCATCGCAAGTTGGTAATGACCACTCCAACCTCGGAGCCGTTTGGTCACAGGGGAACAGATACTTCCTTTTCGTGCCTGAAATGGAGTAAATTTAAATATTGTGTCATTGCGGGGCCACATATAGCCACACAGACACAACATTTGACAGAAAGCATCCTGTCAGCTTCCAATATATGGCGCTGTTTGAGAGACAGGCACTATAATGCGGGACATGGACTGTTCGGTGGCGTCACCTAGTGATCAAGGCAACTCCTTTCGTTCAGTGTCATCAGAATGGGAGACTTTATAAATCAGTTTTTGGCTATGATCGCCAGGTGGCGCCAGGCGTCACCTGGCCTAGAAGGTTCTCGGCAAACGAGAACTTCATCTGCTTTTTCATTTGTTTTTAGAACAAATTATCATCAGTATGGGGCAATATGAAGAAATGTATTGAGCACGGCTGAAATGTGAAATGTGGAAACATGATGGGAGAGTTACTGGAAGAAAATGGGAATTGTTTCAGCAAACTGCTGAGTTGATGGTGTCTGACTCACATGTCTGATGATTGAAAATTATTTCAAGATTGCTTGTATGTTTAGTTCAATGTCTAGTTTTTCTACACGTTTCACCCTTTATGTTTATTTGTAATTATCTCCTATAGCACATCAGTTTTACTATTTATTAATTAATAGTTAATTAATTAATAGTAATTACTAGGCCTATAGATATTTTATATACAAATTAACTTGACCAGTGTCCGAAACACAACTGCGAAAATGTGAGGACCTTTCTCATGCTGAGATTATGGCTTCAATACAGGCATGCGGCTAAATATAAAAAGTGTTTCAAAGCCGATTCAAATTAACCTTGTCGAACTGGGACAGAAAAAGGGATGGAATGATGTGACGACAGAGGTCAACGCTCTATTGACGACGTTACGGAGTGTGGAGGCCCAGATGTAAAACTGGCAATGAGCTCATTTTTTGTTTTCGGTTGATAAATATTTGAATAAAAGTTTCCATAGCTGTGTTATTCATCTAAATATTAACCTCTTAACTCCTGACTTTCTGCGGGCCGCAACACTGCGACTAAACGTGGATTCACGTAACGAATGTTTGTAAAAACTGTTCATTATAATTATATAAAAGTTTACATTATCTGAACCAGAAAGGAATGACCTACATAATGGTGTATAAATCATTGTTGTATGACTAATTGAAACTAAGTAATATATAAAGTGCATGCGTCAAAAGTCAAAAATGGCCGACAATAAATAAAAAAAGTTAGTTTCGCTTTTTAATTTCGTCCATAATGATAACCAATTACCTTATCTGTTATTATATCATTGCAAAATATAGGGTATCTTCTATGAGTAACAAATATGTATACATCAAAATATTATGTCACAAAGTTGGTCCTGTCTTTATCATATCTGGATTGAAGTAGTATATGCAGATAATGTCACTGCCATCACAAGAACAATGTGGAATGTAGCATATGCAAGTACAAAACAAAATTATATTGTATGAAACAGAATACATTTGATAACACTGTGGCATCATAATTACTGTTGTGTGATTACAACAGTAACTGGAAATAATCAGAATATCATATATGTCAGAAATCCAGACAAGAAATAAGATGGCCGACAAGAAACATGAATTTGTGTTGTGGCTAATACAACTCAGAACATACAAAAATGTCGCCGATTTCAACCACCGCTGTCAGCATCGCTGCTGCTTTTCACATTTTCATCCGAATCATCAGACATAATAACTTAACATCTGCAACTCTTGCTCATAGTCACTGATGCCACGAAACATCTACGATCCATTGCTGATTTGATTTCGCTAGTAAATACCGTTTTTCTCATTAAATATTTTGAAAACTTGGTGGCAAACTGTCCGCAAATCCACTTGTAACGTATATCCATCGTGTTTAATTAAAGGATCTTTATTTAAGGGATTAAATAAAGTTAGAAACTGTTATCGTAAGTACGTGGGATTGATTAATGTTGGAAACTGTTATAGTATGTATAATTATGGTATTATATCAGGCTAGAAACTGGTGAATAATAAATTGGATTAATTTAGCTTAGAAGCTAATATAATAATTATATTTATTGTTATAATCAGCAAATGGTTTGAAGGACAACCAGAAACTTTCATGAGAGTGTACAGCCGTATTAAAATAAATAAAGCAAATAATTAGTAATTTAATCGTTGCTCCCCCGGATAACCGGACGCCGCGAATGACAGAAAGTAAGTAAGATAATTGAAAGCGTAACTTCAAAGGCCCTTCCCCAGAATGACGAGATGTCAAACTGTGGGTGCAGCAATTTGGTATCTCACGTTAATTGTCATTAAGACACACCTAATTACACATATCTTATTCTGGCATATCAAAGTAGCATTGATATAGCGAACGCCTCGTACAATAAGTACATATACTTATTGTAACTGATGTTAATTTATACTTGGATATGCTTACGTGTATTACCGACTGATGCTTGTAAGTTGTCGCCAATTAAACTGCTCTCCCACGCTGTGGGGCCTCAATATTCTGTGTTGTTATATATCGATGCTGATTGCACTATGCTGGATAGCTGAACGTATGTAGACTTTACCATACCATAGACCATAGTTGCGTTTTCTATAGGCAGACATTATAACGGTTCCTTCAGTTCCTATCGAATTTAAATATAGCTGTTATCGAACATTTCACAGCATATTTATCCTCCACTGATAGACGAGCCGTGGAATATTCGTAAAATGATAAAGCCCCAGAATCCTACAAAACCACGTTTAAACTTGACACCCCACAGTTTCTGCTAGAATCAGACCATGGCCTATCGTTTTTACATCACCAATCTAAATGACAAATGTATAAATACGCAGACAAACACCGACTTTTATCAACTGTAATTTTACAGCTCTGATCCACGCCACGTCTTCACAGAAATTCAGGCAACCCGCATTATGCTATTTTTAGGGTATTTTTTTGATAATGGCGGAAGAGCACATTATTTTGGTCTTAAATGCATAGTGTAGTCAAATAATAAGGGTAGTCGATCACGTCCTACACCCGAGTATAATGTATTGGAGTTACCGCGAAAACTAGTGATATTTAGGGATTAGTATACACACTAGTTTAAAACACCGATAGATCGGGGTTCAGGTTCCATGAGGTTAAAATACTGTTTGCATTGTTTTGAAATGTATTGAAAGGTGTAATACATTTGCAATATTTTTTCTCTACTAATTAATTCAGCTAATTAGTTAACATAACATAAGTAGTGCACTAAGTTGACAGACCAACACGTTCTATTAAACCAAGCAGAGTTCATAAACATGAAGCTATTTATACATATTATGCATTGTGCATATCCACATTTATTATGAAAATAAATAAATATATATATATATTATTATATATATTATATATTATATTATATATATATATATACATATATATATATATATGTAAATATATATATAAATATAATATATATATATATATATATATATATATATATATATATATATATATATATATATATATATATGTATATATATATATGAGAGGGTATCCTCGACATACTGAAACCTTTTTTGGTAAAATGCCACAATGTCCATGAATATATGTTTATAAAAACCTACAATTTAAAAAACCTGTAAATGTGGTAAGAGATATAATTTAATATTTATGTAATATTAATAAATTAATCAATATTCGTATAAAGCCAACATAAAAACAAATCGTCATAGTGTCCATGATTATGAAGATAATTACGCATATTATTATGCAGTTTGTATAACTACATTAACATAAAGTTACAACTATAACTTAATAAATAATTTCATAATAATTTAATTAAATAGTCTTTTTTTAATAAGCACGCCTCTTTGATAGAACTTCACATCTTAGTAAAAGGCCGTAATGTCAATATTGATGAAGATATGCATACTGTCACTATGAACTGTGTACAATCACATATACAATGGTAATAAATGCAAAGTAACAAATCATTTAATAATAATAGCAATTTAATTTGTCAATATTTAGTAATTACCATTCAACGTTGACAAACTGGCATGTAAGTAACCACCCTTAAGTCCATGCTCTTAAGGACAGTCGTAGAATTTATACAAGCAGTAAACCACTGCTGCCATTGATACAACGCGCCGTGAGTCACCCAGCTGTAGATAGGCTTGGCTTTGTGTTGTTCGAGAACGTTCCGCCTAAATTGTGACATACCGTAACTGGGTGTGTGTCGTGCAACCGTTCCTACTGTCACGTAGGTGTTATTTACCCTAATTCGGTTGTGATTTGGCCTTGGATGTGGGTCATGCACCGGAGACACAAACACTGGTTCTACACTGCAGCCGTCAACGCCACGGACGAGTGACGTAGTCGGGGGATGTGCTAAAAATCTTCCAAATCAAAAGCCGTTCTTCACACAAAACTAAACCACTTAATACGATGTTTTTCCTGACACATATATTATATATATAAATATATAATCTAATATTATATAATGTCAGTTTTTATAATAACGAAATATACGCTATTGTTTGTGTGATTTCATTGGCGCAATTAATATGCATATACTTTGACATGATCCCTCGGCCCAGTTTTGACGTTGTTACGCCTGTACAAGCACAAACACCAGTTCACCGTCCCATTCAGAATCAGTTCTCGAACGGAATTCACGTACCAGCGAGACTACACATTGGACTACAAGTCATCGTTGCGTTGACATTTCAGTCAGGTAAGTCAGTGTTTATTCGTAAGTTGATCACTTCATTACGCAAAGATACTAATAGTGATATTTCTCAAATTTAGGATTTCGTTGCAGTCCCCTTAATTCTTCTTCTTCTAAATACTGGACTGGGCCAATTCCGGGCGTTAAAAGTCCAATCGAAGCTTGTGCGCTTGGGGGGGGGCGGTATATGCTCTCTTAAACAGTTAATATAAAAACAAACTTAATTTTAACTAATGAAAATTAAAACGTTAATAAAGTTATTCTATGAACCTCTGGTGATCTGGTAATTGTCTTTGATTGAAGAATAAACTAATGGTTTATAAATTTTAACCAACAATTTTAACTGTATGTCCTATTGTCAAATAACGACATTGATCAAAAGTGGTAGGGGCAATTTGATAGAAATATCTCGTCCAACGTTCACGGGAATGCACAAGATCACTGTAACACGAAATGCATTTTTTTAATTACTATATACTAATGCGACACGTTCAATAATGTTTCGCTGACAGTTGCCACTTTCTTCAGTAACATATATAGTATAAGCGCAGTGCTTCCGCTTGCATTAGGCAAAGACAGTAACGTGAAAATACAAATGATGCACGTATCATAGAAAGGGCTAAAAAAAGTTAGCAGGTAGCTAGCAGTTGCATTGTGTGTAGCTAAACCCTGAACGAACGATGAAAAACGCAAATTGTTGACGTAAATAAAGGAATAATAGTCAGTGTAAGGCAATGTTCGATTAGCTGAGTTTTCTCTATGTATCCACTGAGAATGAAAACACGAGAAGCCACTTGGCCGTTCTAATATAATGCTTGCATAGAAGGAGAATACAATGTTTTTCAATTAGTAATGTTGTTATACATTCAATAATGTTACGCTAAAGGTTGTCACTTTCTTCAGTAATATGTGTAGTACGAGCGCAGTGCTTGCATTAGGCAAAGACAGTAACGTGAAAATACAAATGATGCACGTATCATAGAAAGGGCTAAAATAAAAAAACTTAGCAGTTAGCTAGCAGTTGCATTGTGTGTAGCTAAACTCTGAACGAACGATGATTAACGCAAAATAGTTGACGTAAATTAAGGAAAAGGCAACATTTTTGACGTAAATTAAGGAAAATTGTCCAGTGTAGGGCAATGTTCGATTAGTTTTTTCTATGTGGCCACTGAGAAGGAACACAAGAGAAGCCGACCATAACCTGCACTCAGCGGGGTGGGGTTTGATCCGGGGTTCGCATAACCTCACACTACTGTAGGGTAGATTGGGTGACGTCACAGTCACATACGTATTGTGTCTTGGGTGACTACGTTATACCTCATTCTGCCACCAGGTGCCAAACAGACACGGCAATGTTCGCTGCCACAAACACACACAAAGCCGCGTCATTTAAAGGTGCGCCGCGACCTGTCAGATAATATATAATTCGGCAGTGTTCATTGCAAATCTTATCACAGTGCACTAATGAGAGGAGACCACAGCGTGATTTCTAAGTATTGGCCAGCTTGCTTGACCTTTGAACCCACTGATTGTAATGAAGAGAAATGACTGAGCTGAAAAATAAGCAACATAATGACAAAAGTAACACCATCATGTTGTCAACATTGGTAACAACGCAATAATGTATGTCACTAATAGCGACACATCGCCAGGACAATGAATATGTGCTGCCATTCAGTTGACCATTCGTTTCTATAACAATTGTTCTTTAGTTTGTTTTGTCGGAATCAAAGGATAGTAATTATTTGTATGGTAACATAATTAAATGCACCTAATTACATTGCAAATTGGCGCGGCGTTAACACATGGATATATATATATATATATATATATATATATATATATATATATATAACGCAATCATTGTCGACTGTCTTTTGCCTGAATAGGTTATATATTGTAATGAAATGTTTTGATATATTACGGTGTTCCGGAAAATATAAAACGTAGTGTTCATTATATTTTTATTTAAACGTACATGTAAACATTTCAAACACGTATAAAGATAGTCATTATTTTCGTAAATAATTGTACAAATAAACACATCATATGGATGATATTTATGTTATCATAAAACAAGATGGTAGCTCAATTTCAAGAAATCAAAAGAAAAACGTATTCAAATGTGAATTTTCAGCATAGATATCTCCTGAAATGTGTACGTATAAAGCAGTCCTATTCCAGGTTCCTTAACGACACCAACAGGATCATGCGTTACATTCAAGAATTCATTTGAACTTTCTTAGACAGCACTGATTTCCCATCATGTCGCCTAGCATAAACATTAGTGGTGAGCGGCCCAATGTGTGCGTGTGTGTGTGTGTGTGTGTGTGTGTGTGTGTGTGTGCGTGTGTGCGTGTGTGCGTGTGTGCGTGTGTGCGTGTGTGCGTGTGTGCGTGTGTGCGTGTGTGCGTGTGTGCGTGTGTGCGTGTGTGCGTGTGTGCGTGTGTGCGTGTGTGCGTGTGTGCGTGCGTGTGTGTGTATACAACAATAACCACCAGGTGGCTCTGTCTGTTGTCAATGGTTTATATAATATAAATATGCCGTTGGTGATGCTAATTATGCCTACCACACCCACACACTGGCGGCGTCCATTGTGTGTGCACATGCACGCACGTAGCCGCGACTTGTAACATTCAATGAAGTTGACGGATAAGATCGTTCTTTGTACACTGGGTTTATGCGAACGGTGGCGTGATACTAGTTTTGTTTGTTCTAAATCAAGGTGTCTCCATGTCGTGACCAACCATTCACCGCGACGTTCAAAAGACGTTTAACAGACAAAACATCGGTGAATGACCCATGTCTAGCGCCATGTATCGCGTCAGGTCAGAACAATTACGGCGTTGCGTTTGTCGTGACTCGGCGTGGGTGACCTGTTTGACTGTGGTCAGTAATTACTCGTAGCTCCTGGATCTTGCAGGGCGGGGGTATATATGGGTGACAACGGATGACAATCCATTATAATGTTAAGGTCCCGACGACCCTCGGCCAAATTCGACCATGACCGCGAATGTGTTGTCGTAAATTACGGAGACACATCTACAGTTGGCTCTGTCCGGTGAGCTTTGTTTCTTTTTCCCAGTCAACAACAGCCAATACCTGTCAGTCATATTACAGGCATTACTTGGAATGAATTAACAGAAACACCAAAATACAAATTGATGTCATTATTTCAGTTAGACTGTTAATGGCATTAAATAACACACTAGCATATACAATGTAATTGGTTAGTGACATATAGAAATAACCAGGTTGACACATGTTATTACATATAAATCAATTGATTTATCCTCAAAATTAACTGTTTTAAATAACTCAAGAATTTTGTTTGGTTTTATTAATTGCTGATTTATAAAGGTTGTATCTTATATAGCGCGGTATCCAATCCTCAGGATTTCTGAAAGAGCTCTACACTTTATTTCCCTGACAAACAACCAGTTCAATCAGATATACCATCTCAACGTCTCTGGGAAGCATCCAGCATTATGCTACAGTTAATGTACCACTGTTTATTGCCATGCAGGTACTCATGTATACAGCTGAGTGAACTGGAGCAATGTAGAGTGAAACAAACATGCCCGAGGTTTTAACACCGCAGCACAGGAATTGGATCCGGGTCCTCTAGGATGAGAGCCCGGAGCTCTATCCCTGGACCATAAAGGTTCTACAAATGTATATGAGTGGGCTGAATGCTTACACTGTGTCATGTATCTATAGGTCTAAATATGTAGCAGTCATACCCATAAAAAGTAGTTGGTTAAATAGGATCAATTGGCCGTTAAGTAATGCAAATAAATAAAATAAAATCATAATCGTCACATTTGTATAGCGCTGCTCCAACATTCGTTGCTCACAACGTTGTACAGAATGTTTTTGTAAATAACTAATTCTTTAAATTTACTTTAAATGCAGCAGTGGTCATAGATGACAATGTCAGATGCTGTGGTAGTGTATTACATAGACGTGGGACTGCCACGCTGAAAGCTCTGTCACCCCAGTGGCGCCTTGTGCTTTACCCACACAATAAACTGTGATCGCTGGAGCGCAGCGACCTAACCGGCTGGCGTCGGCTTACACGTTGTTCAATGTATCGGGCGCTTGGGCATTGAGTGCTCGTTGAGTGAGTAGCAGGATCTTGAACTCAACTCGCACCGCTATCGGCAACCAGTGCAACTTCTTTAGCAATGGTGTAGCATGGCTATTTCGCATAGCGCCGTCGATCAAGCGGGCTGCCCAGTTCTGTATTTTCTGAAGCCGTTGCATTTGCTTCAGAGGCAGTCGAAAGAGCAGTGCATTGCCAATATCCAGTCTGCTTGTGACAAATGCATGAACAATTTGCTCTGTCGCTGCTGCTGTCAGATACCGTCTGATCCTTGAGATGTTGCGGAGGTGGAATATGGCTAACCTGCATACTATTACAGCAGTCACGTGGGACTCCATCGTCATCTCAGCATCAAACTGCACACCGAGATTACGAACATAGTCAGTCACCCTAACCACACAGTCACCAACACGTAACGCTTGCAGCAGCATTTTCTTCAGCTGTTGAGCTGAACCGAATACGATTACTTCCGTTTTATAATCATTCAACTTCAAGGAGTTTTTCTTTATCCATAACCTGATATCTGTCACACATTGTTAAATGCTCTCAACAGCCGCGTCAATGTCCTTCTGATGGGGTTTCACTGTGATGTAAATTTGCGTGTCGTCAGCACAAAAGTGCGACATCAAGTTGTTGATCCGAATGATTTTCGATAATGGTGCTGCACAGATAGAGCACACAAAAATACGGACCAAGTACGGAACCTTGAGGAACCCCTGACGTAAGGGGGGCAAGCAGGTGACGTAGAACAATTAATGTGGACAGCTTTAACTCTGTCACTCAGATACGATGTAAACCAATTAAATGCAGTTTGGTCCACTCCAATATCATGTGGCAGTCTATGCTACATGACATTGTGGTCCACAGTATCATATGCAGCCGACAAGTCCAGTAGTAACATGATGACAATGTTCTGGTTGTCCATTTCACGCAGGGTGTCGTTCTGTACACAAACAAGAGCCGTCTCGACGCTGTGGTTTGGCTTGTACACACTGGTTGGGCACACAGAGATTACACTCAGAACAGTGTAATCTCTGTGTGGGAGTCCGTGTGTGTGTGTGTGTGTGTGTGTGTGTGTGTGTGTGTGTGTGTGTGTGTGTGTGTGTGTGTGTGTGTGTGTGTGTGTGTGTGTGTGTGTGTGTGTGTGTGTGTGTGTGTGTGGGTGTGGGTGTGGGTGTGGGTGTCTGTGCATGTATCTGGAGAATGAAACAGAAAAAATCGTGACTTTTGCGTACATTTATGATAATTCATGTTTGGTTTCAGATACAGTCGTGGGCGAATAAGCCGGATACAGAATCAAACAACCAACAACGCCATGTTTCCCGTGAGTAAGAAGAACGTGATTGTCTTCTCCCTGTGTTTCTTGGCTGGTGTGTTTGTTAGTCAAAATATGTTAAGGACAAATCAGCCGGCGATAATCGTGACGAAACGACAGGTCACGTGGAAAAGCATCTTTGACGAAACCCTGAATCCAGACAAGACGGATTGTCGTAACCTTTTCGACAAACCAGAGTTAGACGAAGACTTCTACTCGCCGAATTACCCCGGGCATCGCAGAAAGTTAGACGCTTTATTCAAGCGTGTAACCGACGCTGAAAAAGCAAAGGCAAAAGCAAACGGAACTAAAAGTGGTTTTATAGAAGGTCACAGCGGCATACTGAGCCATGAGTCTCGTCTGTTTCACTGGCTGGCCGGTCGACCGTGGGTGAACACTATCTGCGAGACAGGCTTCAATGCCGGACACGGCACGCTGCAATGGCTGACCGGAAGTGACCACGCGCATGTATATTCGTTCGACATCGGCACGCACTATTACACTCGTCCAATGGCCGACTTATTAAAGCGCTCCTTTCCGGGACGTTTTCATCTAACTTTTGGCGACTCTACCAAGACCCTGCCTCGGTTTGCAGCTATACATCCCGAGGTCAAATGTGACATCATCTTGATTGATGGCGGACACAATCACAGGGTCGCTACTGGAGATCTAAAGAATTTCCGAAAACTCGTTAATGTTGAAAGAAATGTGCTCATACTAGACGATATAAACATGGAGGCAATCACGATTGCGTGGAATGAGGCACAGGCGGCTGGACTCACAGTCCAAAGATTCTCTTGTACGGACCAAGGCAATCGCAGACGGTCTTACGTTGTTGGATACTATGTGTAGCTTGACCTGAGCTACTATGATGTGAGCTTGTGCACTCTGGGATTAAACAGGGAGGCGCCATTTTAATTTTGACACTGCCCCGGTAGGTCCATTGAATTTTCTCTCGATCCCCAGATCACGTACAAATTCTGGTCTCGCCGAATTAGCGGCATTCTTCAACGAACACTTACAACGCTATCTTACACATGTCAGAAGAGTGAAATGTGTACAAATGTTTGTACTAGGACATGCTATGTTGCAGTTGTAAAGAAAAATATTCATATATGGTACCGTTATCAACATTTGTAGCAAAATGCAAAACAACGGAACAGGTCTCGCGCATAACTTTGATTGTGACGTAAGCAAAACGCAACGTCAACAATTATCAGACTATCCGTGGCAGAACTGTTATCTCCTAATAATATAATGCTCTTTGTAAGTAACCTTGAGCATTGGATACTGTGCTAACGTTTTTTTTTACACTTTGCAAACAATATCAACACGCACACGTACACACACACTCACACACACACACACACACACGCACGCACGCACGCACACACACACTCACAAACACACACACACACAGTTGGTGAAAATAATATTGTAGAAGGTAAATGGTTCATCAGATGTCATAGTTTTTTCAAATTTGTCTGAAGTATTTAATGCTCTCTTAGGATACATTGTGAAATAAAGAAATAAAAAATACCTATTACAGAGCTAGTTGAACTGTCAAACTTAACGAGTACATATAATGGGAATAAAAAGTAACTATAACGGGTAGTCGTTATAACAAAAGAAGTAGCTATAACGGGAAGACAGCGGGATTGTAATACTTTGAATGAGTTTAAGGTTCTCAACGAAACCCTTCTCATTACAATTTAGAACACGAATGAATCCGGGTCCCAAAGTATTCCTTTAGATTGTCAAGCCTGAGGGATTTTCCATTCACGGTGGTGTTGATTCTTTCAAATGTTTCGTTGAAGAGCTTCTGTAAATTTGTAACATTTCCTACGGTACTAAGTTACAGCAGTTTCTGCATTTTAAATTGTATTTAGACATCTACGTCCAAATACAATCGCATTGACGATGACGGAACAATCTACATTTATTTCTCTTCTAGAAGCACTCTATACTAGCAGGCGAAGTTTTTTTTACGAACACAGCGCCCACACCGCAATATGTGTATGCTTAATTTTGATCATCACAACCAGTGCGGCACACCCTCAATTGACAAACAAAACACCGGATATAGGATTGGCACGCAGCGACGCTGAAATTAGCTGCGGTCGACAACACAAAATCGAGATAAGCACATGCTTGCCATGCCATCAATGGTCCAATGTCTTGGTCTGCACCACTCTATCAATTGACCAGTCAAGATCAAGATAGATTTGCCCGATGGTATGCGCGATTTATATGATCAAAAGTATCATTTTACCGAGGCATATATTCAGTGTAGCAGTGGAGACAATTATTGAATGCGTTGACCCGGCTAGCGAAGTCGCCTTGGCAGCCCTAAGTAGGGCATGTAAGTGGGTCACGATACGTGGCGAGACTCCGCGCTGTAGCGCTTACATTTTTCCGGCGTTATAAACGTTCCGATTGACATTTCTACGCATGCGCGATATATGTAAAACCATCAATTGTCGCTGTGGAACCTCTAAATTGCCACTGGGTGAACAACTGATAATAACAAATAATAGATAACAGTATTTGTCTAGCAATAAAACCATTCAGAGGCGCATTACACTTTACATGACTATACAGATTACCAAAAAATAAACAATAGAGACGTAATTGTAAAATAAATAGATCAGTAAAATCATGTTCAATATTAATAAATAATATTAGTATAATATATACTAAAATACTAATACTGATAAATAATAGTTAGTTATATTACATTTTAAAAATAACTAAATAATAAAATAGTTGATAAATAGTAGATATTAAAATAGTATATATATATATAACATTAATAATAGTTAATTATATTACAATTAAAAATAAATAAATAAATAATAAAATAGTTGCTTCTTGAAAGAACTGAGGGAGTCTGTGACACGCATGAACGTGAACTGAACGTGAATCCGGCTCTCATGGCCCACAGAACACAAACTGTTATTGTTTTGTGTTGCATGAGTTCACCCATGTCAAGCTAATTAGAATAATTGATATCATGAATTACTATATCAGTTCGGGTCTATGACGTATGGGTGTGGTTTCGTGTTTTTCGATTATGAGAATCATACTTTTACTCGAATTCGATTACACCAAGTTCGTCAAGCTTAATATGAACTAGTTTAAACCTCCCGCCCTCGTAAAGTAACGTAAAAGTACGTTTCTTTGATTTCCATTTATTATACTGGCATACATTTTACTTTCATTGCCTATGTGAAATCGTAACTTACAAACAATTGAAGCTAAAAGCGTTCTTCTTCGTTATTTTTATTAACGAAAGGTAATTCAAAAAGTAACTGCATATATAGCCCTGTACCCAATCCACACTGCTCAACGCGCATTACACTTCACTACCTAGCAGACATGTTCAGTCAAACACATTCTGGATTTCACTGGAAACATTCAGCCATGCTGGAATTAATACGCGAAGAATAATCGTTCACAAATTGTCGCCACTGTCTATAGCTAGATACACACTTATGCAGCTGAGTGAATAGGAGCACAACAGAGTGGTTTATCATACCAAAGTTGTATTCCGCCGCGTAGCATTCCAATCCTGGTTCATTTGCGTGAGAGGGAGAACCTCTACAGCCACTGCTGCAATAGTCGACATATGCTAGTGCGCAGTGCGGTTAGAGCTTCGGGCTCTCGAGCACTTGGCTGTATGTGGTGGTGGATATATGTGTGTACCGATGGTCTTCGCGGAATATCTGCAGGGTGGAGTTTGCTTGGACAGGTCTGCCAAGGAGGAACGTGAAGAACGCTTCGAACAGTCATGTGGACTTGTTCCTGCGCTGTATAAGAACTTAGCTACTCGTAGGCGACACAAGGTGAAGTATAGGCAGGCAATTAACTACATTGAAAGGCGCAAGAAAGACGTTTGTAATACTCAGAATGGAGACATGTGCACGTCTTGTCGGACTCATAAACATTGCCTATCACTAACTATCAGACCACCTGATAGTAATCCCTATCCCTATCAAGTCCGGTTTCAACAAGTTGTCTAGAGTACCTTAGCACAACATCAGCGCCATGCTACACCAACACCACTCGCATATGATTCAGGAGTGCTTCCTTTTATAAATAGCATTTTACTATATCCCAACCTGAGGGATAATACAGCAGCCGGTTGACGGACTACCTGAACATCTTGAACTTCGGCAATAAAATGTTTCCTTTGAAAACAAAGCAGAAATGGACGAAAGATAAGTATTTTGTTTGAGGAAGCCAGTAGCAAAATTCGTCCGTAATTATAAGTATGATGTGTTGGCTACGGTTGGTGAAGCAATTAATATTTAATGGTTCAACTTGATTAAAATCAAAGGTTAACATACAGTAGGCCTGCCAGAAAATAACTGGTACAGTCACACATTTATTTTTTACTTTACCGTCTACCTATCAGGAAACAGCATTCCCAATTGTCAATCACATTTAATGTGTTGCCCTTTACATGATTATAAGTATATTATGCTTCTTACATAAGGTTAAATTTCATTGACAGTTGGAAGAGCTGTTGATTTCACAGCAATTGTACCAGTTTCTTTATGGCAGTACTATTGTGTGTCATTAGAAAGACATTGAATGGGTAACAGAGCGTACAGTGATCGTATGTGTCAGCCATAATGATGGTTTAATATATAATTGCAACAAATTATCCGTAGCGATATGTAATCAAACGAAGCTTATATACAGTAAATGTTTGTGTTATACTATATATATATATATATATATATATATATATATATATATATATATATATATATATATTCACACACAAACACATCACACAGACACACACACACACACACACACACACACACACACACACACACACACACACACACACGGACACATACAGACATACACATACACATACACATACACATACACATACACATACGCACGCACATGCACGCACGCGCGTGCGCACCCGCACCCGCACACACACACACACACACACACACACACACACACACACTTCGATGTGTGTTCCTATTTAGACTCCATGCACAGACTTCACAAAGGCAGAGGAAAACCAAGACGCAAACAACTCTCATGTTCGGACTGACCCTGACCCGTGTCAGTCACGCCCCGTGTTTTCACAGTCGATCGGCCATATCCGAATGGAACAGAACCGGATAGTCACGCTTTAATGGAGAACCACAATGGGCCGCCGTCTACGCTTAGATCGACTCATTGGTCGTATAATCTGCATTGCCAATGGGCGTGATTTTAGAATAATCTTTCAACATAATTTAACTACCATTGCAAATACTGGTCGGTGACTACGCGTGTGTTTAGGGTAGTAGGGATTGGGAAGCAAGCGCAAATATAATTCCGAAAGGGAATCGTGGACATGTCGACGGGTATTGTTGGAACATTTTCGCGGTCCCGATTTGTGGGTAGTGTTGTATTTTAGTGGCACTGAACATTTTGTTGCAGTTGGAACTAATTGTGTATCACTATTTAAAAGTCACAGCGACTTCCCTTCTGACTGTGATACAATTATGTCCTCTGGTCGCTTACCTCAGTAGTGCTTTGTGAATGCATCCATCGCAACCCCAATCTACGGGCCTGAACATTCAGCCTGATCCTTAATCTCCCTTCCTGATAGAGATTACCTTGCTAGATTACAACATGCTATTGTTCTAATCGTACAAGAGCAATTTTATTTTCATAACCGCTTGATTATAGTCTTGTAATTTTAGCAATACGTTCTAAACGTATTTTAGTTTGTCCGCAACAGTACCATGACCATATCTCAGAATGTATTCATGTATAGTTGAAAAGCCTACAATTTGCGAAAAAAAACTAGTTTAACACTATGACAATACACGGCTAGTATCAGTTTACCAAACCAAGTATTAGAATAGGAACGAGAGTGCCAGCTCCTAGGTTTATTTTTCGTTTAATATTACTTTTTTATTACTGCTAGGGCTTACATGCTGAAGGATTTACTGCATGCGAATTGTTAAGCTCGCAACAATGTTCGCAGTTTGAAAGATTTATTTGCAACACGTTAAAATAATAATAAAAACACCCAGTTAGAAACAAATTATTGGCAGTAACGCCGAAGCGATCAGAGTTAACCGCAGTACTCTAATTTATTATCTCTAACTTTCCCAAGTTCCGGTCAGAAGAGTTCCCGTTACAAGTTACTACTCTGCAAGAAGAGCTGGCGCCGTCCCTTTAAGTACAACAATATCTATGTTAAAACACTTCTATTAAAGTACCTTAAGTCAGGCATAGACATTGACCCTTGTCTCTCGCCTGAAGCGAGCTAAACATTATGGGAATGTACAATACGTAGCTGACAGTAACCCCACGATGCTATTGCCGACATGTTTAGCAATTTAAATTCATGTCATTTGATTTGCACATACATACATCAAACACAATGTTTCTGAAGATAACATTTCCGATTATTTTTTTTTTATTCGCATCACCCCTCGACTCTCCTCCAGTGGCAAGGCACGGATTAGCTGACCGTCATTGACTTCACAAAATAAACATCTTGTTCTTGTTCTTCTTATTCACTGGCTTGGTGCGGTGCGGGGCAGCACTTGGCAACAACAGTCGTCGTTCGAATTACACCGACAAAGCATCACCGCTGACCGAGATGCCTTCACTGATATCTGGTTAAACGGCGCCTTCACCACAAGTTAATCGTGATTGACTTGTTGTGTGTTTGCGCAGCCACCTGGCCTGCACCTTTCAATTCCACAATGGGATAATTGTTTTGGACTTTTGAGTGAGGAACGGTGTCATAATGTAAACACTCACCTTTTAATATTTTATAATATTTGAAATATATGGTTATAGTCTAGAATTGTTACTGAGGAAAGGCAAATCCAGCGCAGACGAAAACAAGCCGACGAACACAAAAGGTGGACCAAGAGCGCCGGACACACCCGCAAGTACAATGGAAGAGGCGTCGCTGGTAATGGCCATTAATTCTGCGAGCCGGACACGCGCTGGACGACATTGCTTTGATTAGAATCCTAGCTTAGAAATTACTGATTTACTGTACATTGACTAAATCCTAGTTTCGACAGTTGGATTTCTATAGATTTAGCAGGTGTTTTTCGTATACGTGGTCTACGCAAACTAGCGTCCTTGGGCCAGCCTCGGACAGGAACTGGAGATCTACACATGCGTGCACCTGAGGAAGAGTCATCTGCACATGCGTACCACTGTTTAATTAATGACTATAAAAGATGAGGACTTGGTGTTAATGGTAGGGAGACCGGGGCGGGCGAAGATGCTCTCGGTTAACCAGATTTTGGCTTTTCTAAATTACAACTTTACTATGAGACTGGAGACTCATATTATTTTCGGACTTTATAAATTTTAGGCAACTATTTAAACATGTCAACTTGTAGAGGTACCGAGCTGCTCTTTCATCAGGCACTCAGCTATTTCGATGTACTTAGTACAGTATTGCCTACGCAATGTTAATAATGTTTATATTCTTGTATACGACGGGAACTTCAGTATGTCAATAAATCCGTGGTGGAACCTTGGAACAGCGTTGCATCTTTATCTTGATTCGAATTCATTCGGATCTGGCGAGCGCCTAGAACATCCACAAACCACATACATCACCCTGTGAAGTTCACACCCCGTGCGCACGCGATCCCAAGGGGGGTGGACTCTCACAATATGACATATATCACTGCTACGTCTGTCCGGGTTCCGGTGTCGAAGGAAGAGGAAAGGTCGTGTACAGGATTATAATAGCGTAGGAGAAGTGGGCAGATCCATAGTGCAGGACTATAGTAGTTATAGTGTAGGGCGGGTGAACCGGCTGACATATGGACATGTTGACGGACGACAATACAAATGTTGCGTGCCTGCGCCCTTTCGCTCGTAACTTTGCCCTTAATACTCCCTAATAAACTACAGCTGGGCCTGCATGGCTTTGTTTACGGTAGATCAATTAGACACAAAATACCTTGTAATGGTAATATGGCAATCTAGATATTTTATTTACAACTGGATTGCCTGGCGCTCACTTGAAGTGTGCGCTCGGCTGATTGTACCTTGAAAAACATACAGTATTATGGTAAATGATAAGCATCCAAGTACAACAAAAAGCCTATCGTACAATCAGCTACTTGCATGTATATGTAATGCATAATAGTGTATCGACAGAAAACGCATGCGTTAAGCGAAAGTATACATTGACAGAAACCGTAAAGGGGGAAAACAACCCCCCCCCCAACAAACGTACTCTTACGAGTACCCGCACTAAAAACCCTGCATTCATCGCTGAACAACCAGCGGACGAAAGTCAAAATGCCAAACCTCATGTACTGAACTAATGCAGGGAAAAGCGAAAGCGTCAAATAATTAAAAACTGTGTACGTCACATTCGTGAGTGATGGTGCACAAGCGTACACAAAGAACAACAATAAGGGATATACACACAACCAATTAAACCACAACTTAAGGCAGACCGCATAATGTGCAGACATATAGAAATTGTTGTAGTTTACAAGTGCACACGTAAGACATGAACACACAATGTAGTACCAAACCTGTAAAGGGGACACACCAGTCGAGAAACAGGGAGGGCGGGCGGGAAATGTCGTTAAAACCAACAGAGTTACCGACAAACCCTGTTGCCAAATCAACGAATACAGCGGAACTGCCGGTTCGAGGTCACCGGCCAGGTGGCTGTCACAGTGCCCTCTCCTGCCCGGGGCTGGGCGACGGCAAACGTTGACCTTAGGTGGCCTCCATTCGTCTCGTGTGCCTAGCTTCATTCAGGGCTGGCCACAAAATGATATTGCATCCCCCTGGACACAATACAGTTTTTGCGTGCCTGCGCCCTTCCCGCTCGTAAGTGTGCCATTAATACTCCCTAATAAACTACAGTTGGGCCTGGCTCTGTTTACGGTAGATCAATAAGACACAACATACCTTGTAATGGTAATATAGCAATATAGATATTTTATTTACAACTGGATTGCCTGGCGCTCACTTGAAGTGTGCGCTCGGCTGATTGTACATTGAAAGACATACAGTATTCTGGTAAATGATAAGCATCCAAGTACAACAAAAAGCCTATCATACAATCAGCTACTTGCATGTATACTGATACAATGTAATGCATAATAGTGCATCGACAGAAAACACATGCGTTAAGCGAAAGTATACATTGACAGAATCCGTAAAGGGGAAAAAACAACCCCACCCTCCACTGTAACAGTGGAGCCTACCCCC
>OZ024867.1:7778412-7870912 GCA_964017155.1 Oasisia sp. SBJ-2009 | reverse complement strand
CCGTCCGTCCGTCCGTCCGTCCGTCCGTCCGTCCGTCCGTCCGTCCGTCCGTCCGTCCGTCCGTCCGTCCGTCCGTCCGTCCGTCCGTCCGTCCGTCCGTCCGTCCGTCCGTCCGTCCGTCCGTCCGTCCGTCCGTCCGTCCGTCCGTCCGTCCGTCCGTCCGTCCGTCCGTCCGTCCGTCCGTCCGTCCGTCCGTCCGTCCGTCCGTCCGTCCGTCCGTCCGTCCGTCCGTCCGTCCGTCCGTCCGTCCGTCCGTCCGTCCGTCCGTCCGTCCGTCCGTCCGTCCGTCCGTCCGTCCGCCCGCCCGCCCGCCCGCCCGCCCGCCCGCCCGCCCGCCCGCCCGCCCGCCCGCCCGCCCGCCCGCCCGCCCGCCCGCCCGCCCGCCCGCCCGCCCGCCCGCCCGCCCGCCCGCCCGCCCGCCCGCTCGCCCGCCCGCCCGCCCGAAATAAGTATGTGTATGTGTGTCTGTGCGTAGCACTGCGCGTGTGCGCGCTTGTATATGCGTTCATGTGTGTTTTCCCTAGTGTGCGGTTATTTTGGCGTTTGTATGTGTCTGTATGCGCAAGTGTTTGCAACTGTGTATACATGTACGTGCGAGCGTATGTATGTATCTACATAGTTGTTTTCTTGTGAAGATGTAAACAGCCGGACAGAGTTGTTTTTCCCGTCTTCGTCCTGCGGCACTGATGGTTATCGATGTTGTTACTTGGAAAGACACAAAGTAGGTCGCGGCGTACCGCAATTCAACATAAATGAAATGTGTCAATCTTGTCTAGCGATTTTCCGTCGTAACCCCTGTTTATCTCGGTCAATTCCAAGTTCGTTAGGTCGCACGGTGCGACGTTTTCACTGAAAGCTCCGAAATTAGACTGTGGCCAAACTGTCTATTTCATAATGTTTCCTAAGTTGATCTATAGTATGATTACATGGATGCATTATATACATTATGACCGCCCGACCGACCGACCCACCCACCCACCCACCCACCCACCCACCCACCCACCCACCCACCCACCCACCCACCGACCCACCGACCCACCGACCCACCGACCCACCGACCACCGACCCACCGACCCACCGACCCACCGACCCACCGACCCACCGACCCACCGACCCACCGACCCACCGACCCACCGACCCACCGACCCACCGACCCACCGACCCACCGACCCACCGACCCACCGACCCACCGACCCACCGACCCACCGACCCACCGACCCACCGACCCACCGACCCACCGACCCACCGACCCACCGACCCACCGACCCACCGACCCACCGACCCACCGACCCACCGACCCACCGACCCACCGACCCACCGACCCACCGACCCACCGACCCACCGACCCACCGACCGACCGACCGATCGACCGATCGACCCACCGACCCACCGACCCACCGACCGACCCCGACCGACCGACCGACCGACCCCGACCGACCGTCCGACCGACCCACCGACCCACCGACCCACCGACCGACCGACCGACCGACCCCGACCGACCGTCCGACCGACCCACCGACCCACCGACCCACCGACCCACCGAACGGACCCACCGAACGGTTATCAGAAAACTCGTTGTCAATGATTTTATTACGTGTCACCACTAACAAACAAAACGTCGTGTTATTTATGTACCTGAAGCCAGGTCCAGATCTCAGGATGTTTTCTGCTGACAATTTTTCACTAGTATTTCCTAATAGTTGATACCTTGGGCCATCGCAAGTTGGTAATGACCACTCCCAACTCGCAGCCGTTTGGGCACAGGGGTCTAGACATCCCCTTTTGGAGCCTGACATGAAGTATATTTATATATTGTGTAATTTTGGGGCAAAATACAACCATACACAGACACAACATTTGCAGAAAGCATCCTGTCAGCCTCCAAAGAGGCTCAGTTGATTTATTTACATGGTGCTGTGTGAGAAACAGGTAGGCTAGTATATCCGAAGGCACCATCATTCAGTACATCGACTGTTCGGTTGCGCAACCTAGTGATCAAGGCAACACCTTTCATTCAATGTCATAAGAATGGGAGACTTTATAAACCAGTTTCAGGTTTTGGTCGCAAGGTAGCGCCAGGTGTCACCGGGCCTAGAAGGTTCGCGTTAAACGAGAACTTCATCGGCACGACGTAAATAGGATTAGTCTATTCATTTGTTTTTAGTACAAATTATCAATAGTATGTCGCAATATGAAGAAATGCATTGAGCATGTCTGAAATGTGAATTGAGGGAACGTGGTGGGAAAGTTGTGGGAATTGTTCCAGCAACCTGCAACTGCTGAGTTGATGGCATCTGTCTCACATGTCTTATGCTAGAACATTATTTCATGATGTCTTGTATTGTCTAGTTTTTCTACACGTTTCACCTTTTATACTTATTTTTAATTAGCTCAAGTAGCACGTTTTTTCACTGTTTATTAATTAGTAGTTTACTAGTTTACATATATTTTATTTTGTATTAATAAATTATATTTGACACAAATGTTGGATTGCTGTAGTCGTTTTTAATGAGCTACTTTGTATAAAATTATATATTTATTTATTCTGTAATTGCCTACAGGGCCAATATATATTTTATATACAACCTAAAACAGCTATACACACTTTATATAGTTCTATTTCTTGACTACATTGACATATAATATAAAGTATTACAATGCCATATCTGATTAATTGCAGTTTATTTAGTTCAGTTTTCTTACAACAGTGATTTATTTATATGTATTCATATTATTTTACTTATACTTTCATTATATTTATTTCTTATAATTTTAAGTACTGTTTTAAACATAGTTTGTACTTTGAATTTTAGTGTATAAATAATATGTTTATTATTATTAGAGCATCCACACTTTATAAAAAAAACAAAGCTGTTACCTATATGCAGCACAACGGATCAGCAGTTTGAATCCTACCTTGACAGAGCCACCATAGCAGATTAACCTGACCAGAACACCTTGTCTCAGCATAATCCTTTGTTTACGCAAACACAATTCGTTTCAGTTATAGTAGCGTATGCATGACGTGTGGAAACACCTACATATGACATTTTTTTGGCCTGAAGATCGTTTGCATATATATGTTTATTAAAACTTTAGAGTGTTGGCATTATGAACCAGTAGAGTGTTGACATTGGAAGAATGCAGCCAACAGAAGAATGGAGTGAAACATAGGCTGGAGAATAATTGAATTATTTGTTTGGCTGGAGACATATTCTTATGGTACGATCGGTTAAGTCAGGTTTCTGCGGTGAGATAGTTCTCATTGCATTGCTATTATTATGGTATGTATATATATATATATATATATATATATATATATATATATATATATATATATATATATATATATATATATATATATGTATATATATATATATATATATATATATATATATATATGTATAAATATATATATATATATGTGTGTATATATATATGTATAAATATATATATATATATATATATGTATATATATATATATATATATATATATATATATATATATATATGTATAATATATATATATATATATATATATATATATATATATATATATATATATATATATACATATATATGTATATATTTATATATATATACATATACATATATATATATATATATATATATACATATACATATCTATATATATATATATATATATATATATATATATATATATATATGCATGTATATGTATGCTATATATATATATATGTGTATGTATGTATGTATGTATGTATATATATATATATATATATATATATATATATATATATATATATAAATATGTAGCCTAGCATAAACATTAGTGGCGTTGGTAATAGTAATTATGCCTACAACACACCCACTGGCGGCGTCCATTGTGTGTGCCCACTCACGCACGTAGCCGCGACTTGTAACATTCAATGACATTGACGGATAAGATCGTACTTAGTACACTGGGTTTATGCGAACGGTGGCGTGATATAGGGTCCATAAGTGGGTCACGATACATGGCGAGATTCCGCGCGACTGGGGTGATATGCATGTCCTCAGACTAGCTTAGGCGCCGCACAGGCACTACCCTCAGTCTAACTGTGCCGTGGCCTAGCGAGTGATACAGTCGGTATGCATGAGTTGGTCGCAGTGCGATTTAGCCGCCGCATAGTTGGTCTGCAGACAGCGATTCTGAGAGTCAATTGAGGAGTAGTCGAGGCTATTTGGGAAGCTAATTCTGCCGCATTGCGCACGCCCGCGGTGACGCACAGGGTCAAAGCGGGGTTCATCGCACGTCGTGGTCAGTGTTTGTTTACATTATGCGTGGCGTGGAAGTCGGCGAAGGTGGGAAGCGCATGGAGAAAAAGGTTAAGCGTAAGCCGACCTGTCGAGATGACGAAATAATATGTTTAATTGAGGGAATCGGCAACTAAAAAACTATTTTGATGAACAAGTTAAAAAATTCGGTAACAAACAAGAAAAGGGGAAGTTTGACGAGAGCTCACCGCTAAAGTGAATTATTCACTCGGGGTGACGCTAAGCCTAAGAACGAAGGACGACCTAAACAAAAGTGGAAAGATTTTAAATCTGCGGTCTTAAAACGCACTACGTGATCAAGAAAAAGTGGGAGACAGACCACCAAACTGACCTCCCCTGTATGCTGATATCATCATGGATACAACTGGTGAAGGAACCGATGTGACAACGGGAACTGGTGGTGAGTATTCATGTCTAGTCAAATGAATGATTACTGTCTGTGGTGTGTGTTGTATTTTCAAGTGTTATCGTATTGTGTACAATTCCTTATTTACTACAGTGTGTTCTTTGGTAAAAAAAAATGATAGAAAATTAAACAAATGAAATAAAATCCCAATCAGTGTTTTCTATTTAAATTTTATTATTTTGTGACATAGCCTATTACAACAAAACTAAATGGCACTAAAGCGAGGACTGACTGTTTTCAGACTTGTTGCTAGCATAAATTATAACATAAAATAAATTTATATTTAAACATATACTAGTATATGTAATTATTGTTGGAGTACAGTTGTCACAGCTATAATTCTCATTCCTATAAAAATGAACCAATACATTAATGACACGTATGAAACTTTATTTTATATAGTTCAATATAAAACAAGCATATGCCTATATTCAAATTTTTATAATGGTATGAATGCTACAGACAGTTGTATTGTGAAAGCAACTCTTATGCAGAACTGTTATACAGAAATAATTCTTATGTACAGTAACATGCAACTCATACATGATACAATGGAAATAATATATTAACACAATGCATAAATATGTAATATTTACAAAACTTATAATGTTCACGTTTCAGTGCAAGGCACAGACAGCTTCATGTTGGAAACAGGTGATGGCCAGGCTATGGCTCTGCCAGTTGATGATGCATGGGGTGAGCAATCTCTATTTATCTTTGATTTTAATATCTAATTAGCAATGTCAAACAGCTTGTGTAAACAATGTGGGTTGCATCAAGCATTCTAATAATGGAAACTTACCAGGAGAGAGAGAGAGCCATCATAACAAATAGTACAGTGGGGGGACTCAAGTTACAGGCAGCCACCTTAAAGTGGCAGGCATCCATAACCAGGGCAATTATACTACAATAGCAATACACAAAAACAAGGTCAGCCTTAGAGTTGGTGACTGGTAGAGTTACATAATAGGACAGAGGTCAGTATCCACACTTTGTCACATCTACAATGATCTGTCGATCACCTTCTAAATTATAAACACTAATCATACTTACATATCACACACAAACACACAAACACATAAACACACAAACACACAAACACACAGACACACACACATACACACATACACACACACATGTTGGTGTACGGGAGTATACATACATTTTTGATCAATTAAATGAACATCTTGTATATTACGTGAGTAAACAGCATGTCGGGTAAGACTGAACCATGGTAACATACAGGTATAGTGACTCTATTCTTCAGTTAAGAAAACATGATTGACTATGTCAATGTCAATAACAAAGTCCATATGCTAATTCAAATATGTTACTAAAGGAACATGTTTTGGCATTCCAGATGTATCATCTTCTGTGATGCCTGCACCGCTGCCAGAACTTCCACCACAGCCTGAGCTAGGGGGCCAGCTGGTTTATGCAAGTGGAGTCACTACAGCAGCAGCTAACTGCTACTTTGACCACTACGTTGATACAGTGGGCATCTGTGTATGACTGTTCCTGTTAATCCCACCTGTTGAGGATCGGTGAGAGAATATATACCCACTGTCCCCAAGAAACACACCAGTCAATGTTTGTTGTGGCGACTCGAATGCTGAAACAGCTGCTATTCCCTCAGGATTCTGGAATCTTGCACTGAACCCAGCCACTTGGCAAATGGCAATGCAGTTCATAATCCTCATGTCAGCATCACATATGAACTACAACAGAGACAAATGACACTCATTTAATGTGCATGTTTTTATACCTGAGTCAATGTATTTTTTATACTTTATTCTGTGTAGTTATTACTAGTTTGTGCATGAAACAAAACTATGTCTTACATTTTATTTAGAGGTGGTCAATAGCACAGGGGTGAAATACAATTATTTCTTAATTATTAAGTGTTGAATTTGTAACTGATGCATTTCAAACAGCACTGTATTGTTAAGTTTAAGTGACTCTAGTAAAATAGTACCTGACAATTTTTGCATTTAAACACATTGATAGCATTAAACATGCAAACAAAAAAACGTGTACATAGGTAAAAAGATCCAAGTGTCCTACATCATTCCTTTGATCTATCAAAATAAAAACAGCCTTTCCATTCAAGCACTAAACCCCTAGCATGCAGGCATCTATGTATGATACCCTGTTCTCAAAGTGTAGCCATGTGTTATCAGCTGCAAGGAGCACTTGAACAAACAATAGTAGGAGCTGGTGGCTGGGGACATATGTCTGGTGTTACTAATTGCAATTAAGTGGCCTGTGCAAATAAGGTAGCTACAGTGTACTTTAATCAGAGGAAACATCAGTGACTGGCACAAGAGGCAAAATTAACTGTTTCACAGTGTACAATGTACATAGATGTTTCACATAAGTGAATAATAATAATACTTCAAGTACCCTGTATATGTGGTCAAATCAATACATCATCATATTTGTGATGATATATTCCTACATAGCTACAGTTGGTATGCTGTCAAATGTCAACAATATAGGCACGTAATAATTTTTGAGGAACTTCTACCTTCCCTCAGACCATACAGAGCAAATATGTGTTAGGAGTGTTATTAGCAACAAAACAAATCTGCTCGCAGGTGACAACTAGAAAATGTAACCTGCTTTCATTGGTATGATCTCAGTGATAATGGTTTTCTTTCTTACTAGAAAATGTGGTCCATGTTCAAATGATCTATTGACATTTTTGACTGAAGAAAAGCAAATGAAATCTAACTCTTCATTTAATAATAGCCATACTCAAATAAAAGTACTTGAAATATTATTTGAAAAAAAATCAAATAATTTAGGGAAGTATTTAAATACAAATTAATACAACCGATTCATTTTACGTAGTGTCACATACAATTACAAATAGTTAATAAAATGTAATTACATTTTAATTATGAAGTTGTATTTAAATCTGTTTGATCATGTATTCGTATAATTTAACAAAATTATGGTCATTCAAGTACTTCAAGAAGTAGTTCAGTAAATACGTGGTATGTTAAAATAGAGTCACATTGCATAAAGGTTTTGTGAAATTTAAACTATTTGATAAATCACACGTTACCTGGACGTTTATCGAGTGAAAATTCTCCCTGTTGACATATTCGTGCTCGTGCGGACGTGGGTCCCGTCGTTGCATGCCACGGCTGTGGGGATTCCCGCTAGCCGGAGGAACTCGCCTTCTGTCGGTCGGCTTGTTGTTGCGTCGGTAGCTGTACCCACTCATGCATCCGAGCGAACAAAGCGTTGGTCACACGGTGGATGGTTCGGGATGCGGTTGACTGGTCGATACGGATTGTCTCAGCCACCAAGTTCTAGAAACAAACTCGCATACGTCGACAATGCCACTATAACTTGCAGAGTAGCCGGCAAGGAGCCTTGTCGCGTGTCGATCGGGGTACTCTAAGTCGTCTAGCAGTTCATCCACGATTGTTAAGATATCGTGACGGCGAAATATAAACTTGTCGTATAACTCCACGTCATCGTACATATCCAGTGGATTCTTCCTATCCCGGAATACCCGATTTCGCCTCAAATACCTCCTGTGTTGACTTCTCCAAACTACTACGGTCGCCATTTTTATCATCACCGCCTAAGAGTTACACCTCCTAGCTAGAGGGCCTAGAGATAGGCGGTCGCAGTGCGGGCAACAGCCTAAAATCGAGCCTATGCGGTGCTCATGCATACCGGATTAGCGAACTTGCGACCTCGCAACCGAGTTATACCCAGTTTCGCGAGTTAGTCCCTGGCCATGCATACGGCGCCTGGAGCTGATTGGGGACTGGACATTAAGAATAATATTCGATGGATGACAGTTGTAACTTCCGACTGATGAATACTAGGAAAATCAGGTCATAAATATATTGTGTTAGACCTTTCTTATCTTAAATGCCCGATTTAATATTGAGTTTACCCCACTATAATAGACATATAACGAGTTGCGTGGTGCAGAAAATAGACACTCCCAACAATCTTAGGCCGTGTGTCTTTTGCGGGATTTGCATTTTACATAGCTGTACGCTGTGGTTTCGATAAGCTCTTATATCTAACAAGTTGTCTAAATGCACATAATCATAACACATGTATACATTTCCCCCAAACAGGTTGTACTGCGCGAAAAATGGCACTTTTCATTATTAGTCAAGATCGCCAAACACAAGTACTAGTCGGCGATGCCATGGGCATGGCAACCATCATAATAATCGATTAAAATTCATGATTTCCGTGAGCGTTGTCACCGGCAAAGTGTTCCACTGCTTCTGCTTGTAATAATCCTTCGGACAGTATAACTGAAATAGTTAGACTGGAACAGTTCGATTATTACAACCAAAAACTAAATGAAGTCCTGTACGTTAACATGGAGAATATGGACTTCCTGCCCCCAATTGTCCCCAGCCTCGTTTTCGCGCGCGTGACTTACACGCCCTATTAGTTTTGTTTGTTATAAATCAACCTGTCTGCACGTCGTGGCCAACCATTTACCGCGACGTTCAAACGACGTTTAAACGACAAAACGTCGCTGATAGACGAATGTATACCGCCAGTTATCGCGACAGGCCACTGTAATTACGGCGTTGAGTTTGTCGTGACTCGGGGTAAATGACCTGTTTGACTATGGCCAGTAATTACTCGTGGCTCCTGGATCTTGTTGAAAATTGGGCGGGAGTATGCATGGGTGCCAACGGAGAACTTATCCACCATGATGTTAGGCTCCCAAAGAACCCGACCAAACTTGACGAAGACCGCAAATGTGTTGTCGTAAATTACGGGGGTAATGGGGTGGGGTTGGGTTGGGTGGGGTGGGGTGGGATGGGGTAGGGTGAGGTGAGGTGAGGTGGGGTGGGGTGGGGTGGGGTGGGGTGGGGTGGGGTGGGGTGGGGTGGGGTGGGGTGGGGTGGGGTGGGGTGGGGTGGGGTGGGGTGGGGTGGGGTGAGGTGAGGTGAGGTGAGGTGAGGTGAGGTGAGGTGAGGTGAGGTGAGGTGAGGTGAGGTGAGGTGAGGTGAGGTGAGGTGAGGTGAGGTGAGGTGAGGTGAGGTGAGGTGAGGTGAGGTGAGGTGAGGTGAGGTGAGGTGAGGTGAGGTGAGGTGAGGTGAGGTGAGGTGAGGTGAGGTGAGGTGAGGTGAGGTGAGGTGAGGTGAGGTGAGGTGAGGTGAGGTGAGGTGAGGTGAGGTGAGGTGAGGTGAGGTGAGGTGAGGTGAGGTGAGGTGAGGTGAGGTGAGGTGAGGTGAGGTGAGGTGAGGTGAGGTGAGGTGAGGTGAGGTGAGGTGAGGTGAGGTGAGGTGAGGTGAGGTGAGGTGAGGTGAGGTGAGGTGAGGTGAGGTGAGGTGAGGTGAGGTGAGGTGAGGTGAGGTGAGGTGAGGTGAGGTGAGGTGAGGTGAGGTGAGGTGAGGTGAGGTGAGGTGAGGTGAGGTGAGGTGAGGTGAGGTGAGGTGAGGTGAGGTGAGGTGAGGTGAGGTGAGGTGAGGTGAGGTGATGTTGCGTTTAGGTGATGTTGCGTTGCGTTGCGTTGCGTTGAGTTATTTTAAATTAGCAAACGTTCATGGGGAAATAACACGTTGATTGTAATTACAACTACTACTAATACTACTACTGCTGCTGCTGCTGCTGCTGCTGCTGCTAGTATTGTTTTGTTGCTGCTCCTACTGCTGCTATAGCAGCTAATGCTACATATGTTGCTACTGTAGTTGGTGCGGCTGCTGTTGGATATCTAGTCACAACCCTTGCTACGAAATTCTACGCACTCGGTGCCGGACACAATAACCAGTTGCTGCCACTCCTAGCTGTTGCCACTCCTGTATATCCATATATTGCCACTCCTCATTTTGCGAGATACAACGATACCTACTTACCGAGTCACGTCCACCGCTTGCGGCCACACCGTCCTTTGTTAAAGTATTGTATAAAGAAAAGTCACGCATGACCTGTTTGCCTTGAGGTGAGCGTGACAGTGATTTGAACCCCCGGGCTGGCACCGACTTCAATGATGTCCATTATGGTCGGGTGACAGAACACCATGAGGGAATGTAATGAATACGTGAATCGTTGATCTGGGGGCGCAGTTTCATGCAGGGTAGCGGGCGATAACCCGTCGAAAGCCTAACGGCTGGAGGTCACTGAGCCGTCGACCGGGCGGATGAAATCGGCCGGGCGTCGTGGGAATATCGGGCCGTCGGCCGGTTTGGTCAATTTGGAACTCACAGAACCGGCCGACCGGCCGGCCGTTGTCCGCCCGATGCCACGATTTTTGAAGACACACAGTCGGCGGCCAGCCGGATGATTTCATAATTTAAGCGCTATTAATTTAAATTCAAATTAGTTTGATTTTTTATCCATGGAGGGATTCATTATGCTCGGCCAGGTGATCTACATCCAAAAATAATCATGACGCCGCCTGGTGTAATGTTTCCGCACCAAAAACAACCCAAAACATCTGCCGGCCGGACGTCGGGCGGGCGTCGGCCGGCTGGCAAAATCAAACACATTTGATACCGCCGGCCGACGTTGTGCGGGCCGATGCCGCCATTTTTGGAAATCACATAACCGTTGCCCGGCCTATGCCCCACGACGTCACACGATGACCGGCCGAAGCAAAATCGGCCGGTCAGCCGGCTTAGTGAGTTTCCGCCCTAAAACGTTGTAAAGTTGCGCTAGTTGCGTGTCGTGAGTCTGCTCCATAGTTGCTCTTAGCTGCACCATGTATTTAGTAAGCGTACATTTATGCTCGTTGAACTATTTACGGTATGTTCCCGAAGTTGAAATATGTACAGTATGCTCCCGACACGCCCATTCTCAACAAAATAATTTTTCATGTTTACACTTACGTAGCAAATCGGAAGCTATGATGTAAAGGATTTACATAATACTTCCCATTTGCTATGGAAACGAAAAAGGCAGCAGACAGAAGGGAAGAGTTTGTTCAGACACAGCTCAAATACAGGGATTCCCCACCTAACTAGGTCAGCTGCGTTGACTATTCGCTGTTCGCTGCGACCAGTTGACCGCGTAATTGAACGTAAAGTTACACGGCTTTATGAAACCTGGCCCAATCATCTAGACAAGCGAACCTATTTGAATTCCGACTAAGCATAATTACTAAGATGACTAATATCCCTGGAGGAAACGTTTTAAAGGTATATGTATATGTGTCTGTAACTGACAAACAGTGCGCATTGTGGGTCATCTGACTTTATTGTTAAAATGTTGGTTTAAATAATTTTTAAATGAGTTTAGTGGTTTACTAATTACTTGAGACAGTGTTTGGGGGCAGATAATTACATACTTTGACTGTTGTTGGGAAGAAGCTTTTCCCAAATACGTGTGCAGAGTATCTAATTTGCAAGAACTGACTGTCATGTTTACGTGATGATCTAGTGGTGTTGGATACAGTTATCAAGCGGGGTATCTATATAAGGTTATGTTCCATTTTGTATATTATGCTGTCTTTTATTTTTTTCTTGTTGTTTGGAGGTTGTCCCACTGGATGTACTGGAGAAGTTGGGTTACTGTTCCTGTTTCTCTAGAATACTTTGTGTATATAATCTGGCAGCTTGTCTTTGGATTCTTTCTAAGGTTTTAATATGTTTTAGGCTGTGTGGTTCCATGATGCTGACGCATATTCAAGTATTTGTCGGACAAAGGTTGTGTAGGCTATAGACTTGATGTTGGGTTCGTTCGTTCGTTCGTCCGTCCGTCCGTCCGTCCGTCCGTCCGTCCGTCCGTCCGTCCGTCCGTCCGTCCGTCCGTCCGTCCGTCCGTCCGTCCGTCCGTCCGTCCGTCCGTCCGTCCGTCCGTCCGTCCGTCCGTCCGTCCGTCCGTCCGTCCGTCCGTCCGTCCGTCCGTCCGTCCGTCCGTCCGTCCGTCCGTCCGTCCGTCCGTCCGTCCGTCCGTCCGTCCGTCCGTCCGTCCGTCCGTCCGTCCGTCCGTCCGTCCGTCCGTCCGTCCGTCCGTCCGTCCGTCCGTCCGTCCGTCCGTCCGTCCGTCCGTCCGTCCGTCCGTCCGTCCGTCCGTCCGTCCGTCCGTCCGTCCGTATGACTATTTGTCAGTCTAGTTGGTCGGTTTATCAGTCTGTCTGTTGTCTATCTGTTGTTTGTCTGCCTGTCTCCTCTATGTATGTCTGCATGTCTTTATGTCTTTATGCCTGTATTGGTGTCTGCCTGCCTGCCCGCCCGCCCGCCCGCCCGCCCGCCCGCCCGCCCGCCCGCCCGCCCGCCCGCCCGCCCGCCCGCCCGCCCGCCCGCCCGCCCGCCCGCCCGCCCGCCCGCCCGCCCGCCCGTCCTCCCCCGCCTGCCCGGGTGCCCGCCTGACAGCCTACCCACCCACCCACCCACCCACCTACCCACCCACCCACATATATATATATATATATATATATATATATATATATATATATATATATATATATATATATATATATATATATATATGGTCAGTTATCACGAAACGTCGTCAGAATCTGTTTTAGGGGGTAAATTTAGAATAAAATATTTCACGTTTTCCCTTTAGTCACTAATAAATAACATGTCAAGGTAGACTGGAAATAAATTTGGGTAGCTTAATTAGTCAAATCGGCTCTTTGGCATCGCTTTGAAGTTGGGTGTCCGTGTTGCGCGATACCGAGCGTATGCATGCACATAGTGTATCTAATGTATGTATTATGGTATTTAATTTTTTCGCTAAGTGCTCTAGTTTATTTTGTTTGAGCATGTGACAGATGTATGGTTCAAAATGGACAGAAGTGGCAATGTTTGTAAACATTCTTTTGTTTTTATGCAATTTAAAAATTAGAATACGTTTTCGGTACCCCATAAAAAGAGTAAAGCGGTCATATCATTACTTGTCAATCTAAGGGGAACTGCTTGTGTACTGCCACCGTAAATGCAGGTATAAAATGAACAATTACCTTTTCAACGGAACACACCTTATGCGGATACTGTCTTCTGTAGTCTTCATAAGGATGTTTAAAATAGGTATACGCTCGGTATCGCTGAAAAGCATTCTTCACTGGTATTTTCAAAATAGAAAATACTTGTTTTAAGGGGCATTTGTTTTATTCAGCTTGGCCTTGGCGTGTTGCCCTGAGAAAGGTATACACACGCACAAACACAGAGACACGCACACACACGCATACACACTCGCGCGCGCACACACACACACACACACACACACACACACACACACACACACACACACACGCACTATTTCCCAGTCATTAGTGATCACCCGCTCTCTACGTTCTTCCATGTACTTCCGTCTCGAAGGAGATACCGTTGTATAAAATGTAAAACATCTCGCTATAGCAGGAGTTTTGTGCCTGTGGCCATTAGAATGTTGAATGCTAAATGATTCATATTGCTGTCAACCGGTTGAACTGTTCTTATAGTGGATACATCTGGAATTCACTTGCATTTTGTTGTGACCATCCCACATATTGTAGATCATGAGTTGTACAATGCATATCCTTTTTAAGGACAATAACGTGATTGATTGATTGATTGAACGCCATTTCTAAGGAAACGCAGTTCTCGTTTAACTCAGACGTCGCCATTGGGGCAAGAAGTATATTTTTAACCAAATAATTGTCATGTCGATTATTTTATTATGTTCGGGATGATTAAACAGTCTTCCTTTCAGCTAATGGACGCCGTCTCGAACGTTGTTGTTGGTCGTCGAGTGACAAAAGACAATAGTTTTAGTATATACACAGTGGTTCAGTAAATATTGGACATCAGACACATTTTTATACTTTTTAATGATTCAATAACAGGCGGAGATCGCGTGAAATTCTACTATTTAACCAAATTAATTATGTGTAGGCATCGAATACATTCCGCTAATCACAATAACAAATAAACAACTTATTCTACTAATGTGCTTACTGCTACAATAATTTGCTGCATTAGTAAGTGATAACCATGACAATAACCTCATCGACAAACTAAACTTGTCTAGTACAATACTCATATTCTACGAAAGCATGATATGAACTGAACATGTCCTTTATTCAGCAATGTGTGCAACACAGCCAACATGTTTTTACTCTTCGATAGTTGACACCATCTGATCATTTGAGACTAATGTCTAAAATTGTAACGACGGCCATTGCTGGAGCTTGCTTCACGTGGATCTTCCTCCAACTGATCCCGGATGACAGCGACAGGGACACTTCTCCACCCGTCGCAGTTTGGATGAAATGTGCGCCCCTTCATAGCAACATTCATGGTAACATGAGCTGCCTCTCACCATAAGGGTGTTGTCCACAGGCACAATGGCGCGCGCCTCCCATAAGCCATTCACTGCACGTGGCTTCCGTCATAAGCTTAAGAGTACCTCTGATATGTCTGATTTGCTCGTACTGTGTGAAGGCCGTACCACAATGTCCTCTGAATTCTGGAAGTTCTCTCTTCAGTTTTTAGGAGAATGTGTCAATGTCCTCCACCACTTCAATTTGCGCTGATGGTGGTCTTGTATTGCACGTATTTCTTGATCCACAGTTTATATTTGACTGGTCTTGGGCAGTCCCTGTCATTCAGTTTCTGCGTTATAGTTAATTTCATCCCTCATCGAGGTTAATTCAGGTAAGGATTTTGCAGTACTTTGGAGCCATTCGCCGTCATGGACATGTTGGCGTGACGCTGGCATAGGCACACGTATCTCTGAGCTTGACATTGGATGGTCTCCCCCCGCAGAATGCAGTAAATGATATCTTACTCTCGCTGAATTCAAGGCTGAACTCCCTGTAGATGTTTTGCATAGTGTCTGTCAGTGAGAAGATTTCTCTTCCCCTGACTTAGTAATTCTTTTAAAATAATTCATTGCTGTTTTCTGATCTCCTAAGAAATTCCCCTAACGACTTCTTATCCGTGATTAGGCTATTGCCTTCCTGTGTGTCTCCCTTTCTTCTGGTAATGGCGGCAGTACGTCATTTTTGAGATATCTGATTTGCATACGCTCGGTCTCGTGTATACGCTCGGTATCACCACACGTATAAACATCATAACATATAGAAGAAAAAGATGGCTGTATTTCTAATTTATCATTGTCACATACCTTAAGTAACACCAGACAAACATGTGAAAAAAACGTCCACAAATATTTAAAACTCTCTCGTCAAAAACTACCCCACGTCGAAAAATGAGATTTTTATACTTTACTACAGGATTACAAATTTTGGGATGCCAATTTAACCTATACAGGTGTTATCTAAATGGAAGTATCAACATACAGATACAATTAGTATTTTTGTACTACATTATTTACCCTTGCATACGCTTTGTTGAATATTTGCATACGCTCGGTATCGGCCAAACTACCCCACCATATACACTATTCTTTCGGCGCGCCCATTCAACAAAACGCTGACATGTTTGGAAGACTCTATGTCGAACTATACACCGATAAATGGGTAAATAAACCACACACCTGTGATTATTGGTTAATGCATAAATCGTGCTAGTATAATAGTACTACAGAAAAAACTTCCAAAAATGGGTCAAAAATACCCTTTATTTGCCTGTATCTTCCATAATATTGAAGATACACACGTAACAGTTGGGTTCCCATGGTACCGAGGCGGTTGCCGTGACCACCATTACAATGCCGTGCTGTATGGTTTTATAATGGTTAGATTACAAAAAAGTTTTGACGACGTTTCGTGATAACTGACCATATATATATATATATATATATATATATATATATATATATATATATATATATATATATATATATATATATATATATATATATATGTCATGGAGAGCCATGACGTTGTTTGTATATTTTTACTTATTTGTGGTGGCGCCACATGTTGGTTAACGAGGTGGTTGATTGGTGGTGATCAACGGTGGAGGGCGCTGTTGTTTGATTAGCTGTGCGGGATTTGGTTCGCGCGGGAAGGATTGGGACTTGAATTGCCGCTGTGAAAGCGTGCACACGTGTTTTCAAGTATGACAGAATGCCAGCTTGATTTTACCTGAGTTCTTGCGGTATCCCAGTTATGTGCCATGGTGCACATTTTATCCTGACTCCTGATTGTGGGCAGGGTCTTCTTCTTCTGTGTAAATAAAGATTTGTGATACGGGAATCCAACGCTCCGAGTCCATCCTTGACAACTGGTGTCAGAAGTGGGATCGCCCAGCAAAAAGAAATCAGAAGACCCTGCTGCACAGTCGTGTAGTTTATACAGACTACCAGTATGACGGACGAGGAAATTGCGGCGTTATTGGCAAAGTCCCATGCTGCGTTAGTGGCAGTGTTCATGGACGCCCTTCAGATCGATTGGGCCCCACCTGCTCCAACAGAGAGACCGGTGGTGGAGCGGTGCGAGGTTGTGAGACGAGAGGTTGCGATGTGTGAGGAGATGGTGGGAATGGAGTGTGAGGTGGTATAGCGGTGTGAAGTGGTGAGACGAGAGGTGGCGACGTGTCAGGTGGTGGTGAGACCAGATGTGGCGACGTGTCAGGTGGTGGTGAGACCAGAGGTGGCGATGTGTCAGGTGGTGGTGAGACCAGAGGTGGCGACGTGTCAGGTGGTGGTGAGACCAGAGGTGGCGACGTGTCAGGTGGTGGTGAGACCAGAGGTGGCGATGTGTCAGGTGGTGGTGAGACCAGAGGTGGCGATGTGTCAGGTGGTGGTGAGACCAGAGGTGGCGACGTGTCAGGTGGTGGTGAGACCAGAGGTGGCGACGTGTCAGGTGGTGGTAAGACCAGAGGTGGCGACGTGTCAGGTGGTGGTGAGACCAGATGTGGCGACGTGTCAGGTGGTGGTGAGACCAGAGGTGGCGATGTGTCAGGTGGTGGTGAGACCAGAGGTGGCGACGTGTCAGGTGGTGGTGAGACCAGAGGTGGCGACGTGTCAGGTGGTGGTGAGACCAGAGGTGGCGACGTGTCAGGTGGTGGTGAGACCGGAGGTGGCGACGTGTCAGGTGGTGGTGAGTTTGGTGGGTGACACTGGTGAGGGCAGCGAGTCGGTTGCTAGGGTGGTGAGTCCGGTGGGTGACACTGGTGAGGGCAGCGAGTCGGTTGCTAGGGTGGTGAGTCTGGTGGGTGACACTGGTGAGGGCAGCGAGTCGGTTGCTAGGGTGGTGAGTCCGGTGGGTGACACTGGTGAGGGCAGCGAGTCGGTTGCTAGGGTGGTGAGTCCGGTGGGTGACACTGGTGAAGGCAGCGAGTCGTTTGCTAGGGTGGTGAGTCCGGTGGGTGACACTGGTGAGGGCAGTGAGTCGGTTGCTAGGGTGGTGAGTCTGGATGTAGAGGTGGAGAGATGCAGGAGACATCTGCACTGGCTGTGGCCACCTAATTTGGTTAGCATGGAGACCAACGCTTACTGTTGGGGCACTGTGTGTGCTAGGTCTCTGGCATTGTACGCTGGTTAAGGGTGATCCGTGGACGGATGCTGACAAAACTGGGGCGGATGTCATGGACAGCCATGACGTTGTTTGTATATTTTTACTTATTTGTGGTGGCGCCACATGTTGGTTAACGAGGTGGTTGATTGGTGGTGATCAACGGTGGAGGGCGCTGTTGTTTGATTAGCTGTGCGGGATTTGGTTCGCGCGGGAAGGATTGGGACTTAAATTGCCGCTGTGAAAGCGTGCACACGTGTTTTCAAGTATGATAGAATGCCAGCTTGATTTTACCTGAGTTCTTGCGGTATCCCAGTTATGTGCCATGGTGCACATTTTATCCTGACTCCTGATTGTGGGCAGGGTCTTCTTCTTCTGTGTAAATAAAGATTTGTGATACGGGAATCCAACGCTCCGAGTCCATCCTTGACATATATATATATATATATATATATATATATATATATATACACATATATATATATATATACGCTGGCATAGGCACACGTATCTCTGAGCTTGACATTGGATGGTCTCCCCCCGCAGAATATATATATATATATATATATATATATATATAATATATATATATATATATATATATATAAGTATATATACATAGTTGTTTTCTTGTGAAGACGTAAACAGCCGGACAGAGTAATTGTTCCCGTCGTTGTTACATAACTCCTGCGGCAATGATGGTTATCTATGGTTTTACTTTGAAAGACACAAAACAGTAGGTCGATACGAAAGGCATATATCAAGTTGAACCGGAATTCAACATAAATGAAATGTGTCAATCTTGTCTAGCGATTTTTCGTCGTAACCCCTGTTTATCTCGGTCAACTCCAAGTTCGTTAGGTCGCACGGTGCGACGTTTTCACTGAAAGCTCCGAAATTAGATTGTGGCCAAACTGTCAACGTCATAATGTTTCCTAACTTGTTCTATCGTATGATTACTTAGATACTGGCATTATATACGTTATGACCGACCGACCGACCGACCGACCGACCGACCGACCGACCGACCGACCGACCGACCGACCGACCGACCGACCGACCGACCGACCGACCGACCGACCGACCGACCGACCGACCGACCGACCGACCGACCGACCGACCGACCGACCGACCGACCGACCGACCGACCGACCGACCGACCGACCGACCGACCGACCGACCAACCGCAAGGCTACCAGCTTCTGTCTCACCGTATGTCCACACACACACACACACACACACACACACACACACACACACACACACACACACACACACACACACACACACACACACACACACACACACACACACACACACACACACACACACACACACACACACACACACACACACACACACACACACACACACACACACACACACACACACACACACACACACACACACACACACACACACACACACACACACACACACACACACACACACACACACACACACACACACACACACACACACACACACACACACACACACACACACACACACACACACACACACACACACACACACACACACACACACACACACACACACACACACACACACACACACACACACACACACACACACACACACACACACACACACACACACACACACACACACACACACACACACACACACACACACACACACACACACACACACACACACACACACACACACACACACACACACACACACACACACACACACACACACACACACACACACACACACACACACACACACACACACACACACACACACACACACACACACACACACACACACACACACACACACACACACACACACACACACACACACACACACACACACACACACACACACACACACACACACACACACACACACACACACACACACACACACACACACACACACACACACACACACACACACACACACACACACACACACACACACACACACACACACACACACACACACACACACACGCACACACATATATGTATATATATATATATATATCTCTACAAATACGTAATATGTATATATATATATTATATATATATATATATATATATACAAATACGTAATATATATGTATATATATATATATATATGTATATATAGTTTGAAGTGGACAGACGGACTGACAGACGATGAGACAGACACTGGTAGCATCGAGGTTGTCAAAAAACTCGTTGTGAATGGTGTTATTACGTGTTACCACAAACAAACAAGTCGTCGTGTTATTGATATACCTGGAGCCAGGTCCAGCTCTCAGAATGTTTTCTGATGAAATGTGTTCACTAGTATTTCCTGATAACTGATACCTTGGCCATCGCCAGTAATTGGTAAATGACCACTCCCAACTTGGAGCCGTTTGGTCACAGGGGTCCAGAAACACCCTTTTTTGAGCCTGAAATGAAGAAAGTTTAATATTTTGTCATTCCGGGTCCAAATATAGCCACACAGACACAACATGTTGGTCTCTTCACATGGCGCTGTGTGAGAGACAGATAGGGTTACAGTAGTTCATCCGAAGGCTTATCAGGCGGTACATGGACTGTTCGGTGGCGCCACCTAGTGATCAAGGCAACACCTTTCGTTCAGTGTCATAAGAATGGGAGACTTTGTCAGGTTCAGGCTATGATCGCCAGGTGGCGCCAGGCGTCACAGGGCCTAAAAGATTCACAGTAAACCAGAACTTCATCGGCACGACGTAAATAAGATGAGCCTTTTCATTTGTTTTTAGTACAAACTATCATCATTATGTCGCAATATGAAGAAATGTAGAAAGCACGTCTGAAATGTGAACTGAGGAAACGTGATGGGAGAGTTACGGAAAGAAACTGGGAATTGTTTCAGCAATCTACAACTACTGAGTTAATGGTGTCTGCCTCACATGTCTGATGCTAGATCATTATTTCAAGATTGCTTGAAATGTCTAGTTTTTTCTACACGTTTCACCCTTTATGTTTATTTTTAATTAGCTCAATTTTTCAATTAGCTATATGTTTTATTGTATGTACACGCAGGCATGACTGACATGTTCTGAAAAACCTGAAGTAGATTCTAGGCCGGTAGCAACTACCATCTGGCGGATAACTGAATGAACTATAAGTCTCATAGTTTGATTGGTGTTGTTGGCGTTCTTGTTATTTTTATAATGTTGTTGGTTGCATAGATGTAAATGGTTCGTTAACGGCAAAATAGTCGTACATATTATTTACATATTGGACATTGGTGGTCGTAGCGTTGTGGATGAATTGCATCTGACATCATTTCACAGATCGTTTACGCCTGTCGCGTTGAATATGTCTTGCGTCTCACTTGTCGTTTCCAGTCACCGAATCACGGTGTCTTGTGTCAGATGTCATTTCCGGTCGTAGTCATGTCTGTTTCGTCAAGGACGTCAAGCGTCTGATATCATTTCCGGTTTTCGGGCCCTTTAACCCGGGTGTCTGCAGTGCCGTGGGCAAGATGGTTACACTCGAAACAAACAACATTTGATGGTGATTACAACAAACGAGGTTTAATAGCAGAAACAATATTGTCATAAATAACAACATGGCGTTGGCACGAACCACCCTAATAGACGGACATCTAACGATCCGCTCAACGAGTGTATATTTCAACATATTGCCGTCTAAATACAATGGAAAACAATGATGGATTGATTAGGATATATTAATTGTCTTTGCGGAAGTGGAGACACGGCAGTATCGCGTCTAACATGTGATTAGTGGACATCATGTCAAGGATATTGGTTGTTCAGCGAATATGCAGGTAATCGTCGCGGCTTCTTCACTGAGGTAATCATCGCGGGTTCTACACTGAGGCAATCATCGCGGCTTCTACACTGGGGCTATCATCGCGGCTTCTTCACTGAGGCAACCGTCGCGGCTTCTTTACTGGGGCAGTCATCGCGGCTTCTTTACTGAGGCAATCGTCGCGGCTTCTTTACTGAGGCAACCATCGCGGCTTCTTTACTAAGGCAATCGTCGCGGCTTCTTTACAGAGGCCATCATCGCGGCTTCTTTACTGAGGCAATCATCGCGGCTTCTTTACTGAGGTAATCATCGCGGCTTCTTTACTGAGACAATCATCGCGGTTTCTTTACTGACGCAATCATCGCCGCTTCTTTACTGACGCAATCATCGCCGCTTCTTTACTGAGTCTATTCCAATCGACGTATTGCGAGCGGAGACTGCCCCAGTGTTTGTGTTCCCCAAACCCGCATCGTCGTCATCTTCAGGCTGGGGTGGCGGCGACTGTAACAGACACAGTTCAGTCGTCAGGTCTAAGATGAACCAAGTCGTACGTCTTACGATGATACCATTTGTGAACACAGCCTTCTAACATTCACACATGTCAGCTGTGGTTACGTTAGCTGTGACACGGTTAAAGGAAACACTACCAGGTGAGGAAATATCAACTCTAGTATATTATATAATAATCACATTCTTATCTACTCAATTGTTTCTAGTGACAACGCTACTCGTCGTGACACAAAAGAGAAACAATTTAAGGTTAAATAAATAAAATAAGTTCAATGTATGAAAAATCGATCTGTAACAAATGTCATCCAGAAGACAAAATTAGTTATATACCTATATTTTGAGCCAGCCTTTGGCCTACTAATTACAGCACGCGCTGGCTTATTTGTGAGATTAGCCCTGATTATATTTATAGTGCATTTATAAAAATAAAGTCACATCCAGTGGCAAATATGGAACAAAAAAATATTGATCAGAAAATGATACAAATGACAGACTCATTAGTCACTGATATAATCAATATAATTTGTTAGTTTTATTAAAGCGAACTTTTAGTGACACCGCGCTGATGTCACCAGATGGTGTTGTCACGGGAGAGACGTGATGTGACAAGAGACGCGACGTAGCCTACTTGTGACGGGTGGTGACTCAGTCTGTCCTGGCCTGTTGCAGGTTGTTTTGACAGAATGTGATGTGTAGCAATAGACAGGCCACATCGACACCCCAGTATTCACTCGTGTCCGCCAGGGGTCGGGCTTGCACTAGGGCGAGGGTTGCCTCGAGGTCCTCTACCCGGCGTCTGTAGGTCACGACCCGGTCATCGCCCTCTGACCTCTGACCCGGCCAACGCTGCCAGTCATTGCTACAAAACATTAAATACAGAGATTACGTTGTCCCGCTTACATTTTTCCGGTCGTTAAAAACTTTCCTATTGACGTTTCTGCGCATGCGCAATAAATGTAAAATCATCAATGTCCAGCGAAACGACAAAGGATTTTCGGTATAAATGCCATGAGCTGTTCGTTAACTTTCCCGTGATGATTACTGTGAAGAGTTTTTTAAATGTCATTCAATGCAATAAATATTATGTTTTTTTTAATAAATCACTGTCACGGATTATGGCGCACTAGTCACGTGATTTGCGCTTGCTATAAAAATATGCCTCAACACTTGTTTGCCTCGTGTTAATTTGCGACAAGTAACTTTGCTGAGAAGTTACATACATCCTAACGAACAACCCGTAGTATTTATACCATAAATGCTTTGTCTTTTCGCTGCATATTGATGACTTTACATATATCGCGCATGCGCAGAAACGTCAATATGACCGTTTATATCCCCGGAAAAATGTAAGCGCAACAACGTCACCAAACAGACGGTGTGACTTGTCACCCGTGTCAAATCACGCATGTCGCACGACGCGACAATCACCGCCAGTGATAATAATGTCACACAATATGCTGCTATTCACTATATATTATAGCCGGGGTGTTTAAGTCGTCACCGCCCCCAACTCCTGCCGCCGTTATCCAGTTATCAGACACTACAAACAGACGGAGTTACCCTTTGGGTGAATACCCTTTGGGTGAATGTACCAACCCGATTAAGTAGAACGGGTCATTATTTGTCATCTCAGTCGCCGCTTGTTGTGGTCCGGGAAAGTTCCTCGTGAAAACTCTGTCACGTTTTAACAAACTTTACTCATTTTAAACTGATCAATTTAATTTAATAATTCAAATGTTGAACAGTGACTTGACAGTTGGATATACACTCGGGGGGGGGGGGGGGCGATTGTTGCTGTCCCTGGCTGTGGGTGAGGGGGCAGGTGTTGTTATTAGAGTAAAATTTGTGTTTTATAAACAGCACATCCTACCTGAGTTGGACAAATGCCGGTAATTTGACCACCTTCTCAGTGATGCGTCCTGCGGTGTCGTCTCTCACGTTATTTCCCGTGAGTCTGCATCAGAACAGTTCGGTGATATTGCGACATTTGGCTGTGACAGGAGACAGGACACAAAGCACGCGAAGTGACATTTGCTGACGCGTCTTGTGTTTTGTCCAGGAACAGGTTCTGCTCGTGAGGGCGAAAGTTACCAGCGCGAGTGTTCGTGCGTGCGTACGTAGGCTTTTACCGTAGTGCGTGCGTTAGTGCGTGTGCACGTGACTACGAGTCGTATGTGTATGTTTATCGTTGCGTGTGTATGCATGCTCGTGTGCGTTATTGCGTGTGTACACTGCGTTTGTAGCGTGAACTTGTTTCCTAAGTGTGGACGTTAGTGCGTGTGTATGTGCACGTGACAGAGCACGCATGATTGATACGTGTTAGTGCGTGTGCTGTAGACTTCACGATTCCGCTCACCCTAGGTACTTCAAATACGTCATCGACGACAGCGTTGACAACAGACTGATGACGTCATTGTCGTGACACATACTACAATGTCTCCATCTTTTTCCACGCGCCAAGTTGACCTGTCAACGCTGCCACTGAACGTCCTTGAAGGTCGTTGTCGAATATACTAAAGAAACGACACATCTAAATGACTGCGACATCAGTTAAACATATCACTGGGTACGACACATTAAGCAAGTCACACGAAACTAACCCGACATTTCTCTCTTCGTATAAACCTGAATAATGCGACTTTATGAAGGAATAAGCCGCGATAATGTTGTATCTTATACGTACATTCGGCTTCGCGTGAAATGTTTACCTCAAAACAAGGTATAGTTAGAGGAAGTCTTCGAAAGTAATGGTAAAATTACATGAACCTTTATGTCTGGTCTTTGCATATTTATTAATTACACAGAATTACCAAAATATAATATACGAGAGCGGCGCATTCATTTTGTTATATTTTACTGTAGTTATTAATTATGTGACATCATATATTTTGAAAGTAAATGCGTGATTATATTTGTATAAACGATGTTTCATTTACTAGTATAATATTTATAGATTAATGAAACAAAGATTAAATTCAACCGTACATGCCCCACGTGACAACGTGTGCCTGAGATATGTCAATCCCGTGGCTCGGCCGATTTCTGTCAACAAAACCTCCGTTTACTTGGCTGCCTCGAGACCATAGTTGCTCAGGCTGCAAAATAAACAAACACCGCCACATTTAGTCACATACACAAACACGTGATACATTTACACAACACATTAGACCAGTTTGTTAAGCAACACAATGTGCCTGATTTGACACTTCTTTTGGGCAAATTACTTGTAGGTTTTTTGTCACAATGAATTTATTTTAACCGTAATTATAGTTTCTCAAACTATTTAGTGTATTGTTTTAATATATATATATATATATGTGTGTGTGTGTGTGTGTGTGTGTGTGTGTGTGTGTGTGTGTGTGTGTGTGTGTGTGTGTGTGTGTGTGTTTGTGTATATTTTATTAATTATTTATTTTATATATTTGTTTATTGCTGATAAGTTTAGCTAATACACTATGAGTTTTAGAAACTATATTTAATTATTTATTTATTATCATTTAAACAACTATACTTTTTAATTGATTAGTCATATTTTATACATTTATATGTTACAAATGATGTATGTACGCGCCTCTGAGCAGAAACGTTTTCTGGATATACGGCGCTTTACAAAAAAAAATAGTATTAGTATTTTACCACAACAGTAATTACTTTGTTGACTGACTGTATGTAACCTCACCTGGAACCCTCACGTAGCTAAGCTGTGTGCCAAGTTGCGCAGCCGTTTGTATTTATTCAGTCAGGTAAAACGACTGATGCCGCTACATGCGCGGTAATTTTACTTACAAGAACGGTTCAACCACTAATTGACTGCGGGTGTGATATATGGGAAAATCGCGGACACAGTTTGCTGATGAACGTTCATAAGATGATGACAAAAAAACGAGTAATTCTGAATGTAAAAGACCGGCGACATATGTCAACTGGGACACTGTTTCGTACTGCCACATATGCACACACGCATGCATACACACACAAGCACGCACGCACACATACACGAACGCATAACAAAGACACACACGCACGCACATGGTGGACCGCGCAGGTATTAGCGCATGCGCAACATGCACATTAAAATATCACAAATTGTTACATCGTCGAGTACATGTTAACGTCATCATAGTGTATGTATTATTATTTTAGACCAATAACCTGATCATCATCATTTACACACTGAACAACTTGATCACGATCATCGCTGTTCAGTTGGATTACTCTCGTAGTACTGCGTGCGCAGCGTAAATTACCATAAACTGGATACCACGTTAGGGTTACGCGAGTAATTCGAATCCGAGTAGGCCATTGAAGTCGTCCTTACAGTCAAATGTGACTTACCTGGCGCTACGAATCTCCGTTTGTTTGAAGACTTTCTCTGTATATATTTGTCTTCAAAACGGCTTCTAATCCGTGGACACACGTGAGCCGAGACGACGCCAAACACACGATCTTAACAACGGCTTCGCGACGACGTTCTCGACACGAGACAATCACGTTGTTCACTCGTGCTCGTCCGCCTTGTCACTAACGGAATTCAAAATTGTCCCACTAGGCTGACATGCGCAAAGACTCGGTGCAGCAGTCAGACGATTCCCTGCTCCGATATCTCGGGAGACGCTCCCAACACAACGCCAGAGTGCGTAGAACGAGTTCGACGCTATTAATAACTACAACAGCACCAGCGATGCGTGTCGCTATTATTCCACTGGCGGCGTTGTGAGCGCGCACCATACTTTCAATGGAGACTATTTCTGGTGCTTTGTATAAACGCTTGGCTAAGTAGTGTGCGTCCGTCTACGCGCTACGCTACACAGGCGTCCCTGTACGGCAGAGCTTTATGCAGAGACCCGTCCACCCGTCATTTGGACGGGTAAAACAGCTGTGGACGGGTAGTAATATGGATGGATGGGTTGTGGATGGGTAAAAATGAATGAGCAAAACAAGTGTTCCAAAACCATAGATGTTGTCAGTTATACATTAGAAGTGAGTGTAAATGGTGTCACATGTATGTTTATAGTTCATTTCAGGGCATCAGACACATTTTTAAGTGTGTAAACTGGCTTAATAGTTAACATCCTTGTGTCCACCAACACATGCGTGACTGGCAATAATTTGGTCCTACACAAAGCCCTGTTGTACGGTTGTTACACCAGCGACCCTGTTTATGGGTACGTTAAGCCTACTTTCTGCTTCTTGTTTCCACCCGTTCCGAGATATCCATCTTTTTTAGAAGGGAACGTAATCTGAAAATGGTACAATCACGTTACTTCTTAGCTCTAAAAAATACATGAAAAATACTGCATGCTATTTATGTTAATGTATTAACGGTGCTGCACGATGTTTCTGTCACAATTCAGTTAAACGGTAACGGTAGGTTGGAGGCGACCAGTGGTTTAGTGAAGTCATATGAGAGAAAACGTTGGCTATTCTGGACACGTAGGCCTTCCTTGCAAGTGTTGGTCCAACGTAAACCTGTAGCTCGCTAAAGCTACCAAATAACACCGTAGCCTGTCCTCATTTGTCACCACTGTCTGGCAATCATCCAGGGACCATGTCATTAAACTGGGGTGCAGTGCTAATTTCAGCCTGTGTTACTGTCGTGAGTTTAACTGTCAGAAATTGCAATAGTCGTGTAGTGTCGGACCACCTCTCTGCAAAACTGGAATAGCCTGATGATTTGAATGATAAGAGAACACGAAAACTACGTCAGAGGAAAATGTAAGGAATATCACGCTGTAGCGCTTACATTTTCCCGACGTTATAAACGTTCCGATTGATGTTTCTGAGAATGCGCGGTAAATCTTAAAATCATCAATGTGTAGTGAACGGACAATGCATTTATTGTATGAATACTACGGGTTGTTCGTTAGGATGTATATACTACTTCAGCAAAGTTATTTGACGCAAATTAACACCAGGCAAACAATTGTTGAAGCATGTTTTGATAGCAAGCGTAAATCACGTGACAATATTGCGCCATAATCCACGACAGTGATTTAAACAAACGTAATATTTTATTGTACTGGACGACATTTTAAGAAACTCTTCACGGTAATCATCACAGAATAGTTGATGAACAGCTCGTAGCATTTATACCAATAATGCCTTGTCGTTTCGCTGCACATTGATTATTTTACATTTATTGCGCAAGTGCAGAAACGTCAATCGGAAAGTTTATAACGACCGGTATAAATGTAAGCGCGACAACGCATCGTACCGACTTGAAGTCAACACGTTGGGCGCCTTTGAGTCGGTTATCTACCAACCTGACGAGATGACACATGTTGTGAAGGGCCGTGCTCTGTGTCTATAGAAGCCACTGGAGTAGATCTCTCGCACAATGGTTGCTGATTACACAGAGCGCGCCGATTCAAATGACTACATCGGGAGCCACGCAAACAAGCATCTACCGATCATACGTGTCGGTCCGCACGTAGCCGTGACAGGAAACGAACAAGAAGCGTGTTCCGTCATGTATTTTATGTACATGACACAACTATGCGCATAAAGTGGCTGTTACACGAGCCAGCTACATATTATCATTGAACTATTGTGTGTGTTGAGAAAATATTAGATGTCGATAATAAAATTTGATTTAACAGTTGATAATTAAATTCAATTGCATTATTTTGGCGCAGCAATACATATAATTAATTTTGTTCTGTCGTTGCGATGGCAACGCCGTGTAATTTTGCTCGAATCTACACCGCGTGGTGACAACTGCATATGTGTCTTAAAGCGGATGGATGACCGTCAGTTAATGTGTCATACGGGACAAAATATTGTGTCCAGGTGACAATTACACAAGAACTCTGGCTGTGACAGATTTACAGACGAGTGGGGAATTTTGAACTCCGCCAGTGTCAAGGCGGACATGCACGAGTGAGCGACGTGGTTGTCTTGTGTCAAGGACGTCGCCGTGAAGCCGCTATAGCGTTTGGCGTCGTCTCGGCTCACGTATGTCCACGGATTAGTAAGGTTTTTGAAGAAAAATACGTTTTCTTTTACTGACAAAGTCAACAGAGACACGTGACATAGACTAATAAATAATGTAATAATAAATAATACTATTTTTCTACGCCATATCTCTTGCCATAAACCCACCCCGAGGCGCATTACACTTTACAGGAATACACAGATAAAATAAAAATATAGACGTAGTTGTAAAATAAATAGATCTGTAAAACATGTTCAATATAAATAAATAATATTAGTCTAGATAATACTAAAATACTAAAACTGATAAATAATAGTTAATTATATTACAATTAAAAATTAACAATAAAACAATTGATAAATAGTAGATATTAAAAATAGTAGATAATATTTAATTATATTTCAATAAAAAAAAATTGATAAATAGTATGCATGTTAAAAATGTTCGGATATTATAAAAAAATTGTTCATAGAAGATATGGCGGGATTGTTGCTGCAGTGAACTTTGAGAAGAATCGTAGCTCAGGTTAGCCGTCTTTGACTATGAGTTTCATGCGATATAATCGGACAACACACTGGACGATGTAAACGTTAGTTGTATTTTAAAATGCAACTTGTGCAAGCGCAAGTACCGCACGTACCTGTGCGGTTCACCATGTGTGTATGTGCGTGTGTTTTTGTGAGCTTGCGTGTGTGTGTCTGTGTGATGTTGAGTGCGTGCGTCTGTGTGTGCGTGCGTGTGTGTATTTGTGGCTGGTGTGTGTGGCTGGGTGTGTGTGTGCGTGTGGGAGTGTATACGTGTGTGATGAATGTGTGCGTATGCGTTGATGCATGGTTGAATATGTTTGCGCGTGTGTGCCTGCTTTCCCGTGTTCGTGTATTTGTGTGTTTGCGTATGCGTTCGTTTCGTTGTTGTTGTGAGCGTGCGTGTATCTGTGCTGTGCTGTGCGCGCGCGCGTGTGTGCGTATGCGTGTGTGTACGTGTGTGTGCGCGTTCATTCATATATGTCTGCTTGCGTGCGCGTGGGTCTTCTTCCTTTAAATGAATGGAACAGATTATCGGCTGATTGTGTAGGTGCTAGTAGTGTTAATATGTTTAAAAATAAAATTGACATGTACCTAAGAAGGGCTGGGTACATTTAGATAGAGAGGTTGGACTCTCGATAAGCCAAAGGGCTTCCTTGTCCACCTGCCATCTAGAGTTGATTCTCTAGGTGGCAATCTTGTTAAATCTTGTTAAATCTTGTTAAATCTTGTTAAATCTTTAGCGCTGCGTTCATACTCAGACCGCTCTCGACAGTGATATGGCGTTAGTGGCGAGAAACCCCGCTGCTGAAATGAGAAAAAAGACATTGCGCCAAATACACCGTACAAATACAGCTAGTAATACTTTAACAAACAGGATCTCCCCAGGCTTCTAGGTGTATTCTGGTAAACCATCAGTTTATCCACCCACGTGACACGTTCTGTAATGAGCTTGGGATACGTCAGTTTCCATGGAAACGTTACGTTGACGTACGACAACACTTTAATGAGGTACCACAATAACTAATCCGACAGAGGACGCTCTGACGCAACTAGGGTATGTGTGCCGTCTTTTACGTATTCTTGATGTGTGTAAAATGCGGAACAGTTTGCGAAAAGATTTGCGGAACGCTTGCTTAAACCATCCTACAATCTAGCTGTTGAACTCGCATGACTCTGAAGCGTCATACATAGCCAAATATGGATACAGTCTGACATGACCATCAATGTGAAGGCATAATATGTACATTAGTATACATTTACAACCGATTGAACGTCGACTGGTGGCCCGACGACAGTCGACAGGTGTGCTGGTTCGATGACGACGATGCCGAAACGGATGTTTAAAATCACCTACAGCTCGTCGTATGCATCACACGAGACTGCTATTTCACAAATAGTTCAATATTGAAATCGTATAATGTCTACATTAATATACCTTTACAATTGATGGAACGTCGTGGGACGTTCGATCGCATTCAGTGCAAAGATGGCGTTGTTTTGGCTGTTCTGTCTATTGAGCACACATGTCATGACATGCACACACATACAAACTATCGCTGGCTACGCGCCTGCACGGTCAATAGCTTACGTACCCTTCATATTTATGAAAATGTATTTCACCATATAGAGAAAGGGTAACATAATTGCATTTGTCATGGTTTCTGTTGATAAAAGCTGTGCAACGATATCAACGTGGAAACCTGATCCTGGTGCCGTTTCTTTTAAACAATTAATTACATGCACCCTAATCCAGACGTACACGTTTTTATTTACAATGTCAATGACCTCACGCTGGTTTAACTGACACTATCAAATGTGTATATGTAACCAAAATAGAATTCAATTCAATAACATTAATTATTTTGTTAAATAAACACAGCCAAATTCACCAAGTGACACACCAACCTTAATTTCACGGCCGAATACGATACAATGTAACATATTTTACCCACCTAAAATATCGCGCACTGCTATTCGTCGATATTAGTACAACACACATAAAAATGAGTATGTTTTGTAAGACCATGTGATCGGTTCGCGGCAAGAAAATGCGTGTTATTTCGACATTATCTCAGGTGGATACAATGCTTAAGGTTGTTCTTGAGATAGAGGGTGAGTGAGATATAAGCTGTCCAGTCGTAATAAACCCGGTATCGCTATCGGTATCTGCAAAAATGAAGGTTGACCGTGTAGCCGCGTAGCCTGATTCTGAGATGTGGGTATGTTCGACAAAGTCAAGACCGAGAACATGTGATCAGAGCACTACAAAAATAACCGGGACCGCGCAATTTTTACTGTAAATGTGCATTAATGTAGGCATTATGCTTTCACAATGACGGACATGTAATAATACAAAATCAATTGTTAACTATGTGTGAAGTACCAGTCTCGTGTGAATCATACGGCGAGCTGTAGATTATTTTAAACATCCGTTCCGGAATCGTTCTAGCATACGTCGCCATCGCCATCGCCGTCGGCATCAGTCAAAGTTCCATCGACTCGGCTGTAAATGTACATTAATGTACATATTATGCCTTCACATTTACTGACATGTTAGATTATATCCATATTTAGCTATGTGTGAGGTTTCGGAGTCATGCGACCTCAACAGCTAATTGAGTATAATTTAAACAAGCATTCCGCAAAACAAGCAAACAAATCCACGGTAGTCGCTGGAGGCGCTGAGACGCAACTACGGTCTCAGCGTATAAGCGCCTCTAGCGACTAGCGTGGATTTGTGGAAGCCCATTACTTATTGCCAACCGCCCAATCTAGATTACACATATATCGCATAGATTGACAACTAATACAGCTTTTTAACGCGATAATTTCCATTAAAACATGTGCATTTATCCCCGTGTCTATTGTATCACCGTCTTATATATCAGAACAAAGCGTTCTTGTACGAGTTATGTCAGCTACACAACGTAACTTTGCAATTTCTTATTACATCACTGTGAATCTAATCATGCGTGAAAAAGTGTGAAACGGAAGAAATATATTAATGAAAAAGCATGGAACCGGAGAAGCTAGGAACTGCAGAAGCTTAAAACAGTTTTATAAGTGTACAGTTAAACGATCGTGAAACACAAGAAACAGATAAAGATGAGTGTATCTGGTGAAACTAATACCCATACAACAACCATATAAATATATTGTGTATTTTCTTTAGCGCCACATCTAACAGTATTTGTGGTTTTACATATACATAAAATATATTTCAAAATGAACAAATACATTGCAACAAACACAATACAACTTTGGTAATGTACACACCGATGAACCCGTATTATCCACGGCCATCCCGTATTATATGGTGTAAACAGGTTTTATTATGATCAGTATATCAAGTTCAAATTTGAGGTGTAGTATATTGAAAAATAACCCTTTAACTTGAACGAGTATCAGCATGATAGCCGGTTTATGAAGTAAGGATGGTCAGTGGAATGTGTACATTCTATGAATGTCACAATTTAATACAGTTAATTTCCATGCGGATGACGATACATGTCCAGTTCATTTTCAGGAATGCAGCCACTTGATCATTTTGACTAAGTTTAATCATATCATGTTTAGTAGTTTTATTCCTGTAGCAAATATAACATGTGTGTTTTTTCAGTGGGGGCCATCTTGGATTTCAGTGACAGAATGTTTATATCGGACAAATAGTACATATGTATATATAAAATACAATTAAAAGAGTACAATGCTTAAAGTACATCTAAAGCAATTTTGGGGTACAAGCAAAGTAATAAATAAGTGGGTAATAAAAATAAATAAATTGATTATGAAATTAAATTGTGATATAAGTGATTAAAATAATAAAAATAGGATCTCTATCCATCTCCGTGCATCGTGCTTTGAATTGTATATCAGTATGAAAGTAATTGACAAATAACGGGTTTTCAGACTGATGAAGACGACATAAAACGCTAAATATAGATGAACGAATGCGTTCATTAAACTATTTAATACAATAGGTTGCAAACATAAAACGTGCACTGCATGTTGATGGTAAGTTAAGTAAATTATGAGACTGTTACTGGATTAGTTTGTTTGTCCCTAATTTGAATTACAAGAAACAGCCCAGCTTACGCCTATGCCACACAGTGCCATGTCGACGCTACCAGCCACCAGAGCACCTTTTCTACCGGGACAATCTGCATGCTTTCAACGAGGTCTACTTCTGTTACGAGCCAGTATCGCTGATCAAAGACGCCGGTCACGCTTGACTGCCTCCGCCGAGTACTCCGTACAGACTAACAGCTCCAAACACATCGACTAGTCGATGAAATACAGCCTTTGTTGTTGGCGTTGCCGAGTGCATTCAATGAACGCATGAACACACGGCGGGTGAAACCCAACTGATCTTGTTGAGTAGTTGCGACGCAGAGTATACATCTTTGCTGATTGGTGAATTTTAGGTTAAGCGATAATGTAATTACAACATAGATTAAAGCGTTGTATGTCATTTCCTGTCCCAGCTGTGAGAGGTGAAAGTAGGTCACCGCAGTATGGCCACCGCTAAATGGTAAGCCTGAAAATCGTTGTGTCATGCGAAGAATAAATAACGTCGATAAAATCGAATGCACATGAAAAGTAGACGTGAATGCGGGATAGCGTATGAGCGTGCGTATGCATTGCGTGTATGGTGTACGTACGCGCGTTTACGCTCGTGTCGGCGTGAGCGCGTTTGACATACCAGATCGTTCACTTGTTCGCATGCGTGCGTGCATAGGGGCATGCTCTTGTGTATGCTTGAGCATGTGAATTTATAAATGTGTGCGTATGTCTGTAAGTATATGCGTATATGTTGTCTGTTCGTTGCATGTGTGCGTGCGTGTTCAACCGAAAAATGGTATCCTTGAACACAATCTACGCACAACTGCAGTGGGACCCGCTTTGAGGAGACAGTTCGCCCGAGGCCCGGTGGTAGGGACCGGCAAATCCGCTAGGTGCGCGTGGGTAGGTCGATTGAAATTTGTGTCCATTAGGCTTTTCTACTCATGAGGGGAGGCCCAGGAAAACTCATTTTAAGGGCCTGGTAATAATTGTATGACGACGAAATCACATTTTTCTGAGACCCGAGATGACAGAGAATGCCAACGTGTAAAATGTTAGGTGAGTTATTACATTTTAAGTTTTAAGAGTGAATATGAACCTATGCTACACAACAGGCTGTGCAGTGGTCACACATTTGGTAAACAAATGAAAGTTAAAATGGTCATAGTTTTTGACTGCATGAAGATATTTAAATGCTGAAAAGGTATCTAGTTACCTATTATACATACAATCGACATGCACCATCATAAACCTCCGTATCCTACAGCGCCGCCATGACGAGAGCCCGAGGGATATTGCGCTTGACGGAACGGTGCATGTATTAGACCAAAGTGTGTAGAGAACAGACCAGACTCTATACAAAGCCTGGCCGAGACGGTGCAGGATCACGAGCAACGATTGCCGAATCAACCAAGTAAACGTTGTGAATTTAACGAATTTGTAATGTGTTTTGTTTTGGTACATAGCAATGTTGTATAACATTAGAATGGCACGTGAAAGCAGTACACAGTTATGCACTGTTTGCGTTGGTGTAGATAAGGTGGTTAAGGTACTCAGAGACCCAGTTCTTGGTCACGCGACGTTGGCTTGTTACGGGATGGAACAAGACCCCATTGCAGTGACGTTTTCAAAGAAGGAGATACGCGAGTTTCACTCGGAAGAAACAGCTACACAGTGTGGTCTACTAACAGAATCAACGAAATCAACCATTAACATGTCCACATCCACCTTCACACCAGTTCACTACTTTCAACGCCTGACCCTTCAATGGTTCCTGGTGACTGTTACGATAGTAACCCAAGGCAAGCGACCACGTGGTATGTTGACCATGACGTCACACAGGCAACTTGACTGTGTGTTGTATTTCTCGCTGGCTTACTCGGTAACAAAAAGAATCAATTATTTCTCCGTAGACTTTACGCGCACACGAGAATGAAGTGGAACCCATTACAGGTGTCAATCGCTGAGTCGATTGCAAATGCTCGAAAACAGCTCAAGAAATCAGTGGTTGTTAATATGGCATGAGTTATTAGGAATCACGAATTTACGTCCATCATTTATAGACGTAATATATGCTGATCAACGGTAAGTTTTAAGATGTTCAAAGATAGACGTGACAATGCATTTGTTTAGAAAAACAATTTAGGAAAAGTTTTTTTGCAGAGATTTTTAATAAAATAAAGAAACATTTTGCTGGTAACAAATCGTACTCGAGACATTTAGGGTAGTTTACATCATAAATAAAGTTATTAATCATCAATCACGTTTAGACGTTCGCCTGAATGACTGCCCCAAACGAATCGACGTTTTTCATTTTTTTTCTTTCGCCTTTTTATTTATATATATACGTCTGGTTGTTTCCATGTTGGATGTGTAGTTTTACAGGTATGTATATATCTTATTAAGTAAGACAATTAACTAAAATCATTAACTAAAAATAATATATTATGTGTCATAACTGTGCAACAAAGTGTTGACATGTGACATGTTGACAGAGATGACACTAGTTTGTTTACTCGCGAGTGTTAATATACAAAGTAAACAGTTGTTTGTGTCGCAACAGGTTCGTCTCTTGTGACCTGGATGACCGCGACGTCACCTGACAAGTGTCTTGGTCTTCAACAGCACTGGTGACAACGGCCCCCTCAGTGTCACTTGTCACATTAATGACGACACAGCTACGACGGCTGAGGCAATCATGTAAGTGATCCGGGGTCTGTCTCTATAACAAAAGGTCTTTCCCCACCCGGTTATTTACCCAAGCCATTGGAAGGGGCGGTGTTTCAATCCCACCTGCCGCCGTTTCGAAACGTAGACAATTTCGTTCACCCCACATTTGCCTAATAGCCGGAGGTCCATTCTATCAAGTGTCTATGCAAGGGGAAGTAAAATATTCCACACAGGGGATAAATGTTTACCCTGTAGTGGACTCACTAATTCGAGAGAAGGACAACTCCTGCGTTCGCCCAAGTTTCGGCTGTTTGGAGGAAACTACCTGAGACTCCATGTCTCATCTGAGTAATTGGTCACGAGTCAACTAATGTTATCAAGCGTTAATATGTCCACATCCACATTCATACCAGTTCACTATTTTGTACACCTGACCCTAAAATAGTTCCTGGCGACTGCTGCGCTAGTGACGGACTACATGGTATGTTGACTATGACGTTACAAACACACTTGACCGTGTGTTGATATTTCTCGCTGGCTTACTCGGTAACAATACGAATCATATATTTCTCCGTACGCAGTACGAGACCACGAGAAGGAAATGGAACCCATTACACATGTCAGTCGCTGAGTCGAAGTCATGTAAGTGATCCGGGGCCGGTTTCATAAACCCTGCTTACGACGTCGTAGCGGCGATAACTCGTTGGAAGCCTAAAACGTCGTAAAGTTACGCTAGTTGCGTTTCAAGAGTCTGTTCCATAGTTGCACTTAACTGCACCATGTATTTAGTTGGCGCAACATTACGCCAGTTGAAATATTTACGTGATGCTTCCTAAGTTCGTTGATGCTCCCGACAAGCCAACTTAAGTTTATTATTTTTAATGTTTACACTGGATATCCTATACCTTCCTCATACCTAGTCATTTGCTATACGAACGGCAAAAGCGGCAGCTAAAATAAAAAAGGGTGTCAATAAACATCACAAATACCGCGATCTAATTAGGTAAATTCTACGTCGATGTTTTAATGCGAATGCTGAATTGGTCTCATGAAACTGGCTGTAAGCAACAAGGAATAGTCGCTGTTAGCTGTAGACCGCATAATTGCTTGTAAAGTTACACGGCTTTACGAAACTGGACGTATATATAACAAAATGTCTTTCCCCACTCGGGTATTGACCCAATCCGTGTCTCGTCCGCGTATTTGTTCACTAGTTAACTAATGTTTTGCCGGCACATGTTGATATATGTATCGTTGTCACGTGACAGGATCTTCACAAGAAACGTTGTCCTAACCACCGATGCATCTATTGGTTGTAGGCTGTACGCTAACTGGGTGACGGCGGCAGGTGTAGAGAGGGTGAGACGGGCGGCTCGTGACACCCCCCCCCCCCCCCGACTGCGGCTAACGGGGTTAGTAGCAGCACAGAGAGTTTATTGCTTACTCCCTCCACGACTATTAAACCCCCAACTCTGGGGTTTATAGACGCAGGATAGACGGTTCAGTGACGTTTAGCGTTCTACCAAAACAAAGTCAATTCGGGGTTAGTCACGCTTAACCGACTGTCGGTCGGCTGCGTAACTACGCCGAGAAGACAGTCTGGTGACTTTGCCGGCTTTTGAATATTATCTATGTGTGGTTAAACAATGCTGCCATGTTGCCACGATACTGGTTAATATTGCCGTAATTCCTACGTTTATAAACAGCCACACATTTGTACTTAATTTTGTGTTAACAAAAGTTCAATGATGAATACTTTTCACAAGATATCATTATCTTATAAAAGTATATTGTTATTTTATTTTTCATTTCATAGTTGGCCTGAGAGCCAATCAGCGTCTCTATCCTAATATGGGGTAATTAAGGCCGCCCTGTCGGTTACATCGGCAGCCCATTTAAACACAGGCGGAGTTGAGGGGCTGAAAAGTGCTGCCACCTCACGGAGTCTGGCTAATCGTGGCTAGTTTGGGGTGAATAGTTGCAAGGGCAGCGGGTGGTCCTGAACCCCTATCTCCTGACAGTCGGTCGTTGTGACCACAGCGTGTGACAGTGTCACATCGAAGAAAGAGGTAGAGCAAGGTGACCGTCGGTGTAGAATTCAAAGGAGGGCAACTAAGCTAATTCCAGAACTTAAACATGTATCCTATGAAATACGCCTGTTAGAATATAGATCGACAACATTAGAAATTAGAAGATTAAGAGGAGACCTAATGGAAGTTTTTAAGATATTGAATGGATATGAAGATATTGATAGCAACATTTTTTCAAACTAAAAGAAGATAGTGTGACAAGGGGGCATAAGACAGCGTTGGTCAAGCCATACTCTAGATTAGATAAAAGAAAATTTTCCTTCTCCCAGAGAACAACAACTGATTGGAATAATTTAAGTCATGATTGTGTAAATGCCAGCAGTGTAAATATGTTTAAAAAAAAATTGACAATTATCTGGCTAGGGCGGGCTATACCTAGGTTGAACACTTAAATGTTTTAGAAATTATTTTAATACTGATTACATTATTTATTCATATATTTATTTTAATTAATTTATTATTATAAAAAATTGTGTTATTGTAGGATATTTTATGTATTTATTTATTTTACTTGTATATTTTTTTACAAACAACGTATAGATTTTATTTTACTTATGTATTTTTTAGAGACAACGTATTTTAATTAGTAGCATTTTAGTGCATTTTATAATATTGTATATTTATAATGTTAAGTGAACACTTGATAAGCCATAGGCTTCCTTGTTCACATGCCGTCTGGAGCTTGGTTCTGAACGGCAACTTGTTAAACCTTGTTAAACCTACATGTCGCGTGTCTTGTTGTAGTGTCCACTTCCGACGACAGTCTGGACAGCCGATGTACATGGACACTGTCCAGGGCCTGCAGCGTGAGTTGACTGACCTGGAGACAACACTGGACCGGCTGATGTCACGTGACGCGGCGACCAGGGACAGATGGTGGGAGCAGGAAGTGACCGTGACACGACACGACACGACACGACACGACACGACACGACACGACACGACACGACACGACACGACACGACACGACACGACACGACACGACACGACACGACACGACACGACACGACACGACACGACACGACACGACACGACACGACACGACACGACACGACACGACACGACACGACACAGGCCGCCGGAAGACAGTTACGTGAGGCCGAGGCTGACAGTGACTGACTGACTCCATCGTCTCAGCTAAACACCTCATTCACACCTGTCAAATTTATTTTGGCACCAGATACACGACTGTGTAGGTGCTAGCAGTATTAATATATTTTAAAATAAAATCGACATATCCCTAAGAAGGGCGGGGTGCATTTAAATAGATAGGTTGGACTCTCCCTAAGCCAAAGGGCTTCCTTATCCACCTGCCATCTATAGTTGAATATCTAGGTGGCAATCTTGTTCAATCTGGTCACGTCACCATGCCCTCTCATCCATGTCACCGGTGCAGCCACATTCGCCGATGTGGTGGGGTAAATATAACACAGCGTCGTAGACGCAAAAGTAGGCAATGCGTCGTATGTGTCATGTGGACTTTCTCCAGTATTGACTGTTGTCGCAATGAATGACATAACCTAGTTGTATGCACATTTCAGTGGTGACATTTGTCATTTATATAAGCTTAAAATACAATTTTACAAAACAAAATTACACACATAATTCCAGTAAATATTAACTGTTTCAAGATGACCACTTTGATACATTGAGAGGAAAACTCAAATAAGACACAATTGTTATTTGTCATCAAAATGTATCATCCTTTCGTAATTAAACACACCTAATGTTTCTGTATTTAATCACAATGTCAATGTCACTGCTTTATATCATCATCATCAAAACAACTCGGTAGTCGCCGTCTCAAACTGATCAATAATTCGAGTCACATTAGTTGGCGGTGACACAACTATTTAGGAGTGGTTACCTTGTGTTATTTACACGCTCACCCTGTCGACTCATTTTACGTGTTAAAATGCACGAATATTTTTGTGGTGCATGTTGTACTATTCATTTGTCTTCACATGTGTGTAATGTTGTTCCGTGACGGGTGTATCAAAGTAATGTTGTCCAGTAATCATAAACATCTCAAACACTCAACAGTGGCATCAGCAACACAACTATTTGTAGTCGCAGTGGCCAATGCCACTGCTTTATATCATCATCACCATCAAAATAAATCGGTAGTCACCGTCTCAAAGTAATCCACATCACCACTCTTTTTTGTCACCAACCATTTGTTTATAATACTGTGTTTATTTATTTTGTTCTCTCGGTGACAATACATGTCACGTATTCTTATAGTCGGAATATAAATTATAGGTTCACGACGACGTGTTGTAGACCGGCATCAACAAGAAGATAACCTGTCGGCGACTGTCCGCGCTCGCCCTGCCGTCTGTGTCCGCTCCAACTCGCTGTCCTTCCCCCGTCTGCCCCGACCGTGCAGTGAACTCGGGGTGCCGTCAAGCCAGTCGGATGTGATGACCACAACATTATCGCTCGGACCGTTGTACTGCCGGACACTGGTTTCGGCGAACGCAACATTCTTCTGTAATTAAACCGAGTCTGCATCGGACAACAACTGACCAGTGACCACCTTCTGTGACATTGCGGACTGTCGCTGTCCAGCGGTCTCTTCTCCTGAGATTCGCCAGCGTAACGATGACGCCATGGTCCACGAAAACACGAACGATAAAACGTGTGTCCGTACATGGATGACCACATAAGGCGACATGGCGACCATCTTTACGAAATGGAAAAAACGTTTCGCCAAGGACAGACTTACATTTAATCTAGTCTTGTCTAGCCCTCATTAGCGGAGAGACGCTTTGCTTGTGTGACCGTGGTTCGATCACAAGCAAACAGTTACTACTATAACGTTTGTATGTACATGTCGGCCCCGTCTCCGTATACTGATTGCGTATAGTGGATATTACTATTGAATTATACTTCACTGTTTTAACTATAGTTGTTTAGAGCAATTAATAATTGGTATTGTGAGTAATTTGACGTTAAAGTGGCAATGTCGTGTTATATATTATGTTTTTAATGTAATGAAAATAAATGTGTGTGATAGCAGAAATTAAAATGTGCAGGTAGTTTGAACTTACTTGTGAATATTACAAATGCAATACATGTAAGGTAAGCCATATAGTCGTCAAAGCCAAGACAAAGTAATGTCCATTAGTTCTCAGTCTGGGATGACGATTGACTGAAGCGTGTTCCACGGATGCATAGTTTCTGTGGATAATTTTTTCCCGGAGGACATTGTAATATACCACAAATGCGGCACAAGCTAGGGTAATGTTGTGTACCTCGAAATATACGACTGTCGTCTCGGACACCAGTCTTACAGGGATTCGTCGTGGACACTTTCTGGAGAAATACGGCATTTGTGTGTGATCAGAACCGCAACGTGCAACAGATTCGGACGAGACGTTCGACAGATTTGATAACGCCAGCTGTTAAATGTGCATAGTTGAAATCGCACACAAAATTAGCTATATCAAATGCACGTATTGTAAAGGGTATCATCCGGCATCGATGAACCTATATTGAAATGTGTTTCTCAAACCATTTAATGTATTACGTTCACTGTAGTTTGTGTTAGAAAGATAAGGTCTTCTCACCCAATTGCAGTCGCCGTTGACCTCACAGTATCACAGTATAAAACAGAGGGGGTTGAGCATACTAAAGCCGGGAACTCACTAAGCCGGGCGGCCGGCCGGCCGGCCGATTTTGCATCGGCCTGTCATCGTGGGTCATCGGCCGGGCATCGGTTAGGTGAGTGCCAAAAATCGAGGCATCGGCTGGGCGTCGTGCGTCGAGCCGATGCCCGCACGACGTCCGGCCGGGATATGTTTTAGGCTGTTTTAGTGCGGAAACGTCACACCAGGCGGTGACATGATAACATTTTAGTGTTCAAACTGTCCAAAGAGTGGTGTGTTGGGTAACATTCGCACAGGAAACAATTTTTAGAGACAAACACACAAGAACACAGCAGCAGAAATGGTTTGGACTAGAAGCGCTTGGAATGCTTCTTCCTCCGGGGTTTCCTCTGAGACATTGCCACAAAAGCGGCACTTGCAGCAACAAAACTCGACATGAATTCATCCTCTGAGTCAACCGTGATGAACATTTGGATGTAGGTCATCTTGGCGAGCATAGTGAATCCCTCTATGGACACAAAATCAAACTAATTTGAATTTAAATTAATAGTGCTTAAATTGTTATATCGGCCGGTTGACCACTGGCTGTGTGTGTTCGAAAAATCGTAGTAGCATCGGGCGGACAACGGCCGTCCGGTCAGCCGGTTCTGGGAGTTCCAAAATGACCAAACCAGCCGACGGCCCGATGTTCCCACGACGCCTGGCCGATTTCGTTTTTCGTTTTTCATGCGTCGGCCGGCCGGCTGGCTACCGTCCGGCCGACGATTCAGTGACTTCCCGCCTGGATGACGAGTCCTTTATTTTCGCTAATCCTCAAAGCTGTTTTATGTCGTATGTTTTCCACAACCAATGTCACCACGTTTGACGTATATGCTGACGTAATCTCTATCTCTGCTATCGTTGAGCATTAAACGAAGTCCAAAATGGTTGGCATCGTGTGGGACACGTATCGCATCTACACAGTGAACTATTTCACACGAGAAGCGTGACAACGGGACTTCTCGGAACGTAGCGGGGAGCCATAACCTGCCATGAAACTGGAAATATTTCCTTCGCGATGATACCAACATACATAATCATAATCATAACAGCAACATTTCTATACCGCTGTTCCAACATCCGTGGCTAACAGCGCTGTTCAGATAGTTCTTAAAAAATAGATAGGTCTTTAGTTTAACCTTAAAAGCAGCAGTGGTAATAGTTTATGTCAGATGCTGGGTAGCGCATTCCACAGTCACGGGACTGCCACGCTGATAATAATAATAATAATAATTAGTTAACTTCTATTGCGCCTATATCCTTAGAAACCAAGCTCAGAGGCGCATCAACACAAAAAGGATTAATCGATCTCATAGTCGGTAAACAAATCAAGTTGTCATCAGATTGATTGATGCGCCAGGGAGCTATGGTGGATAGGCCAGATTGTACAGATATGTTTTTAAATGACGACGGAATTTAGCAATATTTTCAACTGATTTCACCCTATTGATGCCTTGTGCGTAGCACGCACAATAGATAGTGTTCGCTGGAGCGCAGCGATCTAACCGGCTGGCGTCGGCTTACACATTGTTCAATGTATCCAGTTGCGTGGTTAGTCAGTACTCGATGAGTGAGTAGCAGTATATTTAATTCCACTCGCACTGGCATTAACATGGAGATGAGACACGAGTTCTTCGCGCCCACAACCATGAAGGCTGCAAACCTCTACTGCAATTGTTTGCTACATCCGGGACATCAGTGATCATCAGCAGATATAACTATGTAATTGCATACACGGTTGATGATCCATGTGTGTAATGCACTGGAAAGCGATGTAACTAGAAGCTTCATACAGGCAATTGAGGGAGATGTCCTCCTATGGATCGGCAGGTTTTTGGAGCTGATCAAGCTGAAGAGATATGAGTACGTTTTAGCATTTTTCTCATCTCCATGTCAATGTCATCTGATATGTCCTGGAATAAACAACTCTATGGCCTTAACATTATGTAACATACCTTATGCTCCAGTTTCACAATTTTTGATAAGATAAAAAAATGCATTCGAAAAGAGAGATACTCTTGATTGCGAAACCTGAAATGCTTCCCCAGAAGTAGCATCTTCACACTGAATTTATACAGTCGTATATATCTGGATTCGCGAAACTTCCAACTCGTGGCTAGTCTCGCTTAACCGACTGTCGGTCGACTGCATAACTACGCCGAGAAGAGACTGGTGATCCTGCCGTAATTCCTATTTTTTTAAACAACTGCAAATTTGTTTTTATATTTATGTTTGTGTTAGTATAACGTTAGATTTGAATAGGTTTTATAATACAGCATTAGTTGATAACAAATGTATCGTTATTTAATGTATTATTTCAAATTCGGCCTGAGAATCAATCGACGTCTCTGTCCTAATATGGGGTAAGACCGCCCTGGCGGTTACTTCGGCAGTTCATTAAATCCTAGGCGGAGTTGAAAAGTGCTGCCACATCACGAAGTCTGGGTAACAGAGGCTAACTCCTGGCCCGCTAGACCGTTACCGTCTGCGACAACTGGGTTGTGTTGTTCCGGCCAGTGGAAGAGTTTATCTGTAGAAGTAATACAACAATAACAACTATTCCGTATCACAAGATGCATTGCGGCATCACTGAAAGCATAGCAGACCAAGCTGGTATCCGTTCGACACTATACTGGGCCAACAACAGACGCCTACCCCAGAAGAATGTGGCTGGAGATGGGTGAGAATATCCAGTATTAGCCACTCAACTGGACACCTCTGTTCTCAAGGGCTTGCTGATAAATGACAATTATGTGGGTTTCAAAGAAAGCATTGCCAGCTTTGCATGGTAGAAAACACAAACACCTTTCCTGAAGTAAATGTGAACATCAGAACGAAACTTTTGCATCGGCAGAACGGGGACTGTACAAACTATAAATACGGTATTTTCCCTAATAAAAACACATGCATTTCATTATTACTGACACATGATATTGTTGGTTGAGCGCAAATACCGCGCATACCAGAGCATATCTCAAACGGATGCTTACATAAAATAATATGTTATACGTTATAAACACGGAGTCAAAAGTAATGAATACAACGTCAACATGAGAATGAAGACAGCGTCAAATACAATTAAGAAGTCAAACGACACAGCGGTCACACCTACGGAACACACAAGGCACGCCATGGATATGCTACTATGAATCATATGCAGCGGTTTAATACTACTAATAAAGCAACAACAATAATATTGAGTCTAACTGTTTAGAACATTACCGACGACTATCATAGTCCATAGAGTGACCAGTCCTCATGCAATGGCAACTACTGGACAACAGAGGTGACCATTGTGTTGGTTTTGACGATATTGACCACCCTAGACACGTTGGCTCCATAGCTAGGGCAGACGTCGCTGTCCTTTATGTATGTTTTGATGCGTGGCAGGTGGCTTGACAATGTGTGCCCCACATATTAATGAAGACTGGAGGTAAGATTAGTCCACAAAACCAACAGTTCCTTGGTTAAAGTTGAATGATTGCATGACTGAATGAATTACTCATTGAAGGATTGAGTGACTGAATAATTGAATGATGAATGAATGGTTCAAAGATTGACTGAATAAATTGATTAATTAATTAATAGGCATTCGTATAATGCAGGTACTTAGCTAATGGATGTGCAACATGTCAAATACAATAAGAGTTTAATAACATATCATTTCAACATGTCTATTCGACATATCCATAAGAACAAATTAGGGTTGCGCTTGTTGTTTTCATATCCATGCATAAAGTATTAAAACCAAAACACGCCAACTCACAAAGGAACTGAAGTAGCAGTAGTAGAACACGTGACGTCAGGACACGAAAATCAACACGTTGCATGAGTACACGACAGGAAATGCCGACGATCACGTGCAGTTTCGTTGAACATACAGAGGTGATCTCTGGCCCGTATTACAGGTAACTTTAGTTAAACGATCAGTCAGTTGGTCGATCAGCTCATTCCAGAAATTAATTAAACATTCCCGATGACCAACCGTACGTACAGTTGATACTAAGTCGTTAACATGTGCTGACTTAAGAAGAGCAACCATCAACTTGTTACGATTGTAATGGCATGAGGAAACGTTTCGTCAACAGCTGTGGATGACGTCAATTACACGACTGATAAAAATATGCTAAATCATTTCAACATACCAATAACATTCCGAAGATACACTGATAGTATTCATGTTAATTCGTCTGGTATTAAACAATATATCAACTCACTTAAGAATAGTTTAAATTTGAAGGAAGCGACAATATGCGGAAAATGTGTGAGAATTCAAGTGGACACATCGCTCATTTGTTATTGTGCCATGCGACAGAGGCAGGGCCACTGCTAGAAATGGCGAATGCTGTCAAGAACGCGGTCGTAGTGGTCATAGCCGCATATCGCAAGTACCACGAAAGCCAGAGCTGCGAACTTGAGAAGCACAAGTCGAATACGAGACGTCGACACACCAAAATCCACACTGGTCATGTCAACACGACAGGAAGTGACGTCGAGCAGCGCTGCTGCATTGAACGTACACAGGTGACCCCTGACCCCGATTATATATAAAGCTGTCGTTGCTATGATAAGCCTGTTAGACGACCAACCCATTACAGAAATCAATGAGGATCGAAGATCAACCATACATGCAGTCGGTACTAAACCAACGCCATTTGCTGAATATGAGCGATTATTATGACAGCCAATGTATTTTTAATAATGTTAACGACTTCCAAAACATTCCAGCAAAACTAATGGAGTTCATAAAATGCATCTCAGATAAGCAAAATCTAACAATCACATTTGACCATCTTTCCGAAATGGAAAACGTTTCGCCAAACACAAATCTACGTATATTCTAGTCTTGTCTAGCCGGCAGACGCGGAGAGACGCTTTGCCTTTGTGACCGTGGTTCGTTCGACAAGCAAACAGTTACTACTATAATGTTTGTATGCACATGTCGGCCATACGACTGCGATTGCTGATTGCGAATGGTGTATATTACTATTTGTGTACATCCTCATCTTTAAAATCTCGGTAATACCAATTCGAAAATTCCAAGATGGCAACATGGCCGCCAAGATGGCCGCTGGCGCCCAAAAATTCAGATAACCTTTTAACCACTAAACCTAGAATATTGAATGATACCACTGTTTCAACTATCGTTGTTTAAAGAAATTAATAATGGGTATATTTGAGTATTTTGACGTAAACAGTGACAAGGCCTTGTTACATATTATGTTTTTGATGTAATGAAAATAAAAGGGTGTGATATCAGTCCCAAAATTAAAATCTGCAATTAGTGTTCAGTAGAAAATTTAAATGTGCAATTAGTTTTTCGTAGTAGAACACGTGACGTCAGCACACGGAAACCTACACGTTGCGTGACTACACGACACGAAATGCCGACGATCACGTGTAGTTCCGTTGAACATACAGAGGTGACCTATGACACGTGTGACACGTAACGTGAGTTAAACGATCAGTCAGTTGGTCGATCAGCTCATTCCAGAAATAAATGACGCATTCTCCATAAATAAACCCTACGTACAATCGATAACAAATTATTAACATTTGCTGACTTAAGAAGAGCAGCCATCAACTTGTTATAATTTTAACGGCATGACGAAACGTTTCACCAACAGTTATGGGCCTCGTAAATTGCATCACTCATAAGAACAAACTAAATAATTTCAACACATCAAGAACATCCCGAAGATACAATGTCGGTATTCATGCTAATTCGTCTACTATTAAACAAATAAAAAATAAAACATCAACTCGTTAATGATTGTAAGAAGAACAACACGAATCCGAGACGTCGAAACTCCAGATTCTACATTGTTCATGTCAAAACGACAGGAAGTGATGTCGAGCAGCGCAGCTGCACTGAACGTACAGAGTGACCTCTGACCCCGATTACATATAAAGCTGTCGTTGCTGCGATAAGCCTGTTAGCCGATCAACTCATTACATAAATCAATGAGTGTCGAAGATCAACAAGTCATGCAGTCGGTACCAAACCAACGCCATTTGCTGAACTTGAGCGATTATTTCGACATCCAATATATTTGTAATAATTCTAACGACATACCAACACGTTCCAGCAAAACTAATGGAGTTCATAAAATGCATCTCAGATAAGCAAAAACTAACCATCACATTTGACCATCTTTCCGAAAGGGAAAACGTTTCACCAAAGACAAATCTACATCTAGACTAGTCTTGTCTAGCCGGCAGTGGCGGAGAGACGCTTTGCTTATGTGACCGTGGTTCGTTCGACAACCAAACAGTTACTTCTACTATGATGTTTTTATGCACATGTCGGTCATACGCCCCGACTCCATGTACTGATTGCGACATGGTGCATATTACAATTTGTGTACATGCTCATCTTTAGAATCTCTGTAACACCAATTCAAAATTGTCAAGATGGCCGCCGGCGCCAAAAAAGTCAGATCACCTATTAACCACTAAACCTAGAATATTTAATGATGCCACTGTTTTAATTATCGTTGTTTAAACAAATTAATGATGGGCATATTTGAGTAATTTTGATGTAAACAGTGGCAAGGTCGTGTTACATATTATGTTTCTAATGTAATGAAAATAAATGGGTGTGATAGCAGTCCCAAAATTAAAATGTGCAATTAGTGTTCAGTAGAAGAACACGGGACGTCAGCACACGGAAACCTACACGTTGCATGACGACACGACCGGAAATGCCGAAGATCACGTGTAGTTCCGTTGAACATACAGAGGTGACCTATGACACGTATAACACGTAACGGAAGTTAAACGATCAGTCAGTTGGTCGATCAGCTCATTCCAGAAATAAATGACGCATTCTCCATAAATAAACCCTACATACAATCGATAACAAATTATTAACATTTGCTGACTTAAGAAGAGCAGCCATCAACTTGTTATAATTTTAACGGCATGACGAAACGTTTCACCAACAGTTATGGGCCTCGTAAATTGCATCACTCACAAGAACAAACTAAATAATTTCAACACATCAAGAACATCCCGAAGATACAATATCGGTATTCATGCCAATTCGTCTACTATTAAACAAATAAAAAATAAAACATCAACTCATTAATGATTGTAAGAAGAACAAGACGAATCCGAGACGTCGAAACTCCAGATTCTACATTGTTCATGTCAAAACGATAGGAAGTGATGTCGAATAGCACAGCTGCATTGGACGTACATAGTGACCTCTGACCCCGATTACATATAAAGCTGCCGTTGCTGCGATAAGCCTGTTAGACGATCAACTCATTACATAAATCAATGAGTCTCGAAGATCAACAATGCATGCAGTCGGTACTAAACCAACGACATTTGCTGAATATGAGCAATTACTACGACATCCATCGTATTTTTTAATAATTCTACCGACATATAAAAACGTTCCAGCAAAAATAACGGACTTCTTAAAACGCATCTCAGATAAGCACAAACTAACCATCACATTTGACCATCTTTCCGAAATAGACAACGTTTCACCAAAGACAAATATACATCTAGACTAGTCTTGTCTAGCCGGCAGACGCGGAGAGACGCTTTGCCTTTGTGACCGTGGTTCGTTCGACAAGCAAACAGTCACTACTATAATGTTTGTATGCACATGTCGGCCATACGATTGCGATTGCTGATTGCGACATGGTGCATATTACTAGTTGTGTACATCCTCATCTTTAGAATCTCTGTAATACCAATTCGAAAATTCCAAGATGGCAACATGGCCGCCAAGATGGCCGCCGGCGCCAAAAAGGTCAGATAACCTTTTAACCACTAAACCTAGAATATTGAATGGTGCCACTGTTCCTACTATCGTTGTTTAAACCAATTAATAATGGCTATATTTGAGTAATTTGACGTTAACAGTGGCATGGTCGTTTTACATAAATAAATGGGTGTGATATCAGTCCCAAAATAAAAATGTGCAATTAGTGTTCAGTAGAAGAACACGTGACGTCAGGACACGAAAATCTACACGTTGCATGAGTACACGACAGGAAATGCCGACGATCACGTGCAGTTCCGTTGAACATACAGAGGTGACCTATGACACGTGTGACATGTAACGTGAGTTAAACAATCAGTCAGTTGGTCGATCAGCTCATTCCAGAAATTAATTAAACATTTTCGATGACCAACCGTGCGTGCTGTGGTGGACGTCGTAAATTGCATCACGGATAAGAACAAATAAAAATATTTTAACATAACAAAAACATCCCAGAGAAACAACGATGGTCCCGCTTGTTGTCTTGATGTTATTTAATTTATGATTAAAAACAAAATAAACAAAAATCAACTCAGTAACGAACCTTAAGATGCGTTTACACGGCGCAACAAGTTGCGCAACTTGTTGCATGCAACTTGTTGCGCAACATTGCCTCAACAAATAGCACGTAAAAACGTTGTTGAACGCAACATGCAACACATTAGAACGTGTTCTATTTTGTTGAGCAACTATAAAGATGTTGAGCGCAAGAACCAATGAAAACGCGTTATCTAATCACGTTGCATGGCAACCATAGTACGTAAATTTATCAGATGAGAAGACTGCCATTTTTATAGATTTATTTCATTCATTTTCCTGTTCATGGGAAGTCACATCAAAAGAATATCACCATCGGGAGATACGTCAGGCGGCAATGCAGGGTATTGCCGCATCTCTGCCCCAGGAGGGGGAAGTTTCAATGACAGGTGAGTGTTTTAAAATTCGAAGTGGAGAGTTGCCCTATTTATCGCCCATGCTTCTATAGATCGTAGTTTGTATAAAGTGTGTACGGAGCTCTGTTCCGTCTGTTCACTGTGTTTACGTGGATCTATATGAATGAAAGTGTAGTTTAACATTATGTTTATTTTGACAATGCGACTCTATCTATAGACAGTCTGTACTCTACAGCATAACCGTAGGCAACGCTAGGTCATTGATGACTGTCGATTGACAGTTGTCATTGACATTGGTCCAAATCGACTCCTTTTTATTCGGCCTGCCTAATAATAATAATCATAATAATCATAATCGTCACATCTCTATAGCGCTGTTCCAACGTTCGTTGCTCACAGCGCTGAACAGACTTTCACATGTTGGGTGGCTCTTTGCATTTCGTGCGCATATAACATTCACATGTGGGGTGGAGCATAACTATGCCCCTATAATTAGTAGTATCATCGTGTCCTAAGTTCGTGCATAGCGGAATTCCGTGGCAATATTGTTTTGTGTCATTTTTCAATCATTGCACAACCACTGACTGTTAAGGCAAGTTGCATTTCGTGACTCAGGCCCCCATAAATAATAAAACATTATCATGGTTCCATCCTTTCCAGTTAACAACATCAGTAATGGGCTATTGTATTACTTTGTGGATTAATTTATACAACTGAATATAGAGTTGTAATACATAAACATAATTGAATTTTGTTTTCAGTCGACGAGGTCAACACAAAAAATCGTGGGCTCCGGACACAATACACCCGCGAGTTGAGGAAGGTGCTCGGGGGTATTAAAAGCGGTGCCGGGACCGACCAGTTGCTATCCAGTAACTGGATTTTTTTTTAGCTGGACGCGTACCTCCGGCCCCACGTCACTATTCGGCCATCGACAACAAACGTGGTTAGCGTGGCTGTGGTTGAAGAGAGTTTTTCAAATACAAAGAGGGCCTACTGTTTAGTGAACTTCATTCATTTACAAAATTGGTGTTCATTATTAGATAAATAATAAATCAAAATAAGAGCTGATTTTGATACAGTGCATTTATTTACACATTGTAATTATACAGAATACCTGTTTGAAGTGTTTTGCCATGGCATCGCCGGCTAGTACTTGCGAAGTTGTGTTTGGCGATTTTGACTAATAATAAAGTGCCATTTTTCGCGCAGTACAACCTGTTTGGGGCAAACGTATACATGTGTTATGATTATGTGCATTTAGACAACTTGTCAGATATAAGTGCTTATCGAAACCACAACGCACAGCTATGTAGAATGCAAATCCCGTAAAAGACACATACTTTGTGGGCGTGTATATTATATGCACTACATAAATCGCTATGTCTGTGATAGTATGGTAAACTCAATATTTAATCGGGCAATTAAGATAAGAAAGGTATAATACAAGATATTTATGTCCTCATTTTCCTAGTATTCATCAGTCGCCTCCATGCGCAAAAGGTTACGTAGTCCGCGGCCATCCTCCTGCCCCAACTCGCTCAGTAACGTTTCGTATTGTGAGCGTCGAAGCAACCAAGGCGTCGCCCAACATCTACGTCGTCGACGACATTTCGTACTGCTTTGTAAGGCAATAATTGCACTCACAACTGCTAAATCATCGTCGGAATCCATTTCTACACCACTACATCCGGTTCATCGCCGCATCCGGTAAAATTTACGTCGATTAGTTGCACTCAACAAAACGACGTCAACTTGTTGCGCAACAAGTTGCGTTCAACAAGTTGCGCAACTTGTTGCGTCGTATAAACGCACCTTAAGAAGCACAGTACGAAAACGAGCTGTGTGATCAGCGTGTTAGACAATCAACTCATTACAGAAATCAATGAGTTTCGAAGATCGACAATACAAGTAGTCAGTACTAAACCAACGACATTTGCTGATTAAGAACAATTATTATGCCATTTAATGTTTGTTTTTAATAATTTTAATTGCATACCGAAACATTCCAACAACAATAATGGACGTCGTAAGATGGACACAGTTAAGCAAAAAATAACTATCAAATTTGGAGGAAGCGACAATATGCTAAAACTGTGTGAACATTCCAGTGAATACAAAGAAAGTCGGTACTCAGTAAGAATAACTCAATTGCTGTTCTTCCGGAAAAAAATAACTAGCTAACCAATAAACTCACTGAGTATATTCTGATCTCGATTACTAGTACACAGTCGATCAATGTGTTAAACGATGCACTCTTTCCAGAAACCAAACAAACAAGCTCGATGATTAACAGTATTGCTGTCGATACTAAACCATTGACTTGTCCCGACTTAAGAGTGATTACTACAACCTTCAACTTTGTTATATTATAATGACATAACGAAGTGTTTCAACAACTATTACAGACGTCGTAAAATGCATCACTGACAAGAAACACTAAGCATGAAGTTGGGAGGAAACGACAAGAAATTTAAAATGTGTGAGAGTTCCATTGGATTCCACAGACAAAGACGACGGTTCCTCATAAGGGTACTTCAACTGTTGTACTTCTGGAACAAACTATTTAAATATGTATTTACTAAATTTTTTTTTTCTTACCAACAATACAACACGTGTACTATGTATGCACTGTACTATGTGCGTGTGTCTTTAATATATAATTTGATGATTTTTTTACTGTTACTTTTTGGTGTGTGTGTGTGTGTGTGTGTGTGTGTGTGTGTGTGTGTGTGTGTATGTTTGGGGTCTTTGTTCTACAGAGTAGAAGACACGGAACTGTTAGAGGGGTGTAAACACCATGGTGTAGACGAAAACAACTTCAAATAAATTGCTTTGTCAAAAAAACCTGTAATAAAACTGGATATGAATCAGTTTGCTATCATTATGGTAAATGCTTATTTAAATTATTTTAATTGAATATCGTTTCCAGCAAGATTGGACTGAGACTCCTGCACATAAATATGCAACAGGTTATATGTATACTTTTTTGTTTTAATTTCTATAACTAATTAGTAACTGATTTGAATCGTAAACGAAGTATTTGCATCCTAAACGGGTGTACCATCAACAACGCACCAGAACCACATGCACATTTTGCAAAGTGTTGAAGGCGTATATTAAAAGCGCCCTTAATAGTTTTTAAGCTAGATTTGGCGCTGTATAAGTTTATTGTATTTATTATTTATTTATTTATTTGGCAGGAGCTGCAGACACGAATGCTCAAAGGTCTCCTTTAGCGGTTCCCAAACGAGTTCTTTCCCCGCATTCTTTGACACCGCCAGTGAAGAAGTAATGAAGTGGGCAGGTGTAGTTACTCTACGTGACATCGTCAAGTGTCGATGACAGCGACTAACCGGACAGTACATTAGCGATGGCGATATTCCATGAAGCTGGCAACGAACACAGAGCAAGGCCAAACCACCCCTGACGCACGACGTTTAGTAAACTTTGGCAGAAAGGGAAATCAACAGGAATGAACCAAAGAAGGATCGTTCTAGATAACGACAGCTCGTCGCGGGATGCCCTGAAAGGAACAGTCTGATGAATTAAGTAAGTATCTCTTGAAATTGTTGACGGTCGTCAAGTTCAACTCATCGTTAATGGACTCAATACAAATACGTCTTTCAATTCAAAATCAAGCGCCATTTGATTATTGACAACATATTTAAAACCTGCAATCATTTCATAAGTCACGGACGAAATTTAGGAACACGTTGTTTTACTGGTATATCCGGAGATCATCTGTGACATTGAATCGAAATGTTATGTTAGTGATGAACTATCGTCATTTAGTACTAGGTGAGTAACATCATTCAATACTGGGTAAGTGACGTGATTCAATAATAGGTGAGTGACATTATTCAATACTAGGTGAGTGCCCTCAATCAATACTAGGTGAGTGACGTCATTCAATATGAACAAAAAACAAATATATTTATGTAGGATGCAAATGATCTATACAACAGCGGACAATACGAAAACAACAAACAACCGACAATGAATACAGCGTCCAAACCATTGACACCTTCAGCAGTTAGTTTATAGTCCACATTTAATAGAACCGCTGACGGTTCTATTGGAATTCACCATTAAGAGAGTGACAACTGCTGTGGCCACCAACAACCATAACTGACAGAGTGAACGTAGCAGCAGCTGTGATGCAACGAAAGGCTGGATTATGAAAAGGGAAACGAAACGGTTTCACAAGGATTTTGTTCTGCTAGCAGGGGTACCTATATTTGGACGGCGCGATGCTTGTCCCGCGTTATATCATTATTAGAGGTGATGTGAATATCTATCTTTGACATTGAATCTGAACCTTGTGGACGGCATTTGTTACAGAAGCCACCTGACCAGGGGGTGAACCAATTAGATGTTACGTTACGTACACAAAGGCAGCTTCCTGAAGGTACAATGTAGATATCGTACGAAAGAATTGATTGTGGAACGGTTTCTTATCGACAGTTGCAACATGATTTACAGTTTACTGTCAGCTCTGGATTTGGACACATATTACAGTCGTCTAATCCAGTAATGAGGACTGCTACTTGAAACTGTTGTTACATTAACCAACCAATACAGGACACCTGGACATAGCGGACACCTGGACATAGCGGACACCTGGACATAGCGGACACCTGGACATAGCGGACACCTGGACATGGCACGTCAGCATGCGGCGTAGGTAGCAGCAGCAGCCCTGGCTGTGGTCTGCGGTTGCCGCTAGAGATTTTTTTTATAAACAACTGCGAATTTGTATTTCTATTTATTTTGTTTTAACATAAGTTTAATTTTGAATATTTTTTTTCATAATACAGCATTATTTGAAAAAAAAGGTATCCTTATTTAATTTGTATGCTATCCGGGTGTGGCTAGACAATGCTGCCACCAAACGGATACTGGTTAATCCTGCCGTAATTCTTATTTTATAAACAACTGTAAATTTGAATTTGTACTTACTTTTGTGTTAATATAAGTTCAATGTTGAATACTTTTTTATATGATATCATTATCTTGTAAAAAGTATATCGTTATTTTTATTTTATTTCATAGTTGGCTTGAGAGCCAATCAGCGTCTCTACCCTAATCTGGGGTAAGGCCGCCCTGACGGGTCGAAAATACAGACCCGCTTTTTCGACAGGCGGGTGTGAGTGGCTTACAAGTGCTGCCACCTCAAGGAGCCTGGGTAACCGAGGCTAGTACGGCATTGGCCTCGTTCTCACCAGGGACCACCACGTCAGCTGACTCAACAACGAGTGTTCGCCATGACCTTGACCTTGACATTGACGAGGTCGTGCGCAAATGGGAGGCGACAGACAGAGAGAGGAATCTCTCCACCAATTGCCCGTATCTGCCGCCGAAGCTCGGTAAGTGATTTCAATTGGTGAATGAAGTCATACAACTAAATAAAGTAAAATGTTACTTGGAAAAAAAATCATAGAAAACTGTTTTGATTATGACAACTATATCGTAAAATTTGTATAAGTGATGAATGAAAATAGTGTCAAAGGTTGTTGATAAAGAAAGACATTCCTGAGAAATTGCATCACTTTTCTTGCACATTTTTACATGCAATTGAGCAGGCTTTTATGTACGATAAAATCCTTGCCAGTCACACACACATTTTTTGGAGTGAACATGTGGATGTTAACTGACATATAGAACTGCCACTTGAGATGTGTTTATGACACATAAAATAAGGTTCAAACATACTGACAATATGTATGAATTTTGAAGAATCCTTCATTTTGCTCCTTAATTTTTCTACCTACCCACCACCGTATTTTAATCATGTCAATGTGGCGCGCATGATCATGTATCTGGTGATAATATGGCCATCACATTTTGTGTAAATGCAAAGCCTGCACGAATGCATATAGAGATGGATTTGGTCGGCGATGACGTCACGTGTCTTAAAATGTTTAATGGTAGCATAGCCTCTTTGCATGATGAGATTAATACTGCAAGAAACCGTGGTGTCCACATAAAACAATAGTTTATGTGGTCTTGTTGACAAACAAACACGTCCTTCAGTAGAACATTAACACATAATCGCTAGTGGACAGTCCGTGGTACACTGATGAGATTCCGCACGAGAAACAGCGTCGATGTCGAGCTGAGCGCCACTGGATGCAAACTTGTTAAGAGGTGTAGCTACGTACATAACCTCCCCTGTGTATTTTGAGTTGTTATTGTTCACTCATCTCTTGCGCCAGTGAACATACATCGCTGCCAGACGTCGTCAATATTATAATAAAATAAAATTTGAATTTGATTTTGTTCATCAACTTGTTTTAATTTGCTTTCCATTGAAACAACTGTGTTTGCGCGTTTGATATTCAAATTACTATTTCTCTTGGTAATACAAAGGTGAAATATGATGGTATCAATTAAACAAAATGAACACCATTAAATATGAAATTAAAATAAATGTGTTTATGTAGGATGCAAATGATGTAAAACAACATTTTGGTTAGTATGACAACAAATATAGACCATACAGTGACAATAGCCATCACACAAATTACGTCCAAACCATTGACACATTCGGCTGTTAGTTTAGATACCACATTTAATAGAGCCGCTGACGGTTCTAGTGGAATTCACCATGAAGAGTTTAAAAACTGCTGTGGACTCCAACTGATAATAACTGAGAGAGTGAATATAACAGCAAATGTGATGCAACGAATGGCGTGGATTATGAAAAGGGAAACGAAACGGTTTCACAAGGAAGATGTTCTGTTGGCAGGGGTACGAATACCTGGACGCCAGGATGCCTGTTCAGTCTATGCAACAAATGTCCATGTCCGGGTCTATATCCAAGTTCAAGTAAGTGTTACTCGTTTCGATACCATGGTATTTAAACGAAACACGAAATAGTACTCAATACGGTTGTCGACTAGCCCATCTCCACCAACGAACTAGGATATTATATTCTACATCGGATAGCTTCGCCTTTTTCAACAATTAGTTTAAAACACGAAGAGCAAATGATTTGTATGGAAATGAATGGAGATAGTAGGTTTTATAGAGGCGAAGAACAGCTGAATATATATCTTGACATTAAAGTAAATGCCCAATCTCTCGACTTTTTTGCTAAATGATTAGTAATAGTAGTAAACAACACAAACTGATAACCTTACCCACTTAATATGACCACTTAACACATGCATCAAATTAAAGTTTAAGCCGAACCAACTATGCAGTTCGGAAGCGCTCGGGGTGTCTTCGTGTAAACTTTGACCTGTGACATATAGGCGAATCACAACCACGGCGCTGCCGCTGCATATCCATTTGACCATTTAAAAACAAAAAAATGGCTGATGCAGAGTTTGATGAAACCAGCATCGAAATTGATAACTTCCACAGTGGTTTATCAAATGAGATCGATAATGATGGTGATAGCGGCGTGTTTGATTCGGACGGTGATATTTGCCACAATTTAGTGCACAGGACGACGCAGTAGTTGATGCTTATCAGTTCGGGCCAACACTCACCGACTACACGTCTGAAATGAAGCCGACAATGACAGCCAGGCCGTTGACCAACGGGAGGATGTCCTTCCCAAACGACTAGGAAACATTGATTGGTATGGTATACTATACATTTTTTCAATAACTTAATATAAGGCGCGGTTTCTTTGTTTTGACGATCGTAAACATGGGTGACTGACGCTAAATGTCGTTTGTGTTGTTAGCGTACAGCGACATTACTGGACTGACAGCTACGGGCCACGGTTTATAGCCACGACATATATTAAATATCTTACATTTGGTTCCGTGCAAGCTGTTTAAATGTGATCAAGATATTGTCTTTTGGAATATTGTATGATCTAATGTTAGTTTATGAATTACAGTTACGTTATTAATGCAGTCATATGTTTACATCATATGTTTTATATTTTCAAGGAGACGCATGTTGTTAATGAGGAGTATGCTTTTTTCAGTATAGATATATGAGAAGTTAAAAAAAGTAAAAATACTAAAGCATAAGTGTACATTTTACTTGGACAGACTGCCTCCGGATTGTAGTCTCATATTTTTGAAAACTGCCTTCCTATGGTTACAATAAATTATATACCAGTGGCAAATATGAACTACAAACTGAGAAAAATAAGGATAAAAACAAAGAACTTGTGACCATCATCAATTACATTATTCCAACGAACAGATTTACTTAAGAAAGTACCATAAACCCCACTGAAAATATGTTTTTTTTTTATAATACTGATATACATTTTAGATATGTATATATATATATATATATATATATATATATATATATATATATATATATATATATATATAAGCACGTACATAACAATGTTATACGCTTGCATTGTATGTCATCTTATTTATTATGTAATTTGTATTTTATGTATTCATGTGGACTTTTGTATGAAATAAATATTATCATATTTAGTATTATTATCAATATGTTAAACAGGTGAAAAGTATATTTGGCATGCTGGCCCTAAGCCTGAGCCTGGAAAAAGCAGTAATTAGCACAAATTAATGCAGCTTGTCCTGTGCGCTGTCAATCAGTTTCACCAGGAGAGCGATTCGCTTGTCAGACATTCGTGTTTTTGTCCACCAGTTTATTACCTTTTTGAAAATAACGAACATGCACGGACTGCACTGCATCATCTTTCAGCGTGCTATATTTGCAAGACCCCAACCGACATTGAAGGGCGCGGTCGAGATCAGTATCCACACAATGACAGGAACACAGCGTCGAGTGCGCTGATGACAGACACAAGGTTCAGTTTGCTACTTTACGTGGATAAATCGAGTCCACAGAGCACAACTTTTGACACCATCTATTGGAAACTTGTGCAAACTAACATATGCTAAAGGTTTGTTCGAACAGCACACGCTACAGAAATTCGTGGCATTATAATCGGCGGTTCCAGCATGCTATTTACAATATGGAAGTCATCGTCAACCGAGCCAAATGTCGCGCCTCTCCGTCACGCGCCGGATACAGCCGAATTTCGGCGAAAGGGTTCCCCCAGTGCAGTGTGTCCCGAATTTGATGCTAATTTAATTAAGTATATGATGAGCAGGTAATAGCAACAGTTGTCACAACTCTGAACTCATATAGTAATGCTTTATTATATGCTGTGAAAACGGGTAATTGATTATATACGGATTTTACTTTAAATCATATCCTGATCCATGGCATTTTTGCAGATGGTATCCGGGGATGAAACAGTTAGATCCACCATGCCACGCATACAAAGGTAATCTCCAAAACGTACAATGTAGTCCTCGTTCGAAGCAATTGTGTAATAGTTACTTCTAGCGCCAGCGTATATGAATGTTTATTTTATATATTTATTACTGATAAGATTAGCTTATGAACTAGGTTGTTGAAGCTTTATTTATTTATTTATTTATTATCATTTAACATTTCGTCTTTACGTGCAAGTACGTGCAAGTTTAAACGGCATAGGCGAGGGAGGAGGGGAAGCCGAAACGACGGAGGAGGCATTGGGTTCGGCCACACATCATGGCACACGAAGATCGTGGCGCCTACGCCCAGCTGATGCCGGTGCTCCGAGAGCAGGAGAGTGACGTGTACCGTAATTGTGTTAGTCTGTCCTTCGTTTGACAGGATCCTCAATCAATGAATAAGGCTTCGCCTTCGACACTGCTCAAGGTCAGAGGTGCCGCCGTGTTTACGTTCTACTGTCAGCTGATCTCAGACTGCCGCCTGATTGGCTGTTGGGTCGCAGACAATTCTATTCGCGAAGATACATGCATAGACTGGTTCGCTTCGCGACCCCCGGATTTGTGTCATGCTCACACTACACGAACATTGCTGTTGAGGATTCCACATATTCCATCGTGAACATACGAAAGTATTTCGACGGATTTCGTGCATAGACTCTGCGATGTTTACTAAAAATAGCCCAATGTCGGTTCCCGGACCCCGGACTATTCTATTACCGACGAAAAATCGGTTGGTCTGTGGCCACCATAAAGAGATGGTTTTGTTCTGCGATGACGTCTTCAAGAGTTTAAAAGGAACACAGCACTTTGCGAGATGACACACACGCTAGTTAACCGGTTAGCACATGGTTACCGCATGTAACGACAGTTTATGTGGTCTTGTTGATAAACGAACATGCCTTCAGTAGAACATTAACATTATGTTGCTAGCGGACTGTCCGTGGTACACTGGTGAGATTCGGGACGAGAAACAGCGTCGACGGAGAGCTGGGCATAGTGGATGCAAACTCGTTTATATGTACAACGACAGATGTGTCGCACTCATTGCGTGGTATTTTAAGGAACAAACAAACCAAACAAGTATTGTACAGTCCAGTGCTTCATTTTTAAGGCGAGCGATCGTTCTCGCTCCCTATCCCCGCGCAAATCACCCATCAAGGGAGCGATTTATCGCTCGGACTAATTACGATAATTGCTCACGTCATTACATGCGACTTCGGCATGGGTGGACAATTCTTGACTGAGTCACAGGGGCCTATGTAAGTGTAGACGGCAAGGTTTCTTTTATCCTTCCAACGATAACTTTGTCATCAGTCTCATTGATGATTACGCGGGTTTTATTTTCTCTAAAATCATCATTGTTTCTGTGTCAGTCGTATTATTAGTACATAACTTCTTCAAAATTGTGTGAGTATAACATCCTGAATTAACCGGCTAGATTTGATCAAATGCATGCCCGTATGTCTTGTCTGCAACACGCCAGGGCTGGGCTCGTGAAGCGACTAAGAACATTCATAACGCTAACAAGATGACTGACATAGCAAATTATGTGTTTAGATATACATACGCGATCCCGATGTTTACGAGGCGCTAAGTAAGTAACTGCATAACCGAAAAGATCGCTGTGCAAAATCAGCCGTATGACAGGATTACAAAGTGGCGCCACCATGCGGATAACATAGAACGCCACCTGATGGATAACAAAATAAGTAAACATCACTCCCTCAAATTAGTTCGCATTTAGGCGAGCGATTTATCGCTCGCCTGGGTTTTTCAAAACCAAAAATATATGATTTATATTAATTTATATAATTTACATTTCTATTGATTTTATTAATATACACTTAGTATTTTTCTTGTGCAGCTCATCGATCCGCCATGCGGGAATTAGCGCTATATAGAAACTGTATTATTATTACACCAGCCGGAAAAGCGATGAGGATCGATACAATTTAAATTAGTCTGTGACGAAAGACAACGACGTCTGACAGAGTGCAGGGGATGACCAAGTGTGTAGAAAGTGGAGTGGAGAATCGTCATTTAACTCGCAAGTTCGCTTTCTATGTATTTTCAAACTCCATCCACAATTGTCACCTAATTGTCATAGTTTAAAACAGAACATTGTCTTCTGGCTAAGTAATATCTGATTTGGTTGCTTAAATGATTAATTAAATTGACTACGTCAGTGACAACAAATGTAAATATAATAATGATAAGTAAATAAAATACGCACAAAAACCGCAATCTCAATGCATGCACACGTAACGTTTCCCAAATTATATTCGTAAACATGTTCATCAAGTTGGAAGTAAATTATTCAGGTAAAATGTTTGATAACACAACTAATCATTTCTACTCATTTCAACGTTTCAGCTGCCATCTAGCGAGCAGTGACAATTCAGTTCATGAAGAAGGCCGCCGATGGTGGCTGAAATGTTGAAACGAGTAGAAAGTATTAGTTGTGTAATCAGACATTTTACTGGAATAGCTTACCAGCTTGTTGCGACGTTGACAGTAAAACGTAGAACAATTAACAATATAAACTGTCATACAATCAACACTTAACATATCACATTGTCATGTGACCGTGTGTAGACTTACCTCTCTAGGTAAGTTCACATCACATGTCTACTGGTAAGTTACATCAGTGCAGCATTGAACACGGCAACAGCACAAGGAACACATTATTTCTTATATCAAGTTCTTCTTGTCAGAGGAACTCGTGTGCGCAGGCGCATTGGAAGTTTCGGGAATGCCAAGCTCAGTGGAAGGACAGGATGAGTGAAAATGTGATATGTTTTTCTAGCGAGGGCGCAATCACAGATAGCGGAATCATAGAATGGAAGCATACAGTAGAAACAGAGCTCTGTCTCTATTGTTTAATTACCTATGAGTTTATTGGCTACGTTAACAGCACGACTTAGTTTAGAATTATGTTTAACAGTAAGATGCCCAAAACCAAGTTATGATGTTGAATGAGAAGATGGTATCAACAGTATGTATGTAAACCAGCTTAAAGATATGGTGAATATATGAATACTAGAGGCGCAAAAGTAATTTAAAATACAAATGAGAGTATGCCCAATTCAAATCGGCGGATATTTCAATCACCTTACCTTGCCCAATAACAGCCGATCCTATATGGCTGGTATATGTGGCCAGATAATTAATATTTCCCAAAACATGTAACACGTAATTTACTCACATAGTGGTCCTGACTGCCATCTCCCTTCATCATAGGTTTCCCTTGTGGAATGACAGTAGATTGTATCACTGAAGAATTCGTAGCGCCTGCTGGGACAGTGCAGACCATCAACATAATTGCCTGCAACATAGTCACACTCACAGTCGAGCTCCACTTGATGGACGGTCCGATAACACATGCACTCTGGAATAGTGTCAGATGTAATCCACAATCAGTAATGTAAAAGAAAAGTGAGTAAATATATTGTTCGTGGCTCCAATAATGGTTTATTTAAGTATGATTTACTTACTTTGGAGCCAAAGTAGAGTACCATAGAGTTATAGACATAGTCCCGCAGGCATAATCATCGATATGCCAGTCAGTGGTCATAGACATAGTTACATGGTTCGAATATAAATATATATCAATGTATCTCAGGGTATATATTTGAATTTTTTTATTAGTGTCTGTCGCCGTGGCCCATGGCCTTGCAACTGGCGTTATTTCGGTTATATTTTAAAATGTGTTGTTTGTCTATGACTATGTCTATGTGAATGACGAAATATAATACATGCATTTTTTTATGAACAATATGAAGAAACCTTAGACTGTTCAAACTGGGAATTTATTGATGTAACTTATGAACTCATCCACATATCCATTGATCGTCAACGTTCATGGGAAGTTCTTACCCAAGGCAATGGGCTTAAGTCTTAACGAGATGTTGGTTGAGCGAACTGACGGATATATTTGATGTGCGAAGGCGAAGCCAGTCCTTGTCACCTTGACCGGTTCAGTTAAAATGTGGAGTTTTGTCTTCTTTTGAGAGAATCTGATTCTTCATTTCTGCCAGAAACAAATGTTTTCTCTTAAGTTAAGGTGGCAATTTCATACCGATGTAACATTTCTAAAGATTCCCTAGTTACATTCGTGATTCGTTGAGTGATGTATCATGTGTGGCTGAAGCTGAACCGCTCGTGTTGTTTCTGACTGGCCTGGACTGGTTGCCATTTTGGATCGTTCCGTTGCATCATTAACCATCTGCTTTACTGTTTCCAGCTTTATAACTTTTTGACATTTAACTGATAGTCATAAACTATGGATGACACAATTTATAATACCGATTGCGCATACATTACAAATGGCATGAAATGCCACGCAATGGCAATGCCTAATCGCGACGCATAAATTATAACTCATTTAACTGCTGTAAATATTTTAAGCGGCTTTGAGCGACGTGAAAAACGCATCGAACTGCCACGATATCGGGATTCTTCAAAGTTCACATTTGTACTATACAAAAGCTACTATCCTATAGTCAAGAATGCATCTAAATATTGTCAAATTACATACTAATATATATAAATATTAACAATTTTGTACGTAAACGCAACGCAAAGTTTACCAACCTTTCTCATCCACTGCCGAATACAATGTAACATATTTTACCCGCCGAACGCTTTCTAAAGGCATTCATTGGTCGATATACACATCAGCAGTAAACAAAATTAATATGCATAGCGATAAACAGGCCGTTTTTCGAGATCATATGATCTGATCCAGCCAGCAGCAACAAACCTGCGCACTTTATGAAATTGGACACTGACTGATGCCACGTAGCTGACCTTCATTTACGTAACTATGGACAGTTTATTTAGCGCGCTCTTTCATATGACGTAATGCAATCTTTCGCGTTCAGTGACGCAGCTTATTTTGATACATTCAATTTCAAATGTGGCTTTGGCACAGCCACATACACAGGACTGTGTAACTCAGCATTAAATTTGAACCTGGTATAATTTATGGCAAACACATAATTATTAAAACCAGGCGCTTGTCACAGATCCTCGATCGGCGCCAGGGGGTAATTAGTCAGCATGCCTTCAAAATGTCGAAAGTGGGTTCTTGGCGGAATTAATCACCAAAATCATCAATCTTTCAATATTTCCATAATAGATACCATGAAATAATGTTGAAAGGGGTAATAATTAGCATTTTAATGCCAGCCCGTCATTAATTTCACAATTTATCCGTTCAGTAATTATTTGGGTGCATGATGGTGCGCTAAATTAGCCTAAAAACGGCTTTGTTTTAGACTAATTAGCTGTGAAATTAATTACAAGCAAGCATTTTTTGTTTTTAAATGCTTGCTTGTAATACATTTCACAGCTAATTAGTCTAAAACAAAGCCGTTTTAGGCTAATTTAGCGCACCATCCTGCATCCAAATAATTACTGAACGGATACATTTCCTACTTCCTGCGAGACAAATGTGGCCATACGTTCTAGCTGCTAAATAACATGAAAATGAATCAAATCCGTCAAGAACTTTTGTTATGATTTTTTTTCAACATCGGGATAAACCATTTTAGGCCGCCCGATCGCTGCCGCATTCGCCTACGGCGCAAACCCCCGGTGCGCGCGGTGAAATGTCGCAGGCTTAATATTTAATATTTCATAATTATACTTTCACATATTATGAGTATATACAATCTCTAGTTCTATGCAAAATATCAGGACAATTGGAGCATTATAAAGATGTGGTTGCTATGGTAATGTTCCACGATATCACTTTTTACGACCGATCTCTTAAAAAACTCATTTTTCTCGGAAATGACATTCCACAAACTTATGCACTTGAAGTGGAATATCTTCGCCCATACACAAGATAGAGTGTTCATCTTGGTATAATTTTAAAGCTCTTCATCTCCTCTAATTGACTCAATAATAATATGGAATTATCAACTTGCAAACAAAAGCGTGGTTTTGGCATGCCGCGTCACATATGTTTTTCAGCAACTAAAAAATGTGTTTGTTTGAACGAATGTACATATATAATCATAATTTATAATACATAAAATATATGTACGCAATAAGACGAATACTACTATTTTAATATATATGTAAAAAGATACATGAACATAGGTATATAAATAACTAAAATTTATTCAGTATTAAATAGAGTAGCACTTTTAAACAAATTACGTATTAGTCATAAAAATACATAATAATTTATCAAGTATATAATAATTATTACATTTCGATGATATTGATAAATGCCGGTATAGGTATGATTAAAATTAACGTTTACGCGTGATCGCTCACGTTATCAATTCATCTAACAAATGACACAAAAATATATCTCAATAGTGGGAAAACGACATAAAACGACATGATGTAACTGTATAATAGTCTACACAATACAATACATTTGAAGGTTATTGAAGCGGTTTTTATACTTGTATCGATTGTATGCTAAAATATGATATCAATAAAACAATACAGAAATTACAATATCAAACTTTGGGCGTTTCGCTAAGTGTGTGGACTTCATATTCAACGATAAAAGTTGCGCTAAAATTGTTTAAACGTATTCACGGATTAGCATGGGTGTCCGCAGAAAAAATGCAGGGGGGGCAATGTTATCCTGAATCAGAGGCTTAGCCAGCGAACCGTGCAGCCGTGTTTTGCACGGCCAGTTTTCTAAACACACGGCCAGTTTATCCATGCACGGCGTAGAGTTTAATAATGAACCAGTGCACACAATCTAACTACTTCCTTAATTGTAACCGGTCCGATTCTGCGCAAATTTATCATCGAATTCTGACAACAAGATTTAATTTACATTCGAAACGGAAATGAATCTTTCGTATCCGAAACACGTCGTCAGTAAGCACCAAGTACTTGGTCGCAAGAGGAAATGGAGGCTCTGATCTGCAGAGTATAGTCTCGTTTCCAAGCTCTGTCCTAAGCCGTGTTTGAAATGTCACTGCTGATGCAACGGCATTTACCCGCGATGCACGATCCCTCCATTCCACTTCATTGCGAAGTACTCAGCGATGTTGGAGCCAATGACCCAACAACTACAGGCAGTCGGCATGGACATGATGGGAGTCCGAGATCACATCGACCTGTTGATGAAGGCTTTCCGAGCTCACCGGGATGGTGCAGATCGTGTGTTCTCAGAAGATGTCATCCCTGAGGGGAAAACTTTGGCAGAAGAACTTGGCATAGACTTGACTATGCCTCGGCGATGCGCACGCCAGGTCCACCGGCCGAATGTGGGAGGGTCCATTGAGGAGTACTATCGCCGCACCATCTATGTCACGTACATGGATTCCTTGATCCAGTCTCTTCTGGAAAGTCGTTTCGGTGAAAGTAACACGCCATAATTTCACATTGTCGCACTACATCCGAGAGAAATGCAGCAAACAGAAAGAGATGAATTCAAGCACATTGTTTCGTCTGTCAAAGAAATGTGTGCCATTGACAACCTCGTAGAAGACGCTCTAGCGTGGTATAACGTACGTAAGCATAAGCCACTGGATGACAACTCTCTGGGTATGATCGAGCTCGTGAAGCAGACCACTCTGTTCCCTGCTGTGCGCAAGGCTATCCTCATCGCACTGACTCTGCCTGCAACATCGTGTACAGTGGAAAGGTCCTTCAGCAAACTGCGCAGGGTGAAGACCTGGTTAAGATCAACAATGAGTGATATACGTCTGTCCGGCGTCTGCATGCTAAGTGTCCACCGCGACAAAGTGACTAGCCAGAAGACCGAGCTAATGAACAACTGACAATTTCGGAAGAGATCCCCGACGGCTCAAATTCATGTTCCAAGTGAAATAACCTGCTCTAACTGATTGAACTGTTGAGAAAAGTTTATGTTATTTAATTTATTTTGTATTTTTCATGTAATTTTCTCAAATATTTGATTTTTCAAGGGGGGCAAATGCCCCCCCCCCCGCCCCTCCCTGCGGACGCCCATGCGGATTATATCAATTAAATAATATTAACACCTTGAGCTGAGCTGAGCTTGAGACGATACACATGCGTAAAGGATCACCGTCTCTGTGTCCTTCGTCATACTTTATGAACACACAAATGTGTGATGTGTGTCTCGTATTACATATCCTTTGTGGAACTTGTAACTACGGTATTATAGACGATATGTGATACATTTGAACATAACAGCGCATCAACAAAAACAAAAGCTCGCTACCATAGCAAGCTCATACAATGACCTTAGCTGGATAATATCGTATTTCAAACGCATGCTCAGTTGTTGTAAGCTGGTGTAAGTCTTATAGATGTCAAAGTTATATTCAAATTGTGACTACGGAGGAACAAGATCCAATATTCACGTGGAAGTTTCTTAACGAGCCCATTCAATTCTATATAAATACGTTATTCGTCTAAATGTTTCAACTAGAACCAGTTTATTGTACAGTGTGTTACATCATTGGCCATAAATGGCCTTTCTGCGCCTTATTACCAAGCCATGCATTTAAGCTTTGGTGTCCCGTAAAGATGATTCCACGTGGTAACTGAGAACACTGTGGGCATCACTATTCATTTCAAACCGTCTCTCACCCATTTGAACACCGCAAAATGGCGCTCGGATGTTCATTTATTCCATCCAGTTCTATCGAACTGTAACAATTGTTGTGTCGGCTGAAAGTTATTGTAATTTTCTTTCAAAAAAACTCACCATAATATAGAAACATTATGCGCTGTTTGAAATGTGGATGTAGAGGGTTTCCGTTTGTTTTAGACCGTCGCAGTATTCTTCTTTAGAAACACATGTCAGTGGATTATATGATTTTATGTGAATGTCGGCTAATATTACACACGCACGCACGCACGCACGCACGCACGAAAGCACACTCACACGCACACACACACACACGCACGCAGGCACACACACACACGCACGCACACACACACACACACACACACACACACACAATGTTGAGGGTTTTAGCCCCTGCAGACATGCCACATTTTGGGGATGGCAATCCGTATTTTTGACCTAAAATTATGTAAGAATCCGTACCAATCCGTATCACTAATCAGATCTTCCAGTTAACTGGCCTAATTAGTTATTAAGGCCTTTTCAAAATGTATGTGTATGTCTTTGGAATGTCATTCTGCACCACTCCCGCTAAAAAGAAGTCATATATATATTTTTAATTGTGTTTTATTTTAATTGAATGCCGTCGAGTCGACGTAAATAAGCCGATGTCACCAGGCGCGAGCAGTTAGCGCAGCCCAGTTACATCGGGGCCTTAAACTACGGCTTTGTCAAAGGCGATGTCTAGCGTGTGCATTGCGAAGTCCAAAAAATTAGTTAGCCATATTTTAAAAAAGTATGCTTAACCTGGAAAATTACCGACGTTTTAGTTCACTCCAGCATGTTTAAACTGCGTACCGCAAAACAGACAGTGTCATCAAATAATAACAATTTATCTCAGCAGTTCGCGCGTATATCTTCGTTTCACTGGCAAGCGTTAACATCTTAAAATCAGAAATACAGGCGATTTCGCGGCGTCGAGCTCCATTTCCGGTACTGCTTTTCATAATCGTCACGCGCCTGCACGCGGCCTGTTCACACCCGTTGAGCCACCTGCCGCAGTTTTCAGAACAACAAATTTACCAGCGCGCCATCTATTACGCGCTACAATAAACTAATCGGTGGTTTAGTTCGTTCGTTTCGAATTGATTTACTTAGTCACTAACAGTAAACGATTATTCCATTGTGCTGTAGTTTTGTGACGCATAGGGGAGAGTTACCGGTACCGTACCGGTTATGGGAATCGTACCACCTGTTTTCCTAGAAAACGGGTGATGGTAGGTGCCCAATTACTGCATAGCGCGCAAGCGCAGTCCAAGGGAAGTAACTCGCTGAAAGAAAAATGGCGACTCAACAAAAAGCAGCGGCAAGGTGAGAAGAAATCAATTTTAACACTTGTTGATGTTAATTTCCATGATGTTGTTTAGCGTGACACTGTAGTTAAATACGCAAAGACTAGAAGCAATCCTATATTGTCAGTATTGTCGAATACTGACCTGCCATCCAGCAAAGTTTAGAACAATTATCTTTGCCTTCCCAGGCATGGCTTCGTTTAATTTATTACTAGAGAGTTACGCATATCGTACCACTCTTGTTCTTCTGTATGGTACCGGTGGTACGATTCAGATAACCTGTGGTACGATATATATGACATGTGCGTGTGTGTGTGTGAGTGTGTGTGTGTGTGTGTGTTTATGTGTGTGTATGTGTGTGTGCGTGCGTGCGTGTGTGCGTGCATGTGTGTGTGTGCGTGTGTGCGTGCGTGCGTATGTCTGTGCCTGTGTCTGGTTACACGTCATGAGCATAGGCCATACTGTAGACACCGGCGCGTCATCAAGTCATGACCATCATCATTATCTAAACCTGATGAAACTGATTTATTATATTGATGGTGTTTCAGGAAGAAACCTGCTCCATCTGTGTGGACCCCAGATGACATGCGGAAGTGTCTAGCAGCCATTGATGGCGGCACGGGAGTTAATGCTGCATCAAGGCAGTTTGGCATACCTAAACCAACAATTCATCGCCATCGTCTCGGCCTGAACAAATATGCAACAGATGACAAGAAACTACGAGGCGGCCCTTGCATTTTGCCAAATGAAGTGGAAGAGGAGCTTGTTCGCTAAATAAAGGAACTGGACGAATCCTTTTTTGGAATAACAATCACATACCTTAGAAAGCTAGCCTACCAAGTGGCTTGTGCTCATGGCATCAATAAATTTAGGGAAGCCAAGCAAGCAGCAAACAAAACCTGGTACTACAATTTTATGAGTAGGCACCCTGAACTGTCACTTCGCTCTCCAGAACCGACTTCCTTTGGAAGAGTGAAAGGGTTCAACAAGAAAGATGTTGGGGAGTTCCTTGATAAATATTACCAGCTCATCGAAGAACATGGTTTCACTGCAGACAAAATATACAATATGGATGAAACAGGCCATTCGACAGTACAAACACCGTCCAAAGTGATTTCTACAAAAGGAAAGCGACAAGTAGGGGCAGCAACCAGCGCTGAACGCGGAACCAACACAACTGGCGTGTACTGTCATTCAGCAACGGGGCATTTCATACCGCCAATGCTCATCTTCAAGCGAAAACGTCTAGCTGACAGTTTAAAGATTGATGCACCGAACGGAACTGTGGTTGCATGCACAGAGTCTGGGTGGATAGATACCGATGTGTTCTTGCAATGGTTGCATCACTTCGTCAGTTGTGAAGTCAAGCCCACACAGCAAACACTTGCTCCTCTTGGATGGACATACATGTCACAGCAAGAATCTGGAAGCAATCAAACTGGCCAGGCAAAATAATGTCGTGATGCTTTCATTCCCAGCACACACCACACACCGGCTTCAGCCGATGGATGTGACATTTTTTAAATCGCTGAAGAGTTGGTATAACATTGAGATTGAGCACTATCTTCGATGTAGCCAGGGCAAACCTGTGGGTGTTCATCTGGTGAGTAGTTTGGTAGGTAGATCGTTTGTCAAGGCCGCAACGATGGAAACAGCTGTGAACGGCTTCAGAAAAACTGGCCTATGGCCTCCAAATCGTCACGTATTCGACGAAGAATTCAGTCGCATGGAGGCAGTTGTGAACAGTGCCTGTCCAGATAGTGAAAGGCCGACTAATTCTGCAGATACAGATATTGGAACCCGGGGTGAGGCCAGGCCAGCAAATCCTGTGCGATATGCTAGTGCAACTTCAACTGCTCTCGCATCAGGACAAGATCCCGAAACCAGGTGAACAAGCCCGGCTACTGCACCAATCAGTTGTGATGTCCCAATCACGACTCCTACAGAGCCAGGTGAATTAAGACCTAGGCCTACCGAGTCACCACCAGCACGCCCTGCAGCTCCAGCTTCCAGTAGAAGCAGTGAGTCTACACCTTGCAGACCTTCAGTGTGTGATCCAGCTACACCTTCAACTGACTCAGCTACTGCTACCTGCAGCAGTGGTTTATGTGCAGTACCCACAAAGGGTGATGGACGTTGTTTCTTCCGTGCGATCGTTATTGCTTTGAACCCAGACTTGCAGGCAAGTGAACGAAACCCGGTAACAGGAGAAATACTGGACGAATTGAAAACTATTCAAGAAACTGCTCGTGCTGACAACTTAAGAAGTATGGCTATTTTACACATGTGTCAAAATCTACATATGGAGCCGTGTGCTGCGGAACTGAGTGCCGATATGCCTGAACATCTCCGTTTCCAAACTGTTGCTGAGCGTATCCTTCACATGTCAGACCATGGTTGGAGAGCTAGAAATTCAGTCCACAGCAGCTGTATTGAACCGACCCGTGCATGTCATGATTGACGGCAATGACCATGTTTCTAAGTACAATAATTCTGCGCAGTGCGCCAAGGGCCCGCTGGTCGTCAAGTACACACCCCATGCTGATGCCGGCCATTATGAAGCTATGGTGCCCGTTAGAATAAGTGCCATTTCTCCAATTCCCAAACTAACAGTTACCAAACGCAAAACCCCTGCCTCATCAAAAACACACGTCCTGACAAGTAGTCCATATAAAGATGGACTAGAACAGAAAAGGAAGAAAAACAATAAAACCAGTGACAGAACTGGGAAGGCAAACTCTCAGCCACAAAAGAGCTGTAAGGTTCGCAAGCCTACCGCCAACTGCCGAGGGAAAAAAGTCAAGAAGTGTCGTAGAAATGACTCCAGCAGTAGCGAGGATGATGATCCATTTTGCATTGTTTGTTGTGAACGGTTTACAACCAGCAAAAGCAGGGAAAAGTGGATTGCTTGTGTTGTTTGTCAGCAATGGGCACACGAAAAGTGCACACCAAGTGATGGTTTCACTTACATTTGCCATCATTGTGATGATTGCGATGAATAGACATTTGACCGTAGTTTTTGTCATATTACGTGCTGTGGATTTTGAACTGAAACGGTATTGTTTTTATATGTTATATTTGAGTAAAGCAGGGCATGCCTTTCGTACCTATGAGGTATTGTTATAGTACCAGAGGTACGAATCCAGTGATCTGGTGGTACTAATTAAAGACCCTGTCTCTTGATTCGTACTTTTCGAATGAAAATAAAAACATTGTGTGATAGCTGTTGTGTGTACCATCTGCTAATATTAAACATACTATATGGTAGAACTATACTGGCAATATTCTACGTGCAAATATTAGTGCTCTGGGATGTCATACGTGTGATGCACAGTTGGTTTTGCTCAAGGGGTACTATACCAGTAACTCTCCCCTACAAGGACATAATGTGGTTAAAAATAATGTCTCCATAAATTTTGCTAAAATCCGTATCAAAATGGAATATGGCCGTATCACTTTAAAAACCGCCAAAATCCGTATCGGATACGGGTAATCCGTATCATGTGGCATGTCTGCACTGACTATACCAATAAAATGAGAATGAACACGGTCAGTTGAAAAAACAAACACTAGTCGATTTCTTTAATCGTCACTCGCTTGCATTTTTAACTCGTCAACATGTGTGGATCAACACTGGCCGTGGTAATTATGAAGTGACATACGCCAGCCGTTGAGTCTAGGACCTCGTGCAACGATGGGCGAAGTAAATCATCTTGCCGTGGCAACACTTGAGGTCTCTGCTGTACACCATCTTGTTGCCACAACATGTCTGGTAGAACTGTTTACGATGCAGGCGATTGTTACAGCAGGTGAAGCGCATGAAGTTGAAGGTGCGACCACCGCACACTAGAAGAACACAACGTAGACAACATATATGTATTTGTATGTATGTATGTATGTATGTATGTATGTATGTATGTATGTATGTATGTATGTATGTGTGTATGCATGTATGTTTGTTTGTGTGTATATATGTATGTGTATGTATGTATGTATTTATGTATGCATGTATGTTTGTTTGTGTGTATATATGTATGTGTATGTATGTATGTATTTATGTATGTGTGTGTATGTGTGTATGCATGTATGTTTGTTTGTGTGTATATATGTATGTGTATGTATGTATGTATTTATGTATGTGTGTGTATGTGTGTATGCATGTATGTTTGTTTGTGTGTATATGTGTATGTATGTATGTATGTATTTATGTGTGTGTATGTGTGTATGCATGTATGTTTGTTTGTGTGTATGTATGTATATGTGTGTGTATGTATGTATGTATCTATGTATGTGTGTATATATATGTGTGTGTGTGTATGTATGTATATATATATGTGTGTATGCATATATGTAAATTAACGAATTAATGAATGAATGGACGAATTGACGAATGAATGAATGTAATAATTAACGAATGAATGAATGAATTAATTAATGAATGAACAAACTAACGAATGAATGAATGCATGAATGAACGAATTGGCGAATGAATGAATGAATGAATGAACGAATTGGCGAATGAATGAATGAATGAATGAGTGAATGAATGAATGAATGAGTGAGTGAATGAATGAATGAATGAATGAATGCGTGACCGAACAAACGGACGGACGGACGGACGGACGGACGGACGGACGGACGGACGGACGGACGGACGGACGGACGGACGGACGGACGGACGGACGGACGGACGGACGGACGGACGGACGGACGGACGGACGGACGGACGGACGGACGGACGGACGGACGGACGGACGGACGGACGGACGATAGAGATAGAACAAGCGAAGGAAATATTTGATTGAACAGGTCTGCCAGGGAATAATCTAGATATCTTAAAACAATGCGAAAGACTGGAGTAAGCGCCATATAAGATAATACCTGTTGCTTTTGCCAACTTCGAGCGTTCCAATTTGAAATTGTTCTAAGAATACATATAGATGGGAGAGAATGACCCATAAATGTAACTTACCTGGTGGCCTGAAAACGTAGTTCTTCGACACCTGTCCCGGCATTGGCAGCTTCCAGGACATCTTTGAGGCAAACGTCTGTGCCACCAATGCCACGATTAACACCACTAAGACGAGTTTCGCATTCCTACAACCGAACATCCACGATAAAGTCCTACTGCTACACCTGATAGCAGCACTTGTTCAAGTAGTGGCGCTTTGGCGCAGTGACGCCAGACTCTCAACAAAGAGAACCGGGTTCTCGTCATACATGTGCTGCTTTTGATATTGTGTTCCTGTTTTCCATCTTGTTTTGCAAAAACAGACTTTCAGTTGTTTCATATCATCTGACGGCAGTTAGCAATTGTGCCTCATGTACGCTATTCACACGGAACAGTACCATCAGATTCGATCATGTCCACTCGATAGGTATATTTAACCATCGGTAGCTTCTTAACGTGTACTTACATGTTGCTTCTCTTCAACCAGATTCTTCACATTCCAGATGCTGTGAGTGAACACATTCGCAATTACTTCTAGTTATATACCTTATGGACTGCTAATCGCCGGATATGTACAAAGTAACATGATATGGCTGGTCTGTAAAATGTTTACTTTATATCATCTTCCTATATTTGTTTTACCAGGAATTGTGGTGCTTCAGGTTACTTCACTCGGAATATGTGAGTGTCAACGACTCGTCAACAAGACACTGTGTACATAGACCATCTCCGGAAGAACCATTGACCGCAAACCTGATCAATGATACTACCGCCCCGTGCTGGAATCCAATCACATACATTTATACTATTGTAATCTAGGTAAACCATATATTTAGTAGTGGTACTAGTATTGCTTAATTAGAGTAGGATCAACAAAGACTTCCGTGGATCATGTAAAAAGGAAGACGACGAATAAAATATAACGATCAAGTCAAACATGATATTGGACCGAAGCTGGTAACAGCAGAGCGGTGTGCTCTGGATGGCGGGGATGTCAGCAAGCAGGAGGACCCGGATGTCATTGAGGAAAAAGTCTCGGATGTGACTTATTGGTCTGTGAGGTTAATCAGATATTTTTAGTAATATTAGAAGTAGTATTACTACTACTACTACTACTACTACTACTACTACTACTACTACTACTACTACTACTACTACTACTACTACTACTACTACTACTACTACTACTACTACTACTACTACTACTACTACTACTACTACTACTACTACTACTACTACTACTACTACTACTACTACTACTACTACTACTACTACTACTACTACTACTACTACTACTACTACTACTACTACTACTACTACTACTACTACTACTACTACTACTACTACTACTACTACTACTACTACTACTACTACTACCACTACCACTACCACTACCACTACCACTACCACTACGACTACGACTACCACTACCACTACCACTACCGCCACCACCACCACCACCACCACCACCACCACCACCATTGACATACGTCGGTTTTACATTCTACTTGTCTGGTAGCAATTTGAACCGTATGTAATTGGAGCCCGAGGTGCAAGTCATCTATGACGAAAAACTTACATTATCACATAGTATATACATACATGTATACGTACATGCATATATACATACATATATATATACATGTACACATGCTTGCACAAACGCATGCGTGCACCCATACACGCATATACAAGCATGCATACATATTCATATTCATATACATACACCCACAACCATAGACACGTAATAAATGTTATTATTTTCGTCATACAATTGTATTTACTTTGATTATGTGAAAATGATAAAACATAGTTTCGGTCATAGCCATTGCGAAAACTATATGATGACGCTGCTAAACAATAATCGTCTTATCTGTAATTTAGGCTAGTTATACAAACGCTAAAACCTGTTAACGTAAGACGAGAGCTACGCCCGTCGAATAGATAGATATTTGTGTACATTTAGGCTCGCCTATTGCAATGTAGCATGCAGTGTGAGTGTTAAGTCGACTAGGTTGATGCGAGTATATCTAAACTCAACAAGCTGTATCTGTCAAGGCAAGTATGGAGTAGCAGGTTAGGGATAAGCAAAATACCACAACGGAACTGGCTGCGTAACAATATGGTAACCGCTGGTCAACGACTGTGGAACTCTCTCCCTGCCGAGATGAAGAAAACTTGTTGCCTCGTGACGTTTAAAAGACTATTGAAAACCCACCTATTCCGGGCTGTGTATGAAGTATAGACACTTGTCAGTTTATTTAACTTGTATTTTATTTTTATCTATTTATTATCTTTTACATGTTTTACATTAATTTTACAAAATCTCATACTCATTATTTGATTACCAATATACCATTTATTTTAATAATTATCTTTAGCTAACTTATTAATTTTATTATTTATTACTATTAATTTTTATACATATTTTAGGTATTTTATTTACCTTAGCAAACGTAATATTATAATTCTACAACACATGTATATTATACTCATGTACAGCGCCTCCAAAGGGATATTACTAGATGTATGGCACTTTATAAATGTTCTTATTATTATTATTATTATCCTTCGTCACGTAATAGTTAGTGCTGAATTAGATACATTTTATAAAGCATTTGTTAAGTGTTGACTCTATATCTATGACTATTCGAAAACGAATCTTATTTCAACCAGTTACATGCCCGCCCAAACATAATTGAATGACAGTCGCGACACAACAACTAATTTATTAGGACAATGTACTAATTTATTCATATATTTATTTTTATTTTATTAAATATTTATTTTTAATTCATTATTATAACAAACTGTTATTATTGTTGGACGTTTTATGTATTTTTTTATACTTATGCATTTTAAAGACAACTTATACATTTATTTTTACTTATGCATTTTTAGAGATAACTGATAATTTCTTTAAATTTTACTTATGTATTTTAGAGACAACGTATACATTTTATTTCACGTATGCGTTTGCACACCATGAATAGGTTACCCCCGCAACGCAGATGATATACATGTGCAAAGGATTACCGTCTATGTGTCCTACGTCATACTTTATGAACACACAAATGTGTGATGTGCGATTCATAGTAATAATAATAATAATAATAATTGGTTAACTTCTATTGCGCCTATATCCTTAGAAACCAAGCTCAGAGGCGCATCAAAACAAAAAGGATTAATCGATCTCATAGTCGGTAAACAAATCAAGTTGTCATCAGGTTGATTGATGCGCCAGGGAGCTATGGTGGATAGGCCAGATTGTACAGATATGTTTTTAAATGACGACGGAATTTAGCAATATTTTCAACTGATTTCACGCTAGAAGGAAGCATATTCCATAGAGTAGGCGCACCCACAGCAAAAGCCCTGGTCCCCATATTAGTATTGACCTTTGGTACAAAGAGTAAATCAGAAGTAGATGACCGAAGTTGAATAGGTTTACTTATAGGAGTAAGTAAAGTATGTAAACACGATGGCTGCTTAGAAGAAAGTGCCTGGTAAGTAATGGTACACATCTTAAACATTATACGATATTGGACAGGCAGCCAATGCAGAGACTTTAGAAGCGGCTTAGAAGGAGTAAAGCGTGGAGACCTAGTCACCACCCTTGCTAAGCAAGTACATGTCCTTTGTGTAATTACGGTATTATAGACGATATGTAATACATCTGAAGAATAACACCGCATCAACACAACATCGCTACAATAGTAAGTATATACAATGACCTTGGTTTGATAATATCTTAATTCAAACGTATGCACAGTTGTGGCTAAGCTGGTGTACAAACGCCCAAGTTATATTCAAAGTTGTCTACGAAGGAACACGATCCATGCTTATATTCACTGGGTAGATTCTTAACGAGTATATTAAATGGTATATAAATGTTCAATGGTATCCGTCTAAATGTTTCAACTGGTACCAGTGTATTGTATGTTGTATTAAGAAGATTACCACCTAGATAATCAATTCTAGGTGGCAGGTGGACTAGGAAGTCCTTTGGCTTAACGAAAATCCAACCTACCTATCTATGTTTACCTCGACCTTCTTAGGTATATGTCGATTTTATTTTTAAATATATTAACACTACTAGCACCTACTCAATCAGCTAATAATATGTTCCATTAATGTGCTGTTCTTGTAAAAATGAGAATCTTCTAATATATAGTCTACACTGCCTCTTTGCTAACGTAACTCCATGTCCTCTAGTCCTTCTATCTTTCTTAACCTAGAAAACAATAATTCTGTCAATATTTTCATATCCGTTCAATATTTTTAATACTTCTATCTGACCCCCTCTCAATCTCCTGGTTTCTAGTGTTGTTAAACAACATTCTCTTAGACGCATTTCATAAATAATATTCCTGAGTTTGGGATCATTTTTCTTAAGAAACACATGTCAGTGGATTATGTGATTTTCTGTGAATGTTGGCTAACATTACTTATGTTGTAACACACGATATAAGTACATGCCATGGTCGTTTCTAACGAATTGTTAACTAAACGGATTTATGATGGAAAGAAAGGTGTATTATTTCCACTGGTAAAATGTAGCCTTGATGTTACTATTTACACCAGACCACACATATACACACACAATGAACGGGTGTGTAACACGATCTTGAAATGGCACTTGCAAGTTGATATTTCGTCGTCCATAACATTCACTAATAACTGTCGTAAATCATGCATACGATGTGCGTTTGTGTGTGTTTGTGTATGTGGGTGTATGTGTGTGTGGTCATTGCATACACAACTGATTAAGAGTCCTCTTAAATATATATTGTGGCAGCTCGCTAGATCATCACCCACACCATAGGATATTTTGACGTACTTGATATACTTGAAATAATGTTATACAGACGTTTGCGAATTCTCATCATTAGCAGCGTGTACAACATATAGTCCTGGCTCTGCCATATAGGCCCGTAACAATTTCGAGGTAAACGCAGTTTTTCTTTAGATTTGTATTCTACATACCATGCCTTTCAACAATCCAGGAGGTGCTTTTTGAAAATCCGTGGCATAAGGTCACTGGAGCGTGAAATCCAAAATGGCCGCCGCTGACCAGGCTTTTATCTATAACTTTGGATCTAGAAGGGCTAGACAGCCAAATTTGGTATCAATTCCGCCTAAAATTGACATTCCCGACACGCCTGACCTATCCATTTTACGATTTGAAGCCATATTTGATGATAAATCCGACATGGCCGCTCATCCACGACGACTGTCGACTGCAGAAACACAATAAGCCGTAACTCTCGATCGAAATGAGCTAGAAACTGGATTTTTATGTCCCTCTCGACGATTGTTATTATTCCCAATCAAATACATATTATTTCATGATCTTTCAGGTTGACCATATGGGTCAAAGGTCAAGTTAATGGGTAAAAATCAACATATTAAAAGCATATCTGGTCACAAAACAGGATATAACTGGTATATACATGAGCCAGAGGTCGCATCTCAGTTGCTATCACCATAGCTCTGCTGGGATAAAGTCAAATTGATCAGATTATATTAACTTTTAGAGGTTGTATACGCTCTGTCAAGGTCAAATGTGCCTAAACATATGCATAAATCGTGTCCTCCTTTTAATATAGAAAACCAAGAATTGAAAGTGATGGTCAATTCATGATATCTGACATCGGTCACACTGTTTATTTTAACATATTACGACAAACACAAACTATTGTAACCTTTCAAGTAATTTATAACATTAAGCACCTGTAATATTAATGTACTATATATCTAGCTAGCATGTATACACGTACAACAAACTTTCCATCACACTTTTAGCTAACAACGATTCTGACAATTTCGAACCTGTGAGTTGTGGCAATAAATGACACACATCACCACACATTTCCTGCACGGGCACTGCACATTACCACATTTGCACATGGATAGCATATTAGTAGATAGGGAGCTATGACGTGTCAACGGTTTGAGGGTGCCTCCGTCACTTTCCCACTCACTCTGACAAATCTTTAGGCGCCTTCCTTCACTGGCTATAACCCCTTGAAAAACAATATAATACTCTGGTGATGTGTCTACGCACAACACTCGATGCGGGGGCATTTTGGTTATGGCAATGGGGACAGAGACACTGGTGTGGACCTGGAGATGCAATTGATAAAAACTTCTTTGCATATGGCTTACATCTTGCACCCGCCCAACCCAGCAAAAGGTACTCTTCCACTTGCGCGTTCACCGTTTCCGGTAGCTCTGCTCTATCGACAAACTCAGATATACATTGGGATTGCAATGCATCACTGCATGCTTGGTGCCAATTATGCTGGTGACATATTTTCCAGTGAATGCGTGAACCTTCTCCAGAACAAGACCGCGATGCTTGCCCACAAGGCCGCGATGCTCGCCCACTCGCGATGTAGGGGAAGGCGGTCTCTCTCTCTCTCTCTCTCTCTCTCTCTCTCTCTCTCTCTCTTCTCACTTGTCCCAAACTTGACCTAGAGGTTTTTCAAATTACCACGGATTAGCGTATGGGTGAAATGCAGTAGGCGCATGTCTATGTCTGTATCATTTAACATAACGACTAAACGTTGGCACCCATGTTGGACTGCCCAGATGGCATGAGGCACGATCCTTTCATCTGCATCTTTCAATACTTTTGCAGGCTCTGGAAAATCACTATTGGCTGTCTACTCTCTACTATGGAGGGGAGCTGGAACTTGTTCTTGGTTTACTACCGTGACACTCAACACAATCGATACTACAGAAAGACTGACCAACCACTATTTTCTGAATAAGTTGCAGCAACTGATCCTGTTTCTTTTTCTCTCCGATGATACCCAACATTTATCGATCTGCGTTGTGGACTCATCAGGGATAGAGGTCTCTTGAGACTATATTGCTAACACCATGACTCATCAATGTAGCTATCACAAATAACCTGAAGGGCTTCACAATATGAAGATACAACTATCCGACTGACAGGACTTTGTTTACAACTCGACCGAAATGGTCGAAGCATGATTGGTTGGCGTACTGCCTAACCATTGGCATAAATTCCGGCAGGGTCACTGTTTCAACCCTTCATGAGATAGGTCTCCAGTAGTTGTATTATTGTGTATCGTCAGACACTACAGAACTACGTTATAATTATATTCAATCCCAACACCAACATCATCGATGAAATATGCCTCCAATTGAGCCACGTGTGACAGAGTTAAACTCGCCATCAAACAGGTGGCTGTTGAGGAGGTGGTCGTCATGCGAAAAGACTTCCGCGAGAGTTATTCCACGTACCCGGGCGATCTCAATGTCCCGCTCGGCAGATCCACACAGTTTAGGTATGGTTGTGTAGGATGCTCTATTATATTTGGTGTCAATTACCGACAGTATCACACTTCTGCAGGTTACACCTGTGTATTGTTACTGCAAGCTTCTTTGTCTTCAAAACCAGCTCTCTCGTCTGTATCTTTTCTCCATTCTCGAACACATCCATTATTTCACCATTGATTAAATGTTCGGTAAGCGAAGTTATGCAATCTGACGCCAGAGGCTTTGATAATAAAGGGATTTGCTACAGCTCGCACAAAGTCAAGAAGACGGGAGACGTTGCCATCAAAAATAACGGCCGTGATGCTCTTGAGTTCCTGGTATATGATGGTCTTATGATACTCCATCATCCGCTCATCTGTGAGCTTACGGCAGTTGTTCTGTATGATCAGAATCTCATGGGAGATCAGCTCAAACTCCGCTACAACTGCGAACATTAGTGTCTGGCTCTCTGATGCCCGCTGGATGGACTGCTCCAACTTTATATCTAATTCGACGTCGTTGAAGCTGTCACACATATAGGGTTCTGAGGCTTCCGCCTCTAACAACTATGTTTTCTTAACGTAGAACGACCCCTAGCAATTGACTCCATCGAACTCCTGAATAACTACCGCAACATATTTACATGCAGGATACATGTATTGGTCACAACCATCTCTCCTGATCTGAAATGGTGATATACATGAATAGGTTGAACATATTCTTGATGTTTATGTTGAATGCAGCCATATCAAACTTAGCTTGATACTCAATCGGGAAAGTGTTGTACTTGATAAGCAAGGGCTGTATGAGTGAAAATACATGTGGAACGGGCTAGTTCGGTATTCTTCCCGCCCATAAGCACCTGCAGGTGTATTAGATCATCAAACTCTCAACTGAAAATATCAGTCACCTTGAAAATCATCAGCATGATTGGCATTGACCTTTAGTAGTGACTTCCGGTGAGAATTGAAATCAGGACTCCCTTCACGAAGAGCGCTGCTTTGAATATGGCATCGTCCAGGTCACTACCTCTGATGTAGCAACCAATGCATCGTGGTAGAATCTTCGCATAGTGAAACACTCCAAACATGCCATAGATGTCCACCACCAATGTGACTGACTCAGAATATCTGCAACCGTGTGAAACACGCCATCATCTCACAAAACGGGCATCACCGTCTGATACAGCTGCATGCGGACATTATGACCTTTCTCGCAATGGTATAATCTGTCACAGGGTTTGGGCGGGTTGGCGGGAACCCCCCACACATCAAAAGAACATATGCAATGGTGATAAATGCCATCACATGGACGTAAGCCTCCATGGGGCACACAGGGAAGACAAATACAAATCATCAAGTAAATCAACTGCGCAGCATTGCGGGCTTCATGAAGGGATGAGCGACCTTATGACCTTGACATAGCGCTTAGAACCTTTAAAAGTTAACATAATCTCATCAATTTGACTTTATCTCAGCAGAACTATGATGGTAGCAACTGAGATACGACATCTGGCTCATGTATATAACAGTTATATCCCGTTTTGTGACCAGATATGCTTTTAAAATGTTTATTTTAACCCATTAACTTGACCTTTGACCTATATGGTCAACCTGAAAGGTAACGAAATAATATGTCTTTGATTGGGAATAATCACAATCATCGAGACGGACATACAAATCCAGTTTCTAGCTCATTTCGATCGAGAGTTACGGCTTATTGTGTTTCTGCAGTCGACAGTCGTCGTGGATGAGCGGCCACGTTGGATTTATCATCAAATATTGCGTCAAATCGTAAAATGGATAGGTCAAGCGTGTCGGGAATGTCAATTTTAGGCGGAATTGATACCAAGTTTGGCTATCTAGCCCTTCTAGATCCAAAGTTATAGATGAAAACCTGATCAGCGGCGGCCATTTTGGATTTCACGCTCCAGTGACCTTATGCCACGGATTTAAAAAAAAGCACCTCCTGGATTGTTGAAAGACATGGTATGTAGAATACAAATCAAAAGAAAAACTGCGTTTACCTCGACATTTTTACGGGCCTATATGGCAGAGCCTGGACTAATATCAATGAATCAGGCGACGCTGATTTGTCGAGTTAATGTCATGCAATAGTGAACCTGTAAACAATGTTTCCAATTGTAAGTTACATTATCTATGTCAATGACATAGAACACGGTAGTGCAGCATGCTACATACATGGGGCTGGTTGTTATAGAAGCCGCTTACGACGTCGAACGCATACAACGTCGTAAAGTTACGCCAGTTGCGTTTCACGAGTTTGCTCCATAGTTGCAGTTAGACTGCGCCATGTAATTAGTAGGCGTAACTTTACGCTATTTGAACTATTTACGCGATGCTGCCCAAGTTCATTGATGATCCCGACACGCCCACTCTCAACTTATTATGTCTAAAGTTTACATTGAACATCCGTTACAATCATCATACCTTATAATTTGCTATACGAACGGCAAAGGCGGCAGCTAAGACAAAAATTTGTCTACAAACACCACAAATACAGGGTTTCACCACCGCTACCTAATTAGGTTACTTTTACGTCGATTTGTTTACGCACATGCTAAATTGGTCTCACGAAACGGGCTGTAAGCTACACTGAATAATGGTTGTTAGCTGCGACCAGTAGACCGTATAATTGCTCGTTGTGTTACGAGGCTTTATGAAACCGGCTCCTGAAGCCAAAGGTTGGACGCGTTAATTATGGTAGTCAAAGTGCGTTGCTCGAAACCTTGTGCCACTACGCTATACTACGTATTAGACATATGGAGACATACTGGATAGACTGAGTAACAATGAAGACACACATGTGTTACATACGAACATTACTGGGTTTGAACTGTGAATCTGTTATCTATTTATTCTATTGATCTATTTTATTCTATTTTAACGAGTTGTAATTGTTTAGTCATGTTGTACGTTCCACTTATAATAATATATTTTGCTACATATATTATATATTTTAATTTGTTATGCTTTAATTTACCTAAAAGCATCTATTCATATTAGAGAACATTTACTGTTTTACTATCCGACATTTTTATCGCTTTAATTTTACTAGACATTCTAATTAGTAACACTTTCATATTGTTATGCTTTCATAAATAGTTTTACTAATATTCATTAATGAATTTGTTATCAACCATATGAATATGTTCTTACCGTACTATTCAGCTATAATATAATATTATTATTATGTTTCAAAATCGTCGAGATCAGTTCACAGTTACGTGTGGAGAGGAACAAAACGAGTGAGTCAGCCGTGTTGATTTAACAACATTCAACAATATAGCCGTCCAGGGCTCAGTTTCACGGAGCGTACTTAAGACGTCGTACCGGGCGATAACCTGTCGTAAGCCTAAAACGTCGTAAAGTTACACTAGTTGCGTTTCACGAGTCTGCTCCGTAGTTGCACTTAGCTGCACCATGTATTTAGTACTAGTAGGCGTAACTTTACGCTAGTTGAAATATTTACGAAGTTGATGTCTGCTCCCGACACGCCCATTCTCAACATAATTATCGTTAATGTTTACACTGGATATCCTTTACATTCATCATAGCTTCCCATTTGCTATACGAACGACAACGGCGGCAGCTAGAAAAAATGTTATTCAGGAACTCCACCGCGACCTAACTAGGTCTATTCTGCTACAATTTAGCTACGCAAATACTAAATTGGTCTCATGAAACCGGCCGTAAGCTGCATTGACTATTCGTTGTTAGCTGCGACCAGTAGACCGGTAAACTTACACGGCTTCGTGAAACTGGGCCCAGAAAGGCACATGTAGAATGCAGTTGGACATGGGAGATCACGTGCGTATTGATAGTCCAACCTTACTATCTCAGTGTACCCCGCCCTTCTGATGTATGTACCTGACTATGACAGAAGGAAATATACGTTGGAAAATAGACGTATATTAGAGTATATAATACAAGGATATATTTGTACGGAATACATACCACTAGCTAACCCAATTAAGCATTTTGCAGCTCTTGTATTTATTCGAGCGTTATATGTTTTCCTCCGGGCAATGCTTACATGCACATGTAAAGGATAACATTTGCAACTTATTTTCGCAAATGAATCAGTGGATTATTGTAATAAACAGACAGATCTGCTCGATAATTCTAGACAACAGGAATGTCGCCCACTTGAGTGGTACGTTCCTCCGCAGCGCACGAATAGTACATTTCCCTTAGAGCATTCAAGTTACCTCATTTCTGCTCTTTCATGCGGTGTCCTCTGGGCATGTATGCTACTTTGTTTAAGTCGTTGTGGGTAGTGTCGAAGAAGTTGTCCATTGGTCTTTTTTTTTAAATAAATGCATACAAAGTGTTGGTACATATTGTTTTCATATGGCATAGCTGTTGGTAATATGACAGGAATGACTTAATTACATTATTGGTCAGCCGTATTCTCTGACAAGACTTTGACTGTTGTCTTTTCGGCACTGTATGGCATACCTGTGGTATGTTGCACCTGTTTTCCATCTTGTTTTGAAAAAACATACTTTCAGTTGTTTCATATCATCTGACGGCAGTTAGCAATGGTGCTTCATTTAATCTATTCACTCATCTCGGCATGTAAAATCATATTCGATCCTGGCCACTCGAGGGTTTGATTTTAGCACCTGAAGTTCCTTAACCTGTACTTACATCTTGCTTCTCTTCAACCAGATTCTTCACACCTCAGATGCTGTGAGTGAACACATTGCAATTACCTCCAAGTTATTTACCCCGTGGACTTCTGGTCGCCGGATATGTACAAAGTGAGATGATATGGCTGGTGTCAAAATGTTTTACTTTATATAATCTTCCTGAATTTGTTCTTATCAGAAAGTGTGCTGTTTGATGTTATACTCTACACTCGTGAATATGTGAGTGTCAACGACTCGTCAACAAGACACAGTGTACAGGAACACGATATAACCACTTGTTTGTTCCACTGCATCACATTTACAAGAAGGTCAGCAGAGTATCAGGTGAATAAGTTCACTTCATTGACAAGCAGAGAAACATGAATGTCCCAGCTTTTAAGGTCCCACAAGCCTGCCTTTCCAGCCAGGCACATATGTTGCTTCCACATATGATGGACACTGGTGGTGGCATAACTGGATTACAAAGTTAAATTCGTGCAACCTTGTGGACCAACAGTGTCATTCACCTGGCCAAATAATGATGACTTATGTTGAGTTCCACATGCACATGTATGTGTTATGCTCTGTTCCAATCCCACGAACAACAAGAATTGAGAGACAGTACAAAGTTGACGATGCAATCAGAGAGGGGATTTGCGTTGCGTTTGAAATATTCCAGCAAGTGCATCAATGAGACATACTCCATATTGGTGGATGACATTATTATACATTTTTTAAACGTCAATTTGTTCAGTACATCTGACAACAATTTGTAGATCAGTATGCATAGAATCACTATTGTCTAATAAACGTTTTGTAGTTCAATAATGTATAGATATGGATATGGATACACACACACATATATATATATATATATATATATATATATATATATATATATATATATATATATATATATATATATATATATATATATAAAATATATATATATATAACGTTTCCAAATATTTCAACAATATGTATGTTTAACGTAAAATCAGAGCTTGAAAACCCGATTGCATGTGAACAAATGTCGGTATTAATGGGTCCCCATTCTTCTTTAGAAGGAAGCATGGAAGGATATTAAGAGTTAGTTGTTATTTATGTCTTTGGAATGTTGTATGTCTGGTAAAAGTTTCGTAACAATATCTTCTAATCCACATTGACCTATTAGGGTCGGAAGTTTGCAGGCCAGTTGGAAAGAGAATTAATCGCCTGTATGCGTCACATATAATTTTCGACATACTGCTGATGCAGCGACATGCAGTGGACCTAGAGATTACCGTCGTGTCGAACAAGGCAGACAGACTAGTAATTGTAACAACGATGTTAGAGGGCGGTTGCGCTGCGGCTTGGCAGCAATGCCTGGAATGATTTGTAGAAAATTATACCTGGCCGAAAACGATACTTGCTAAATCTTAATCTTCCAGCAAATCTTCTAATGGGTTCGATATATCTCGAAATAAGTTTTATAACCTCGAGTCCAGGAACAAAATACACCTAAGTACTTAGGCTTCTAGAGTACATACCTATACCGCTATGTGGCGCCACTGTATGTATGCGTAATACTTTCGGACACACGATATCGATGTTTCTGGCAATGGCTACTTGCTAACCACTCACGTACAAATGCCCATTTTTGATTGTTCTTATGTGGAATAAGGTTTAGTGGTAGGTTTAGGGTTAGTGTTACTTACCCGTATCCGATACAGATTTTGGGATTTTTTAAAGGCCATATACTGTATATTGATACGGATTTTAGCTAAATTTATAGAAATAGGTTATTTCTAACCACCTTTTTGAATTATATACAAAACTTTACAGTATAATGGATCGCCAATTGTGCTATAGGCACACAGTTTGCTGTTTTGCTAGTGAAAATAAATCAAAAATTTTCGCCAAATTGGCGAAATGTTATTTTAGTTGTTATTAGTGACGTTATCAGCAGTACATGGCTGCTTTATTTCCAACCGGCCCCCTTTGACATTGTTTAAACAATCGGACATAGAACCGACCCAAATAACCAGTCAGCGTGACGTCCCCATAAACAATAGGTCCCTAATTCCTTCAGTTAGCTAAGTTATCAGACAATGGCAGGGCTTGATTCAATCAAATATTGTATTTCCTTGACAATGGAGACCTGTTTGACCAATTGTTGACACTAGTTATAAGTATGATACGAGAACAAAGCCGTACCTACAGGTTGCCTGTCATCGCTCAATACAGGTGAAGACATGGCCTTCAGGTAAATATTCAACTCAATGCCAACATAGGTTTGATCTAATTAATGTGTATATGACAAGTCCCATCAGCAGAACAAATTACAGATAGAAAAATGCATGTCAAAAACATAGTAATTTTAGTAATCATAGCCTGCATCGCCCATACTAAGAATACAGACGGCCATAAATTATAGCATAGGCTAAATAGAAAACATACTGGGATAATTATTCTATTCAATTAATCAATTAATGAACAGACACATGATATTTTAATATGGGTACTGGTTATGTTAATGCAATGCTTGAATCATTGCAGAGCAACTATAATAGAGTAGATTGTTCTGAATTGTGTTGCCTTGTTATAACAGTTTCTCTTTCAATTTTTGCTACTTCGTTAATTACATTTGTATTACTTATATATGTGTTGTTTAGCCTTTACTAACTGAAATATATCCCAATAATATTGTGTACGAGATTGCACAATTCTCAGTACATTTTCAGCTGTTTTTTATTGTTAAACAATGCTTCTATTAAATTACATTGGGTATTTATTTGCCTTAATATGTTTTATTCAAGTGTTTTTATGTTATGCGCGACAAATTTGTATAAAACTTATCTGATACAGATTGATATAGATTCTTACAGAACGTTAGGTAAACAATACAAATAACCATCCCCAAAAATGTGGCAGGTCTGTTCTGACAAGATTTACATTAGGTGTATTGCATGCATTTATACATGAGTGGTTACTAAATAGGCCCCTCCCCGCTCCCGTGGAAAACGACTCTCGTCAACCAACCGATAACACGAAGAAGTCAGAGTAATTATCATACAAAATCATATTCAGGCATCTGTGTTTCAATAAATACGTGTTGCTTCTTTAAATAAATCGACAAGTTGACATTTTGAATACTTGCGGCTGTTATAAGACTCCAGGTTTTATACAGTTCTAGTTAAGCATGGGCGTCGATCGGTGGGGGACGGGGGGACGCGTCCCCCACTTTTCAGCGTGAGGGACAGCATAGGAATTGTCCACCCCCGACTTCTCAGTTCAGAAAAAAATATGGGGCATATAGCCTGCCTCAACACTCCTCTCTCTTAAAAGCCGCTACGTAGGACTAGTAGCTAGCCAATAACATCGAATTTCCGACCACCTATTCGAACATCGACATTGCTTGGCTGGGCTCGGCCACAGCGCGCAACTTGATCTTACTTCAGTAAATAATCATCATGCCGGGCTGCGCTGCTGCCGGGCTCTGTCAGTTTGCATCCTTGTGTTTATATTTTTAATAGGCCCTAACCACCAAGCACATTATAAATGATGAATGTTGTGTTGCACTTTCACCCCTCGCCTGCTTGATGTGTATCGTCTACGGCAGAAGCGGTGGATTCCTGCACTTTGTGGTTTACACCCATTTGAGTCACGAAAGATTTATTTGCCAAAATGTTGGATTGGGAAGTTCTACACAGCATGCAGCATGGGCGTCGATCGTGCCCCACTTCTCAGCCTGAGGGAGACAGCATAGGAAATGTCCTTACCACTTTTTTAGTTCATAAAATAAATTGATAGGCGTAAATATATATATATATATATATATATATATATATATATATATATATATATATATATATATATATATATATATATATATATAGCGACTGATCACTCCCTACATCGGTCTAGTAGTAAAATTAATGACAATTATACCAGTTCTGATATAAATGTCCGACTACCCAGTGGACAATCATTAGATATATTGCTTGGTTGGCCGCAACCCGCAACTTGATCTTAGTCCACTAAATATTCATCATGCCGGGCTCTGTCATTTTGCACCTTTGTGACGTTGTGTTGATATATTAATAGGCACTTATCATCAAGCACATTATAGATACTTATTAAAAATCTATTCACACACTCACACACACACATATATATATATATATATATATATATATATATATATATATATATATATATATATATATAAGAATACATATATATATATATATAAGAATACATATATATATATATATATATATATATATATATATATATATATATATAAAAGTATATAAATTACACACACATATAATATATATCTATATATATATATATATATATATATATATAAATTGGTCACCCATCCCCCACCTTTAAAACCGGATCGGACCGGGATGTAATCAGGCCCCTTGTGGCTAGAACAGGTGGCTACTTGACTTAGAGCCGTAGCTGCTAGCTCACGTACAAGTGCATGTAAAACACCTAATGTCAATCTTGTCAAAAATACCTTCAACCTAACCCTAACACTAACCCCAACAGCAAAACTAAGCATTATTTATATTTGAACCTTAGTATTTGGGTATGTCCCCGTGACCCAGGGCCAAGCTAACGGCGGTCTTGACTGAGACGAGTTACGGTTATATTGAAAAATATTTTATTTAGGTCTGTCGATGACCAACATAAAATATATCCCGTTTTGTATAAGACATATGAAGAAACCTTTTCAAAATGTGTCCATATTGCTACTCCCTAACATTTGTTTAGTCAAATAAATAGCCAAAGCAATTTTTTTAGCGAACTACTTACAGTGTGCGCAAGAAAATACACCGGCCAGCTAATGACACTGCAATCAGCGCCTTTGAGTGTTTGGTCAACTCAGCTAAAACCATAGATATATCAATATAAAACACTGCTTTCGGTTCGCGAAAAGTACGTCATCCGCCATTCTGAACGCGCTACAAGATAGCCCATGTGAGTGCAGAAAATATTGTTCTGCATTAGCAATGCTAAACATTTTTAACGATTATCTCGGTAATTTAATTGGACAAGAAATGCTACAGCTAGCTTTTGCCGAAACATGAAGCTAGTTCAGTAAATTATTCATGTTATGAGACTCTTCAAAGTTTGGTGATTATTATAAAGAGATGTGATGGTAATCCGACAGCCGGATCTACAAATCGAGTAAGACTTTGGTTTGCGATAAATTATTTACAACAAGTGTCCGGAAACAGAATCCGCCGGGAACTCACTTGACTCCATTATTTGGAACAAATCCAATACGGCAGCCTCCATAATATTATTTTGATCGTTGGGATGTCACCATTATTCTTAATAAACGCTTAGCGGGAATCATTACGAAAGCGAGGCTTGGAAGAACTGTAGAAACAGCTGTGTCTATCAGTTCCCTTGAAACATTCAAGGTAATGGTGACCAAAATCTAGATCGTCCACAAACAATATTATATTACTAAGGCTCCTGATTAAGTATTTATTCGTTTGCTTTTATGTGTTTTATTTGCATTAATGATTGACATTAAATT
>OZ024867.1:7770912-7773412 GCA_964017155.1 Oasisia sp. SBJ-2009 | reverse complement strand
TAATGTTCATATACTCCTTGCTTAACGTATGTACCTTTTAAATGTTTTTTATGTGTATGTATCAAATGAATATGGATTGTACCTGAAGTAAATGTATTCGTATTCGTAAATAGATACAGTTAAGCTAATTCCACGTATTTATGTGAGTGCCCTGTCGCCGTCTCTCAACTGGGCTATCTTGCGGCACCATTCTGTATTTCTTTGTTTGTTCTGTCTCGTTCTTCTATTGGACACATTTGCAGCTTTCGTTTCCCGTTTTATCTGCAAAGTGGTGTGTCACCTTTTTATACAACGGCTCACTGTCGATGTTGATACGCCGTGTATATTTGCCTATTCTGACAAATGGCCACTTTTGGCCATGAACGATATGCGATAATAACCTTTGATATGCGATAATAACCTTTGAAAATTAAAAACACCATATTAAATAATTTCAGTCATAATTCAATATACATCAAAAACATCTTTAAAAATCACTATTTTAATACATATATTATTAGTTTAAAAGATGGCATCTTGGCTGCATGGTGGCACAGAGAAGATGTTTGGTACTTTTATCATAAGCAACGTATTGGATGGCAAGGACTGGACTGTGCTGCATCGAGTAACCTACCTAGTCAGTAGGAGGCAGCAACAAGTGTTGTCGTCTACCGAGGCAGGTGGCACTAATCCGTCGTTTACAAGGAGTTAACTTGTTAGACGAGCTATAATTAATACAATCGTAGATAATGCCACAGTTTAACATATATGGCGATACATTTAGCAACGTGTTGATGTATTGCTACAGGTTACCACGTTACATGTTTTAACAGTTGCTGGATTAGACCTTCACGAATAACATTCATACACGAATAATATTCATATGCCAACGGCCCCTGTGGTGTGGCTGTGATACACTGTCCTTGACATTCACGTTTGTTTTTATTAAATGTAATTATTAGTTAGGGACAGTGTTGTGATATCGTGGATATACATCCAGGCATTTATTACGTACCTAGTGTCTTAATGGACCTTGTGCACTATAGCCAGGGAATTCCCTCCGCAATGCATTGTAGATATTTTGTACTCCTCGTCAACTCGTCAACATTCTGTTGTGCCGCCATTATCCCACGATAAAAGGCCTGATGTTATGGGTGTCTCGCAACTTATTGTATCATTGGTTATGCATTACTCTTTGACAGCAAGAATCTCACTGAAATCAACTTGGAAAATAACGCGAATGCTGCCAGTTCTGACAATGAAAGATGGCAACATCCATGCCAACGTAGCCTATGTAGACAAGTGTGGGTTTGTGTGAATATAACCTATCGAAGTATATATGTTTCTTTAAAGCAGTGATAAATTGGTTAATACAATTATATGCTGCGGGTAAAACAGGTTCAGCCACTTAGCAACATGCAGTCTGATGTGTGCTGCTAATTTGAGCAGCAGTATTCATTGTGAAGAATAACTAATGTCAACATTACAGCAGGGACAAAATGCGGACAAAAACAACCAGTTTGTTGTACGCGACAACAGTAACTGACATAAAATATCTACTACATATCCAAATACGTTTCCGGCTTGACCAGCGGTGAATCATTGGGATTGTTCATTATTAACTGATTTCGACTTAAAGATAGGAGCCTCTGGCGATTTGAAATGATATTGTAAAAAATGACATAGATAACGAAATCAAACGCATTGCTATCGATGGTAACAATTATTTCGTTCCAAGTGGCATTTAAAACATGTACTTAATTATAAGGCGATTACTAAAAAACAACGTCAGTATTGCAAGGAAATATTTGTACATCGCTACTTTCAACCACTGACACTAAAATGACAAAACAAGATATCGAGTCAGAAAGAATGTGTGACTTTATTGTTAAATTGCACGTAGCATGCATTGAAACAATACACACACAAAAATGACAGAAAATGCCATAATTGCGTCAATTCTTCAGCAAAAAGTCAAACCAAAGTTGTTTGTAGTTAACCAGCTTTGTTCCACCAGAAGCCAAGTGGTTCTGTTGCGGCATGCTGATGTGTGTCAATCAGTGAGTTATGTTCATACAAAGTGGAGGGTCCAAACAAAGCCGAGCATAAGTAGCATATGCACGCATTTATAGATGTACATGACGGAGCCTGAAACAGAAGCGAAGATTTAGTAGCAATGTCAACCTGATCTCGTAGACGAAACACATATTAGTTGGTACTAAATGGTCGAAGTGTGCTATATGCCTTGAGGTTGTGCAACAAGTTACCTATCCCAAGGGCAAAACCTAATCGCTACAATAGCTCCTTAATTCCGTGGTGTTTCGAGCATGTTCAGACCGGCTAGTAATGGACAAGTATTTTAAAAGACTGTGTAATTTGATATATGTTGCCTTATTATTTTAGAACAATATTTATGAACAGTTTATTTTAATATATATGTTATACATTTATGATGTAGTTTTTTCAATGATGATTATAATTTTTAATAACATATTATAACGTTGTACATTAATATGATATT
>OZ024867.1:7755912-7760912 GCA_964017155.1 Oasisia sp. SBJ-2009 | reverse complement strand
TCAGCTGTATAAATGAATAAATGGCTATAGACAGTGGAGGATATTTGTACGAGCAGTCTTCGCGCATTAATTGCAGCATGTGGCTGGATGCTTCCCAGATAAGTTGAGATGCCATCTGTTTGATTAGATATGTCACGGAAGTAAAATGTAAAGCACTTTGAGCAGTCCTGATAATTGGATACGGCGCTTGATAAGAACTTACCTTTACCTTTTAATTAACGATTATCTATCTACAACGAGAACGCGTGACAATCCAATCATTGCACCTTAGTGTTTTCAGCAGTAACACTGTCAATGGACATTTCATAACGACCACTTTGGAGAAGTTTGAAAATGTTAGTCGGGGTGTCCACCTCCGTGATGTTAAATAAAATATATACGTATATTTTTAACAGGCCACTGACCTGTTGAACGGCGCCTCCTTGACGACTTATCCTTCTTCTTCGCCTTCTCTTTCTCCCCTTCCTTCTGCTGTTGACCCACGGCCCAGAGGAACGGCCGCAGCAACTGGGCCTCGAGGTCAAGTTCCTTCTTGCGGTCCTCGGCAGGCAGGTCGTCCTCGAAGCCGTCCTCGTCTCGCTCCCGACGCCGTGTGTGCTTCTCCGCCAGTGCGTCCATCACGGCCGTGAAGCTCTCAGCCAGCGCCTTCTGCTCGGCGGGGAGTGGGAAGTAGCATGGACAATGTTAGGTATAGCATGTATATGACACACTCAATATAGGCTAGTACTACTACTACTACTGTTACTACTGCTGCTGCTGCTGCTGCTGCTGCTGCTGCTACTGCCACTGCCACTGCCACTGTCACTGCCACTGCCACTGCCACTGCCACTGCCACTGCCACTGCCACTGCCACTGCCACTGCCACTGCCACTGCCACTGCCACTGCCACTGCCACTGCCACTGCCACTGCCACTGCCACTGCCACTGCCACTGCCACTGCCACTGCCACTGCCACTGCCACTGCCACTGCCACTGCCACTGCCACTGCCACTGCCACTGCCACTGCCACTGCCACTGCCACTGCCACTGCCACTGCCACTGCCACTGCCACTGCCACTGCCACTGCCACTGCCACTGCCACTGCCACTGCCACTGCCACTGCCACTGCCACTGCCACTGCCACTGCCACTGCCACTGCCACTGCCACTGCCACTGCCACTGCCACTGCCACTGCCACTACTACTACCACTACCACTACCACTACCACTACCACTACCACTACCACTACTATTACTACTACTACTACTAATACTACTACTACTACTACTACTACTACTACTACTACTACTACTACTACTACTACTACTACTACTACTACTACTACTACTACTACTACTTAGTAGTAGTAGTAGTAGTAATAGTAGTAGTAGTAATAATAATAATAGTAGTAGTAGTAGTAGTAGTAGTAGTAGTATTTTTTTTAAATGTGTGCTGTTGTGTACGTGAATTCGTTCGTCTATACGTAGGCGGTGCATTAAAGCGTGCAGTCACGTGTGTATTACCGGGTCTGCTTTGTCTAGAGCCACCTTTGGCAAGTATTGCAAGATTCCTGCCCCTCGGACCAAATCTTCTTTCCTGTTGGTTACATTCCTGCAACCCGAAATATACGCACGTTGTCTACAAACAATAAGAGACGAGTTGAAATGTATTGCCATATGATTGTCATTACACTAGAGGCAATCAAATATCAGACTTGGTATTGACATCGGTTCGTACGATATGTTTGAGCAGGAACGCTTCCGTACCATCTTGAAGGCCATGCGAATGTCTAATGTTGGAGTACAATTATGGTGTAGCATACCTGACGCGTTTAAACTCATCATCACCGTGTTTACGGAAAAATACAAATCACCTATAATTGAGCAATATTCAGCAATATTTTAGTAGCGACCTTGTGTTGATACATGAATAATCATAATAATATTTCATATTTAAAAAAGACAAACAAATAAAGATATATGTTTTTTATACCTATAAACCACATTGACCTGGTAACGTCGATACTATGTGTGTTTCGGGTTAATTATTAATAAATGGTGTACTACTGTTCAGCCGCTCTTCGCCTACCCGCCCGCTTGGGAATTAATAATACAACTAGAATTATGTAAGATGCAAGCAAATTAACGAATAATTAACTGTTGTATAACTAATGTTCGACGTGTTACGTCAATTCGGAACTTGGCTTGCATAACAAGAAATACAATAATAATAATAATAAATAATAATAAAATACAATATTTATATAGCGCCACAATCACACGGTGCTGTATGGCGTTTTACAGTACAATAATAATAATAACAATAACAATAAATATACTGAGAAATTAAAACATTACAGTATTTAGTTAAATCATTTAAAAGCTAAACATCAATGGTCGTAAATTATATTAAATAGTAAAAATACAATTCTATAAAAGGATAGTAAACCTAAAAGGTATAGGTGCAATAAATAATTAAGTAATATATTATATAAAAACTATCAAATAATAATAATAATAAACAAATAAATATATAGAAATAAGGGGAATACAAAAATAGTAAGATTACGGATAAAATGTACATTTGTGGCATAGAAATAAATGAACTAGTAAGAATAAATATCAAGTGCTATTAAGAGCGCAGTGGCTCAGGGGGTAGAGTTTCGGACTCTCGACTACGAGAGCCCGGGTTCGAATCCTGGCTGCGGTGTTAAAACCTTGGGCAAGTATTTTCACTCTACATTGCTCCAGTTCACTCAGCTGAATAAATGAGTATCTGGCTATAGGCAGTGGTGGATATGTGTACGAGCAGCCTTCGCGCATTAATTGTAGCATATGGATGGATGCTTCCCAGAGAAGCCGAGATGGTGTCTGAGTGAACAGGTCTGTCAGGGAAGTAAAGTGTAAAGCGCTTTGAGCGTTCCTGAGGACTGGATACTGCGCTATATAAGAACTTGTTTTTCCTTTTTTTTAAACGGTTGATAAGTATTTTTGTTGTCTACGTATTGCTGCCGGAACAGAAATGTATTTAGTTAGTATTAACAGCGCTAGCGGCGTCCTTACGGGAAGAGCTGTGTGTATCGCTCATTCAGCTTCTTTCCTTGCTCGGGAGTCAACGGACAAGATTGCATGTCGCCTAGGATTCGTTCCATCGCATCCTTCGTCATACGACCGATGTCGCCTGACTTCAGATAACAGAGTAGCTGTCCCATGTCCCCGAGGTCGTCGGCCTCTAGTTGTGTGGCTGGGTCAGTCTTGTCCACCTTCTTATCCTCCTTGTTGATCTAGGAGAAAAGAAGCTGTTTAATAGCGAATAGACTATATAAGCAAGAACGTACGTAAGTTAGGAAGTAAGTGTGTACGTGACTCATATGAGTTGGGTACAGAGAAGTATAAGTTATCGAGGTGGTCGCCTATACAGTAAAACTCTTACGAAGTAATCAACAACTTGTATTTCCTAAAATATATATATATATATATATATATATATATATATATGCACATACAAACATATATATATATATATATATATATATATATATATATATATATATATATATATATATACATATATATATATATATATATATATATATATATATATATATATACATATATATATATATGTGTGTGTGTGTGTATGTGTATGTGCTTATACGAGATAACCGAAGGACATTGCATATCACCAACTGGAAACCATATGAAAGATAAAGACCTAGAGGAACACCGACGAGACGGACGGCGGAGAGACGAACTAGACGACTACTGGAAGGGTACCATCTGGCAGAGGATAGCGCAAAATAGGCAGATGTGGAAGCAGTATGCTGAGGCTTTCTAGTAACCACGAAACACAATGTCTGCACAATGATGATGATTATACTGTGCATGAATGTGTGTGTGTGTGTGTGTGTGTGTGTGTGTGTGTGTGTGTGTGTGTGTGTGTGTTTGTGCGTGTGTGTGTGTGTGTGTGTGTGTGTGTGTGTGTGTGCGTTGTGTGCGTGCATATATATGTATATGTATATGTATACGTATGTGTGAGTGTGAGGTTAGGTATAAATATGAGTGTGTGCGTGTTTGTACGTATGACTGTGTATGTTTTGTGTATATGTGTACACATGAATGGGTGTGTGTAAATACCCATGTATATATATATATATATATATATATATATATATATATATATGTGTGTGTGTGTGTGTGTTTGTGTGTGTGTGTGTGTGTGTGTGTGTGTGTGTGTGTGTGTGTGTGTGTGTGTGTGCGTGCGTGCGTGCATCAACATGCATGTTGCCTGTGTGTCTTTATAGATGTATCTCAGATTTGGTGGTAAACGTTATTAAAAATAATGCCCATGTACTATTTGCTTGGCGTGGCTGGATTCACGTTCAATGCACTTGTGTTGGACAACTTTATTCAAGACTCAATGACAGTGAACCTATATCAGGCAACACACCCTACTTACAATGTTCTTCAGCACCAACTGCGCCAGGTTGGTGAACGTGTCTTTAGACACGCCACTCACTGACCCCATTCCCGTTGTCATGGCAACAATCTGCTTCGGCAAGAAGTTCTGCCAGATGCCTTTACTACAACATAATGCCCTCTAGCGGTAATATCCAATATCCTTAGGTGGCGATATTTATTAAAAATTGTTTAAGATTGTATTATTATTATTAATACATTAAATACTATACCTACATATGTATTTGTTTGATTATGTATGTATCATGTTGAGTATTGCATTCTGTTTTATGTTGTTATATGTTGAATAGTGATAACTACATTCATTGTACTTTTTCCTGTTTGGTACAGAACAGTATCGTATTATTATATATGTGCAGTGCTAGGCTAATTAAATGTGTTGCTTTATGCTAACTGATAAACAGTTACATTTATATTTACATGATTAGCTAGGCGTATAATATGATATGAATAAATTATTTGCAATAATACTGAATGTTTCTTATTGTTTTGGTTGATAAATATCATAATTAATTATATACCGCTAATAGTAAGGTGACAGTA
>OZ024867.1:7713412-7738412 GCA_964017155.1 Oasisia sp. SBJ-2009 | reverse complement strand
TTTTAGAAGTGTCTTAAAACTGTTTACTGTTGTGGCAGTCCTGATCAAACATGGCACTGAATAAGGTTAAATATGTTATACGTATGCTTGCATATTGGCTTAGCAAGATAGTCATTGCAACATATCGTCGCATATTACCGAACACTCCTTTCAAAGATTCAAAGATTCAAAAACTTTATTGTCCGTTTAAAAACATATTAAAAACGGACATTTTTCTTCAGTCACACATAAAATGACAGTAATAAAAACGTTGGTGAATCATATAGGGCCTACAGTTGTCAATACACAATAAAATGATAGTAGGCATAGTCATCAGTAAAATAGGTAAAGTATAATAATAAATTACGTATACAAATAGTTAATAAGATAAATAAATAGATAAGCATGTATAATTTCTTAAAATGGGTATCTGATGGGAGACAATAACATTAGTAATAACATAATACTAAAATTCGTAAATAAATAAGATTAAATAAAGAGGTTCTTATCAATGCAATCAGCTCTCACCGTCGTTCCTTTTTCTTGTGGAGTTAGTGCTCTATCGGCAGCAACTGAAACAATCGTCATTCGTACTTAAGGTTACGCACACAAGGCGACGAATGATGACAATGCTAATTACGACACACACGATGTGAGGGCGCGATACAATACTGAACGGAACATGGTAGAAAACAAAACTATGAGAGTGTCATTGTCGCAGGGTTCGCTTTTGGTTACATCAGTTTCAGGGCCCTGTATATCGTCCTGAGAAACTCAATTCATGAGCTGGATTTTGATGTCCATTTCATTGGATATGAGGACCCCCAATTAAAGCACCTTTTATCCCATTGACTTGACCTCTAACCTATGTTCAACTTGAAAGGTCGTGAAATAATATGTATTTGATTGGGATCCTGATATCCATCGAAATGGACATACAAATCCAGTTTCTAGCTCCAACGTTATAGAAGAATACTAACTCAGCGGCGGCCATTTTGGATGTCACGCTTCAGTAACATTATGACACAGATTTTCCAAAAAAAACTCTGGAACTAATGAAAGACATGATGTGTAGGACACAACTCAAAAGTAAAACTCCGTTTACCTCAAAACTATTACGCGCCGCCAGGGATGGGCCAGGACAATCAGCCTTATCTCGTGCAACGATATACATAAACCTGTTTACATTATAATGCAATCAACACGCATGTTTCTTTTGAAGATATTAAATGTACCGATATTCTGACTAATGAAATTAACTTCTCTCAAATAATATGTGAAAAGCGAAACTTGAGTTGATTACAATTACTGCTGGTATTTACACTATTTACATACAGAATGATTATGTCACAAGCGCCCAATCAACTCGACTTTAGCGTAAGACGCAATGTTATGTTGATGCTGTAAATGTTTTTGAACATCCTGCTAATAATTAGGCCTTGCAAAATGTAACATCCACCTCAACTTCCGGTCAATGAATTCACTCACCGAGAAAAAGATGTGACGTCATCAGAAGACAAAGAACAGCCACTGGCAGGGACGACTCTGAGACGAAGGCTGCCATGACTGTGTGTTGTTTAGGGTCGTCTGGCGAAGCTCTCCGATTTGCGAAGTGTCATCAACGTCTCCGAATGATCTGCGCACAACGACAGTGTTTTATTCATGATACTAGAGAGCGCGGGTTGTGTAGTGGTTACCACATCCGCCTGCCACGACGACGACACGGGTTCGATCCCCGGTACCGGCAGTTGTGAAATAAAAATATGGCTGTCAACATTGGGGACTGTGTATCCCTCGTGAATCGGAGAATCACGTTAATGTCGGTGCCGTCTAAATTTGGGACGTAAAAGAACCACTGAGGACGACAAGCACCCTGGCAGTGACCATCCTCAGTGACTCCTGCGTTAGCCCAAGATTGGGCTGTTTGGAGTAAATAACCTGAGACCTGAGAATATATTTTGCATTCAGGCATAACATAAGTGCTATAAAATATAAACATCCGTGTAGTCCAGAAGAGCGCAATGGCTCATGGGTAGAGCTTCGAACTCTTGACTAGTAAAACCCGGATTCGAATCCTGTGCTGCAGTGTTAAAACCTAGGGCAAGTTTGTTTCATTCTACATTGCTCCAGTTCACTCAGCTGTATACATGAATACCTGGCTATATACAGTGTTGGATATGTTTACGAGCAGCTTTCGCGCATTAATGGTGGCATATGGCTGGGTGCTTCACAGAGAAGCCGAGATGGTGTGTGAATGAACAGGTCTGTCAGGGAAGTAAAGTGTAAAGCGCTTACTTTTACCTTTACTTTACATTAGATGGCCAGGATCGCAAAATGATCCGAGGATAACGACACATGATAAAAGTACTAGTCACGTATAAACGACTCTCGGTCGACTCCATGCCTTCGCCGTTAAGACGGTGTGGTTAAACTTACGTAACTTCAATGCTCAAAGTCTTCAAATGTCATCTCTGTGTTGGATCAATTCACAAGTACGTGTACACTAATAATTCATGTTTATACGGTATATGTTTTTAATACCTGCAATTAAGTTATCTGATTTCTATGTACACAATAAAAAAACTAGGAAATGAACAAATTAGATGAAGACGTAAAAACGAGGTATTCCCACATATGTTAATGTTTGTTTGTGACATGCTTCAAAATAGCTTTAATTTTGAAATTGTTTTGTATTTGATTTGTTAATTCAAAGTCGGCCTGAGAGGTAGTACCCTATTCTAGGGTAAGGACGCACAAACAAAGAGCATGATTCATCCAGACAGTAGTGAGGAGATTCAACATGGCTGCCACCTCAAAGCGCCGGAGTAACTGAGGCTATAAACGCCATATCGCGTAAAGTTATATAACAAGGGTATCGCTTCACTAATACTACGTGACATTCTCGTGGCGTCCGCACGTATATAATAACCCCTGCCCGTGATTGCTTCACAAACATCACATTCGACTGGAAGTTAGTCAAATGGAAATGTCAGCTGGGCCATCTGAGATTGAATGTTAAGGAGAATTATGATGGTACAATTACAATGACCTTATGGCTTTACCACGGAAGACGGTGCCGGAAACATGCTGGTGAACCCCTTAGATAGTGATTATAGAGCGTGACTGAATATTCTATATCGAGCTATTGACAGTAATTATTTACAATACGAAGCTATGAAGACACGCTTTGCCTTTGCTTGCTAAGCGACAAATAACATGATTGCAGCTACCACGTGCCAATTACTGACATCACCTACTATGCCGTCTATCGCCAGAAATGATCGATGATTGTATCGTCAATGTAATTACCTATGCTGACAATTTGCAAGCGATTCAAAGTAATACGTATGTCAACCGGTAAGGAGTGGCTTAAATAGACCCTGTAGTCAGATACGACCGATACAAGCAGGTCTTGTATACGTCGGAAAACGCCACACGTACCTCCTACCGCACGAGAATGGAAACTCTAAGCGCTGAATGTAATGACGTCATAAATATTGCGGCGTTTCTGTGACGGAAAAAAATTATGATGATTTGTTTTACGTTGTAAATATAATTTATACCAATATTTCGATAAATGTGTGTAAGTAATAATATTAAACTAGATGTATGTATACCAATATGTGTATATTTACCATATTTAAATAATAGTGAATATATATCATATCAATTCAACATATGCATATACAAATATATGTAATATTGACATTATTAATATACAGTGGTACCTGTATTTTAGGGACACCTGTGGGACCGAGCAAAAGTGTCCGTACATCGCAGGTGTCCTCTCATCAGAGGGACAAGGATTACAGACAATTTTGTTTGGAACATATTTACAATCTTTATTAACTTCCACCACACCAATACCCACAACATATATATACATACATAGCACTGCAAATCAAGAAGTCAGTAAACTATGTCCTTGGCCACAATGTCTCCACATCTCACTTCGCAGTGAAAAAGAATGTGATTGACTTCTGCTTTGTGAAGGTTGCCTGCTTAATGCAGTGTTCTTGGACAAGACCCTGCACTGTCGTGACGGCGTCCAGCATGGCTGCATTTCCAGTGCGTGTTGCATAGTCCACAACTCAACACTTGTCTCTTCCCTTCGCTTGCCATCACTAGATACGCGTGCTTATCGAACAAAATGTAAAACGGAATGTAAAAACAGCTGTGGGTTGAACTCGCACGGGCTCGCGGTCTCTTGTGATTCGACAAAAACAACACTCCCAGCATGCACTGTGCAGTGCAAGATGTCTTCACAAAATGTGCGACGCCATCTTTAAAAATATCGTATACAACAATAAAATGTTGTTTATTTAGAAGAAAAAATCCCAAATCGGTATGACTGTCCGCTTTAGCAGTGGAATAATAATTTTTTTTAAATGTCCGCGGCCGCGTTCAGTAGGTTTCCGCTGATCTAAGGGACATATCCGTTGAAAATCAATCGGGACCTCGGAAAAGTGTCCGTACATCGTAGGTGGCCGCTCATCTCGGGGGCCGCTGAAAACAGGTAACACTGTATATATATATATATATATATATATATATATATATATATATATATATATATATATATATATATATATATATATATATATATATATATATATATATATATATATATATATATATATATATATATACATATATATATATATATATATATATATATATATATATATATATATATACATACATATATACATATATATACACACACACACATATATATATATATATATATATATATGTATATATACTCCTAAAGGCAGCTTATGTCGACCGATTATGCATATAGGACCGGCTTATGTAGACCGCTGTTTTATGTAGACCAAAACTGGTCTACATAAAGATTCGGCGTGTTAGTTCACAACTAACACAATTGAATTGTGCAGTACCATTGCTTGTGCACACGGTTCATTATGACAGTGAAGTTCTGTGCGTAATTAATTTGTAAATGAACATCTTAATTGATTTTGAGCATGTTTTCTCCAGCGCCGTGCATATTTTTGATTATATATTGTGTGCCGGGTTAGGTGTACCGGGTCAAAGTTCGAATACATCTATATTTGTGGTATATACTGAGAGAAGGGTTGGAGTTTCGTGTTCAGCGTATGGTATGCTTCATACTGATGCAAAAAGGCTATATTAGTATGTGTAAATTAGTAAAACTTGCATTTTGTCTTTGTTGCGAACCGGTAAATCCCTCGAATATTGGCTTTGCCGTTGGTACTCGGCAACTCATTTTACAGCATCCACTAAATTGTTAAATACAATTTACAAACATGTACCATCAAATACTAGACTCGGCGGTCTACCGCAAAAAAGGCTAAATAAATATATGCAGCTTCCGGCGTTGCTCCGGTCTACGTAAATCGGCATCTATGCATACGCATTTTTGTGTAGACCGATTTGTTTTGCATATACCTTATTTATTGAAATGGTTTGATGAACGTTCATTATGTGTCAAACATTAGTATTAGAAACAATGTTCCAGTTTTACATCTTTGAAAAATGTAGCAAATAAAAAAATATGCCTGGTCAAAATAAGCCGGACCTCTAGGCACTGGTCGACATAACCTGCCTTTAGGCTTATATATATATATATGTATATATATATATATATATATATATATATATATATATATATATATATATATATATATACGAAGTTATGATTGCATTGCAGCGACATATCATTTATCAAAATTAATAATAACGACTTCTTTTTGCGCCAATATCCTCGAAGAACAAGCTCTGATTGCATTGCAGCAACATATAATTTATCAAAACGAATAATAACGACTTCTTTTTGCGCTCAAGTAGCGCGACAAAACCAAGAGATCACGCAAACATGTAGTCGTCAAATAATGCGTGAGTCGTCAATTGGTGGATGATGATCCTAAGAGGTTAAGGAGGATAGGCAGCAGGTTTTTAGACTTCGGTGGAATGAAACTATATTACCTTCTGATTAAACACTGGCAGGAAGCGAATTCCAGACAGTTGGTGCGGCAACCGAGAACACTCGGGTCCCAAGTTTTGTTTTCATCCGAGAATGTACGGAGGTTTACCAATGGTTGAACATAGCTGTCTGGAATGTCTTGCTGGAGTTAGTATCGAATTGATCGACTCAATAGTAAACCGTACTCCCGCACGACACTCTTGTACACATATACGCGCACGCACACCAACACGGACACGCACACGTGCACACACGCACGCTCACAAGCGCGCACCACAGAAACAGATTGAAACATTCCTCGTTTTCCGCGACAAAAGAAGCGGACAGGGGGCTCAATCTCTCCGACGATTCTCTGAGGCACAATGTTTATTTTGTTCCCACGTTTGTGCTAATAAACACATGGTACGTAGGGGTAAGAAGTATATCCCTACTGCGTGATTGTCAGATAGCTGCAGACTACGCCACCTCAGTTTCCACTTCCAGGCAGCGGTGCCCGCATGGTAGCTACAGGTATTTGCAAAAGTAGAAAACGAAACGAAATAAGTCCGAGGAGAGCTTCTACTTCACCAGTACTGGATAAAGAGGAAATACGTTTCTTAAACTGGCATGTGGTTTTGTCCAAACGTAGTAAAATAAATATAATTGGATGCTTAAAAAACAAAATACGCATTTTATTTGCTGCTGTTATTACAGTCATATATGTAACTTTGAAGGTAAAGAAAGTAAGGTAAGGGTGTAATGTGTACAGGAAAACGTACACAAAACAAAACATTGTTAAGACTTGTATGATATGTTGCTGTTATGCAAACACATATAACATAAATGTATGTATGCATGTATGTATGTCACGGTGCTTGCATGTATAAATCGAAAAGTCCACTTCTAAAACGTTCTGTCCGATGGGTTTGTCCACATTTGCGATAAGCGGATGACGTTTTGTCCGTTGGGGCTTTGTCCTCACAGTCTTATCTCACATCATTTATCCGACATTGTCAATAAGACGTCTTATTTCTGGTCACGTGACAGAAGTTGAGCGCGAAGCAGCTGGCGGCGTTGACAGTGGACCAGATGAGTGCCATAACGCCGGCGATGAAGGCTGTCCTCAACCCCGAACAGATGATGGCTCTGACGGGCCTCAAGGCGGACGGCAACATAGAGCAGACGGTGAAGCCGGACGACACCGAGGAAACTCAGGTTTCTAGTCAAGGTGGGTGTTTGTCGGTACGAGAGCATCGGACGGGCCGGAACGAGTGCCGGAACCGTTTGGAAGGAACTTAAGTCATATTTTAAATTTTTATTTTTTAAATGTAAAATTCGTTTATCGCTGAATATATATTGTAATTCGTTTGTTAGAAATGCGATGCAATATAGAGATATTTACTAAATGATGGTTAAAACACGGAACTGGGAGTGTGAGCATCGGAACTACGATGGAACGTCGATGGCAATATGTCTGACGCTTTGTTATTGCCGTTCCACGTATTAGTCCTGGCTCTGCCATATAGGCCCGTAAAAATGTCAAGGTAAACGCAGTTTTTCTTTTGATTTGTATTCTACATACCATGCCTTTCAACAATCCAGGAGGTGCTTTTTGAAAATCCGTGGCATAAGGTCACTGGAGCGTGAAATCCAAAATGGCCGCCGCTGACCAGATTTTCATCTATAACTTTGGATCTAGAAGGGCTAGATAGCCAAATTTGGTATCAATTCCGCCTAAAATTGACATTCCCGACACGCCTGACCTATCCATTTTACGATTTGACGCCATATTTGATGATAAATCCAACATGGCCGCTCATCCACGACGACTGTCGACTGCAGAAACACAATAAGCCGTAACTATCGATCGAAATGAGCTAGAAACTAGATTTTGATGTCCTTCTCGATGATTGTGATTATACCCAATCAAATACATATTAGTTCATGACCTATCAGGATGACAATATAGATCAAAGGTCAAGTTAATGGGTTAAAATTAACATATTAAAAGCATATATGGGTCAGGTCATAGAAAAACGTACTTCATATCATCTCAAAACGTCTTCTACATGTACAAAAGAGGTTGATCTTTGGCTATAGCTATACATATATATATATATTTCGACCATTTCGACCATTCACTGTATGTGTCATGACTTTGACAATTAAAACATTTTGTTTTAACTTTCCCCAGGTTACAAGTGCTCTCAAATACAACAGAACCACTTTTATAGCCTTAATGTACAAGGCCAACATGTTTACTATTAGTTTTAACAGTACTAAAGACCTTTCTAACACTTGCAGGTGAACAGTATGCCTGCTTACCATATATACATAAAACTCACGAACGTTTTCGTAACGTTCATGGACGTTTGCTACTGATATCGTTTACTTAAGACACTTGTATGAGTACTAAGCATCTTCATATCATCTGAAAACATCTTCTACATGTACAAAAGAGGTTGATCTGTGCTTACAGCTATATACAAGTATATATTTCAACCATTCACTGTATGTTTTATGATTTTGAAAAATAAAAACCCTTTTTTACTTTCCCCAGATTATGTGTCGTCTCATTTATACAAATATATCACATAACCTCTTCTATACCCTTATTGTACAAGGCCAACATGTTTACTATTAGTTTTAACAGTAATAAAGAACTTTCTAACACTTGCTGGTGAACAGTATGCCTGCTTACCATATATACATAAAATACACGGACGTTTGCGTAAAAATCACGGACGTTTGTTACTTGTATCATTTACTTAAGACACTTGTATGTGTACTAAGCATCTTCATATCATCTCAAAACGTCTTCTACATGTACACAAGAGGATAATTCTGCCAGTTTCAGTCACCTTCTCAGTATATTTAAATAAAAATCACGGACGTTTGTTTTCATTTCGACGCCAGTTGTAAGGCCAATACAGAAACTGGAGTGAAACTTTTGTTCACGATTGAAGAATGTGGTACAAGAAACGAGAAATGCTATAGGAAATAGCTAGAAAATTATAATTATATGCAGGAGAGGTAAAAATTTTGAACAAACGTCCGTGATTTCTATCAGTATAATTCTGTTCATGTGCCACCCTAGCCAAGGGAAGTGGGTGTGGCTAAAACTGTTTCCACCCACAAAAATGCAACAACGTACCCTTGTCCATAGGTGGTAAAAACAATATGGTGCCCACTTTCTTAACATCCAAACTGGGCTATTGAAATATAATTCACGGACGTTTGTTTAAATAAAATTTCTCATTTGAATGAGAATTGAAAAAATTGTGCTGACCCAAATCATGTTAAAATGTCATGGAAATGTAAACTGTGTCCACTTACTAGACAAATAATAAGCTTGGGATATTCTAACTTTACATTACTTGAAATAAGATACATATAAAAAATGAAGAAATGCTCAAAAATGCCTTTTTTCCCCTTTTGTCTAATTTATAGGCCAATAACACAAAAAATCCTCGTCGGACTTATAAAAATTTACATTTTTCTGAAAGCCCAAACAATTCTCTATTGAATGATACTAAGAAGAAATAGATTGGTGTGCAGGTTTTTACTCTATACCCATGTAAAGCTGAAAAACTGTGAAAATGGTGAATTGTACGTTTTTCTAAGACCTCACCCGTATGGTCCCAAAACGGGATATAACTGGTATATACATGCGCTAGAGGTCGTATCTCAGTTGCTATCGTCATAGTTCTGCTGAGATAAAGTCAAATTGATGAGATGATATTAACTTGTAAAGGTTGTAAGCGCTATGTCAAGGTCAAAAGGTCGTTCATCCCTTCATGAAGCCCGCTATACTGCGCAGTTGATTTACTTGATGATTTCAATTGGTCTACCCTATGTGCACCATGGAGGTTTACGTCCATGTGATGGCATTTATCACCATTGCATATGTTCTTTTGATGTGTGGGAGTTCCCACCAGCCCTCTCAAACCCTGTGACAGATTATACCTTTGCGAGAAACGTTTTAATGTCCGCATGTAGCTGTATCAGTCAATTATGTCCGTTTTCTGAGATGATGGCGTGTTTCACACGGTTGTAGATATTCTGAGTGAGACACATTGGTGGTGGACATCATGGCATGTTTGGAGTGTTTCCTATACGAAGATTCTACCACGATGCATTGGTTGCTACATCAGAGGTAGTGACCTGGACAATGCCCTTTTCGATGCAGAGCTCTTCGTGAAGCGAGTCCTGATTTCAATTCTCACCGGAAGTCATTTCAAAAGATCAATGCCAATCAGGCTGATAATTTTCAAAGTGACTGATATTTTCAGTTGAGAGGCTGATGATCTAATACACCTGCAGATGCTTATGGGCGGGAAGAATGCCGAAGTAGCATGCTCCACATCTCTTTTCACTGATACAGCCCTTGCTTATCAAGTACAACACTTTCCCGATTGAGTATCAAGTTAAGTTTAATATGGCTGCATTCAACATAAACATCAAGAATATGTTATTCATTCATCTTATTCATGTATATCATCTCAGATCGGGAGAGATTACTTACTTACTTATCCTCTTCGTCCCCAGTGGGACATAAGGCCATAACAATCTTTCGCCACCAGGTCCTGTTCTTAACTGAGGCCTGAGCCTCACCCCACGACAACCCCATCTCTCTCAGCTCGGCCACCACTGTCTGTCGCCATGTCATCTTTGGCCGTCCTCGCTTCCTTTTTCCAGGTGGTGTCCATCTCAGTGCCACTTTGGGGATGCTGTCTGTGGGCATTCGCAGGACGTGTCCTAGCCATCTGAGTCGTCGGCGTTTGATTTCGAGGACAGCACTGTTGCAACTCGTCTTCTTATAGAGGTCCACGTTGGAAATTTTATTTGGCCCGAATATTCGGTAGATCTTTGTCAGGTATCCATTGTGGAACGCATCGATCTTTGCCATGGATTTAACCACTCGCCATCACTCTGAGCCATACAGTAGGATGGACTTCCCATTACTGTTGTAAAGTCTTATCTTTGTTTTGGTGGTGTACTGGTTAGACTTCCAGATGTTCTGCAGTTTGGCGAAAACACAGCGGGCTTTACCGAGTCTTGCCTCGGGAGAGATGGTGGTGGCCAATACATGTATCCTGCATGCAAATATGGTGCGGTAGTTATTCAGGAGTTCGATGGAGTCAATTGCTAGGGGTCGTTCTACATTAGGAAAACTCAGTTGTTAGAGGCGGAAGCCTCAGAACCCTGTATGTGTGACAGCTTCAACTATGTCGAATTAGATATAAAGTTGGAGCAGTCCATCCAGCGGGCATCAAAGTGCCAGACACTAATGTTCGCAGTGGTAGCGGAGTTTGAGCTGATCTCCCATGATATCCTGATCATACAGAACAACTGCCATAAGCTCACAGATGAGTGGATGATGGAGCATCATAAGACCATCATATACCAGGGACTCAGGAGCATTACGGCCGTTATTTTTGATTCCAAAGTCTCCCGTCTTCTTGACTTTGTGCGAGCGGTAGCAAATCACTTTATTATCAAAGCCTCTGGCGTCAGATTGCATAACTTCGCTACCGAACATTTAATCAATGATGAAATAATGGATGTGTTCGAGAATGGAGAAACGATACAGACGAGAGAGCTGGTTTTGAAGGCAAAGAAGCTTGCAATAACGATACACAGGTGTAACTTGCCGAAGTGTGATACTGTCGGTAATTGACACCAAATCTAATAAAGCATCTTACACCACCATACCTAAACTGCTCGGATCGGCCGAGCGGGACATTGAGAGCGCCCGGGAACGTGGAATAACTCTCGCGGAAGTCATCCATTTATTAGTTATATATATATATATATATATATATATATATATATATATATATATATATATATATATATATATATATATATATATATATATATATATATATAACAATAAATAATAATAATAATAATAATAATAATAATAGTAAATAGTATTTGTCTTCGCCACATATCTAGCAATAAAACTATTCAGAGGCACAATACACTTTACAGAAATATAAAGATTACCTTAAAGTTAAAACTAGATATGTATAATAAACAATAAAATAAATTGATCAGTATAACTTATTCAGTTATGAATAAATATAATTCACCCAGTGTTCCAAAAAAATAAAGGTACGAAAGTACGAAATCGGAATAGTTTTAATTGTAATTCATGATTCCAGTCACTGTACCACAGCGCCCCATAATGTATTTGTTCGGGTGATATTCTGCTACAACCACAGTACGTAGTTACCTTGGCGAACAAGTGTCAAAATTCGGACATATTCTAGCCGCCGAAAATCGATATCGTGGCAATGAGAGGCCAACAGTTTGCAACATGTCGCTGTATTTGAGGATATTGCTCTAGCATGCCGTAGAAGACATAATCGTATTGCAACAATGATGAAAAAAATCGAAATTGCGATCCAAAATCGTTATATCGGATGCGCATACCGGCAATAGGATATCGTTCTGCTGGATATCGGATGCGCAAGCAACGATGATAAACAACATCCAAGATTATGAATGTCACCAAGATAGTTGTATTGTCTTCGGATCCCAGTTAAGCGGCTATCATAATACATTTAATTTGTCAGCATTATACGAATTACTCGTATTCTGATATATATATATATATGTATATATATATATATATATATATATATATATATATATATATATATATATATATACATATATATATATATATATATTTATAAATATTTTTTTTTTACTAATTATTTTATGGAGACGTAACTTCATGTTTAACATATTTGTGAAAGTACACGCAATGCATCAGTTTGATTTCATATCCGCCGTCATTAATCGCGCACGCGCACGCGCACGCGCACGCGCACGCGCACGCGCACGCGCACGCGCACGCGCACGCGCACGCGCACGCGCACGCGCACGCGCACGCGCACGCGCACGCGCACGCGCACGCGCACGCGCACGCGCACGCGCACGCGCACGCGCACGCGCACGCGCACGCGCACGCGCACGCGCACGCGCACGCGCACGCGCACGCGCACGCGCGGGCGCGGGCGCGGGCGCGGGCGCGGGCGCGGGCGCGGGCGCGGGCGCGGGCGCGGGCGCGGGCGCGGGCGCGGGCGCGGGCGCGGGCGCGGGCGCGGGCGCGGGCGCGGGCGCGGGCGCGGGCGCGGGCGCGGGCGCGGGCGCGGGCGCGGGCGCGGGCGCGGGCGCGGGCGCGGGCGCGGGCGCGGGCGCGGGCGCGGGCGCGGGCGCGGGCGCGGGCGCGGGCGCGGGCGCGGGCGCGGGCGCGGGCGCGGGCGCGGGCGCGGGCGCGGGCGCGGGCGCGGGCGCGGGCGCGGGCGCGGGCACGGGCACGGGCACGGGCACGGGCACGGGCACGGGCACGGGCACGGGCACGGGCACGGGCACGGGCACGGGCACGGGCACGGGCACGGGCACGGGCACGGGCACGGGCACGGGCACGGGCACACGCACACGCACAGGCACATGCACAGGCACAGGCACAGGCACACGCACAGGCACACGCACAGGCACACGCACAGGCACACGCACAGGCACAGGCACACGCACAGGCACACGCACACGCACACGCACACGCACACGCACACGCACACGCACACGCACACGCACACGCACACGCACACGCACACGCACACGCACACGCACACGCACACGCACACGCACACGCACACGCACACGCACACGCACACGCACACGCACACGCACACGCACACGCACACGCACACGCACACGCACACGCACACGCACACGCACACGCACACGCACACGCACACGCACACGCACACGCACACGCACACGCACACGCACACGCACACGCACACGCACACGCACACGCACACGCACACGCACACGCACACGCACACGCACACGCACACGCACACGCACACGCACACGCACACGCACACGCACACGCACACGCACACGCACACGCACACGCACACGCACACGCACACGCACACGCACACGCACACGCACACGCACACGCACACGCACACGCACACGCACACGCACACGCACACGCACACGCACTAACAACACTACAACTATAACATTAACGTCTCGCCAAACGGTGATAGCACATAAATATATTTCAAACTGGCGCAGACTCAACATTATTTTTTTTTCGAACATGTCTGGCACACCTGCATCGTCTATTGGCTTGTCTGGATCACCGGTCGGTTCACATATATACAAAAGTAACAAGCCTTGCTTCTCACGTTGTTTGATATAGATCGCTGTAGATTTCCACTGGAAACAACCAGACACTCCGACGCTAGTGTGTTCTTAGCCTTGCCTTACGTTGTTGAGATACACCACAATCACTTGAGAAAACGACACAACATGACGCGATTCTAACGGTAGAATGTTCTCACGTTGCTTGACTTACGTCATTGTAATTTCACACTGGAGAAAGCGAGACATTTCATGGCAACAGTGACGGTATAATTCTCTCACGTCTTCTCGAAACATGGCGCTGGCGACGCTGTAGATGAACGGATTCACAAAGGAGTTTATAATAAAGGAACGTGTCACATCTTTCGGAATAGGAACGCCCATGGTAGCCATCCATTTTGGCATCCAGCTGGCGATAAAGACGACCGTAACTATGAAAAGCAGCGTTATGTTCTTTGTCTGTGTAGCCACCGCATTGTTGGTTGTGGTCGAATGTGCTGAAGTCGTTCCGTTATAAACCGTAGTATGGCAACTTTGTGCTGGTGTCGGTTGTGGGCCAGTTGTAGATACATTAACCGGAGCAGCATCAGCGGGATATACAGTGTCCGGAGATGGTCTGATTACATTTGTTTTGAAGTGACTACATGTCGCTTCTTCATCCCGTTCACATAACACGCCATGAACTGTCGTGATAAGTGCACTGTTTCTGTTCAATTCTCTTCTGTCGATCGACCTGTTTCTACTGAGAGCAGCGACTCTGTTCCGGTGTGTTCTCACCTTGTTCGCCAGGGTCGCTGCTGTCAAACTATAACAGGTGGTCATTGTGACGACACACACGCACATCGTACATAACTCGAAGACTCGCATGAACTTGTGGTGTTGTAACAGACTCAATGCTGTCATAGCTGTAGTGAACAAAGCGGCCGTTACAGCGATCACCTTTAAAGCCGTCTTCGCCCGTTGCGGTTTAATCGTGAATGAGTGTGGCCGCCTGACCGCTAGGAGGCGCTCTATGGACACGAACACGAGCAGAAACACAGAGAAGGACGTCGACATGTCGAACACGTAGATGATGATTTGCGTTGTCACAACACCCGGAACTGACGTAGTGAGAACCACCCCACACAAACACACAGCCGTGTCAGCAACTGCCAAAGAAAACATATATAATCTTGTCGATGTCGACATTTTACGCACGTAGACCGCCATTATGAGTAGATTCCCGGGCAGTCCTAACAAGCAGATGAAGAAGGCTACAGTGTGGTCCGTTATTTTCTTGGCGTGGTTGCCTTCGACCGAATCAAAACTGTTATTTAATACACCACGCAGCCAATCTGAAGTGTTTGTCCAATTTGCGATATTGTCCAATTCCATTGTGAACACAAAACTGTTGATTTGCTATCATCAAATGTGTCCACAACGTCTTGTATCGTAGCTCATTTCCAATCAGTAGACCATCTGTGGCAATTCGGAAACAAATACTGAACTCACCGGAGAGAAAAGGCGGCAGTGTCCGTGGCTACCGGCCTTGCTGACGAATAGAGTTGGATCAGACACATTTCGGTAGCGACACAGACAATTGTCGAAATGTGTAAATGACAACAGTATTCATTCATCAATGCCCGTTAGACTCGAATAGTCACGCGAGTGGTGACTGTCCATCTGGTTACGTCCAGCACGCGGCATTTACCTAATATATTAGACAGATTTCAAGCGGAACTGTGTCGTTGTCTCAGGCGCCGTATCCATGCAGGAAGTTCCGATAACGATCCATGGCTAACTCGATTTAATTACCACGGGCAAATATATTAATAGCACGCATCCGCTTCGATTGTGTTGATATAAACAAATGCCGTCATTTTGTCGGTTCATATGCCACGCGACAAATACCACCATTGCTGAACGTCATCCGTTGTCACCATTCCAGGACGCGATAGTAGGCGCTAATAAAACCAGCATTGACACATTCGGATCAAACACGCAAGACAACAACAAGGCCGCAGTGACAATGTGACAAGAGCGAACACAGCTATAACGAGAACATGATATCATCGTGAGCCGTCTTGCTCACGATTAAACCGTCCGCATGTCCGTCGTTCAAGAAACGCTGGCGTTCTGAGTTTTCGTCTTCAAGTCCGTAGCCGTATTTAAATACATTTGCTATAAGGGGACGTGACGAAATGACACGTGTCACAAACGTCTATTAATCCTTGTCTGTCTCATTGTATGACTGCGCAGATATGACGTTTCCGCAAAGGATTATTTCCTTGCTGATTATATTGCTTTAGCAGTGTTTTTGTTTGCCTGTAGCATTGTAACGAGATCATGTTAGTGCTACGTGGCGCCTTTCATGTCAAAGAATGTGATTAATGCATAAGCTTGGAGTATTAACTTGTTAATATAGAAATACACCAATGAGTTCAATTATACGTTTAAACACACACGCACACGCACACGCACACGCACACGCACACGCACACGCACACGCACACGCACACGCACACGCACACGCACACGCACACGCACACGCACACGCACACGCACACGCACACGCACACGCACACGCACACGCACACGCACACGCACACGCACACGCACACGCACACGCACACGCACACGCACACGCACACGCACACGCACACGCACACGCACACGCACACGCACACGCACACGCACACGCACACGCACACGCACACGCACACGCACACGCACACGCACACGCACACGCACACGCACACGCACACGCACACGCACACGCACACGCACACGCACACGCACACGCACACGCACACGCACACGCACACGCACACGCACACGCACACGCACACGCACACGCACACGCACACGCACACGCACACGCACACGCACACGCACACGCACACGCACACGCACACGCACACGCACACGCACACGCACACGCACACGCACACGCACACGCACACGCACACGCACACGCACACGCACACGCACACGCACACGCACACGCATATATATATATATATATATATACATATATATACACGTTACATATATATATATACATATATATATAATAAATTATAATTATATATATATATATATATATATATATATATATATATAAACGCCATTGGATGATTATACAGTTCATCTAATACCGACCCGATGATATTGGTAAGTTAATAAAATGTTTATCTTCTATTATTCCATTAGTGTTGATACGTATAAGATCCAGGTAATTCATACAACACATATAAGTGGAACTATAAATACGACAATGTGTGCATTCTGTGTAGTCTCTCTCATCCGATAGTCTGTATCACTATTTTGGATAAATGCACATCCATAGGAAATTACTTCCGCCTTGCCACCCGAGTCGATGGAGGTTAATGAAATTGCCAGACGATCCGCCGTTTGTCCTTCTCTCACCGTGAAATACAGTACAGCACTATTAGACATTGCACGTGAGCACCAAGGATTGGCGCCGTCGCTGGAGGCCATTGTGGCTGTCTGCAAATTAAGCCGTTACTGGATGTCGTTCTGCTTCCGTTTCTCATCAGCTTATGCCTACTGCGCATGACTCGTACAATCAACAATTCGGCCCGCAACTCACTAGTCTCGCTTAACCGACTGTCGGTCGGCTGCGGAACTACGCCGAGAAGACAGTCTGGTGACATTTGCCGGCTTTTGTTTGGTATCCGCGTGATCTATAAAATGCTGCCACCTCACGGACACTGCCGTAATATTTTTTTTTTATAAACAACTGCAAATTTGTATTTCTATTTATTTTGGGTTAATATAAGTTTAATTTTTAATAGTTTTTATAATACAGCATTATTTGATCAAAAGGTTTCCTTATTTAATTTGTATGCTATCCGTGTCGGGCTAGACAATGCTGCCACCTCACGGATACTGGTTAATCCTGCCGTAATTCTTATTTTATAAACAACGGTAAATTTGAATTTTTACTTACTGTTGTGTTAATATAAGTTCAATGGTGAATACTTTTCAAATGATATTATTATCTTGTAAAACTATATCGTTATTTAAATTTTTATTTCATAGTTGGCCTGAGAGCCAATCAGCGTCTCTACCCTATTCTGGGGTAAGGCTGCCCGGATGTAGAAACTTAAGCATATATACTGTCCCAGGCGTAGTTGAGGGGGCTTAAACGTGCTGCCACCTCACGGAGTCTGGGTAACCGAGGCTAGCAACTCACCAGTATGCAAAGTATATCCGACCCCGGATGTCGTCACCCGCTATTTGGAGTATTGTGTATGGACTTCCTTGTTTATGGTCTCGTATGTATGACAATGTGTAACATTATCCACGTTAAACACAGTTAAACGCAAGACTATGTGTGACCCAGGCGTGTTATTGTTTACATTAATGATGCGCTTACTTGTCTGTAGTTAGTATTAATAAATATTGCAAGACCTCATAAATGGCGTTACGTTTACAATAAGTGGTCTCCTCCTTAAAATCATATTCCCATACCTTCTTATGGAATCGTCACAGCCGCAGTTTTCAGAGCTGTACGAAGCACGATAAGCGAATGTGTCAAGCATATATCTGCGCTTTTAACGACATGTAATAATAATAATATATTTATTTGGTATAGCGCCACATCCACAATCGTTCGTGGCGCTTCACAACATAGTACAATTTAAAAGACATACAAATTTATATGTATACAATAAGACAAATACTAATGCATACAATAAGACAAATACTAATGCTATAAAATAAATGTAAAAAAAAGATATGAATAGTAAAATAAATAAATAAACTCAGTAGGGTATTAACTAGCGTAGCACTTTTAAATAAATAAATAAATTACGTATTAATTAAAAAAATACATAATAATCGGTCTAGTGTATAATTACATCACAATTATACTGATAAATGACAGTATATGTATAATTATTATTAGTAATAGATAGTTTAGTATGTGTTACAAATAATAATAATAACGTAACACTAATGCCAATAAATAAGTGCATAATTATGTATTTATAATAGTATCAAATAATCTAGTAAAACATTAATAATGTTCATTTCGAATTACACTAATAAGCAATACGAAACAAATGTGTAGATATATATGTCAGTTTGGTACGTATGTACATGAAATTATACTACACAACAGGGAGTAAGTGCGTCGTTTCCACAACACACGAATTATGTAAAGCAGTCGACACGTGGGATACGAGCTCAGTTACGACAATCTGGCATGGTGTGACAACTGGTCGGCTACCTTGCTCATTGCCAGTCAAAAGCGCATGCGCAGTATATGGAACGACATATTAGACTGGATGTACGTTGTCGCGCTTACATTTTCCCGGTCGTTAAAAACGTTCCGATTGACGTTTCTGCGCATGCGCAATAAATGTAAAATCAGCAATGTGCAGCGAAACAACAAAACATTTTCGGTATAAATGCCACGAGCTCTTCGTTAACTCTCCTGTGATGATTACTGTGAAGAGTTTCTTAAAATGTCGTTCAATGCAATAACATATAACTTTTTTATAAATCACTGTCACGGATTATGGCGCACTACTGTCACGTGATTTACGCGTGCTACCAAAACACGCCTCAAAACTTGTTTGCCTCGTGTTGATTTGCGACAAATAACTTTGCTGATATGTTATATACATCCTAGCGAATAACCCGTAGTATGTATACCATAAATGCTTTCTTCTTTCGCTGCATATTGATGATTTTAATGTTATCGCGCATGCACAGAAACGTCAACCGGAACGTTTTTAAAGCCGGAAAAATAAAAGCGCTACAACGTTTCAGATCGTCAATATCTTCGACGAACGGTATGCGGACGACTTATTTGAAGCCGCTGGGCAGATTATGCAATATTTCTTAGTCTAGACATTGTTGTGCATTGCATGTTACGCGCGCGACGAAGCCTGGTAGACGTTAAAGCACGCACGTATCTTCGATGAATGGTAGTATGCAGACGGCTTGCCAATATTTTTTTCCTAGGATGCTTGGTACACTGTGTACATATATCAACCAATCAGAGATCGGCGACAATATGACGTAATGTTTAGGGTTAGGGTTAGTTAGAGATAGGATTAGGGTTTTGGGGTTAAGGTTAGGGTTAGGGAAAGGGCTATGGTTAGGGTTAGGGTTGATTAGGGTTAGGGTCATATTGTCGCACATCTCTTATTGGTTGATATATGTACAATGTTAACCAAATATCCCAGGAAAAAAATATTTGCGGAAGGCTTATTTGTAGACGCTGGGTAGATTATGCAGTATATCGTGGTCTAGGACTTGTAGAGTGCATGCTTTGCATTCGACTTTACTATGGCCAAGTATATCGCCATCAAATGTGCCAGTTACCGGAACCAAATCGTACCGATACGTGGAATGACTCGAATGAATGAAATTCGTAGACAAACGGCACTATATTGTGTTTTCGTGTCATCTAGTATGTGCAGACAAAATGACACAGTGGAGTCATTGGTGTCTGACATGTGTGACGCGTGTTTCTCAATGTCAATGACGACGCGTTGTAGCGCTTACATTTTTCCGGCGTTATAAACGTTCCGGTTGATGTTGATGCGCATGCGCTATAAATGTAAAATCATCAATCAATCATCATCAATCAAAGACAAAGCATTTGTGTCATAAATATCACAGGTGGTTCGTTAGGATGTATATAACCTCTCAGCGAAATTATTTGTCGCCAATTAACACGAGACAAATAAGTGTTGAGGCATATTTTTATAGCAAGCGTAAAGCACGTGACTGTAGTGCGCCATAATCCGTGATAATGATTAAAAAAACGTAATAAGTTATTGCATTGAATGACATTTTAAGAAACTCTTCACAGTAATTATCACAGGAGAGTTAACGAACACTCCGTGGCATTTATGCCGAAAATCCTTTGTCGTTTCGCTGGATATTGATTATTTTACATTTATTGCGCATGCGCAGAAACGTCAATCGGAACGTTTTTAACGACCGAAAAAATGTAAGGGCAACAGCATTACCACATGTAACGATATCGTGGCTATTCTAAATGACATTTATCAACGCTGTCAATTGTCGCGCCTTTTCCACGAATTGACGTAATGCCCGCGTTTATTAATTCAAAGACTTGCGATATAACACGTGGCATTAGTCAGTTTTCCCGCGGTGATAATTGCTAATTAGCAAACTGTCTACGCGATCAGTTCTCGAACGTTCTACGTGGTTAGATCACAACAGTATATATCTGAAATGTTATTTAACTCATTTAGTTTACTGTTGTATATTATATCGATATATGTATATTACGTTGAATGTTTATATTGACTCGTGTATTGCGCAGCACCATAGAATGTGACTGTATAAATATGGGGCTATTTAAATTAATAATCATTTGTATACATCTACAACAGTGACCGACACGATTCCGGATGAAAGCTCTCTACTTCAATGTCTACTGGAGCGTGTCTGGCTTACAGCTATGGATTAAGGAGAGGAGAAACTAAAATTGTCTTACATTAACTTTATTAAGTTGCAAGCAACGATACATTCTGGCGATAGTCTGCGCTTAGCCATGCCATGCGTTGTTTGATATACATCACATTCACTTGATAAAACGAAACAGCATGACGCGATTCTAACGGTGTAATCAAAGATATTATATTTAGTGAAGCAATAGAATCCTTGGTATAATTGTCTCACATTGCTTGACCTACGACATTGTCTATTATGGAGAAAACGAGACACTTTGTCGAGGGAGTAACGGTAGAATTATCTCACGTCTTCTCGAAACATGGCGCTTGCGACGCCAAACGGTGATCGCACGTACATATCTTTCAAACCGGCGAAGACTCAACATTATTTCATTTCGAACTTGCCTGTCACAGCTTAATCGCCCAGGGGTTTATCTATGTCATCCTCCGGTAGGGTCACATATAGATCGCCCAGGGGTTTATCTATGTCATCCTCCGGTAGGGTCACATATAAATCGCCCAGGGGCTTATCTATGTCATCCTCCGGTAGGGTCACATATAAATCGCCCAGGGGTTTATCTATGTCATCCTCCGTTAGGGTCACATATAAATCCCCCAGGGGCTTATCTATGTCACCCTCCGGTAGGGTCACATATATACCAAGTAACAAGCCTTGCACCCACGTTGCTTGGCATAGATCGCTGTAGATCGCCACTGAAAGAAACCCAGACATATCAACGAGGGCCTGTCTGTAACACGGCCATATATTGCGTTGACATACATCGATGTAGATTCTTATGAGAAGCAACGAGACAGTCCGTCGCTAGTGTGCCCTCAAACATAGCAATTATACATCACAATCACTTTTGAAAACAAAATATCATGACGCAATTCTAACAGTAGAATTGTTTCATGTTGCTTGACTTACGTCATTGTAATTTCACACTAGAGAAAGCGAGACATTTTATCGCAACAGTGACGGAAGAATTCTCTCACGTCTTCTCGAAACATGGCGCTGACGACGCTGTAGATAAACGGATTCACACATGAATTTATAATAAAGGCACGTCTCACATCTTTCGGAATGGGAACACCCATGGTAGCCATCCATTTGGGCATCCAGCTGGCGATAAAGACGACCGTAACTATAAAAAGCAGTGTTATATTCTTTTTGTATGTGGCCACCGCCTTGTTGGTTGTGGTCGGACATTCTGAAGTAGTTCCGTCATAAACCGTAGCATGGCAAGTTTTTGCAGGCATTTTGTGTGAGCCAGCTTTAGACACATTACACGGAGCCGCATCAGAGGGGTTTATAGCGTGCGGATATGGTCTGACTATGTTTGTTTGCAAGTGACTGCATGTGGCCCCACCAGTCCGTTCACATAGGCCATGAACGGTCGTGATAAGTGCACCGTTTCTGTTCAATTTTCTTCTGTCGAAAGGCCTGTTTCTACTGAAAGCAGTGACTCTGTTTCTGCGTGTTCTTACCATGTTCACCAGGGTCGCTGCTGTCAAACTATAACACGTGGTCATCGTGGTGACACACACGCACAGCGTACATATCTTGAAGATTCGGTTGAACTTGTGGTATTGTTTTAGTCCCGCTACAGTAGTCGCCGTCGTGTATAAGGCGGCCGTTAGAGCGATCACCTTTAAAGCCGTCTTCGCCCGTTGCGCTTTGATCGTGAATGAGTGTGGCCGTCTGACCGCCAGGATGCGCTCTATGGACACGAACACGAGCAAGAACACAGAGAAGGACGTCGACACGTCGAACACGTGGATGACGATCTGCATTGTCACAACGCCCGGAACTGACGAAATGATAACCACCCCACACAAACACACAACAGTATCAGCAACTGCCAAAGAAAACATATATAGCCGGGTCGACGTTGTCATTTTACGCACGTAGACCGCCATTACGAGTAGATTCCCCGGCAGTCCCAACAAGCAGATGAAGAATGCTACAGTGTGGTCCGTTATTTTCTTGGCGTGGTTGCCTTCGACCGAATCAAAACTGTTATTTAATACACCATGCAGCGAATCTGATGTGTTCGTCCAGTTGGCGATATTCTCCAATTCCATAGTCAACACAAAATTGTTAATTTGCAGTCATCAAACGTGTCCACAACGTCTTGTATCGTAGCGCATTGCCAATCAGTAGACCATCTGTGGCAATTCGGAAACAAATACTGAACTCACCGGAGAGAAAAAGGCCACAGCGTCCGTGGCTACTGGCCTGGCTGACGAATAGCGTTGAACCTGGCACGCTTCGGTAGCGACACAGACACTCGGCGAAATGTGTAAATGACAACAGAATGTCTGTATTCATTCAGCAATGCCCGTTCGACTCGAATAGTCACGCGAGTGGTGACTGTCCATCTGGTTACTTCCAGCACGCGGCATTTGCCTAATACATTAGACAACTTTCAAGCGGAACTGTTCTGCCGTCTCACGCGCCGTAGCCACGCGGGAAGTTGCGATGACAACGCGTTGGCTATCTCGATTTAATTACCACAGGAAAATCAATTAACATCACGCATCCGCTTCGATTTTGTTGGCATAAACAAAAGCCGTCATTTTGACGGTTCATGTGTCATGCGACAATTAGCACCATTGCTGAGTGTCATCCGTTGTCACCATTACAGGACGTGATAGTAGGTGCTAATAAGTCAGCATTGACACATTCGGACCAAACACGCAAGACATGTGTCACAAATCTTCATGATGCGACATCTGCTTTCGATCATGAGGATAACTTGGATGGACAAAGTGGCAAACAAGGAAATAATCGAACGGACACGGCTGCCATCTATGGAAGATCTTCTGATCAGAAAGAATATCCGGTGGACTGGACACCTCATGAAGATATCCCCAGATAGGCTACCGAAGCAGGTTCTCTACTCTCAACTGTCTTCTGGTCACAGAAAGAGAGGGCCCTCGTCTCCCGTTCAAGGATACCCCAATAGACACCTGAAATGAGAGACGTAAACATCGATTCATGGACATCACTCTCACCACAGAAAGTTAAATGGAGAGCATCAGTCAAATTATGGAAGCAGTCTTTGTCGCATCGCGACCGACAGCATGATTAGGCGGACAAAATAACACATCGGCCTTACTATTGTCTAACATGGTTGGCCTTTGTGTGTTAACGATGACGCATTACCATCTATCACGACATTCTGGAATGTCACTAAGAATAGACATTTCACAAAACTGCCAACGAACGCGCCTCTAACATCTAATGATAGCTTTTGTTAAAATCAAAGACGCCAAAATTAACACATGGCTGTAGTCGTTATCACCGTGGGGATAATTGCCAATTAGCAAACAACCCACGCGCTCAGATCTCGAACGTTCTACGTGATTACGTCATACCAGTGAGCTACGCAATTCCATGTGTTCCCTGTCTACTCCATTAGACCAATGCAGTGTGATATACATAAACAGATGA
>OZ024867.1:7700912-7708412 GCA_964017155.1 Oasisia sp. SBJ-2009 | reverse complement strand
TGTAACTTGCAACAACATCGCAGTTTTTTTAAAGGCAAAAGAAAGTCAACTGTTTCGTGGCATACACCTAATAGAATTAATATAAAGTAACAATTTCCACATATACTCCTTTTTTTTGCGCCAGCGGTTTACTAGCAAAATATTTTTGAAAACCCTGCCATCGAAATACTATGAGCTACTCCATGTTAGCCGAAGAAAGACGTCACGAAGGTTCGGCGCTCTCCACAGATTCCCTGTATATTAGTTATTCATAAATCCGTCTAGAGGCGCTGTGCGCAGTTTAGGCCCGCGGCCGCACCTCGAAAAAACATCAAAATTATCACCTACGATGACCAATCTTCGCAGGGCGTATCTACTACACCTGAACTACGCATATGCACTTGTCACGTGATCAAAACATAATAATTAATGCCTGAAATCGATCAAAATGTGTAAGTAAATATACGATCTGACCCCCACAGTTTAACGGCAGCAAGATGGTGGCGCCACCTGACGGAGTTCACTGTTGCAGTAGTGACTCGGCGAGGCGTTATTTACTTACACATTTTGCTCGATTTCAGGCATTAATAATTTTTTTGATCACGTGACAAGTGCATACGCGTAGTACAGGTGTAGTAGATACGCCCTGCGAAGTTTGGTCATCGTAGGTGATCATCTTGATGGTTTTCTGGAGTTGCGGGTCTAAACTGCAAAAGTACCCGCAATTGTGAATATTGGATTCACAATTGCGGGTACTTTTGCAGTTTAGACCCGCAAACCCGGTTCAATATTACCGTTTGTTTCAACGGGAAAGAAAAAAAAGATAGCTCAACATTTCTCACGGAACTATCACTGCAACCGTATGCCGAACAGTAAGGCATAATTACTACTAAAGTTTACCATAGATTTGACCACAGATTTAGATACACGACTAAGCAGCTGCTACATGTCATGCCAACTGAACGAATACTCGAAGTTGTTGAGCCTTAACGACGTCGCAGGAACCTGACCGGCTTCAGCAGAGACCTAGAATGCCGCGCGCTGATTGGCCATGCCAAGTTAACCCGTCACCGATGGCGGCGTCTAGACCATAGGGGATTTCGGTAGAATTTTAGACTTTAAGGTCACATTCTGAGTAAACCGCTGACGTTAAAAAATTGAGTATATGTGGAAATTGTTACTTTATATAAACTCTATTAGGTGTATGACACGAAACTGTTGCCACTTGTTGTCTTTTAAGATGCGCCTATATTTTCCGTGTCTATCATCAACTATTGTGCAACTATGGTGCGACCTCGTGCCGGGCCAATACTGATGTGCCTAAGCTGTATTGTATTGACCTTGAAACTTTTCTTTCACGACATTGCTCTCAGAAATCAATATATCTATCAGTGTTGATCATTGTGATGCGTTTTTTCACACTTAGTTGCCACTATATTGTGTTGCTTATTTCATGTGTTTTACCAATCTTATTACTGGCAATTCCAATTTGTATCTGGGAAAAATGTCCATGTTTAATGCAATGTTTTAAGAGAAGATAGATTTATTGACGTTATTTGACCCGAACCGAACCGAACCGAACCGAACCGAACCGAACCGAACCGAACCGAACCGAACCGAACCGAACCGAACCGAACCGAACCGAACCGAACCGAACCGAACCGAACCGAACCGAACCGAACCGAACCGAACCGAACCGAACCGAACCGAACCGAACCGAACCGAACCGAACCGAACCGAACCGAACCGAACCGAACCGAACCGAACCGAACCGAACCGAACCGAACCGAACCGAACCGAACCGAACCGAACCGAACCGAACCGAACCGAACCGAACCGAACCGAACCGAACCGAACCGAACCGAACCGAACCGAACCGAACCGAACCGAACCGAACCGAACCGAACCGAACCGAACCGAACCGAACCGAACCGAACCGAACCGAACCGAACCGAACCGAACCGAACCGAACCGAACCGAACCGAACCGAACCGAACCGAACCGAACCGAACCGAACCGAACCGAACCGAACCGAACCGAACCGAACCGAACCGAACCGAACCGAACCGAACCGAACCGAACCGAACCGAACCGAACCGAACCGAACCGAACCGAACCGAACCGAACCGAACCGAACCGAACCGAACCGAACCGAACCGAACCGAACCGAACCGAACCGAACCGAACCGAACCGAACCGAACCGAACCGAACCGAACCGAACCGAACCGAACCGAACCGAACCGAACCGAACCGAACCGAACCGAACCGAACCGAACCGAACCGAACCGAACCGAACCGAACCGAACCGAACCGAACCGAACCGAACCGAACCGAACCGAACCGAACCGAACCGAACCGAACCGAACCGAACCGAACCGAACCGAACCGAACCGAACCGAACCGAACCGAACCGAACCGAACCGAACCGAACCGAACCGAACCGAACCGTACGTAACTGTATTTAATTTAATGCAATTTAACTGATCTCAATTTTCTCCATAAACAGGTAAAATTGGCGTTCATCATCAACCAGAGCTGCATCGACGGCGTGACGTCGGCAGTTCTCATTCTCAGCTCGTTGATTGGTGTTGACGTGATGGAGACAACTGACGGTGTCACAGCCGACCTGTACTGCCGCCTGGGGGTCTCGCAGACCCTACTGTGGGGACTGATGACGTCATCGACGTACAGCCTCCTCGCCATCACCATAGAACGCTACTTCGCCATCGTACATCCGTTCTGGCACCGGATATGACCAATCTTGCCAAGTCCGCGGTTTTCACGCGCAATTGGGCTAGTTTTAGACCTGTTCCGCGGGAATAAAATAGCAGTTGCGGGTTGCGGTTTCTTGGGCTTCTTTTTATGCACGTGGAGCTATTTTTGGGCTAGTTTCAAAAGTGGTGGTTTTACGTCATGTGTTACATTAAGAGCCGTCTTATTCTAAGTTTCATAATAAATACTGTGAACTACCAATTCAAAGCCTCCTAATGTTTTTGAATACAGACACACACACATCGCCCACTCATGCCTGGGCCAACCAGTTGTCCACAAAAAAGGGTAATAATCATTCTCGCGTGGTATGGGTCACTGCTGCTGATTACGTCAATACCAGCTCTTTTCTGCGTAGCGCTACGTGTAGTAGTCCAGCGACCATTAGTAGTCCAGGAAGATGGAACATTGGGAAAATGCAATATGCTTTATCTGCTGGTACTATCATTTATCATGACCATATGGCTAATAATATCTTGATGATAGTATACATCATTATCTATCGTCATTATGTGCCACGACCGTAAGTTAGTCAATTCTGAACTCGCCCTCGAATTAGTCAATAATTAAATTGGTAATAAAGCACAGACGACATATCTCGCATTGACGTCTGTAACTGCAAAAACTGAAACTGATTGAGAGCATGTCAGAGCACCTTTCTCAATAACAATGTTAAGTAATTGTTTTTTGTTTCACCAACTGTCTGCATCTAGTATTCTAGTCCTGTAAATAGGCCATGCAACGCCTCAGTAAGTTGTTAGTTAATCCATGGCCGCAATGTTTTATCTGCGGGTATTTTCGTTGACGTATAGCTCTTTCTTAATAAAATTGTTAAATATGTGTGATTACGTAGAGGGCCATTTATGTGGTGAATTTTGTGACGTTATGATGTATGCCATGTCTGTTTATAAACAAGTATTTATAGTTCACTGTAGAACAGTAGATGGCGCTCAACTGCAAGAAATGATGAAAACATCCACTCATCATTGGGTAAATACCTTGCGCGTGACGTACTTGAAATGCATTTCCCTCTTCATAGGTAGGGGTGTGTCACTGGCAACTTTAAAAATGTATAATTTTATAATTATTTGGGAAAACAACTTGGGCTAGTTTTGGGCTAGTTTTCGATGGCGATTGGGCGGGAAATTTTATTTTGACCAGGCAACACCGGGATATCGTTCACTGATGCCAAATCTCGCGCAACTCTCGTCGCCATCTGGTGTTTTGGTGTCTGCTACGTCGGTGCGTTGATCATACCGACAAGTGCTGTTGTCGACGGAACGTGTCATCTCGCCCGCTTCTGGCCGTCCCAGGGAGCAGCCGTTACGATAGGGATCATGCAGTTTTTCATACACTCACTCGTGCCATTTCTCACCCACACCATATGTTACACGAGGATCATGGCTACGCTGCACAGGCGATGCGGAAGAAAATACATCACATCAGCCTCAGCATCAACAGTCCTGGAGGCGTCAACAACTCGAGTCGAACGTAACCCGGCCGGTGAGCCGCCAACAACCACGCCGGTCACGAGCTGGGGCCGCGTAGCGCGAATGACGTCATAATCGATGTAGCGCGCGCCGCTTCCGCCGAGACGTCACTGGCGGCGACGTCAGACAGCCAGCAGGACTTGCGGTGGAAGTAGAAGGCCAGCGCAAAGAAGAACGTCACCACCACCTTGGTTGCTCTGACGGCTTGGTACTTCATCTGTTGGACGCCGAATGAGGCCTACATGGCCTTGTACGTGTCGGGGCTCAGCAGCCAGCTTGGAACAGTCTACCAGGCGACGGTTATTCTGATCTTCGTCAACTTGTGCGTCAATCCCGTCGTCTATATCGCCAAGTACGACGCCTTCAAGAAATGATTGTCGCTCATGTTCCGATGTTGATCTACGTGCGGTTGTTAAGGGGACAACATATCTTATCTATCTGTCATAACTCGTCCGGTGTGGCTGGCATCTGGCTCTTCAAGTTGTTCAGCCAAATTTGATATGTTGCTATTCCAGGAGGTATTATTAGTATTATTATGATTAGTAGTAGTAGTAGTAGTAGTAGTAGTAGCAGCAGCAGCAGCGGCGGCGGCGGCGGCGGCGGCGGCGGCGGCGGCGGCGGCGGTAGCGGTAGCGGTAGCGGTAGCGGTAGCGGTAGCGGTAGCGGTAGCGGTAGCGGTAGCGGTAGCGGTAGCAGTAGCAGTAGCAGTAGCAGTAGCAGTAGCAGTAGCAGTAGCAGTAGCAGTAGCAGTAGCAGTAGCAGTAGCAGTAGCAGTAGCAGTAGTAGTAGTAGTAGTAGTAGTAGTAGTAGTAGTAGTAGTGGTGGTGGTAGTAGAAGTAGCAGTAGCAGTAGTAATAGCAGCAGCAGCAGCAGCAGCAGCAGCAACAACAACAGCAGCAGCAGCAGCAACAGCAGTAGTAGTAGCAGTATAGCAGTTTGTAATGAACTTGCAGCCACTGCTTGACATACAACTAGCACAGTGCATCACTGGTGACACGGATATATGACCTTGTTTTGTCAGAGAACTGCATCATTCAGTTTTAACTTTGTTGACATGCAGTCTAAATATGGAACGTTGTTTGGTATATGTATTCGTGTAAGTGTGACAGATTTAATACCAAAATATGTTTTGTGTAAGTAGGATAAGCATATGTCTTAGCAATTCATGTTAACAAATCACGGATATATCACAATCGGTGTTAACTACTTATAATAGATACAACGTTATAATATGTGTGCATACAATATTATGTAACATATTACAATATTGCAACATTTATTCATTGTCTCTAATTTGTTTTGCCTACAGTTTTTCTTCACATTAAAATTGTGTTTGCGCGTATATACATACATATATATATACATGTGGTATGCAGGTGTTGCAGTACAGGTACTGCAACAACTCAGGGAGTTTGACGCCCCTGCCATGCAGAGTTGTAAACCACTGCCTTGTGGTACAGGTTCTTGTCAGAACCGAAGGCTAAGGGAGCAAACCCTAACTAGAAAACCATGTCACTGTGGCAGCATCAAGGGCGGTTGATGTATGGAACTCCCAACATCTCTCGACCAGCCACTGCAGGGACAAATAGTTTGCGCCTGTCTTGACATGTTCTTGCCGGTGTGAGACCTCTATTTGTTCCCCGAGAGAGTGTCGCTAGTAACTTGCAAAAGCCAGCGGCATTTCAACACTTTTTGCAAGCAGCTTCCATGAAATGTACAACTGTATGAAACTCCATACCGGATCGGCCGTCGCCCGGGTTACCAAGGACCGCGCTGCTCGACCTCATCTTCCGTCGACAGTGGAAAATCAGCTAGGAAGAAGAAGACAAAGACAAAGAAGACAACTACTGACAATTGGACAATGGAACGTCAGGACTCTCCTCGACCGAGAAGGAGCTAACCGACCAGAAAGACGTACAGCACTAGTAGCAATGGAACTTGCCAAATACAACATCGACATAGCCGCCCTATGTGAAACACGGTTCTCAGAGTCTGGTAGTCTCGACGACTTGGAATACTCTTTCTTCTGGAGTGGAAAACCGGAAGGAGAAAGAAGGGAGGCCGGAGTGGGCTTTGCTATCAAGAAGGATATCGTCACAAAGCTGACAGAAATGCCACGGCCAGTAAGTGACAGAATCATGACGATGAGACTACCGCTGAGCAAGGACAACTTTGCTACAATTATCAGCGTGTACGCTCCGACAATGACAAACCCAGATGAAAACAAGGAGGCCTTCTACAACCAGCTGGCAAGTGTGCTCAGTGGCATCCCTCATACAGATAAGCTACTGCTGATAGGAGACTTCAATGCGAGGATAGGAAGAGAAAATGACAAGTGGCCCTTGGTCATGGGCAAACATGGGATTGGGAAATGCAACTCCAATGGCGAGCTTCTACTGGCTCTGTGCTCTGAGTTCGAACTGATAGTGACGAACACCATGTTCAAGCAGAAGGATGAACGCAAGACCACCTGGATGCATCCTCGTTCCAGACATTGGCATATGATCGACTTCATTATCACGAGGTGTCGGGATAAGATGGACATCCACAGTACCCGAGTCATGCGTGGAGCAAACTGCTGGACCGATCACCAGATGCTGAGGTCAAAAGTGGCTTTCAGAATACGACAAAAGCATAACAGGCAAGGGACAAGTAAGCCGACCAGGCTGAACATTGAAAAACTAAGTACCACCAGCCATAGGGAGAGTTTTGAGCAGGAGATGGACAGTGCTCTCGCCCAATGGGAGGAAAAGGAAAACTCAACACCAGACGAGGAATGGGCTGCTCTGCAGCAGGTCGTGTACAACACAGCCAAGACATATCTTGGCAAGCCAGACAGAAAACACCAGGACTGGTTCGACCCAAATGACCAGGAGCTACAGACTCTTATGAACAGAAGAGACCAAGCCCACCAGAGAGTGTTACAAACCAGGAGCACTAGGTCCACCACTGCAGCATACAAAGATGCCTGCAGATTGCTACAAAAACACACGCGTGCACTGAAGTCAGACTGGTGGGAAAGGAAGGCAGTGGAGCTGCAGAGAGCTGCTGACAGTAACAACATGAAGGGCTTCTACAATGGGCTGAAGGAAGTGTGGGGACCCAAAAAGAAGGGACCTGTTCAACTGAAATCAACAGATGGAATGGAGACCTTCTCTGACAGCAAGAGAGTTGTGGCAAGATGGAGTGAACACTTCCAGAAGCTACTCAACGTCCCTGGCGACATAGATCACGAAGCTCTGGACAACATCCCGCAGCGCA
>OZ024867.1:7665912-7695912 GCA_964017155.1 Oasisia sp. SBJ-2009 | reverse complement strand
TACACATACACATACACATACACATACACATACACATACACATACACATACACATACACATACACATACACATACACATACACATACACATACACATACACATACACATACACATACACATACACATACACATACACATACACATACACATACACATACACATACACATACACATACACATACACATACACATACACATACACATACACATACACATACACATACACATACACATACACATACACATACACATACACATACACATACACATACACATACACATACACATACACATACACATACACATACACATACACATACACATACACATACACATACACATACACATACACATACACATACACATACACATACACATACACATACACATACACATACACATACACATACACATACACATACACATACACATACACATACACATACACATACACATACACATACACATACACATACACATACACATACACATACACATACACATACACATACACATACACATACACATACACATACACATACACATACACATACACATACACATACACATACACATACACATACACATACACATACACATACACATACACATACACATACACATACACATACACATACACATACACATACACATACACATACACATACACATACACATACACATACACATACACATACACATACACATACACATACACATACACATACACATACACATACACATACACATACACATACACATACACATACACATACACATACACATACACATACACATACACATACACATACACATACACATACACATACACATACACATACACATACACATACACATACACATACACATACACATACACATACACATACACATACACATACACATACACATACACATACACATACACATACACATACACATACACATACACATACACATACACATACACATACACATACACATACACATACACATACACATACACATACACATACACATACACATACACATACACATACACATACACATACACATACACATACACATACACATACACATACACATACACATACACATACACATACACATACACATACACATACACATACACATACACATAATAATAATAATAATAATAATAATAATAATAATAATAGTAACTTCTTTTGCGCCAATATCCTCGAAAATCAAGCTCAGTGGCGCGACAAAACCAGGGGATTAATCAATCTCATAATCGAAAGCAATGCGTCAGTCGTCAACAGATGGATGGAAAAGCTAGGAGGCTAAGGAGGATAGGCAGCATTAAAGAGATAGGTTTTTAGATGTCGGCGGAATGAAACTATATTACCTTGTGATTTAACACTGGCAGGAAGCGAATTCCACACCGTTGGTGCGGCAACCGAGAAAGCTCGGGTCCCGGCTTTCGTTTTCACCCGAGGGATGTGAAGAGGGTTACTACTGGTTGAGCGTAGCTGTCTGGAATTTCTTGTTGGAGTTAGCATTGAATTTAGATATGCTGGTTGTGTAGATGAGAGTGCTTGATAGGCTATTGTACACATTTTGAAAATGATGCGATAGTGCACAGGTAGCCAATGCAGTGATTTTAGAAGCGGCACTGAGCGAGAAAAACGTGGAGAACGCGTGACTACCCTTGCTAAACAATTTTGGACACGCTGAAGTTTGGCTATGTCCTTGTTTGCTGTATTGTAAAGGAGGGAATTGCAGTAGTCGAGTCTGCTGCTTACTAGAGCTGTGGCGATGGTTTTAGCAACGGAAAGTGATAAAAACCGGCGGATACGGCGAAGATCACGGATATGGTAAAAACAGCAACGGCATGTTTTCGAGATATGTTTTTTGAAATTGAAGTTTTCATCAAACGTTACTCCGAGATTTAAAACTGAGGTGGCTGGTGTGATACTCCGACTCAGAATATGTGTCGGGAAAAAGCCATTGAGTTTTGCCCGCTGCGTTGAGGTACCAATGATGAGAAATTCAGTCTTATCTGCATTTAGTTTTAATTTACTATTTTTCATCCAGAGGGAGACATCTTGGAGACAATCCCTGAGCTGGTTTAGGGAGCGACAAGTATCTGGTGTGGTCAGAGAAACATAGATTTGTGTGTCATCTGCATAAAGGTGATGATCCAGGTTATGACTCTGGATAACTGAGCTTAATGGTGTTGTGTACAGAGTGAAAAGCAACGGACCCAAAACAGAACCCTGGGGGACACCACAAGAGGTGGGCAGCATGTCTGAGAAGCAGTTACCTATTTTAATGGCTTGCCGTCTGTCAGTAAGGTATGAAGTAAACCAGCTCAAGGCTGTGCCAGATATCCCGTACCACGTTGATAAGCGTGTAATGAGAATGTCGTGGTCAATGGTGTCGAAAGCGGCGGATAGGTCAAGCAGGGTCAGTGCAGTAACTTTGCCATTATCAATGTTAAGGTTTATGTCATTGTGTACTTTTAAAAGAGCAGTTTCTGTTGAGTGAAATTGTTTGTACGCAGACTGTGATGCATTGGTTAAACCATTTATGTTGATGTGAGAAGTAAGTCGATTTGCAACAACCTTTTCGAGTATTTTGGAAATGAAGCTAAGGTTAGAAATAGGCCTGTAGCTGTTTAGATCTTCTTTTGACAGAGTTGTCTTCTTAAGAATTGGATTTACATATGCACATTTAAAGTCTTCAGGGAATAAGCCGGAGCAGAGTGATGCATTTATTATATCTGTTATTGGTTTAATTAAAACGTCAAGGCATGCTTTCAGTAGTATGGTCGGAAGTGGGTCAAGATCACAGGATTTATTTGGGGATGACATGATTATTTTTTTTAGTTGTGGCTGGTTCAAACGATGTGAGTTTAGAATTTAGTTGTGGAGAGTCGGCATTTATAGTGTCTGAGGTGTGATCTGTGAAGGCTGAATGTATCAGGCTGATTTTGTCTTTAAAATGACTTGAGAAAGAGTTACACAGTGACTTGATTGATGCATGGGTTGGTAGAGAAGGAGCAGGCCGCCTGTGTAAAATCTGATTGATGCATTTCCATAGTTGTTTTGGTGTAGCGGAGTTATTTGCGACCATGTTTTCGTAATAATATGACTTTGCTTTTGACATTTGTTGGTTACATAGATGACATACACATACACATACACATACACATACACATACACATACACATACACATACACATACACATACACATACACATACACATACACATACACATACACATACACATACACATACACATACACATACACATACACATACACATACACATACACATACACATACACATACACATACACATACACATACACATACACATATACATACACATACACATACACATACACATACACATACACATACACATACACATACACATACACATACACATACACATACACATACACATACACATACACATACACATACACATACACATACACATACACATACACATACACATACACATACACATACACATACACATACACATACACATACACATACACATACACATACACATACACATACACATACACATACACATACACATACACATACACATACACATACACATACACATACACATACACATACACATACACATACACATACACATACACATACACATACACATACACATACACATACACATACACATACACATACACATACACATACACATACACATACACATACACATACACATACACATACACATACACATACACATACACATACACATACACATACACATACACATACACATACACATACACATACACATACACATACACATACACATACACATACACATACACATACACATACACATACACATACACATACACATACACATACACATACACATACACATACACATACACATACACATACACATACACATACACATACACATACACATACACATACACATACACATACACATACACATACACATACACATACACATACACATACACATACACATACACATACACATACACATACACATACACATACACATACACATACACATACACATACACATACACATACACATACACATACACATACACATACACATACACATACACATACACATACACATACACATACACATACACATACACATACACATACACATACACATACACATACACACGCACCCACGCTCGCACGCTCGCACGCTCGCACGCACGCACGCATGCATCGCACACGCACGCACGCACGCACGCACGCACACACACACACACAAATTCATTTTGACCAATATTTTTATGTTACCATTTTGTCATAAAACAGGACGGCGATGCGGTGAGACATTTCTAGATATTGGGATAATCAGTGGCTCTTTTGTTCAAAAAAGTATTTCGCGAGAACAAACGTCACCCTGTCGATTTTGTCTTTGAACGTGGACATGATGTTTGGCCTTCCTACTTGTACTGTCTGCTTAGAGACGATAATGTCACATGTTCCAATTGAGCTGTGTCTGATGACAGAAACGTCGCTGATTTTTTGTCAGTTTATCCCCGGCAAATTCTATGCTCCAGACAGCGGTGGTGTGTTTATTTTCTGTAATGCACGTGCCGGTTTCAAAGAATGGGTAATTATTATACTATAGGATGTTCTACTGTCTGCGTTTTGTGCAGGGACAAAAAAGGCTTTGCGTGCATTTTCTACATAATAGTGATCGAGCGAAGTTGTTCTTCCTTTTTCCGATGCTCTCTGGGTGTTGATATGATAGTAGATTACTGCGATATTCTGGCCAATTTCTTCGGTGGATCAATTGGTAGAAGGTTGAGTCTAGCTTGGTTACATCTCAGACGCAGTTTTGACCATCTGAAATGTTCTGTCTAGTTTGCTACGGTTTTTTCTCGTTGTAGAAATTTGCTGCATAGTGACACCTGTTCTGCGAGTGGCTTCTAGTTGCCTGATGAAGGCATGATCCGATATTATTATCATTATTATCATTATTATCATTATTATCATTATTATCATTATTATCGTTATTATCATTATTATCATTATTATCATTATTATCATTATTATCATTATTATCATTATTATCATTATTATCATTATTATCATTATTATCATTATTATCATTATTATCATTATTATCATTATTATCATTATTATCATTGTTATCATTGTTATCATTGTTATCATTGTTATCATTGTTATCATTGTTATCATTGTTATCATTGTTGTCATTGTTGTCATTGTTGTCATTATTGGCATTATTGGCATTATTGTCATTATTGTCATTATTATCATTATTGTCATTATTGTCATTATTGTCATTACTATCATTATTATCATTATTATCATTATTATCATTATTATCATTATTATCATTATTATCATTATTATCATTGTTATCATTGTTATCATTGTTATCATTGTTGTCATTGTTGTCATTGTTGTCATTATTGGCATTATTGGCATTATTGTCACTATTATCATTATTATCATTATTATCATTATTATCATTATTATCATTATTATCATTATTATCATTATTATCATTATTATCATTATTATCATTATTATCATTATTATCATTATTATCATTATTATCATTATTATCATTATTATCATTATTATCATTATTATCATTATTATCATTATTATCATTATTATCACTAGTATCACTAGTATCACTAGTATCACTAGTATCACTAGTATCACTAGTATCACTAGTACCATTAGTATCATTAGTATCATTAGTATCATTAGTATCATTAGTATCATTAGTATCATTAGTATCATTAGTATCATTAGTATCATTAGTATCACTATTATCATTAGTATCACTATTATCATTATTATTATCAGAGTTAGACGGGAGGTAAAGAGGGAACGAACCATCAAAATGACGACAAGCAAGCGTTACTGTTTTATATTGACATCTAAACTTGACCGGAAGCCAATGAAGGGTCTGTAACACTGTCGTAACTTTGTCTCTGAGTGAGCCTTGCTGCACAGCTCTGAACCCTCTTTGATCTACTTAATTACTCACATCACATGGCCTGACAGAACCGCAGATCAAACACGGCTTATGTAGACCAACACTTTGAAGGAGGTGCTAGTGACATTAATAACGAAATCTTAATAACACAATTGGGAGTAATGTTTACACTGCCATATGCTGTTATGCGGTAATTATTATACTATAGGATGTTCTACTGTCTGCGTTTTGTGCAGGGACAAAAAAGGCTTTGCGTGCATTTTCTACATAATAGTGATCGAGCGAAGTTGTTCTTCCTTTTTCCGATGCTCTCTGGGTGTTGATATGATAGTAGATTACTGCGATATTCAGGCCAATTTCTTCGGTGGATCAATTGGTAGAAGGTTGAGTCTAGCTTGGTTACATCTCAGACGCAGTTTTGACCATCTGAAATGTTCTGTCTAGTTTGCTACGGTTTTTTCTCGTTGTAGAAATTTGCTGCATAGTGACACCTGTTCTGCGAGTGGCTTCTAGTTGCCTGATGAAGGCATGATCCGATATTATTATCATTATTATCATTATTATCATTATTATCGTTATTATCGTTATTATCATTATTATCATTATTATCATTATTATCATTATTATCATTATTATCATTATTATCATTATTATCATTATTATCATTATTATCATTATTAACATTATTATCATTATTATCATTATTATCATTAGTATCATTAGTATCATTAGTATCATTAGTATCATTATTATCATTATTATCATTATTATCATTATTATCATTATTATCATTATTATCATTATTATCATTATTATCATTGTTATCATTGTTATCATTGTTATCATTGTTGTCATTGTTGTCATTATTGGCATTATTGGCATTATTGGCATTATTATCATTATTGTCATTATTGTCATTATTGTCATTATTATCATTATTATCATTATTATCATTATTATCATTATTATCATTATTATCATTATTATCATTATTATCATTATTATCATTATTATCATTATTATCATTATTATCATTGTTATCATTGTTGTCATTGTTGTCATTATTGTCATTATTGGCATTATTGGCATTATTGTCATTATTGTCATTATTGTCATTATTATCATTATTATCATTATTATCATTATTATCATTATTATCATTATTATCATTATTATCATTATTATCATTATTATCATTATTATCATTATTATCATTATTATCATTATTATCATTATTATCACTAGTATCACTAGTATCACTAGTATCACTAGTATCACTAGTACCATTAGTATCATTAGTATCATTAGTATCATTAGTATCATTAGTATCATTAGTATCATTAGTATCATTAGTATCACTATTATCATTAGTATCACTATTATCATTATTATTATCAGAGTTAGACGGGAGGTAAAGAGGGAACGAACCATCAAAATGACGACAAGCAAGCGTTACTGTTTTATATTGACATCTAAACTTGACCGGAAGCCAATGAAGGGTCTGTAACACTGGCGTAACTTTGTCTCTGAGTGAGCCTTGCTGCACAGCTCTGAACCCTCTTTGATCTACTTAATTACTCACATCACATGGCCTGACAGAACCGCAGATCAAACACGGCTTATGTAGACCAAAACTTTGAAGGAGGTGCTAGTGACATTAATAACGAAATCTTAATAACACAATTGGGAGTAATGTTTACACTGCCATATGCTGTTATGCGGTAATTATTATACTATAGGATGTTCTACTGTCTACGTTTTGTGCAGGGACAAAAAAGGCTTTGCGTGCATTTTCTACATAATAGTGATCGAGCGAAGTTGTTCTTCCTTTTTCTGATGCTCTCTGGGTGTTGATATGATAGTAGATTACTGCGATATTCAGGCCAATTTCTTCGGTGGATCAATTGGTAGAAGGTTGAGTCTAGCTTGGTTACATCTCAGACGCAGTTTTGACCATCTGAAATGTTCTGTCTAGTTTGCTACGGTTTTTTCTCGTTGTAGAAATTTGCTGCATAGTGACACCTGTTCTGCGAGTGGCTTCTAGTTGCCTGATGAAGGCATGATCCGATATTATTATCATTATTATCATTATTATCATTATTATCATTATTATCATTATTATCATTATTATCATTATTATCATTATTATCATTATTATCATTATTATCATTATTATCATTATTATCATTATTATCATTATTATCATTATTATCATTATTATCATTATTATCATGCTTATCATGCTTATCATTATTATCATTATTATCATTATTATCATTATTATCATTATTATCATTATTATCATTATTATCATTATTATCATTATTATCATTATTATCATTATTATCATTATTATCATTATTATCATTATTATCATTATTATCATTGTTATCATTGTTATCATTGTTATCATTGTTATCATTGTTATCATTGTTATCATTGTTATCATTGTTATCATTGTTATCATTGTTATCATTGTTATCATTGTTATCATTGTTATCATTGTTATCATTGTTATCATTGTTATCATTGTTATCATTGTTATCATTGTTATCATTGTTATCATTGTTATCATTGTTATCATTGTTGTCATTGTTGTCATTGTTGTCATTGTTGTCATTGTTGTCATTGTTGTCATTATTGTCATTATTGTCATTATTGTCATTATTGTCATTATTGTCATTATTGTCATTATTGTCATTATTATCATTATTATCATTATTATCATTATTATCATTATTATCATTATTATCATTATTATCATTATTATCATTATTATCATTATTATCATTATTATCATTATTATCATTATTATCATTATTATCACTAGTATCACTAGTATCACTAGTATCACTAGTATCACTAGTATCACTAGTATCACTAGTATCACTAGTATCACTAGTATCATTAGTATCATTAGTATCATTAGTATCATTAGTATCATTAGTATCATTAGTATCATTAGTATCATTAGTATCATTAGTATCACTAAGACGGGAGGTAAAGAGGGAACGAATCATCAAAATGACGACAAGCAAGCGTTACTGTTTTATATTGACATCTAAACTTGACCGGAAGCCAATGAAGGGTCTGTAACACTGGCGTAACTTTGTCTCTGAGTGAGCCTTGCTGCACAGCTCTGAACCCTCTTTGATCTACTTAATTACTCACATCACATGGCCTGACAGAACCGCAGATCAAACACGGCTTATGTAGACCAACACTTTGAAGGAGGTGCTAGTGACATTAATAACGAAATCTTAATAACACAATTGGGAGTAATGTTTACACTGCCATATGCTGTTGCTTCAGTTCTAACAAACAAATAATAAACGATTTAGAAATTCCACACTTTATGGAATGCCAGTCGGCTTTTTGAAATAAGCATATTTTTGCCGCGCTTTTACGGATGCTAGGATGTGACGTCATAGCTGGTAAAACGCTTACCTAATTAAATCTGACAATTCCACGGGATCTGCGGCCAAGCTGTGTTTATTATAACATTTTAAACACATATATATTTTTATGTATTTTTAAAAACAGACTCAATTGTTACGTATAATAGTATCCTTCATATATATATGCAACAAAAGAAGTTTATATAATGCCGTGTTGTTATTCCCTTTAACGTATTTAACGGTAAGTAATGACAAACGGAAAACTTTCACTGGGACACCGACATATGCCATATTTTGAAGTTGAATGAAGACGACCCGCATGTCACACACGCGTAAATACAATCACGTTGTTCCCGATATAACAAAATCTCACTGATTTGGCATATGTTATCGGTAATCAAGATATTTGAATCGACTAATGTAACCATTATAATATTAGCCCGAACAGGAAATCACAAACACAACTTACAGTTACAAGTTCACCACTTGCAAACGGACAAGTGGATTCATGCTGATGATATACAACCAGCCCGGTACGATCTTCCCAGGGGAAATCTTATTACCTGAATATTGGACAGGTAAAACCGTAGATTAACGTGTTAACAACATACTAGTGTTCTGATATTTGGCGAGACAGAAACAACCGCGTTGTCCAATCATTCTGGCAGCCAGGTACCTAACAAGACCTCTGTGATTATGAACAGTAACTCTACACCTGTGATGTTGTTCGCATGTGCTGCTGTTGCCTTGTTGGCGTCGTTCACTCGAACTCATGTTGTTTCACTAAAATTCACATTTTGAGTGGCGCCACTGTATGTTTAATTTTGCCCTGATGTTCTCTGTTGAGGCGTCGAATACGTGAGGTTACACTAATAATAATAATGGTAACTGTATAGTGCCGGTATCCGACACATGGTGGCGCTCCTGTCGCTTTTACACCATTTTGTTCATCAGACACATATAAAACATTCATGCTAAAACAATAATAATACTATAATGTCAATAAAGCAACATTTTATAATATATATATATATATATATATATATATATATATATATATATATATATATATATCTAAATATATATATCTAAATACCTTTCATTATATTATTATTAATATAAACGGTAACATCATTTTCAGTGTAATGTAACGTTTGTAAAAATGTATAAACCAAAAAACGGCTGCTTGTATTATAGGAAAATTGTTTAAAAATTAGTGTCATAAAATGTATAGTCAATTTGTCCAGAACATATCCAGTAAAATTTCACATGTATTACTCAAAGTTAGTTTTGAAAATATGTGTGTTCAGTGCTGTCTTGAAGATACTGATTGTTTCACTGGCTCTGATATTGTTTGGAAATGTATTACAGGTTTTTGCTGCGGATACGGTGAACGATCTCCGGTAACTCCGGTTTTGTTCATTGACATTCTCACCTCTTCCAGACCTATACAGATGAACACGACAGTGACATCAGCAATGCCACTGCTCCAGAACGCATTATAAAACGAACATAGTGTGTTTTATATTGCTGCAACCAAAGCACTGTTCACTTGAGAGCTTTTTTGCTTGCGATGGGAGGCCGCTGTCCGACCAACGCGTCAATTTGTAACAGCAAGGTCGAGGTAATTGCCTTTAATGGCGTTAGTAATCACCTCCCTGTGGTCAAAAGGTGCGTTGTTCGTTGTGTCAGTTGACCCCATATTAGTGTTTTTTTGAGTGACTACGCGGGCTGTCTCTCGTCAGGTTGTCCAATCACATCGACCCACTCTCGTGCAGAACTGTAGAACAAAATGCAGCGTGGGCATCCACGGCCTGATGTAATAATGCTACTTCTGCAAATAATAATACACCTAGATGTTAGGTAGTATCTTTGTTTCGGATAAATAACGTATTCAGCGGCACTTGAAAAACATATGCCTAAAACAGAATTTTAAATAAAATAACTATTTTACAAATATGTATATGTAGTCAAATGGATGTTTGTAATTCAAAATAAAAAAATTCCCCAGTTAGAATAAAGTATCCTTTAAGGCCTAATTAATTTTCAGCGTTAACATTTATAAAGTAGTTAATTTATGTATGCTTAAAATGCAACACAAAATAACGCAGTTGTTCGATATAAGCTATGTTATAACGACAAACTAATATAACTATTGATTTTAATGGTAATGCTACAATAAAATAATGTGTTTTTTGGTTGATGCATCAATCAAGTCACTGTGTAACTCTTTCTCAAGTCATTTTAAAGACAAAATCAGCCTGATACATTCAGCCTTCACAGATCACACCTCAGACACTATAAATGCCGACTCTCCACAACTAAATTCTAAACTCACATCGTTTGAACCAGCCACAACTACTGAAGTGAAAAAAATAATCATGTCATCCCCAAATAAATCTTGTGATCTTGACCCACTTCCGACCATACTACTGAAAGCATGCCTTGACGTTTTAATTAAACCAATAACATATATAATAAATGCATCACTCTGCTCCGGCTTATTCCATGAAGACTTTAAATGTGCACATGTAAATCCAATTCTTAAGAAGACAACTCTGTCAAAAGAAGATCTAAACAGCTACAGGCCTATTTCTAACCTTAGCTTCATTTCCAAAATACTCGAAAAGGTTGTTGCAAATCGACTTACTTCTCACATCAACATAAATGGTTTAACCAATGCATCACAGTCTGCGTACAAACAATTTCACTCAACATAAACTGCTCTTTTAAAAGTACACAATGACATAAACCTTAACATTGATAACGGCAATGTTACTGCACTGACCCTGCTTGACCTATCCGCCGCTTTCGACACCATTGACCACGACATTCTCATTACACGCTTATCAACGTGGTATGGGATATCTGGCACAGCCTTGAGCTGGTTTACTTCATACCTTACTGACAGACGGCAAGCCATTAAAATAGGTAACTGCTTCTCAGACATGCTGCCCACCTCTTGTGGTGTCCCCCAGGGTTCTGTTTTGGGTCCGTTGCTTTTCACTCTGTACACAACACCATTAAGCTCAGTTATCCAGAGTCATAACCTGGATCATCACCTTTATGCAGATGACACACAAATCTATGTTTCTCTGACCACACCAGATACTTGTCGCTCCCTAAACCAGCTCAGGGATTGTCTCCAAGATGTCTCCCTCTGGATGAAAAATAGTAAATTAAAACTAAATGCAGATAAGACTGAATTTCTCATCATTGGTACCTCAACGCAGCGGGCAAAACTCAATGGCTTTTTCCCGACACCTATTCTGAGTCAGTGTATCACACCAGCCACCTCAGTTTTAAATCTCGGAGTAACGTTTGATGAAAACTTCAATTTCAAAAAACATATCTCGAAAACATGCCGTTGCTGTTTTTACCATATCCGTGATCTTCGCCGTATCCGCCGGTTTTTATCACTTTCCGTTGCTAAAACCATCGCCACAGCTCTAGTAAGCAGCAGACTCGACTACTGCAATTCCCTCCTTTACAATACCGCAAACAAGGACATAGCCAAACTTCAGCGTGTCCAAAATTGTTTAGCAAGGGTAGTCACGCGTTCTCCACGTTTTTCTCGCTCAGTGCCGCTTCTAAAATCACTGCATTGGCTACCTGTGCACTATCGCATCATTTTCAAAATGTGTACAATAGCCTATCAAGCACTCTCATCTACACAACCAGCATATCTAAATTCAATGCTAACTCCAACAAGAAATTCCAGACAGCTACGCTCAACCAGTAGTAACCCTCTTCACATCCCTCGGGTGAAAACGAAAGCCGGAACCCGAGCTTTCTCGGTTGCCGCACCAGCGGTGTGGAATTCGCTTCCTGCCAGTGTTAAATCACAAGGTAATATAGTTTCATTCCGCCGACATCTAAAAACCTATCTCTTTAATGCTGCCTATCCTCCTTAGCCTCCTAGCTTTTCCATCCATCCGTTGACGACTCACGCATTGCTTTCGATTATGAGATTGATTAATCCCCTGGTTTTGTCGCGCCACTGAGCTTGATTTTCGAGGATATTGGCGCAAAAGAAGTTACTATTATTATTATTATTATTATTCACCCTAAAAAGTGTCATCATTGATCACCTATTAAATAAAAAGTGAGATGAGACCAGCAAGTGAGTCTATCGTCATGAGTCCAGCAAGTGAGTCTATCGTCATGAGTTCAGCTGGTGAGTCTATCGTCATGAGTCCATCAGGTGAGTCTATCGTCATGAGTCCATCAGGTGAGTCTATCGTCATGAGTCCAGCAGGTGAATCTACCGTCATGAATCCAGCAAGTGAGTCTTTCGTCATGAGTCCAGCAGGTGAGTCTATTGTCAGGAGTCCAGCAGGTGAGTCTATCTTCATGAGGCCAGCAAGTGAGTCTACCGTCATGAGTCCAACAGGTGAGTCTATCGTCATGAGTCCAGCAAGTGAATCTATCGTCATCAGTCCAGCAAATGAGTCTATCGTCCTGAGTCCAGCATGTGAGTCTATTGTCATGAGTCCAGCAGGTGAGTATATCGTCATGAGTCCCGTAAGTGAATCTATCGTCATGAGTCCAGCAGGTGAGTCTATCGTCATGAGTCCAGCAGGTGAGTCTATCGTCATGAGTCCAGCAGGTGAGTCTATTGCAATGAGTCCGGCAGGTGAGTATATCGTCATGAGTCCCGCAAGTGAATCTATCGTCATGAGTCCAGCAGGTGAGTCTATCATCATGAGTCCAGCAGGTGAGTCTATCGTCATGAGTCCAGCAGGTGAGTATATTGTCACGAGTCCAGCAAGTGAGTATAACGTCATGAGTCCAACATATGAGTCTAAAGCCATGAGTCCAGCAGATGAGTATATCGTCATGAGTCCAGCAGGTAAGTCTCTCGTCATGAGTCCAGCAGGTGAGTCTATCGTCATGAGTCCAGCAGGTGAGTCTATCTTCATGAGGCCAGCAAGTGAGTCTACCGACATGAGTCCAGCAAGCGAATATATCGTCATGGGTCCAGCAGGTGAGTCTACCGTCATGAGTCCAGCAAGTGAATCTATCGTCTTGAGTCCAGCAGGTGAGTATATCGTCATGAGTCCAGCAGGTGAGTATATCTTCATGAGTCCAGCAAGTGAATCTATCGTCATAAGTCCAGCAAGTGAGTCTATCGTCATGAGTCCAGCAGGTGAGTCTATCGTCATGAGTACAACAGATGAGTATATCGTCATGAGTCCAGCAGGTGAGTCTACCATCATGAGTCCAGCAGCTGAGTCTATCGTCATCAGTCCAGCAGGTGAGTCTATCGTCAATATTCCAGCAGCTGAGTCTGTCGTCATGAGTACAGCAGCTGAGTCTATCGTCATGAGTCCAGCAAGTGAGTCTACCGGCATGAATCCATCAGGTGAGTCTATCGTCATAAGTGCAGCAGGTGAGTCTACCGTCATGAGTCCAGCAAGTGAGTCTATCGTCATGAGTGCAGCAGGTGAGTCTATCGTCATGAGTCCTGCAGGTGGGTCTATCGTCATGAGTCCAAAAGGTGAGTCTATTGTCATGAGTTCAACAGGTGAGTCTATCGTCATGAGTCCTGCAAGTGAGTCTATCGTCAGGAGTCCAACAGGTGAGTCTATTGTCGTGAGTCCAACAGGTGAAACTATCGTCATGAGTCCTGCAGGTGAGTCGATCGTCATGAGTCCAGCAAGTGAGTCTATCGTCATGAGTCCATCAGGTGAGTATATCGTCATGAGTCCAGCAAGTGAGTCTAACATAAACGATGTCTTTTTTCAACGTACAGTAGCGATTTCGCAAGTTCATATACACGGTATTTTCTGTTTTTCACAGTACCATACGGATTGAGGTCAACAATATGTTTTATGCCGTCTAACGTGGAAAACAATGAGCGATTGTACGAAAGTGGTCGATAATCGTCACGTAACTGAATGGCTGCGGACATGGCGTATTGATACGTCGAATAAATGCACACATTTGATGCAAAAGCCCCATGTGTTGACATGTTGTAGTGTGAAACAGAATGACGGTGTGTCACTAGGCTGGCTAAATTTGTGGAAATCCCTGCCAATGAATTACGTATGACAGAGAACACAGTACAGTTCGACAAATCAAAGAATATATCTCCGTTGGTTAAACTAATATACACATACCTTATTTAACATTTATATTCTATTAGTACAGACCCTTTTGTTTTGTAATTTACGTTTGAAGCAGATTTATTTGAAGTAATTAAGCCATAAGTTTTAGTATATAGCTTCACAGTAATTGGAAATAGTATAACATTTATTACTATTCATACTGTTTTGATAGAAGTTTGCCTCATAGTCGTGTTTCAAGCGTATTAGAGCAACAGCAGGTGTTACCGATTAATTAGTTGCCTTCTAGTTCATGTTTCAAGCATGCTTGAGCAATAACATATGTTACCGATGAATTATGTGTCTTCTAGTCACTATACTATCTATACTATAACACTTGAAGACTATGCACTATATTTACACGATTGATTAGTTGCCTTCTAGTCATGTTTCAACCATGTTAGAACCACATCTGATGTAACCGATGAATTAGCGATTTGCATTGTGAAATGCACTCCGTTACTATCGACGTTTCTCAGCAGATAAACTGGTAAGTGATCGAGAGAACGCGATGTTTTTAGCGATTCGTTGATCAGAGTGTAGATGTATGACGCCGTTTTACGAGAATAATACGATATCTTGTGCATTACCGTTTGTATAAGATATTGGAATATTGTCGTGGTTGTTGTGTATATATATATATATATATAAGTTATCCATGTTGTCACGCAGGGTGCCACAAATCGTATTTGTTGAGACGACACTTGTTGCTGTTTCAGTTTGTGTTATGGAAGCTGATTTCTGTCGATGTAGGAGTCTTCATTAAACGCCTCAGTCGTCGTGAAATTACCCATCATTAAATAAAGTCGAAAGCAGAGTAATTATCCCTTACTGTGTTGATCAGCTGCTAATTATGTTCGCTGTATGTATTCTGTATATCTCTCGAAATACAGCCATTGTCGCTCATGAAGTCACGCGTTCTAAGGTTTAACTTCTTCAAAAAAATGACTTATCCAATGTATTTACAGGCTGCGTTGAAACAATTTCACTCCACATAACCTGTTCTTTTATTTTATGTCTTAACATTGATAATGCAAACGTTACCGCACTGACCCTGCTTGGTCTATCTGCCGGAGTTGACACCGTTGACCACGACATTCTCATTAGACGTTAATCAACTTTGACGGCATATCTGGCCCAGCAGTGCGCTAGCCTTCTTCGTGCGTAACTGTTGGATGATTAGGAATTAAGATTGGAAATTTATTCTCAGAAATTCTGTCCACTTCATATGGAGTCCCCCAGCGTTCTGTTTTGGGGCCATTTATTTTCATTTGTTCTCTATACAACCCCACTAAACTCTATTATCAAAGGAGACAACTTGGATCACCTCCTTTCTGCAAATGACACACACATCTACATTTCTGTGGCAAACACTTGGTCTCTGTTGATCCCTAAATCAACTTATGGACTGTCATCAAGACGTCTCCATTTGGATGAAAAATAGTAAATTAAAGCTTAGTGCAGATATCACCGAATTACCCATCATTGGTACCCCAACGCAACGTAGAAAATATGATGGCTTCTTTTCCACACATATTATGAGTCAGGGTATCACATCAGCTGCCTCAGTGTTAAATTTTGGAGTAACGTTTGATGACATCTTCAATTTAAAACAATCTATTTCGAACACATGTCGCTGCTATTTTTACCATATCCGAGATTTTCGACGTGTTCGTCGGTATATCTCAATGCATGCAGCCAAATCCTTTGCAACATGTCAAGTGTCCAGAAGATTGTATCCTGCAATTCCCTAATTTACAATACTGCAAGCAACGATGTAGCAAAAGGTTAATGTGTTCAAAATTGTATGGCAATGTTAGTCACGTGTTCTACTGTTTTTTTTCCTCTCTCAGTGCCAATTCTGAAACAATTGCTTTGGCTCGCTGTTCACTATCGCATTATTTTCAAGATTTATACGATGACCTTTCAAGCCCTCTCATCGACATCAGGACACCAGGCTCACTCCAGCAAGAATTCCACACAGCTACGATCATTCAGTAGTAAGACTCTTTTACATTCCTCGGGTGAAAATGAAAGCGGCAACCCGAGTGTTCTCTGCTGCTGCACCCATTCTGAAAAATTCGTTTTTTGCCAGTGTTAAATTAGAGTGAAATATAGGCTCATTTCGCCGTCGTTTAAAAACACATATCTTTAAAGTTGCCTATCCTCCTTACCTTACTGGCATCTTCATCCATCCGTCGAAGAATCGCGCATTGTATTGCGATATCGAGATTGTTTAATCCGTTGGCTTTGTTGCGCCACTGAGCTCGATCTTTGAGGATATTGGCGCATAAGAAGTCACTAAGATTATTAATATTATATAACAGTAATAATAATAACTTATATATATATATATATATATATATATATATATATATATATATATTTATTTATTTATATTTTGTATTTTTACTACCATTATTGGCGATATTGTTGTTCTCATGTTGTAGTTGTCAGCTTTTTTCATATATCTTACATACATACATACAAAAAACATGCATGCATGCATATATACAGACATATATATGTCTATACACACACACATACACACACACACATATATATATATATATATATATATATATATATATATATATATATATATATATATAATTTGATTTTTAAAGGCGATATTGTTGTACTCATGTTATTATTGTCAGCTTTTGTCATATATCATACACACACACACACACACATATATATATATATATATATATATATATATATATATATATATATATATATATATATATATATATATATATATATATATGTATATATATGTATATATATGTATATATATATATATATATATATATATATATATATATATATATATATATATATATGTATATATATATATGTATATATATATATATATATATATATATATATATATATATATATATATATATATATATTGATATATGAAAAAGCTGACAATTACAACATGTTAACAACAATATCGCCAATAATGGTAGTAAAAATACATCAAAAACGGAACACTTCCATTACGAATTAAACCACAGAGTATTCGCGCAGATTCCCAACCGATGCCGCTGGCTTTGCCGTAAATATTACACATTAATTAACAATAAACGCACACCGCACTATGTTCCTAATTCACCTGTCAATGTTGTGCAACCATTGTCACACTTTGCAAGCTGCCGCTACCGCAGTGAAGCTAAAGGATATCGTGTCATCTGTACATATTTGTAACAACACCGCTGACGTTTGCAGCATCAGGGGATATTTTCACTGGAAGAAATATTTTACTTGAGCAGCAGATTTCGTGTCCTGTTGTAATTGTAACGTGTCCATTGAACGAATGAGAGCATTCCGTTGCTCAGTTGGAAGCAACAACATTATCGACTCACGTTTCTCTGAATATCGGAGAAATCGTCACTGTGGTACACACAGAGAGGCACAGTGTCAATTGAACTAAGCGATCATATGATAAAATTATAATGATATAGTATATGAGTCAAGAACATATCGAATGTATTATTACACAACATGTATGCATAACAAGTTAAATAACGTAAATAAAATATAGTATATGGGTAATAGTAAAATAAGCAGATGTAACATAATGTGTAAAGTGATAGTTTAGAGCGTTGCAACATGTCAACGATGCTTTAACAAATTGTTAGTACTGTTATTGCATTCCAACGTAAATGCCAGACTATTTTATTTAAGACATCCCAGGTTGGAACCATCAGGAAATACAATTATCCAAATTAGAAGACACTGATATGTGTGCAGATGTTTACATATTCTTTAACTTATTAAAGTGATATAATTATTCAATTACATTATATAAATTGTTGTGGTCATTATTTAAATATATTTCAAAGGTTAATTGACACACAAATGTAGTTTACTTCGAATTTACCACATTCAACCATTGAATATGCTAACGTGTAGTATAGTAGTTACATTTTACTGTTATGTATTATCAAGGATAACAAAAATAGAGCAGTTTCCAAATAGAACTGTAATACATAACAAAGTAATTCATACCATGTCCACCCTGTCTTGGGAAACCTACGTACACTACAAATAGGTAGGCTTCGTGTCGTTTATTGTGCAGACCCAGATGAGAACGATGTCATGACTACATTATATTAACATGCATAATGTTGATGAATCTGACCAATAGATGGCGAGTTAAGTGCCATGTGTCACAGACACGCTATGACATTCTGGCAGTAGTGTTGACAACAGCCGCCACTACCTTTGACAGACGACCGCGACTGGTCTTTTGATTCAGTAGTCAGGTGCAGAAATTACGTTGTACCGTGACACAACGAAGAGTCCGAGCTGAGATCTCCTTCTGTTCACATACGTCGTGGAGACGGCGAATCAACACCAGTGCGCTTGCTGATATCTAAGGTAGCGGCGAATCAACACCAGTGCGCTTGCTGGTATCTATGGTAGCGGCGAATCAACAACGGTGCGCTTCTGGTATCTAAGGTATGTGACACTTTGTATACGCCACACACAAATGAAGATATTTATGTAACTGTGCACACGTCAAGGACAGTGCTAAATATGATATCGTAGCTTGAACGGCCGACACATCGAAACAAACAACGAGTAAATCATAACTATTTCATGTACATACATTATAATTATTCGTGTGATAATGATAAAATCGGTGCACTGAAAAAAAGTGTGTGCTAACTAATGTTAGTTGTGAAGAAATTAAATAATATATATATATATATATATATATATATATATATATATATATGTATATATATATATATATATATATATATATATATATATATATATATATATATATATATATATATATATATATATATATACATACATACATAACATATGCATCGTATCATCAGGTAATGTTATAGCATTGTTTTCATAACCATTACTCAAATCAGTTGTATTTTATTGTATTCGCGTAAATTACAACACCGGTATGTATGTATCGATTACAATGTGATTGCAGATCGTCGACATGGACATTATTAACACATCAAACTGGACAGATAATTCCAGCTTCCAACGCAATGATTCGATTGACATCTTCAATTCCACTGGGCTAGCACAAGCAGGAACACTGACTCGTGAAACCATCGTGTTATTATCGATAGGTGCGAGTGGCCTGCCTGGAAATGTACTGGTCATCGCCGTGTATCTGCAGCGGATGATCACTTCGACCCAGGTTTACATGTTTTCCTTGGCAGTCGCTGACACAATGGTATGTGTGGGTGCGATCATATTGTCTACAGGACTGGCAGATGCTATGACAGCTCGTGTGACACTTGTTATTCTAGACAACGCCATCAACTTCTCAGTGTTTCTCCTCTCATGCGTGTCTATCGAGCGCCTCCTGGCGGTCACTCGCCCACACACATTCAACATGAACGCTCAGCGAGCTAAGAAAGTCTTACTCTTTCTTACCTTGCCCGCTTTGGTGTCTACAGTACTAACTATTATTTTTACAAATCAGAATAACAGTTTTTACAAGATGATACTTGATAGTATTGTAATTGGAGGGAATGTCTTGATAATGACAGTCAGCTATGTAGTGGTGGCAATTAAACTACTCGGTCGACGCAGACAATCAAAGTACCAACGCGAAGTGAGACGACGAGACTGCACAACTGAGTCAAGTGTATCGACAGTTTCGGCGAACGTCAGCGAGACGTCATCGGATGACAAATATGTATCCAACGACTCTTCAGGAAGCCGCGATACGTCGTTTGAACTAGATCCCAGTTCTGGCTCGCAGACACATCACGTGACAACAAAGAAAACCACCAGTGACGACTCAAAGATGTACAAAAATGTGACGTTGCTCTTCGTTATAACCGTCGTCTTTGTAATGTTTTGGACCCCGGAGTGGCTGAAAAACATCGGCATTCCAGTTCCGACCTTGTTGAGGCGTATTTTCGTTTTAAACTCGGTCGTGAATCCGTTTATTTACGGCGTCGTCAGCGCTATGTTCCGGGAAGACGTGCGGGCGTTCTACCGACAGAAGATGTCGTGCTGTTGACTTCATGTTGCTGCTGCCTGTTCGTATAGTATCCAGTGTCACATGATGACTAATAGATTGACTGATGGATTGGTAGGTTGGTTGAATTTGCGAATGATTGGTTGTTTGGTGGTTGGTTGCTTGATTGTTCGGGTGATTGATTGTTTCTTTGACTGATTGATTGGTTCATTGACTGGTTAAAGGCTAGATTAATTAATTGTTTAAATGGTTAACTGATTAACTGATTAACTGATTAACTGATTAACTGATTATCTGATTAACTGATTAACTGATTAACTGATTAACTGATTAACTGATTAACTGATTAACTGATTAACTGATTAACAGATGAACTGATTAACTGATTAACTGATTAACTGATTAATTGGTTAACTGATTAGCTGATTAGCTGATTAACTGGTTAACTGGTTAACTGGTTAACTGGTTAACTGGTTAACTGGTTAACTGGTTAACTGATTAACTCCTCAACTCACCTAGGTCGTTTTTCAAGACTCCAAGCGTTAAAATACACAGCCCTTCCAGCACCCTCTGTCCATCATGACTGTCTGCAGTTCGCTTATGTTTCCCAGTCCTGAATCTTGCAGCAGGTAGTCAACAAAAGTAATGTATTGTCTTCCCCGGTCTGCATGTTCATCCGTTGGCCGCCACAGGACAAGTTTGTTGGCGACTTCATCATCATGTCTGACACAATGCCCAGCGAGCCGCACTTCTCTGTTGTACTTCGGTGGATACTGGTGGTAATTCGCCATATAGTTGTATGTTGTTTATGTGTTGTTTCCATGAGACATTAAGGGACATCCGTAGCATTCTAGCGTAACATCCGTCAAGTTACTTTTCCATAGTTTGTGTTATTGTCCACGTTTCCGCACCATATAGTAGAACTGATTCGACGGCAGCAATAAACAGTATGATTGTTATCCTTTTTGAGAGTGTTGACGACCATATCTTTCGTAATTTGTGACAGGCACTCCAGGCAAGAGCTTTTCTTACTTTGATGTCTTTATCTGTACTCTCCATCCATGCTCTTAAGTATTTAAAGTTTTCAATGATTTTTTTGTTCTGTGCCTGTGCCTGTGCCTGTGCCTGTGCCTGTGCCTGTGCCTGTGCCTGTGCCTGTGCCTGTGCCTGTGCCTGTGCCTGTGCCTGTGCCTGTGCCTGTGCCTGTGCCTGTGCCTGTGCCTGTGCCTGTGCCTGTGCCTGTGCCTGTGCCTGTGCCTGTGCCTGTGCCTGTGCCTGTGCCTGTGCCTGTGCCTGTGCCTGTGCCTGTGCCTGTGCCTGTGCCTGTGCCTGTGCCTGTGCCTGTGCCTGTGCCTGTGCCTGTGCCTGTGCCTGTGCCTGTGCCTGTGCCTGTGCCTGTGCCTGTGCCTGTGCCTGTGCCTGTGCCTGTGCCTGTGCCTGTGCCTGTGCCTGTGCCTGTGCCTGTGCCTGTGCCTGTGCCTGTGCCTGTGCCTGTGCCTGTGCCTGTGCCTGTGCCTGTGCCTGTGCCTGTGCCTGTGCCTGTGCCTGTGCCTGTGCCTGTGCCTGTGCCTGTGCCTGTGCCTGTGCCTGTGCCTGTGCCTGTGCCTGTGCCTGTGCCTGTGCCTGTGCCTGTGCCTGTGCCTGTGCCTGTGCCTGTGCCTGTGCCTGTGCCTGTGCCTGTGCCTGTGCCTGTGCCTGTGCCTGTGCCTGTGCCTGTGCCTGTGCCTGTGCCTGTGCCTGTGCCTGTGCCTGTGCCTGTGCCTGTGCCTGTGCCTGTGCCTGTGCCTGTGCCTGTGCCTGTGCCTGTGCCTGTGCCTGTGCCTGTGCCTGTGCCTGTGCCTGTGCCTGTGCCTGTGCCTGTGCCTGTGCCTGTGCCTGTGCCTGTGCCTGTGCCTGTGCCTGTGCCTGTGCCTGTGCCTGTGCCTGTGCCTGTGCCTGTGCCTGTGCCTGTGCCTGTGCCTGTGCCTGTGCCTGTGCCTGTGCCTGTGCCTGTGCCTGTGCCTGTGCCTGTGCCTGTGCCTGTGCCTGTGCCTGTGCCTGTGCCTGTGCCTGTGCCTGTGCCTGTGCCTGTGCCTGTGCCTGTGCCTGTGCCTGTGCCTGTGCCTGTGCCTGTGCCTGTGCCTGTGCCTGTGCCTGTGCCTGTAGCGGTAGCGGTAGCGGTAGCGGTAGCGGTAGCGGTAGCGGTAGCGGTAGCGGTAGCGGTAGCGGTAGCGGTAGCTTAGCGGTAATGGTAGCTGTAGTAGTTGGTAGTAGTTGGTAGCAGTTGGTAGTAGTAGTAGTAGTAGTAGTAGTAGTAGTAGTAGTAGTAGTAGTAGTTGTAGTAGTAGTAGTAGTAGTAGTAGTAGTAGTAGTAGTAGTAGTAGTAGTAGTAGTAGTAGTAGTAGTAGTAGTAGTAGTAGTAGTAATAGTAGTAGTAGTAGTAGTACTACTAGTAGTAGTAGTAGTAGTAGTAGTAGTAGTAGTAGTAGTAGTAGTAGTAGTAGTAGTAGTAGTAGTAGTAGTAAATATATAATATATATATATATATATATATATAATAATATACGTATATGTATTGTATATATTATATATATATATATATAAAGTATATATGTATATATATACTATAAATTAGGTATCACTAATATATGTCACACTTCAATAGAGCAATATAGGTAACAGTTAGTAACTGGACATATTTTACTACGCAATAAAACAATAAACTTAAGTTCAAAATTCTGACGCAGACATTGCCGCGTGACGTCTTCGCATATATATATATATATGCAATTTCACCTTTGTACAGGGCTCGGGCGAGATTCCTCTGCGAGTCAGTGAAATTGCCTAAACATTTGTTTATCTGAGATAATTTCAAATGAACTGCCCAAAATGGAAATGTTGCGTTGTGCCCGAGAAGACGTTTGAAGCGTTGTTAATGACAAAACCGACGCCATATATGTTTATTCCTGACGGACTTACATTATCGGTTTGCTACACGTGAAGACGCTGGATGCGGCAATGTGAACATTACTTCCAGTTGTGTTATTAAGCTTTCGTTATTAATGTGATTGAGAAATCCTTCAAAGTGTTGTTCTCCATACGCGGTGTTTGATATGTGGTTCTGTTTGTGCTGTAAGTAATTAAGTAGATTACGGGTTCGCAGCTGTGTAGTAAGGCTTGTTCTGTGATTAAGTAACGTTACAGACCCTCCGTTGCCTTCCGGTGAAGTTTAGATGTCAATATATAAAATACCAACGCTTCTTGTCGTCATATCGATGGTTCGCTCTCAGATGGTCAAAACAGCGTCTGATATGAAAATAAGCGAGACTCAACTTTCTACCAATGGAAACACCGAAGAAACTGACCTGAATATCGCAGTAATCTACTATCATATCAACACCCAGAGAGCATCGGAAGACGGAAGAACAACTTCGCCTGATCAGTATTCTGTAGAAAATGCATACACTTTCTGTCCCGGCGCAACATGTAGACAGTAGAACATCCTATGTCATAGTAATTACCATAGTAATTACCCGTTCCTTGAAACCGGCGGAAATTTCATATCAAAATTTGAAAGGCAGGTGCATTAAAAAGAGAAAATAAGATTTGAAAAGAAAATAAATAAAATAAACACACCACCGCTATCTGAAGCCATGCTTTCATAGGTTGTGCCAGTAATGAATTGAGAAAAAAACATAAATTGCAGGTTTCTGACATCCGACGCTATTCAATTGGAATATCATCGTCTCTAAGTACCCATTATACGTAGGACTGCCAAATGTCAAGTCTAGGTGCAAAGGCCAAACCGAAAGAGTCATGCTTATTCTCAAGAAATACAATAACAAAACAGCCACTGATTATCCGAATAACAAAACATGTCTCAGCGGCATCGACGTCCTAATTTATGACAATATGGTTACTTGAAGATGGTGGACAACAAAATCGCGAGTATATTTGTTTCGAAATAATTAAAACAAATATCAACGTAATTTTATAAACACTACCGCTAACCAAAACGTACATAAATTATAAACTTTCCAAAATTATATATTCAGTATTTGGCAGGAATATTCAAAACGTATGTTCCATATTAATCTGTCTCATACAGCCGGGTGACGGTCGATTATGCGATACTGACGTATGCGCTAGAAGCTGTCCGCCTAGTTGCTGCACCAGGGCCCAGTTTCATGAAGCCGTATAACTTTACGTGCAATTACGCGGTCTACTAGTCGCAGCTAACAGCGAATAGTCAATGCAGGTCGCGGCTGGTTTCATGAGTCCAATTTAGTATTGCCACAACTAAAACGAATTAGAATTGACCTAGTTAGGTCGCGGTGGGGAATCCCTGTATGTGTGCTGTGTCTGAACATCCTTTTTTCTTTCTAGCTGCTGCCTTTGTCGTTCGTATAGCTAATAGGAAGCTACGATGAATGAAAAGGATATGCAGTGTATACATTAATAATAATAATGTTGAGAGTGGGCGTGTCGGGAGCATACCGTACATATTTCAACTTCGGGAGCATACCGTAAATATTTCAACCAGCGTAAAGTTACGCCTACTAAATACATGGTGCAGTTAAAGGACAAAAAAAGTTAACTGTTTCGTGGCATACACCTAATAGAGTTAATATAAAGTAAAAATGTCCACATATACTCAATTTTGTAACGCCAGCGGTTTACCAGAAAAATATTTTTTAACACCCAGCCATCCAAATACTATGAGCTACCCCATCTTAGACGAAGAATGACGTCACGACGGTGAGCCGCTCTCCGCGTAGATTCCCTGCATGGGGTTTGGCTGTTGTCATGAAATGGCTGCAACTTAGCAACGCGCGTAACATGCTGATGTCTGTAAATAATAGTTGTCTATTATTGTTATCGCTGAAATCATCTCATCAACTGATGATACATGTCTACTTCAAAGTATTTATCCTCAAAATGTATCGAGAAAAGTGAACTGTACTTGGACTGGAGGGATTCCAAACAGTACGCCCGCAAATCACCAATGTGAATCCATTGCTTCAATACTACCGGTTATTTCAACTATTATTGCAACCGTGTGCCGAACAGTAAGGCATAATTACTAAAGTTTACCATAGATTTAACCACAGATTTAGTTATACGTCTATAAGCAGCTGCTAGATGTCACGCCAATTGAACGAACTGTCGAAGACTCGAAGTTGTTGACCCTTAACAACGTCGCAGGAAGCTGACCGGCTTCAGTAGAGAAATAGAATGCCGTACGCTGAATGGCCAAGCCAAGTTAACCCTTCACCTATGGCGGCGTCTTGACCATCGTGGGTTTTCTTAGAAATTTAGACTTTAAAGTCACATTCTGAGTAAACCGCTGACGTTAAACAATTGAGTATATGTGGAAATTGTTACTTTGTATAAACTCTATTAGGTGTATGACGCGAAACCGTAGTCTTTGTTTGTCCTTTAAGTGCAACTATGGATCAGACTCGTGAAACTCAACTAGTGTAACTTTACGACGTTTTAGGCTTACGAAGGGTTATCGCCCGCTACGACGTCTTTAGAGAGACTCGCTTAACGTCGCCGAAAAAGACCACCAAGCAATTTATTAAGATTTCGTTATTAATATCACCAACACTTCCTTCAAAATGTTGTTCTACTGTTAGGCCGTGTGATGTAAGTTGATAATAGATTGCTGAGGGTTCACAGCTGTGCAGCTAGGCTCGTTCTGAGACAAAGTAACGCCAGTGTTACATACACTACATTGGCTTCCGGTGAAGCTAAGTTGTCAATATATATATATATATATATATATATATATATATATATATATATATATATATATATATATATATATATATATATATATATATATATATATATATATATATATATATATATATGTATATATATATATATATATGTATATGTATATATATATATATATATATATATATATTTGACAAAAGACAAATTGACAAATGTCTATAATCCAACTCCCTATTCGCTCGTGTATACAAAATACTTTCACCTATCCAAGATTACTTGATCCGATCAACAATAGCGTGTAGTAGGATGTTACGCTTCGACGGACAATTTTCCAGAGGTGATCGACTCACGAAGGTAGATATTCCAGCTCCAGCCAGATGATGTCCTACGACGTCAGTTGGCGTCTAATACTTGATTCAGATATCATTATCGGCCAGCCTTCCGCCAGTTCATCCAATCGTCTCCGCCCTGTCTTGATGCAAACGCAGATCTTACGGAGTATGCACCGTCACCGCGTGCGTTGGTAATATTACTAATAACAACAACCACCATACTAACTGTTAGTCACTAGATATTATTTCATGTTCTTGCTGCAGCAGAAGACTGCTGATGGTATATGTTTGTTAATACGCCAGCTTAACTCAATCCGTCAATGTTCGACTCCAGCGATGAGTGGTTGTAGATGCGTTTGTGGATGTGGTTCTGGATGTGGAAGTGATTACGGATGTGGATGTGGATTTGGATTTGGATGTGAACATTTGGATGTGAAATGGGAGAAAGTAAACAGACAAGCAAGCACAAAGAAACATAGAAACACAGAGATACATATTAAATATCGTTCGTTTAAAAATGTGAAATTTCTTAACATGTATTGCTAGGAAACTATACACCACACGCATAATATAATGTTTAGGCGGAAAATCACTTAGGCCGAACTCACTGATTGATCCGAACATACCGTTTCTTGGTGAGCAATTTAACTGATGACACTGATAGCTTTGACATAACAGTGCCCAATTTATTTTCGTAGTGTTTTTGAAATGGCATATATATATATATATATATGTATATATATATATATATATATATATATATATATATATATCCATGTATGTATGTATATATATATGTATATATATCCATGCATGTATATATATATGTATATTTGCTTTAAAAAATGTTATTCAATACTATAAAATTAACAATAGTCCGGTGTATTCGTGGTTTTTAGACGCGTCAAAAGCATTTGACAGGGTCAACCATTGGACGCTTTTTAGAAAATTGCTTAATCGAGGTGTGCCTGTTGTACTTATACGTATTCTGTTGTACTGGTACAGAACCCAAACATTCTGTGTCAAATGGGGTTGTACAACATCAGAGTTTTTTAATGTTTCGAATGGTGTTCGACAAGGTGGAATTTTGTCCCCATATTTATTTATCGTATACATTGATGATCTGAGCAATATGCTAAATAGTGCTGGTATAGGTTGTCACATACACAACTGCTGCACTAACCATGTGTTCTATGCCGATGACATATGTGTTATTGCTACGTCTTTTTCATGCGTATTGTTGTACAACTCATTGTTGCCAGTTATGGGTTAAGTTTAATAAGGGCTCATATTTGAAAGCTAAAGTTGCCTACAACAATATGCATAGACGGATTTTGGGATATAGCCGACGGGACAGTACGAGTGGCATGTTTGCTGATAATGCTATTGATACATTTGACGCCCTATTACGTAAGAACATTTATGGTTTTAAAAGACGCATTTGTAACATAAATAATGACTTGATTAGGGCTATGTGCAATTGTTTTGAAATAGTAAATGGCCCAATGTGGATTAGCTGGGCCAACTCATTGTATACAGTAAATATGTAAGATAGTCACCATCTCTCGCATATAACTTTATTATTATTTATTATATATATATATATATATATATATATATATATATATATATATATATATATATACATATTTTAAAGTCAGTAAGTTGTTTATATAACTTACTTTTCAAAAGGTGTTTATTTGTATGAATTAATTGCATATTTATTTTACAATCACATCATGTATATTGCTCATTATTTTATCTGTTTTTCTACAATTTTACATTTATCTAACTCATAACCTTATTGTTTTTTTTTATCTATTCATTTTTTTTAACATATTGGCTCTTTAATTAGGCTACTTAGATGTTCTAATGTATTGTATATGGGTTTTTACCTGAAATAAATGTATTCGTATTCGTATTCGTATGTATATATATATATATATATATATATATATATATAATATATATATATATATATATATATATATATATATATATATATATATATATATATATATATGTATATATATATATATATATATATATATATATATATATATAATATTTTACCTTAAGAATAAGTATTATCAAATGCCTTACAGTAAACATAACAAACGTTATATTTCGTTCGTATAAGGGATTCATGGACAAAACAACAACATAATTAACTCATGCAAATCCAAAGCCTATTTCAAAGAATAACACAGCCGTAAACACAACAAAAATTCAAAATATTTCCATACCAAATGTTACATAATACACACCAATTGATGTTAATTTAATTTCATATGCAGACATACATTGGAAGATTCAATGCGACTCTTTCGCTCTCGTGTTATTAAAATGCATCACTTGTATGTAATGTAGTACCTTGGCTTCAAATGTGTTGGACTTAGATTACACAAAAACAAGTATTGTCAAATATCGCGGAATGGGTTTACATATTCTCAC
>OZ024867.1:7648412-7658412 GCA_964017155.1 Oasisia sp. SBJ-2009 | reverse complement strand
GCTTGATACTTATCGCCCACCGCAGAAGCGGCGGATTCCTGCACTTTGTGCAAGTTATTTCCATATGAGTGATACAAAATGTATTTGCCAAAATGTTGGATTGGGAAGTTCTACACAGGCACACCATGGGCGTCGATCAGTGGTGAACGAGGGGGGCGCTGACCACCCCGCGGCCTGAGAGGGTCAGCATAGGAAATGTCCTCATACTTTTTATGTTCATAAAACTAATTTATAGGCATATATAGCGATACTGATCACTCCCCTCTGTTAAAAACCCTACATCGTTCTAGTAGTAAAATTAATAATAAGAACTAAACTTCCGACTACCTAGTGGAAACTCACTAGATAAATTGCTTGGTTGGCCGCAGCCCGCACCTTGCTCTTAGTCCAGTAAATATTCATCATGCCGGGCTTTGTTATTTTGCACCCTTGTGTTGATATATTAATAGGCATTAACCATCAAGCACATAATAGATTATTAATTATCGTTTGCCCTGTCACCCCTTTGATTGCAGCCTGGTCGTCCTGGTGGATATTTACCTTGCCTACGGCGGAACAAGCAGATTTAGGCACTTTGTGTAATTTGATCTCATTTTAGTGATGACAAATTTGTTTGTCAAAAGGTGGCATTGGGAAGTCCAACACAGGCACCCCTGTAAGCTCTGCATCTTGTCACTCTATGAATCAGGCAAGCAGTGTTGGGTCCAATTAAGTCTCCCCCCAATGTTCAGTGATTGGGGTGGGCCATGGCCCCTCTTCAAATATATGTTGCCAACATAACTATTGTAAATAGTATAACAAAAAGGCTTTTTTAGTTTAGAATTAGCACCAGACCAACAATTAATTATGTTTTATATTAAAAAAAAATATTTATGTTTATTTCAGTCACACACATATTACACACAATATATATATATATATATATATATATATATATATATATATATATATATATATATATTATACATACATATATGTATATATAAAATTGTCCCCCTTCCCCCCCCCCACTTTTAAAACCGGATCGACGCCCCTGCTTCCCACTACCACCTTCTAATTCCTCTCGCTAATATATGATATCAGCCAAGCAAGCGCCTTATCAGTGATGCCGAATGACTGTTCAAGTCGAGTCATCAACAATTCATGCACGACTGAATCGAACGCGGCCGACAAATCAAGCATTACAAGAATTGTTGTACATTTCTTGTCCAGTGTCTCGGCGATGTCACTCTTGACACGGAGTAACGCTGTTTCAGTGGAGTGGCCACGACGGTATGCCGACTGAAAAGAGTCGTGCAGTGCGTGTTCATCAACGTGCATATTAAGTTGTTTTGCGACGACTCTTTCAACCAATTTTGATATAAATGGCAAGTTCGACACAGGTCGGTAGTTGTTCAAAATTTCTTTGTCCAACGTAGGTTTTTTCAGGAGTAGTTTAACGATTGCATGCTTGAATTCAGCAGGGACATGCGATGATGTAAGAGACGCATTTATCATAACAGTGATTACTGGAACTAACTCAACAGAACACCGCTTTAGAAGCCACGTCGGTATTGGATCTAATGCACATGACTTAACCGGAACGGATGTAACTAGTGGGACACCCACCGAATGCAACGTCGTTGTTCATAGCTGCCAACGTAATGTTATGGATGATCTTCCCCACAGTCGACATTGTCATCCCGGATATTACACCCTTTCTCAATGAAGTGATCACCAAATCGCTGCGCCATGACAGCCGGACACACATGCGACGGCATTACTGTTACACCACCATTTCCCATGAGGTTCTTTGTAATGCGAAATAGTTGTTTTTGGTCATTTTTGCAGTTGGCAATCTTTGTCGTATAGTAGTTTTTCTTCGCATTAACCATCATTTTGTTGAAGACTACGCATTGACACGATACGCCTGCCGATGTACCTCAAGACGGGTTTGCAGCCACTTGCGCTCAGCTCGCCGTCGACGCTGTTTCTCGTCCCGGAGCTCATCAGTGTACCACGGACAACCCGGTCGCAATGTTATGGTCATCGTCCGCTGCGGGGCATGGTTGTCAACAAGGCGACGTAACCCATCATTTTATGCGGCAACCATGTCACCAACAGACGCAGCACAGTTTTTATCTCGTCATGCAAAGAGACAATGTCACGTTTAAACTCCTGAAGACAGATATGATGCAAACGCCGAAAAACTACCTCTTTATATATGTCATCATTTGTCACAGGAAATATACGAACACCACCTCAACAGCACGACATCTTCGAGCGAGTCTGTCGGTAGAACGCCAGCACGTCTTCCCGGAACATAGCGCTGACGACGCCGTAAATAAACGGATTCACGACAGAGTTTAAGACGAACATACGCCTTACTATGTTCGGAACTGGAATGCCGAAGTTTCTCAGCCACTGCGGGGTCCAACACACTACAAAGACGACGGTTATGAAGAAGAGCAACGTCACATTTTTGTACATCTTTGAGTCGTCTCTGGAGGATTTCTTTGACGTCACACGATGTGTCTGAGAGCCAGAACTGGGATCTAGTTCAAACGACGTATCGTGGCTCCATGAAGACTCGTTGGACGTGTCTTTGTCATCCGATGACGTATCGCTGACTTTCGCCGAAATTGTCGTTACACTAGTCTCAGATGTGCGATCTCGTCGTCTCATTGGGCGTTGGTACTTGGACTTTCTGCGTCGACCGAGTAGTTTAATTGCCACTACTACATAGCTGACTGTCATTATCAATACATTCCCTCCAATTACAATACTTTCATGTATTATCTTGAACAGTAAGTTTTTCTGAATTGACACGAGAATAGTTAGTACTGTTGACACCAAAGCGGGCAGTGTAAGAAACAGTAAGACTCTCTTAGCTCGCTGAGCGTTCATGTTGAACGTGTGTGGGCGAGTGACCGCCAGGAGGCGCTCGATGGACACGCATGAGAGGAGAAACATTGAGAAATTTACGGCGGTGTCTAGAATAACCAGTCCGGTAGTTGCTGTTATAACGTCTGCCAGTCCAGTAGACAATATGATCGCTCCAACACACACGGTCGTGTCAGCGACTGCCAGTGAAAACATGTAAACCTGGGTCGAAGTGGTCATCAGTTGGAGATACACGGCGATGACCAGTACATTTCCAGGCAGACCAATCGCACCTATCGATAATAACACGATGTTTTCAAGAGGCAGTGTTCCTGCTTGTGCTAGCCCAGTGGTATTGAAGCTGTCAATCGAATCGTTGCGTACGATGCTAGAATTATCTGTCCAGTTTGAAGTGTTAACAATGTCGCTGTCGATGTCCATCTGCAATCACACAATTAAATACAACAGGTTTGAGTTGTGGTTATGAATCACATTTTTATGAACACAGTTATTCCGGTGCATAGTGTCAATTTAGGCGAATTAAACTAAATAAACCAGGTTTAGATGTATTCACGAATGGGTGATTTTGAACACAATGCTTTGACAGTAATTGATGATACGATACGTATGTTATGCATATATGTAAAACATTTGGTAAACAAATTATAGATACTGTTTAATTTGTTTACAGTTAACATTAGCTAGATCCAAAGTTTTAACTGCACTGCTTTTAAAATGTGTATCACACGATAATAATAATAATGTATGTACACGAAATATGTATTATTGTCTCGGATTTGTATTACTAACATTATTTCAGGCTACCATATCATATTTAGCACCATTCTCGGCCTGTGCACAGTGTACGTAAATGTCGTCATGTGTGTGTGGCGTATACAAAATGTCACATACCTTAGATACCAGCAAGAAGCGCATTGGTGTTGATTCGCCGCTACCTTAGATACCAGCAAGAGCACTGGTGTTGATTCGCCGCTACCTTAGATACCAGCAAGCGCACTGGTGTCCATTCGCCGCTACATTAGATACCAGCAAGACCGCTGGTGTTGATTCGCCGCTACCATAGATACCAGCAAGAGCACTGGTGTTGATTCGCCGCTACCTTAGATACCAGCAAGCGCACTGGTGTCCATTCGCCGCTATCTTAGATACCAGCAAGAGCACTGGTGTTGATTCGCCACTACCTTAGATACCAGCAAGAGCACTGGTATTGATTCGCCGCTACCTTAGATACCAGCAAGCGCACTGGTGTCCATTCGCCGCTACCTTAGATACCAGCAAGAGCACTGGTGTTGATTCGCCGCTACCTTACATACCAGCAAGCGCACTGGTGTCCATTCGCCGCTACATTAGATACCAGCAAGATCACTGGTGTTGATTCGCCGCTAACTTAGATACCAGCAAGAGCACTAGTGTTGATTCGCCACTACCTTAGATACCAGCAAGAGCACTGGTGTTGATTCGCCGCTACCTTAGATACCAGCAAGCGCACTGGTGTCCATTCGCCGCTACCTTAGATACCAGCAAGAGCACTGGTGTTGATTCGCCGCTACCTTAGATACCAGCAAGCGTACTGGTATCCATTCGCCGCTACCTTAGATACCAGCAAGTCCACTGGTGTTGATTCGCCGCTACTTTAGATACCAGCAAGCGCACTGGTGTTGATTCGCCGCCTCCACGACGTATGTGAGCAGAAGGAGATCTCAGCTCGGACTGTTCATGGTGTCATGGTACAACATAGTTAGTGCACCTGTCTACTGAATCAAAACACCAGTAGTCTGTCAAATGTAGCGGCGGTGGCTGTGACTCACGGCACTTAACTCGTCATCTGTTGGTCAGATTCATCATCATTAAGCATGTTAATATAATGTAGTCATGGCATTTTTCTCACCTGCGTGTGTATAATAAACGACCTGAAGTCTACCTATTAATAGTGTACGCATGTGTCCCAATACAGGGTGGTGAACAATGTATGTATTACCTTGTTCTAGAGTATAGTTCTATATTGCTACATATCCATTATGGAAACATATATGTTGTGATTATGTTTGATCATAATGCATAACACATATTATCATATGCATAACAGTGACTGCAAGCTTGCAAATGCTATTACCTGTACTCAGAGACCCATTGTTCTTATATATGTTCGATAGAAAATAGAAATGTTTAAAAAAAGATGTGTAGTAGTGGATTTAAATGTCACCAGGCAGGCTACCAAAGCAATTCTCTACTCTGAACTATCTTCTGGTCACAGAAAGAGAGGTCGACCTCGTCTCCGGTTCACATATACCATCAAGAGAAACCTGAAGCTGAAATACATAATGACCAACTCATGGACATCACTCTCACAGCAGGGAGATAAATGGAAAGCAATAGTCAAGTGATGGAAGCAGTCTTTGTCGCATCGCGACCGACAGCGTGATGATGATGATGATGATGATGATGATGATGATGATGATGATGATGATGACGGATAAGTGCATGGCATAGCGCTCACGCCTGGGGACGCATACAAATCCTTGCCTTGTGTACATGGGTTTTATCGTTAATTATTTCGATTCCCAGACATTATTGGCCTAGTCACTTTCGCTGATCACTCGCTTTTAGCAAAAACTCGCATTAGTGCATTTTCATTAGCGTCAATTTACTTAATTCAATGTCGCGTCTGAGTTACCTAGCTAATGTTTGAACTACTGCGGTTCATGTACTTTTAGATGGACAATATTTATTGGTGGCATTATATTTGGGTATTTGATTTAACGAATGTGCCGCCTTAATACAAATCGTAATAATACTTCGGATCTACTAAGTTCATCACGAATTTGACACTTTCCGGAAAGGCACCTTTTGCATGACTAATATAGATTTAACAAGATTTAACAAGATTGCCACCTAGAGAATCAACTCTAGATGGCAGGTGGACAAGGAAGCCGTTTGGCTTATCGAGAGTCCAACCTATCTATCTAAGTATACCCTGCCCGTCTTAGGTATATGTCAATTTTATTTTTAAACATATTAACACTTCTAGCACCTACACAATCAGCTGATAATTTGTTCCATTCGTTTACTATTCTTTGGGAAAATGAAAATTTTCTAATATCTAGTCTACACTGCTTCTTTGCTAATGCAACTCCATGTCCTCTAGTCCTTCTCTCTTCCTTGACCGTGAAAAAAATATTTCTGTCAATATTTTCATACCCATTCAATATTTTAAAAACCTCAATCTGATCTCCTCTCAATCTTCTGGTTTCTAGTGTTGTTAGACCACATTCCTTTAGACGCATTTCATAACTAATATTCCTGAGTTTTTGTATCATTTTTGTTGCTCTCCTTTGTACTCTTTCTAGCATATCAATATCCTTCTTGCGATATGGCCTCCATGCTTGTATACAATATTCTAAATGAGGCCTAACTATTGTTTTATAAAGCGGTATTATTAGTTCTTTTTCTTTGTATACTATATTTCGCCTAATTAATCCAAGAATTTGGTTTGCCTTCGCTGCTGCAATTCCACACTGCTCTGATACCTTCATGTCAGCACTAATGGTTAAACCTAAGTCCTTTTCCTTTACAGTAGTATTTAGTACAGTACCACCCATTGTATATTGTGCATTTTCATTCCCATGTCCTGTGTGGAGGCACTTACACTTTCCAAAGTTAAACAGCATTTGCCATTTCTCAGACCATTCTATCAACTTATTTAGATCATCTTGTAAATGCTGTCTATCTGCATCACTTTTTATTTTCCTAAACACTTTTGTGTCGTCCGCAAACTTCAACACCTTGCTTGTTACGTCATCATCCAAATCATTGATATATATTAAGAATAAAATAGGTCCCAATACTGATCCTTGCGGTACTCCACTCAAAACAGATTTCCAATTTGATACCTCCCCATCAACTACTACTCTTTGTCTTCTATCAATAAGCCATTTTTCTATCCAGTTAATCATACTATTTCCTATGCCATGGGCCTTTAGTTTAAGTAGTAATCTTTGGTGTGGCACTTTGTCAAAGGCTTTTTTAAAATCTAAGTAGATTATATCTACTGGTGATCCCTCATCTACCCACTTTGTGACATCTTCCAAAAAACATAACATATTTGTTAAGCATGACCAAATATGTTATGTGTTATACTATGCGTTAATTAACTCAACTTTTGTGTAAGGGGTGAAACATTGTGATGATGCAGTTGTTCTCCTCTTGGTTAACATTGCATTTAAGATAATTTAAGATAACACGTCACGATTAATATTTGTTTTAATATAGTTCAATCATAATTCATATGTTTGTAGGTCTTGTTATTGGAACTTGTTGTTGATTTGTGCTTTTTGTGCTCTTCGCTTTGTGGCACCCTACGTGACAAATTGGATACTTTATATACACACACGCCAACCACGACAATATATCAGTATCTAATACAAACGGTATTACATAGTACTTCACAATCGTCCGGTCAAACGGCGTCATTCATCTACACTCTGATCAACGAGTCAGTAACAACACCGCGTTCTCTTGATCGCATTCCAGTTAGTCTGCCTAGAAACGTCGATGAAAGCTGAGTACAATTCACAATGCAATTCGTTAATTCATATGTAACATTTGGTGTGGTTCTAATATCTTTGAAACATGAATAGAAGGAACATGAATATTCGGTAAACATTTGGTGTTGTTCTACCATGCTTGAAACATGACTAGAAGGCAAACTTTTCTCAAAGCAACATGAAGAATAGTAATAAATATTATACTATTTCGAAATATGTCATTAGTCTCTCAGCTAGTTGAAAATACATTTTGCTTGATCGACCTTGAGTTTGGCGAAAGGATTGTGACGGTAAATAATAAAACACGTGGTTTAATTACGTCAAAAAAATCTGCTTCAAACGTGAATTAGGAAAAAAGGTGTCTGTACTGATAATATTCAAATATTAAATAAGGTATGTGTACATTACAACGGAAATGCATTCTTTGATTTGTCGAACTGTATTGTGTTCTCGAATATACGTAATTCAATGGCAGTGATTTCCACAAACTCTATTTGCCACATTTTACAGTTTAAGGTGCATCAACCAAATACACATTATTTTATTGTACCATCCCTATTAAAATCAACATTTATTTTAATATGTCGTTATAAAATAGTTTGTATCGAACACCTTGGTTATGTTATGGTGCATTGTAATTATACATAAGTTAACTACTTTACAAATGTTACAGCTGAAAATAGGTTAGCACCTAAACGATACTTTATTCTAATTTATTAATGTTGAAATATACTCGAACTTTGACTACATATACAGTTTGTTAAGTAGTTATTACATTAAAAATTGTGTTTTAGCAATATGGTTTTCAAGCGCCGTTAAAAACATTATATATCCGGAACAATGGCACTGCATAACATACGTGTATTATTATTTGAAGAAGTAGTATACTTACTTCAGGACGTGGATGCCCACGCAATAATTTGTTTTACAGTTCTGCACGAGAGTGGGTCGGTGTGATTGGGCAACCTGACGAGAGACTGCCCGCGTAGTCACTCACACACCACTAATAGGGGGTCAACTGACACAACGACCAACGCACTAATTGACCACAGGGAGGTGATTATTACCGCCATTAAAGGCAATTACCTAGACGTTGCTGTTATAAATTGACGCGTTGGTCGGACAGCGGCCTCCCATCGCGAGCAAGGAAAGCTATAGTGAACAATGCTTCGGCTGCAGCAATATAAAACACATCATGTTCGTGTTATCATGCTTTCGGGAGCAGTCGTATTGCTGATATCACTGTCTTGTTCATCTGTAATGGGCACGTGACACACGCTAACGGCGGCCTCTCTTCTGGAGGAGGTGAGAATGTTTACGATCAAAACCGGATGTTTAACCTCACGTATTATTTGCCTCAACAAGGAACGTCAGGGCAAAGTGAGACATACAGAGGTGCCACGCCAATTTTGCATTTTATAGAAACAACACCAATTCTATTGCACGACACCTACAATGGAACAGCAGCACATGCGAAACACGTCAGAGGTGTACAGTTGCTGTCCATAATCACAGTGGTCTTCTTAGGTTCCTGGCTGCCAGAAGGATTGGACAATGCGGTTGTTTCTGGCTGGCCAAATATCAGACCACTAATATGCTGTTAACCCATTAATCTACGGTTTCACCTGTCCAATGTTCAGGTAATAAGATTTCCCCCGGGAAGATCACAGTGGGCAGGTTGTATACATCATCAGCATGAATCCTCAGGTCCGACAGCAAGTGGTGTATTTGCAACTGCACCGTGAGGACGGTGTATATATAATAAGGTGACATTAATTCAAGAGCAGGATGCGAAAATAATCTGTGTCCATTTATTACATTATTAGTATATGGCAAGTGAAAAATGTCAAAACTTATGGATTATTTATATTACATTGAATTATTATTATTATCAGTTATCATTAGTGACTGTCATTGTTATGTAGACACACATGACGTCATCGTTGCTACATATCGGCAGTCGGCTACAGTTGCATCGGTTCCAGGTGTTTTGCCATCAAGTATATGGACAGTGTTTGCGTGTTTGTCGGCGTGTTTGTTTCAAACACTGATCTCTATATAAATGAATTGCTAATGACGCACGCTTATGTGTGGCGCCACTTGATGCCTCTTGACGCCACTCGACGCCACTTAATGCCATTTGACATAACATGACGCCACTTCACGCCACAGCCGCCATGTTGATGTGTGCAACCTCCCTTGAGAGCGCTCGTGTAATTATGTGTGTATTTCAGGCCGATGTGTTCATATATTCGCACATTTTCGGTGCTCAAACCGACAATTTGCAAAAAAACTACGCATGGAGCATGGGCTCTATGCGTAGTTTTGCTAATCGGATCTCGTTCCACATTTGCAAATTTACCAGCTGATAGTTTTTGAACATTTATATATTTCTTCGCAACACTGCTTGGTGTATCGTTGATCCGATGTTATTGCTGAATGTTGACATTGTTATCCACGTAAAATAGCAGTAGCTCAACGCTCAAGAAATGTCAAAGTAAAGTGAATATCTTCCTTTTTTGAACTTAACAAATAATGCATTTTGCATGACATTTTTACTATACTTATTTCAA
>OZ024867.1:7633412-7643412 GCA_964017155.1 Oasisia sp. SBJ-2009 | reverse complement strand
AGCAGTAGCAGCAGCAGCAGCAGCAGCAGCAGCAGCAGCAGCAGCAGCAGCAGTAGCAGTAGCAGTAGCAGTAGTAGTAGTAGTAGTAGAAGCTGAATAAAAGAGGTGGTATTAATATGGAGGCTGTTGTTGTTATTAATAATTACAAAAACTGCGTTTGTTTGTTGTGATGAAATCAAATATGATTTACTGTTATCACTACCAACACACGCGGTGACCACGCATACTCCGTAAGATCTACGTGGTAATAAAGACATGACGGAAGCGATTGGAGAAGCTGGCGGGAGGCTGGTCGATAATGATCGCGCAATCTACTAACAGACGCCAACTGATACAAAGGCACAAGTGACGCCGCAGCACATCGTGTGGCTGGAGCTGGAATATCTACAGTCGTGAGTCGTTCAACTCTGGAAACAAATTGACGGTCGTAGAGTAATATTCACGCTATTGTTGAGGATGAAGTTGACTTGTGGCGGAAATCAGTGATGCCAGATCGGATCAAATAATCACGGAAATATGTTGTATACACGTGAGAATAGGCAGTTGCGCCATATTGGATTATAGACGTTTGTCAAGCTGTCGGGATTCACGTACAATGCCGTGTTCATCGACACTTTGTATTTGAACTATTCTAACTGTTGTGGGAGGATTGCACAAACTAGTAGGTTATGTACAGACTCTCTACGTCAATTGTTGCCGGACTCAAAATACTGACTCGATTAAAACACATAAATTGTACAGATGTGCATGTAGACTGTGCGCCATAAGTTATATCCGTCTGCTATGAACATGGAATCAACAAACATTTCACATTGGAAAATCGACTCTGAACTACCGCATCAGTTATTATCAAACTACACAGCGGATTTGGTGAACAACACAGAAACACAACGATTTACCATTCCACAATTGTCGGCATTAATCGTGTGCATTTAAGGTTTGCCTGGAAATCTCTTTGTTTTCGCGGTGTACGTCGTAAAGATGACGAGCTCTACGCGGGTCTACATGTTTGCTCTGGCCATTGCAGATTCAGCCGTGTGTGTCAGTGGAATTGTTCTGTCAATGGCTTTTACTGACATGATGACTAACTTTATATTCATTGGAACTATTCACGTATTTACCACATTTATAGTTTTTCTCTTGACGTTTGTGTCCATCGAACGGTTCTTATCGATCAGACGGCCACATACATTCAGTTTGCATCCATTGCGGGCAAAGAAATCCCTGGGTTGCATCACATTGCTTACATGCATATTTGAAACACTTCTTCGGATCCTTCGACACCCTGACCGTTTGACTCCACCAGGAGTGTTGGCCAGTATACATACAAGACAAGACAAGACAAGACAAGACAAGACAAGACAAGACAAGACAAGACAAGACAAGACAAGACAAGACAAGACAAGACAAGACAAGACAAGACAAGACAAGACAAGACAAGACAAGACAAGACAAGACAAGACAAGACAAGACAAGGCAAGGCAAGGCAAGGCAAGGCAAGGCAAGGCAAGGCAAGGCAAGGCAAGGCAAGGCAAGGCAAGGCAAGGCAAGGCAAGGCAAGGCAAGGCAAGGCAAGACAAGGCAAGACAAGGCAAGGCAAGGCAAGGCAAGGCAAGGCAAGGCAAGGCAAGGCAAGGCAAGGCAAGGCAAGGCAAGGCAAGGCAAGGCAAGGCAAGGCAAGGCAAGGCAAGACAAGACAAGACAAGACAAGACAAGACAAGACAAGACAAGACAAGACAAGACAAGACAAGACAAGACAAGACAAGACAAGACAAGACAAGACAAGACAAGACAAGACAAGACAAGACAAGACAAGACAAGACAAGACAAGACAAGACAAGACAAGACAAGACAAGACAAGACAAGACAAGACAAGACAAGACAAGACAAGACAAGACAAGACAAGACAAGACAAGACAAGACAAGACAAGACAAGACAAGACAAGACAAGACAAGACAAGACAAGACAAGACAAGACAAGACAAGACAAGACAAGACAAGACAAGACAAGACAAGACAAGACAAGACTTCACCGGAGTTGTCGGTGATATCCCCGGTGAAGCAGTTCTAATGGCACGTTTCACTGTCATGGTCACGTGTTATACGCTGATAGCGGTGTCGCTTCTCCTAAAGGCGAGAGCCTCTAGGGTCAAAATCGGAGTTATAAACCGCACGTATCCTTCGCCTCAACCGGGAACTGCAAGACAAAATCAGACCACGACATCCACTGGCGTAAGTCAAAATATGCATCTTAGCGAAGCGCAACCAGTTGCAGTGACTGACACCAACAGAGCAACCGCAGTACAAACGAAGAACATCAGAGGTGTGCGTTTACTCTTTCAAATCACAGTGGTCTTCGTATGTTCCTGGCTTCCACAATGGTTGTCTAACGCGGGAGTTTCAATCCCATTACACATCAGACGACTGTTTCTCGTCAACTCTGTAGTTAATCCGTATATTTACGGCTTCGCCAGTCCAATGTTCAGGGAAGACGTGCGAAATTTCTTCCGGCAGATTCGCAACTGGCTGACGGCATGTTACCGCTGAATGGTTCCAGTGGTCCGCTGTCAATGCCTGATTGTAAGTTCAACATTACACGTGATCACTTATGCAGTGGTTCATCATGCGCTAGTTATGTATCTTACTTCTATCTTATTCATCATAGTGGTCTTCGTTGTGCATGTTTAAATCTTGATTGGTATGTGTCCTTCACCAGCGATTTGTTTTACTCTTGCTATACCGCACTCACACAATCACACATTCACACACTCACACATTCCCTCACTTATTCACACCCTCTCACATTCACTCACTCAATCATTGACTCAAACACACTCTCACCCTGTCACACACCCACTCATTTACTCACTCCCACACTCACTTACTCACACAGACATTCACTCAAACATTCACATATTCATTCATGGACTTATTCTTTCACTCACTCACTCACCCACACACACAATCACTCATTCTCACACTCTCACACTCATGTCGGTCACTGGGGTAGAACATCGGTGGCGTCAACAATCCTTCTCCACGTCACTTTGCCGACTTTAGGCCTTTCACCTTGAGACCTACGTCATCCTTCAAGCTGTCTGAGTATGTTGCTGTTGGCAAGAGGAGATGATTACAAAAGCAATTACGTCGATTGCGCTGGTCCAAATTGATACGCTGAAGACTTGCTGAGTAGTCTTATAACAATCTAATGGACAAGGCTTGAGCCAGAACGAGAAGATTAAAACGCAATTAGGCCGAGTGCGCCGGTGCAAATTGGCACATTGTAAAGATGAATCAATGTTCTGGTTTGTAGACAATGAGCTTATGTAGATCCACTTTCACGACATTTGAATAGACCTGTTTTTCAATTTATGTCCAACACTATTGAAGTCAAAGTACTACACTATATAAAATTTGTTTAATGTCACAAGAAACCGGAAAAAGTCGCATGGAATCTTATTATGTATATCTGCATATGAAATTAATTAAAATCAGTAGAAAAATATAAATATGTAACATTTGATTCGGAAATATTTAGGTATTGTCATTGTCTCTCTTATATTTACGGCTCTGGTATTCTTTGGAATTGCCTTTGGATTTACCATGAATAAATTATGTTGGTGTCTTGTGAATTAATTCCTCACATGTACGAAATATCACGTTTGTTATGTTTACTGTAAGGCATTTGATATTAGTTATATTTACGATAAAGTACATATACAATATATGCCATTTCAAAATAAACTACGAAACAAGTTGACGCTGTTATGTCTAGCTAACAGTGTCATCTGTTATATTGTCCACCGAGACACGGTATATTCAGATCAACCAGTGAGTTCGGACTAAGACATTTCCCACAATGCCTAACAATGATATTCTGCGTGTTGTGTATAGTTTCCTAACAATACATGTAAAGACATTTCGCATTTTTAAACGAACGATATTTAATATGTATTTCTGTGAACCTATTAAGGCCCTGCGTGGGGCGGGTTTCGGCCTGTTTTTTCTTTTTTTCCGGGACGATCAGTGCGGTCACTGCGGTGCGGGCCGGACTGCTGGCCAGGTCTCCGCCGGGCGGGCTGGCTGCGGGCTAGGATAAGACAACATACTCGGGGCGGGGCGGGGCGTGCCGAGGGCCGAATTATCATAGTAGCGACGCGGGTGCGAGCCAGGTTTCCAGTACGCGCAGTTTGGACATTGTTTCCCTTTGTTTGCGACTGTTAATAGGGGATTACCTGATACCCCTTTGTGTGTGGTCACTGCGGTGTGCAAAAACTGCAGTATGCATGTGTGTTTTGTTTTTGTGGTCACTGCGGTGTGCAAAAACTGCATTATACATGTGTGTTTTGTTTTTGTGCTTGCGAAGCCGTGCATTGGCTGCATACATGGCCAAATCCATTATGTTTTGGTAAATGACATGCTGGCATTGGACATTTTGGTAAACTACTGAAAACAATAAGAATATGCTATTATTTTGTTTGTCTGACCTGCAAGATTCAGTCATTCACTAGTGTGTGCAGACATTATTTCACAGCGAAAAGTCACAGAAAAAAGTCATAGTGTTGACTAGGGAAAGTAAAAGGAAATAAAGCCACAAAATAATGTTATTCATGCAATCACTATCTAGTTAATACAACATTATTTGGTCTTGCATACTCGAGTACATTAAACAGCTTTTGAATCGCTAACAAGTGGCCGCAATACAATCTGCACAAATAAAGTGGCACTTAGCAAAGTAATGCTATTGTGGCACATATTGCCACAGACTGTCTTTTTGATACAATATTGACAATGGTGACAGATCAAGCTGACAGGCAAGTTGAATTGGGTTATCTCTGTATCAACCATTCACCATTCACCAGACTGCCCTGTCATGATGGGCTGAGGGATGTTTGAACAAATCCTAATGTGACCTATTTAATTTGGGATACCTGGCTTGGATAAAGGGCTTGATTATCTGAGACAGACCTTCTCTAACACACCAAGGCAATTAGCAGGCTGGTGGTGTCCAGTTTTACTGCCCAATACCTACAGGTGCTAATTTAAGTAAATATTACTAAACAGTAAACAAGGGCTGAATTATCTCACTTTGGCATTGCTGAATCTTAGCAGAAACGTTTTCATTTATTGATAACCATGTCCAATGTATTTATCATAATATTTGTTACAACATATTGGCTGTAATATATTAATTAGTGTTTAAAAACAAAAGTAAAACAATTCTTGAGGGGTTCTAATACAGATTTCCCTGAATGGATGAGGGTTGACTGGTGTCTATTTAATGTATAATTATGTTAATGAATTACGAAAATGTCTGGCAGGATACTCAATTTCCAAATGTAGAAAGCTGTAAACAACAACAGTGTAAAGCAATTGAAGATCCTACTTTGGGTTCCTTCCCTCAAGCAAATATTTATTATCACTTTGCACCACCACTGAGGCACTGACACCATAATAATAATAATAATTAGTTAACTTCTATTGCGCCTATATCCTTAGAAACCAAGCTCAGAGGCGCATCAAAACAAAAATGATTAATCGATCTCATAGTCGGTAAACAAATCAAGTTGTCATCAGATTGATTGATGCGCCAGGGAGCTATGGTGGATAGGCCAGATTGTACAGATATGTTTTTAAATAACGACGGAATTTAGCAATATTTTCAACTGATTTCACTCTAGAAAGAAGCATATTCCATAGAGTAGGCGCACCCACAGCAAAAGCCCTGGTCCCCATATTAGTATTGACCTTTGGTACAAAGAGTAAATCAGAAGTAGATGACCGAAGTTGAATAGGTTTTCTTATAGGAGTAAGTAAAGTATGTAAATACGATGGCTGCTTAGAAGAAAGTGCCTGGTAAGTAAAGTAGCCGTTGCCATAAAGCAGGGCTTGTTAGAACAGGACGGAGCCTATTGGACAAGCTGGCGGGAGGCTGGTCGATATTGATCGCTGAATCTACTAGACGCCAACTGATGCAAAGACACAAGTTACATCGTAGGACATTATGTGGGTGGATCTGGAATATCTACTGTCGTGAGTCGTTCAGCTCTGGAAACAAATTGTCCTTCGTAGCGTAAAATCCTACTTCACGCTGTTGTTGAGACGCAAGAGGATGAAGTTGACTTGTGGCATAAATCGCTGATGCCATATCGGACCATGTAATAACATAACTAGTTTGTGTACACGTGATAATAGGCAGCGACATATTTGATTATAGACGTTTGTCAAGATATCGGGTTTCACGTGCAATGCCGAGTTCGTCGAAATATTGTGTTTGAAATCTTGCTGTTGTGGGAGGATTGCGCTAGGTTGAATACAGACTGTCTACGTCAACGTATTTCACGCCAATCGTTGCCGTTTGAATGGATGCAAAATACTGACTCGATTAAAACACAGACCTTTCATGAATGTGCATATAGTGTGTGTGTGTGGTAAGTTACATCTGCTTGCTACAAACATGGAATCACCAAACATTTCCGATTGGACAATCTACTCTGAACTAATGCATCAGTTATCAAACTACAGCGCGGATTTAGTAAACAACACAGAACCGTTGCGGTTCTGTGTTGCCATTCCACAATTGTCAGCACTAATAATGTGTACATTGGGTTTGCCGGGAAATATGTTTATTTTCGCGGTGTACGTCTTACAGATGAAGAGTTCTACGCGGGTCTACATGTTTGCTCTGGCCATCGCAGACACAGCCGTGTGCGTCAGTGGAATTGTTCTGTCAATGGCTTTTACTGACATTGTGACTAATTATATATTCACTGGAACTATTAACGTATTTACCACATTTGCAATGTTTATCTTAACATTTGTGTCCATCGAACGGTTCCTAGCGATCAGACGGCCACATACATTCAGTTTGAATCTATTGCGGGCACAAAAATCGCTGGGTTGCATCACATTGCTTACAGGCATATTTGAAACACTTCTTCGGATCCTCGACAATACCGGAAACGAAGGTGTCGTTGATATCCTCGGTGAAGCAGTTATAATGCCATGTATCGCTGTCATAGTCACGTGTTATTCGCTGATTGCGGTTTCTCTTCTGCAAAAGGCGAGAGCCTCTAGGGTCAAAATCGCAGTTATAACAGTAACCGACACCAACAAAGCAACTACGTCACAGGCGAAAAACATCAGAGGTGTACGTTTATTGTTTGTAATCACAGTGGTCTTCGTATGTTCCTGGCTTCCACAATGGTTGTCTAACGCGGGAGTTTATATCCCTTCACACCTCAGGCGACTGTATCTCGTAAACTCTGTAGTTAACCCGTATATCTAAGGCTTCGCCAGTCCAATGTTCAGGGAAGACGTGCGAGATTTCTTCCGGCAAGTTCGCAACTGGCTGACGGCACGTTGTCACTGAGTGAATACAGTGACTGATTGTATGTGGAACATTTGTCAACAGCCAACGTGTCGATAATGTTTGTCGAATAATGTGACAGGGGCTACTTCAAGACAAATGCACTGGCAGTAATGACAGCAAGTAAACTGTATGTAATACGTGAAAAACGTTAGCATAACCGATATTTTTAAGTTATTACATACAGCTATACAATGAAATGGCGTTCCGTTGGCTGTATTTGTTTGTTGTTTTAAGCATAACATATTATGTACAATCACGAACGATCACGTGTAGCTGTATAATAATTCAAGTCATTATAGTCAAAACACCATGACGTGGTTCTGTGTTTTGTCTATTCATGATTGACACGTGTTCACTTATGCAATGTTTCATGATTTGCTAATTTTGACTCGTACTTCTATCTTATTCATCATTGTGGTCTTCGTTGTGCATGCTTAACTTTTGATTGGTATGTGTACATCACCAGCAATTTGTTTTACACCTGCTATATTGCACTCACTCACTCACTCACTCATTCACTCAGTAGCTCACTCACTTTTTCACACATTCACTCACTAACATACTCACTCACTCACTCACTCACTCACACACACTCAGTCTCTCACTCACTGATATACTCTCAAACTCACTCACCCACTCACTTACTCACTCACTCACTCACTCACTCACTCACTCACGCACTCACTCACTCACTCACTCACTCACTCACTCAATCAATCAATCAATCAATCAATCAATCACTCACTCACTCACTCACTCACTCAATCAATAAATCAATCAATCAATCACTTACTCACTCATACACTCATACAATCACTCACTCACACACTCATACCTTCTCTCAATCACTCAATTACTCACTCCCTCACTCACGCGCAAAACTGAATCACACTCAATCTGTCCATACAAAAGCCTTCCTAGTCTTGATGTATTTTTCTGTTTTGCCCATTACTATTAGCAGTACTAGTATTATTTCTTCAGGTCGCGAACGTCTGTGCATCAAACTGTTCTGCAATAATATATCGATTGATTTTTCAACCTCGTGAGAGACTGGCCGCGTTTATTTCTCATTAACTACTAAAATACGTCAAAAACACGGCGATATACGCACGGCTTGCTCCGGAAGGGGACGATTACAAAAGTAATTACGTCGACTGCGCTGGTTCCAAATGACACGCTGATGACTGGCCGAGTACTCTTGTAACCAATTATTGAACATAACTTGCGCCAGAACTAGATGATTACAAAAGCAATAACGTCAACTGCGCTGGTCAAACTAGCACTTTGTTAAGGCGAATCAATGTTGTGGTTTGTCAACAGGTGAACATATGTAGACCCATTCCGCGATATTGCATTTTACCTGTTGTTCAATCTAAATGCAAAACAATTGAAGCCAAAATTAAATTCGCATTGAATCTTCACATGTATATCTACACATGAACTTTAATTAAAATCCATTGATAATAATAGGGCCTGTCAGTGGGTCACGATACATGGCGTGACTCCGCGCGACTGGAGCTTATTGGGGACTAGGCGAGACTAATTGGGGACTGGCCACAAGAATAATAAGTTAACGATAGATGACAGTTGTAGCTTCCGACTGATGAATACTAGGAAAACCAGGTCATACATATCTTGTGTTATACGTTTCTCATCTTAAATGTCCGATTCAATATTGCGTTTATCGCACTATCGTAGACACATAGCGATATACGTAGTGCAAATGATAGACACGATGGCCGTATCATGGCATATGTGTCTCTTATGGGATTTGCATTTTGCATTGCTGTACTTTGTGGTTTCGATAAGCACTTATATCTGACAAGTTGTCGAAATGCACGTAATCATTACAAACACGTTGTACTACGCGAAAAAGGGCAATCTTTGTTATTAGTCTAGATCGCCAAACACATGTACCAGCCGGCGATGCCATGGCAACCGCCATAACAATCTATGAAAACTTATGATTTCGGTGATCATTGTCATCGGCAAAGTGTTCCCCTGCTTCTGATTGTAATACTCCTTCGGACAATATAACTGAAATATGCTATTTGGGAACAATTCGATTATTACGACAAAAACAAACAAAAAAGTCCTACATATTAACCTGGAGTATATGGACCTCCTGTCCCCAACTGCTTCGGTTCCGCGCGCGATATTTGCACGCTCTATAATACTAATAATAATATATTTTATTTAATATAGCGCATATCCAATTTTAAATGTTCCTGTCGCTTTACATACATTAAAATCCGAACAAACAAATCCTTCTCCACGTCTCTCGGTCTATCTTTGCCGACTCCAGGCATTTCACCTTCAGACCTACATAAATAAAGTAAATAAATAAAAAAAAGTTATATAGCGCCAAATCTAGCTTTAAAACTATCCAGGGCGCTTTACATGTACATGATAACATGTTTTAAAAATAATTATTACCCAATCGTATAACTAAAACAAATTAACTGTATATTTTATAAAAGTTCATAAAGACAGACTAATAAAAACAGTATAAATAAATAAATAAAGAAGGCTAAACAATTAATAAAAAGGTTATTTAAGGGAGAAGTAATGTTCTCTCCGATGCATTGTCTCTTCATTTAAATAGTAATGCATCAGCCAAAGTATTGT
>OZ024867.1:7625912-7628412 GCA_964017155.1 Oasisia sp. SBJ-2009 | reverse complement strand
GAATAACACAGAAACGCAAGATGTTTTCATTCCAGTATTAATCTTGTGTACTTTGGGTTTGCCAGGGAATCTGTTTATTTTAGCTGTGTACGTCCTAAAGATGACCAATTCTACGAGGGTCTACATGTTTGCTCTGGCCATCGCAGACTCAGCCGTGTGCGTCAGTGGAATTGTTCTGTCAATGGCTTTTACTGACATAGTGACTAACTTGATATTCATTGTAACTATTGACGTATTTGCCACATTTTCAATTTTTATCTTAACATTTGTGTCCATCGAAAGGTGTATAGCGACCAGACGGCCACATTCGTTCAGTTTGCATCCATTGCGGGCAAAGAAAGCTCTGGGTTACATCACATTGCTTACATGCATAATTGAAACATTTCTTCGGATCTTCGACTTTACCGGAAACCAAGGTGTCGTTGATATCCTTGGTCTAGCAGTTCTACTGTCATGCATCGTTGCCATAGTCACGTGTTATACGCTGATAGCGGTGGCGCTTCTGCAGAAGGCGAGAGGCTCTAGGGTCAAAATCGGTGTTATAAACCGCACATATCCTTCGGCTCACCCGGGAACTTCAAGACAAAACCAGGCAACAACATCCATTTCAGTTGCAGTGCCCGACACCAACAAGGCAACAGCAGCAAAGGCAAAGAACGTCAGAGGTGTGCGCTTACTGTTTTTAATCACAGTAGTCTTCGTATGTGCCTGGCTTCCACAATGGTTGTCTAGCGCGGGAGTTCCAATCCCATCATCCTCCAGACGGCTGTTTCTCGTAAACTCTTTTGTTAACCCGTATATATACGGCTTCGCCAGTCCAATGTTCAGGGAAGACGTGCGAGATTTCTTCAGGCAAGTGCGCAACTGGCTGACGGCATGTTGTCACTGAGTGAATCCAGTGGTCTGATTGCAAATGGTGCATTTGTCAACAGTGAAAGCGTCGACAAGTTTTGTCGAATAATGTGACAGTAATGCGTTACGTCGAATCAATGTAAATTATAATCAGCACGTTCACTGTGTGCAATGCGTTAGATTTACGTTAGAATAAACGACAACTTAAGCTATTTTCACATACTTTACATCATATATAACATTATTGGAGCGAGGATGAGCTTTACAATGAACTAACGTTATGTTGCCTGTATTTGTTTATTGTTTTAAACATGCAATACTATGTACAATAACGTACGGTAGCGTGTACCTGTATTATAATACAAATCATTATAGTTAAAACACCAAGGCGTTGTTCAGTCATTTGTTCGTTCATAATTTACACTTGTTCACGTATGTAATGTTTTGTGATTCGCTACTTCTCATTCCTACTTCTATCTTATTCATCATAGTGGTTGTTCCTGTTTAACTTTTGATTGGTATGTGTCCTTCACCAGCAATTTATTTTGCTCCTGCTACACTCCACTCTGTCACACAGTCACGCAAACACTCACTCACTCACTCACACACTCACACGACCATACACTCACATATTCACTCGCTCACTCAATCAGTCACACACTCACCCACCCATTCACTCACTCACTCACTCACTCACTCACTCACTCACTCACACATCCGCACTCACTCTCTCGGTCTAAATTTACCGACTCTAGGCCTATCACCTTTAGACCTACTTCATAGTTCAAGCTGTCTATGTATGTTGCTGCTGGTTTTCCTCTCTTGGGAAGAACGAGATGATTACAAACGCAATTACGTCGACTGCGCTGGTCCAAATTGACACGTTGAAAACTGGCCGAGTGGTCTTGTGGTGACAAACTAGTAGACACGGCCTGAGCCGCATCGAGATGATTATAAACACAATTACGTCTACTGCGCTGGTAGAAATAGGCACTTTGTAAAGATAAATCAATGCAGTGGTTTGTAGACAGGTGAGCATACGTTGGCCCACTACCGTCACATTTGGTTATACCTGTTTTTCAATCTAGGTCCAACACTATTGATTATTATTAGCAAGAAATAGCTTAGTATATGTTAACACTTTTAATAATAATAATTATTATTATTTAACAGTAATGCCAATAAATAAGTGTATAATAATGTATTGATAATGTTACCAAAATTAATCTAGTAAAACATAATAATGTTCATGTCGAATTACACCAATATGCCATACGAAAGATTGTGTCTTCTGTAGACGTTTTAAGTTGGTGAGATTGTCACAAATCTTAATGACCGTTGGTAAATTGTTCCATAGGGACGCAGCAGCGACAGCGAGCGAGCAGTCTCCAGCTTTGGTACGGGTACGCTTCACTTCGATCATGTTATTGTTCGCAGAACGCAGTGTTCTTGTCGGTTGATTCGGGCACACAAATACACTGGCGCATCGTTGAGCATGGTTTTGGGAGTGAATACAAGCAGTTTGAAATCAACTTTGCACACAATGGGCAGTCAGTGGAGTTCGCGTAACAAGGGTGTGACACTGTCGCTACGCGGGCTACGTATAATCAACCTGGCAGCCGTGTTGTGCATTCGATGAAGACGGGTA
>OZ024867.1:7585912-7620912 GCA_964017155.1 Oasisia sp. SBJ-2009 | reverse complement strand
CAGCTAACTCCACTCCATTTAAGTGTCACAACTACACCCACTCCATTTAAGCATGCCAGCTAACCCCACTACATTTCAGCGTGACAAATACCCACACTGCGTTTAAGTATAACTGCCAACAACACTCCAATTAGGCTTGACAGCTAACCACAATGCATATAAGCGTGATAGCAAACCCCATTTTTTTTAAGTTTGAGAGCTAGCCCCACTCCATATAAGCGGGGCAGCTAAACATACTCCATTTAAGCGAGACAGCTAAACACACTCCATTCAAGCGAGACAGCTAAACACACTCCATTTAAGCGTGACAGCTAAACACACTCCATTTAAGCGTGACATCTAAACACACTCCATTTAAACGTGTCGGCTAAACACACTCCATTTAAGCGCGACATGTAACAACACTCCATTTAGGCTTGACAGCTAACCACATTCCATACAGCGTGACAGTTAATCCCACGGTCTAGGTCCGTTATAGCTACATCCCGTTATAGCTACTTCCCGTTATAGCTACATATTTTTCCCGTCATAGCTACTCGTTAAGTTTGACAGGCAAACTAGTCCCGTTATAGCTACTTATTTAATTACACAATTCAGGGGGGAGAGCAAGAGGGAGCATTAACTGTTTCAGATTACTGTAAGATTTCTACATGAAATTTATTACTGAAGGACACATTTTAAAAGTCATAAGAATGGTATATAGATGTAACTGTCAGTTATTTGAAATTTGAAAATATATCATAAAACACTTGTGCAAAATGTTGTTTTCAAAAGACAACTACATTGTACTGAGTACAGAACTGCATTTATCAAAAAGTAATGAATGTCATCAATTATTCCTGTTATATGGTGGCATCATGTTTAGCAACCATGAACTGGAAGATGTTGATATGGTGTTTCCCCACCACTTTTGCAAACTTGGAATTCCATCCCTCAATATGGTTGTTTGTTCATTTGTCAGATTCTGTGTAAACATCCCACGTGTCCATGGTGATTTTTGAATCATCACCAAGCAATGTCTCCACAAAGTACTTGTTAAAAATTATCACTGGACTTTGTGGAAATTCCTCAGTGGGACACACTTACATAAAAGCAGTCCACCCCTCATGGACATCAGCTGGATGGAGATGAAATATTTAATGCTCCCTTATCTTGTTACATTGTAAAAAGGAGAAATAGAAAAGTAGCTATAACGGGACTAGTTTGCCTATCAAACTTAACGAGTAGCTATAACGGGAATAAAAAGTAGCTATAACGGGAAGTAGCTATAACGGGAAGTAGCTATAACGAAAAGACACCAATCCCATTGCGTTTAAGCTTGAGAGCTAACCACACTCCACATAAGCGTGACAGCTAATCCCATAGCATTAAACATGACAGGCAACCCCACTCCATTTACGCCTGACAGCTAATCGCACTCCATTTAAGCATGACAGCTAACGCCATTCCATATTAGCGTGAAAACTAACCCCACTGCATTTAAGTTTGACAAAAAATCCCACTGCATTTAAGTGAGAGAGCTAACCCCACTCCATATACGCGTGTGAGCTAAACCCACTCCATATAAGCCTGACCGCTAACCCCACTGCATTTAGGCGTGACAGCTAACCTCAAACCGTATAAGCGTGACAGCTAACCAGATATGGGGTGGAAATACGCAGTACTTGTGTACTCCTGTACTCGTGTACTCCATGTAATTTGTTTTCACAATTAAAAGTATATTGCGGAAATGCAGTAGTCAAGCTAGACGCGTAACTTGGTGTCCTTAAACCAGTTACACCACGTTGTCCGTGTTCGCTAAGGTTATAGATCTTGGAGGAGTAGGAGCAAGTCTACGTGGATAGTCGTAGGTAACATATTAGGTAGTACAGAGAGGTACTGATCGTGCTGACAAATAGATTGGCAAGACACATAGCAAGAGAGCGAAGTAGCCAGTATTTAAAGAAAGAGTAGTGCGAGATCGAGGAGGGAGAGCACGCACGCACGCACAAACGCACAAACGCACGCACGCACGCACCATGTAACTTCACGTCTGGCGCCTACGGAGCCAGGCCAGTTAGACAATTGTATTGACTTCTGTACCATGCTGTCTGTATTAAAGTTCTTGAAACGAACACTTGGAAAATACTTCTGCAAATGATTGAGTAATTGGAATCTCTCTTCGCGAATATTTGATTTCTAATAGACAGTGACACTGTGGCTGGACTGCGAAGGTCATGGCTAAGTGTCTATGGGTTCAATACGCAGGGGGAATATTGCGTTACGTGCCCAAGATTAGAACACCAAATCTACGACTACACAAGAAGAGGCAAACGCAGATTAAAGAAGGGTAAGCCAGTAGACCGGTCAATTATAACATTGGAGAACGCGCAGGTGGAACGAATATATTACAGACAGCGTGTACGAATTGTAACATTGGAGAGCGCGCCCGATGAACTTGCATAGTACCGACAATGTGTACGAATTTTAACTTTGGAGAGCGCGCCAGTTGAACTCGATATAACACAGACGGTATGTAAAATTGGAGACGCACGCCGGCTGAATTATGTCTACGACAGACATAGGCGAGTAGAGTGACGAACGGCCAGCGCAGAACAAATGTGAAGCACACCCGAGCTACAGAGGTGATGAGATGAACTATCATATCGATGATTGGCGAGCGCAGACACGCGACATCAACGCGCCCAGCGTGACCGCAGACAATCTCCTCGGGAGGTGAGGCAACGACGATATATCCTACCGCCTTGGCTGCGTGGACGGCTCCACGCCATAAATACACTGCCGCACACGTAAGGGGAATATTGCGTTACGTACCCAAGTTTAGAACACCGAGTCTACGACTATACAAGAAGAGGCATATACGAAGGAGGGTAAATCAGTCGATCTCAGATATTGGAACAATGCATTGTGTAGAGTGAAAGTGTTAATTTTAAATGGCGCCATCAGAAATATTAATTAAGGATTCACAATCGAGAAACGTTGAAATACCGGCATCAGCGAAAACAAAAATTCACAGTATTCAGCTTTATGCTCTAGTCGTGTTCTTCGGTGTGACGCTACCATCTTAAGTCGACATCATATATTTTTTTCAGTTATATTTGCAAGTCATATGCGCGCGCATGCATGCATCCCCACACCACAAAATGCATACGTATATACATACATGCATACATACACGAAAGTATATGTATGTTTGTATGTATGTCATATATATGTATATATATATATATATATATATATATATATATATATATATATATATATATATATATATATATACAATACAATACAATACAATAAAACTTTATTGTCCCGAACCGGGACAATAAAGTATATATATATATATATACATACATACATACATACATACAATAACCCTAATTTGCTTTACCTATTTATATATTTAAAAGTGCTACTCTGTTTAATACCGTACTAATTTGTTGACATTTATTTTAAAATATTAGTATTTGTCCTATTGTATAAATATATCTTTCTTTTGTCTATTCAATTGTAATATGTTGTGAAGCGCCACGAACCATTATGCATGTGGCGCTATACCAAATACATATACTATTTATTATTATTATTATTATTACTTATACAAAAAGAAAGCGGAAAAAACCACGTTAAGATCGAAACGATTGCTTAATGTTTGGAACCAACGGCGCCTCCTGAGATGTTTGGCGTTGTACCTGTTGCTTTGATAAATGTGTATAACACTAATAATTAAATGTTCACGTAGTTTTCGTCGCTGGTTCCAGTAATGTCACACCTTTCGAAATCTTCCTGTAAATGTCACGGAGTATTAAATAATGGAATTTCCGACTATGCCATTTGGCGATTTAATCAACCAGATGATATTTCGCGTAACGGAGACAGATTCATCGACCGCAGTGTTGGAGCTCGGTAACGTGATAAATGGTGCGGACGATGACGAGACGGGTGGTATTACAGCCGCCAAACAAATTGCCAAACAAAATGTAAAGTAATGGTTTCGCATGGTTATTCGATGACCTGCAATCTATCAATCGTTATGGAATCGGGATAGGGCGGTTCAAAAAAGGCAACTGTCTGATTCTTGCGCGTAGAGTCAGAGTTCTCGCCACTCTATTTTCGCCGTCAATTATAAAGCAAACTCTATAGTATAGGAGTCAACGTTGTTTCAAGTAAATATTTAATATTGTGACTTCTGACTATTAGCTGTCCTCTGATATTTGTCCCATGTTTGTTTTAATAACAAACGAGTATATGCGAGTAATAGTATTAGACATAGTACGTATTAATAATTTGTATTCGTTTGTTCCTTTATTAATTTTGCGACCCGATGAAAAATAAATACCTATTCATAATATTAAGCTTTGTTTTTACAGTGAAGGCGTCTATTGTAATAATGAGCATAATGCGGTGTACCACAATGTTGCATTATACTAGCTCAACACATTACTTAACTATCTATTTAGTATTAACGCAATTTCATTACTCGAAATCGTTTCAGGTTTTATGACAGGCTTGAAACAAATATAATGCTTTGGGTAAAATGCCCCGTCGTGGCCATACATTAGCGACAACCGCGCAAGAAATTAACTATGCAAAGGCAGACGCAATTATAGTTAATAACATTATAAATATGACACTGCCTGGAACGATTGAATGATCGCATATCAAATATGGGCATGTAGCAAGATCTACAGGGCTTGCCAAGACAATCCTGCAGGGCACAGTTCAAGGAGGTAGAGTAAGAGGCAGACAGAAAAAGATATAGGAGGACAACACCCCGGAATGGACTGGCATGACATTAGGCGCAACCTTGAGGAAGGCTGAGAGGCGAGAGGAATGGAGGGAGCTGGTGGTCAGGTCATCTGTGGCGCCCCAACTGTCCACGAGACTACGGGATAGGTGAAGGTGAATGAAGATAACGATAAAGCTATTTTGTGGCACTTGGCAGCTGGAGTGCACATGTACATTCATACTAAAATCAACAATATAATATTAATGTACAATGTTAGCATATCTTGTTAAAATTAAAATCATCATTGGAAATGTACATAATAGATCCAAGACATATACATTAACTTATACTTTACATAAACATTGTTATAAAATAAAATAAATAAAAAGTTATATCAAATTAATCTGTCTGTTAAAATACATGTACATTACTAGCCGATCTGATAATGCTCTAAACACCACGAAATTAATTAATTTTTGAAGCGATTACTTTTGCCCATAGGTCAGGTAACTTGTTACACAACCTCAAGGCATATGACACACTTCGACCATTTTGTACTAACGCATTCAAATTGTGATCACTACTCTTCATTATAGCGAAATACGCTCTACACAATTAATCGCGCCTGCGGTGCAACGTCGGCAGGTTTACCATCTGCAGGATATTGATAACCTGGTAATATAGTTTTGGGACACCTTTTTTGAATAATTTCTATGTTGTCCGATAAATATTTTGGTAACGTCGTATGCCATACAGGGCACGCATATTCGACTATAGGTATAATTACAGATATATAAATAGAAGAATCAATGCTAATCAACGCCGGTTAATCATGCTCTTCAATTTAATTATGATTTTTTTCTCTGTATAAAGTCAGCACTTGCACGCCTCATTTGGTCGACTTAATTAACGTGGCGTCTGTTACTCCGCATCGCGAGCCTAGTTTTGCAATCGCATTTGCTCGCATAGTTCACGATATGTCACCATATACGAACGCGACACGAATGTGTTTCTTTCGCTACTGATGTGACGTCATAAACGGTCCGTGCATATACAATCTTTTCCTTTTTCGTTTTCAAATTTAAATGGTATATACTTGCGAAAACCCGCTGTAATAATTCTGATGTCGTTTTTATGTGCTTCAACGTATATCTTGTCATCCCTTTGGTACATAAAATTTTCCCATGATCGATTTATACGTGTTTCCTGGTCGAGTTATATACACACACACACACACACACACACACACACACACACACACACACACACACACACGCACACACACACACACACACACACACACACACACACACACACACACATACACACACACACGTATTTGTATAACACATTTGTTTTTGCTTTTTTAATGTAAAATTTTATTATATCTGTGTGTATATAGCTATGTGTATAGCTATGCGCCCGATAGCAATTTCAATAAATCGGGCGATATATATGTACTTCTACAATTACACTATTTACAGTTCAGTGTGTAAACTCTTTGAAATAACAAGTTATCCTTGCCAAATGCGATATGACGTCATTGACGTGAACTTGTCACGTTTACTGCACAATTGTACTGCTCATTGTGATTGACTGGTATTTCTCTTTAGGTTTGTGTATCGAGGTTACCATTTAAACACCTCAACTTAAATACTTTTATGGGGAATTGCCGCTCGCATAAAAGTATGTATTACATGAAATGCCACCCGGCGTCACCAATACCATGTTACGCAAGTTTCCATATTGCCACATCGTATACCAGAGTTACTGAAATATGGGAATTGTTCCGATATACGATTATATTGAAGTAATAAATGTTTTTTTCACAAAGTGACGATTATTTCTTCCAATTTGTGTCAAGTCAAGCATATTGTACATACGTAATTGCTCACGGTGCGGCTACATCACACAATGTCGCCCGGTACGACTAACAACGCTGCAGAATATTTATTGCGCATCTTCATACGTTTTTGAACCAGCGACCAACAAATGGCAACAACTACTAGCGGCACCTGGCGAATGCAGCGTAAGGCGCAACGTTCACTAACATTCCCCGTAAGGTGGCGGATTCATACTTTCTTGGATGTGCTACGTTACAAAATGCCAAGCAATTCGTATGTTTAAAGATAATAAAGCAATAATACTTGGTGTGTTTCAGACTATTTTGAACATTTGACGAGGAGTATATCCTCTTAAAATATATTAAAGTTGTTTCTTAGTAATTTAATGCAATAATAACATAATATCGATATATACGGGTTCAAAATATTGTTTAAGAAATTAGCTTTACGTACGGAATCAATAAACATCTACAATGCCAATAATTGAGGGTCAAATCTCTTTTTACGGTCACCTCAATAATGCAGCCACCTCAGAGTTAAGGCAACCCGAGGAACTTTCAAAATGGTTTCGCTAACACAAATGTGTGTATGCGTGCGCGTGCGCGTGCGCGTGCGCGTGCGCGTGCGCGTGCGCGTGGGCGTGCGCTTTCGCGTTCGCGTTCGCGTTCGCGTTCGCGTTCGCGTTCGCGTTCGCGTTCGCGTTCGCGTTCGCGTTCGCGTTCGCGTTCGCGTTCGCGTTCGCGTTCGCGTTCGCGTTCGCGTTCGCGTTCGCGTTCGCGCTCGCGTTCGCGTTCGCGTTCGCGTTCGCGTTCGCGTTCGCGTGCAAGTGCAAGTGCAAGTGCGCGTGCAAGTGCGCGTGCAAGTGCGCGTGCAAGTGCGCGTGCAAGTGCGCGTGCAAGTGCGCGTGCAAGTGCGCGTGCAAGTGCGCGTGCGCGTGCAGGTGCAGGTGCAGGTGCAGGTGCAGGTGCAGGTGCAGGTGCAGGTGCAGGTGCAGGTGCAGGTGCAGGTGCAGGTGCAGGTGCAGGTGCAGGTGCAGGTGCAGGTGCAGGTGCAGGTGCAGGTGCAGGTGCAGGTGCAGGTGCAGGTGCAGGTGCAGGTGCAGGTGCAGGTGCAGGTGCAGGTGCAGGTGCAGGTGCAGGTGCAGGTGCAGGTGCAGGTGCAGGTGCAGGTGCAGGTGCAGGTGCAGGTGCAGGTGCAGGTGCAGGTGCAGGTGCAGGTGCAGGTGCAGGTGCAGGTGCAGGTGCAGGTGCAGGTGCAGGTGCAGGTGCAGGTGCAGGTGCAGGTGCAGGTGCAGGTGCAGGTGCAGGTGCAGGTGCAGGTGCAGGTGCAGGTGCAGGTGCAGGTGCAGGTGCAGGTGCAGGTGCAGGTGCAGGTGCAGGTGCAGGTGCAGGTGCAGGTGCAGGTGCAGGTGCAGGTGCAGGTGCAGGTGCAGGTCAAGTGCAGGTGCAGGTGCAGGTGCAGGTGCAGGTGCAGGTGCAGGTGCAGGTGCAGGTGCAGGTGCAGGTGCAGGTGCAGGTGCAGGTGCAGGTGCAGGTGCAGGTGCAGGTGCAGGTGCAGGTGCAGGTGCAGGTGCAGGTGCAGGTGCAGGTGCAGGTGCAGGTGCAGGTGCAGGTGCAGGTGCAGGTGCAGGTGCAGGTGCAGGTGCAGGTGCAAGTGCAAGTGCAAGTGCAAGTGCAAGTGCAAGTGCAAGTGCAAGTGCAAGTGCAAGTGCAAGTGCAAGTGCAAGTGCAAGTGCAAGTGCAAGTGCAAGTGCAAGTGCAAGTGCAAGTGCAAGTGCAAGTGCAAGTGCAAGTGCAAGTGCAAGTGCAAGTGCAAGTGCAAGTGCAAGTGCAAGTGCAAGTGCAAGTGCAAGTGCAAGTGCAAGTGCAAGTGCAAGTGCAAGTGCAAGTGCAAGTGCAAGTGCAAGTGCAAGTGCAAGTGCAAGTGCAAGTGCAAGTGCAAGTGCAAGTGCAAGTGCAAGTGCAAGTGCAAGTGCAAGTGCAAGTGCAAGTGCAAGTGCAAGTGCAAGTGCAAGTGCAAGTGCAAGTGCAAGTGCAAGTGCAAGTGCAAGTGCAAGTGCAAGTGCAAGTGCAAGTGCAAGTGCAAGTGCAAGTGCAAGTGCAAGTGCAAGTGCAAGTGCAAGTGCAAGTGCAAGTGCAAGTGCAAGTGCAAGTGCAAGTGCAAGTGCAAGTGCAAGTGCAAGTGCAAGTGCAAGTGCAAGTGCAAGTGCAAGTGCAAGTGCAAGTGCAAGTGCAAGTGCAAGTGCAAGTGCAAGTGCAAGTGTTTGTGCCTTTTTTTGTTTTGTTTTGTTGTTGCTTGTTTGTTTGTCTGTTTGTTTGGCCTCAGTCTTTCACAAGACAGCTCTCTGTTTCTCACAAGGCAGTTCTCCGTCTCTCACAAGTCAGCTCTCTGTCGTTCACAAGACAGCTCATAAGTCTCTCATAAGACAACTGTCTCTCTCTCACCATTCAGCTCTCTGTATTTCACAAGACAGCTCTCTGACTCTCACAATACAGCTCTCTGTCTCTCACAATTCAGCTCTGTGTCTCTCACAAGACAACTCTCTGACTCTCACAAGGCAGCTCTTTTTCTCTCATAAGACATCTCTCTGTCTCTCACAAGACATGTCTCTGTCTCTCATAATTCAGCTCTCTGTCTCTGACAAGATAGCTCTGTCTCTCACAACTCAGCTCTCTGTATCACACAAGGCAGCTCTCTGTCTCTCACAAGGCAGCTGTCTCTCTCTCTGACAATATAGCTCTCTGTCTCACACAATTCAGCTCTCTGCCTTTCACAAGACATCTCTCTGTCTGTCAGTCTGTCTCTCTCTCTCACACACACAATTCAGCTCTCTGTCTGTTTTGGGCCTCTCACAATTCAGCTCTTTGTCTCCCACAGGACAGCTCTCTGTCTATCACAATTCAGCTCTCTGCCTCTCAAACGACAGTTCTCTGTCTCTCACAAGACAGCTTTCAGTTTGTGGCAATATAGCTGTAGGTCTCTCACAGTTCTGCTCTCTGTCTCTCACAAGACAGCTTTCAGTCTCTCACATGATAGCTCTCAAAATTCAGCGCTTTGTCTCTCACAAAACACATCTCTGTCTCTAACAAGACAGCTCTCTGTCTTTCAGAAGACAATATCTTGATTGGTATGTGTCTTCAACAGCAATTTGTTTTACTCCTGCTACACTACACTCAGTTACTCACATACTCACACACTCACTCTATCACTCACACGCTCACTCACACACTCAGTCACTCTAACAGTCACTCTCTTACTTCCATACTCACCCATTCACTCCGTCACTCCTTCACCCACTCACTCACTCACATATTCAATCACTCACATATTCAAAACATCACTCACTCACACACATCACTTTGTCATTCGCACATTCACAGAATCACTTACTCAGCCACACACACACACACACACACACACACACACACACACACACTCACTCACACACTTGTACAAGCACACATTCACTCACTCATTTGCTCAGTCACTCGCCAAATCCCTCGCTCACACACACTCATACCCTCATTTGCTCAATTTCTCATTTATACACTCGCGCACTCAAACATTCAATCACACATGCACTCCCTTACACACTTGTTAAAGCACACATTCACTCACTTTCTCATTCACTCACACAGTCACTCGCTCACACTCACTCACTCATTCACTCATTCACTCATTCACTCATTCACTCATTCACTCACTCATGTGCTCAATTACTCATTCATACACACACGCGCACACTCACTCACATATTTGCACACTGACACATTTACTCACTCATTTATTCACTCACTCACACACACTCACTCACCTTTACTCACTAACTCTCTCTCTCTCTCGCACACACACACACACACACACACACACACACACACACACACACACACACACACACACACTCATTCACTCACTCACTCACTCACTCACTCAGACACTCACACATTATTTCCATCACTTGCCCATTCACTCGTTCGTTCGTTCGTTCACTCACTTATTCATGTCGTCAGCAGGAGTAAAACGTTTGTGGCTTCTTCTCCAAGTATCTCGGTCTACCATGGCCGACTTTGGGTCTTTCATTTCTAGACCTACATTATCCTTCAAACTGTCTATGTATGTTGTTGCTGTTCTTCCTCTCTTGGTCTTTCCATCAGCCGGTTGTAACGGTATTGATCTACATTCAATTTCGTCCTTATGTCTATTGCTATGTCCTGCAAATTTAACTGTTCTTCCTTTTGTCTATTTTTGGTGATTTACACATTTACCGAACACTTCTCCGTTGGTAGACATTGTTGCCGTGGAATATTATATGCGACACGAATCATTCTTGTATTATACTCGTCTACTACTGGTTTGTTATGGTTTATAGTCCAAGTGTCGTTCCCATTGAGGTGTATAGACTCTAATGTTGCTTTAAACAGTCGATGCATGATTAGGCCTAACAATATAAACATCCATATTAGTTGGTTGAGTTCTTTCCATACAAATGTCTTCCTAGTCTTGATATATTTTTGTTTTGCCCACTACAATTAGCAGTATTAGTGTTATTGCTTCAGGACGCGAATGCCTGTGCGTCATAACTACTAAAATACTTCAAAAGATACGGCGACGTACGCACGGCTTGCTCTACAAGGAGATGGTTACAAAAGTACTTACATCGACTGCGCTGATCCAAAATGACTCGTTGAAGATTGCTCGAGTAGTCGTATAACCAATTATTGAACATAACTTGAGTCGGAGCGAGATGATTACACACTCAATAACGTCGACTGCACTGGTACAAATTGGCACTTTATAAAGGCGAATCAATGTTGTGGTTTGCCGACAGGTGAGCATATGTAGACCCATATCGCGTCATTTCATTATATCTGTTTTTCACTGTAAGTGCAAAACAATTGAAGCCAGGCCAATCAGTGAGTTCGGCCTAAGTGATTTCCCACGTAAAAATGATATCCTGGGTGTGGTGTGTATTTTCCTAGCATTTCATGTTAAGATATTTCGCATTTTTAAACGAACAATATTTAATATTTATCTCTGTGTTATTTTATGGTTGTTTGTCTGTTTCCTCTCTCCCTTTCTCATCCACTTCGACAACCATATCCACAACCACATCCACACACACATCCACATCCAGATCCAAATCCACAAACGCATCTACAACCACGCGTCACTGGAGTCGAACATCGGCGGATTGAATTAAGCTGACGTGTTAACAGATATATATCATTACATGCTTCTGCTGCAGTAGAATATAATTACCAACGCACGCGGTGATGGCGCATACAACGTAATATCTACGTTGTCATCAAGACAGGACGGAGCCGACTGGACGAGCTGGCGGGAGGCTGATAGATAGCTAATAGTCGCCAACTGATGCAAAGACACAATTGACGTCGTAGGACATCATGTGGCTGGAGCTGGAATATCTACTGTCGTGAGTCGTTCAGCTCTGGAAATAAATTTGCCCTCGTAGCGTAACATCCTATTTCATGCTATTGTTGAGACGCAAGAGGATGAAGTTGACTTGTGGCAGAAATCACTGATGCCAGATCGGATCAAGTAATCACGGATCAGTGAAACTATTTTGTATACATGTGAGAATAGGGAGTTGCGCGATATTGGATTATAGGCTTATGTTAAACTATCGGGATTCACGTGCAATGGTGTGTTTGTCGCAACGTTGTGTTTGAACTGCTCTTGTTGTTGTGAGAGGATTGTACTACACGTAGGTGTATACAGGCGGTCTACTTCAACGCATCGCACGCCAATTGATGCTGTTTGAATGGATACGGTATACTGACTTGATTAAAACACATATATCTGCAACAAACATGGAATCAACAAACATTTCACATTGGACAATCGATTCTGATCTATTGCATCAGTTGTCAAACTACAGCGCCGGTTTGGTGAACGACACAGAAACGCAGCGATTTGTCATTCCAGAATGGTCATCATTAATCATGTGCATTCTGGGTTTGCCAGGAAATCTGTTTGTTTTCGCGGTGTACGCCGTAAAGATGACGAGTTCTACGCGGGTCTACATGTTTGCTCTGGCCATCGCAGACTCAGCCGTGTGTGTCACTGGAATTGTTCTATCAGTGGGTTATACTGACATTGTTACTATTTATATATTCACTGAAACTATTGACGTGGCTACCTTATTTTCAGTTCTTCTCTTGACATTTGTGTCCATCGAACGGTTCTTAGCGATCAGGCGGCCATATACGTTCAATTTGCATTCATTGCGGGCAAAGAAATCTCTGGGTTGCATCGCATTGGCTACAGGCATATTCGAAACAGTCGTCTTGATCCTCGACTTTACCGGAAACGGAGCTATCTTTGATGACCTCGTTGTAGTAGTGCTACTGTCGTGTTTCACTGTCATGGTCACGTGTTATACGCTGATAGCAGTGTCGCTTCTGCAAAAGGCGAGAGCCTCTAAGGTCAAAACCGGTGTTATGAACCGCACATATAGTTCGCCTCAACCGGGAACTTCAACACAAAATCGCGCAACGACTTCCACTGGCGTAACTCCAACGTTGCATCTTAGCGAAACGACATCAGTTGCAGTGACCGAAACCAACAAAGCAACCGCAGCACAGGCGAAGAACTACAGAGGTGTGCTTTTGCTGTTTTTAATCACAGTGGTCTTCGTAGTGTCCTACCTTCCATTATGGTTGTCTAACACGGGTGTTTCAATCCCACCACACATCACGCGACTGTTTCTCCTCAGCTCTGTTGCTAACCCGTATATCTACGGCTTCGCCAGTCCAATGTTCAGGGAAGACGTGCGAGATTTCTTCCAAATAATTCGCGACTGGCTGACGGCATATTGCCACTGAGTGAATGCTGTGGTATGTTGCCACTAAGCGAATCCAGTGATCTGATTGGAAGTGGTGCTTAGTTTCAAAATTCGAAATGTCATCAAGATTTGTCTAATTATGTGACCGGAGTTTCTTCGGATCAGTGGAAACGGCAATCATGTTAACTGTGTGTAACACGTTAGAGTTGCTTTATAATAGACGATATTTTAAAGTTATTGTCACATGATTAGCATCATATATAACATTACTACAGCGTGCATATGCTACACAATGAAATAGCGTTACGTTGGCTGTATTTGTTTATTGTTTTAGCATGCAATACCTTGTCCAATTGTGTACCATCATGTGTACTTGTATTATAAAATAAAAGTTATTTTATTCAAAACACCATGGCGATAATGTACGATCATTATCGCCACGAGTACTTTTGTTATAAAATACAAGTTATGATAATCATATAACCATTGCGATGTTCAGTGATTCAGTATTTCGTTCATCCCATTAGACCCCACGCGTCCGAAAGCGCCCGGGTCGCTCCTCCCCAGAGCGCCCGAAAGCGTCCGGTGGTGAAAAAGCCTCTAGCGGTGGCCCCATCTTGCGGATACTTAAGAGACTAATTCCCATTGATTCTTTGATATCTAAGCTATGAATCCTGAGTAATTTTGACGTGGGTTTGCATAGTCTCGCTTAACCGACTGTCGGTCGGCTGCGGAACTACGCCGAGAAGACAGTCTGGTGACATTTGCCGGCTTTTGTTTGGTATCCGCGTGATCTATAAAATGCTGCCACCTCACGGACACTGCCGTAATATTTTTTTTATAAACAACTGCAAATTTGTATTTCTATTTATTTTGGGTTAATATAAGTTTAATTTGTAATAGTTTTTATAATACAGCATTATTTGATCAAAAGGTTTCCTTATTTAATTTGTATGCTATCCGTGTCGGGCTAGACAATGCTGCCACCTCACGGATACTGGTTAATCCTGCCGTAATTCTTATTTTATAAACAACGGTAAATTTGAATTTTTACTTACTGTTGTGTTAATATAAGTTCAATGGTGAATACTTTTCAAATGATATTATTATCTTGTAAAACTATATCGTTATTTAAATTTTTATTTCATAGTTGGCCTGAGAGCCAATCAGCGTCTCTACCCTATTATGGGGTAAGGCTGCCCGGATGTAGAAACTTAAGCATATATACTGTCCCAGGCGTAGTTGAGGGGGCTTAAAAGTGCTGCCACCTCACGGAGTCTGGGTAACCGAGGCTAGGGTTTGCATTGACAAATTTCGAGTTTTTCGTGATTGAAGTTCATCATCTGTGGACCTTCAAAAATGGGGGCGCCTTGCACATCGTAGCTGTTTACTACTGATTAAGTTTGTGCTTATATATCGTTGGATTGGACACTTCTGACATTGAACTGAAGGTAAGTTTACATTACGTTCGAAATACAACTGAATGGGCGATAAAATGGATGAATTCAATGATCGGAACTGTGTTTTATATTTCGTTGTCGAAGTTGGGTGACCACCAGTCGGGTTTTCAGCACCGAAACTGTTGATTATGTCGTGATATATGAAAATTAGGTGTTTTATTATAACAAATCATTAGGTAACATTGTTAATTTTTCTAATGGTTGACATTTCGTTGTTTCAGGTATCAAAATAACAGTCATCTACGATGTCAACATACACATTGGCAAGACACAGACGTCACATATAGGATGATGACAACCAAGATAAAAGTCTTGCAAAGCTGTGTTTCCTGTCCATATCCAGATAAAATGAACTGATTTATATAGTACTATGTAAGTAGAACAATATAATACATTTTATGTGAATAAAACATGATATTCTACTATATTGTTGTCCAGAATTATAATGTTCTATGTTTGTCACCTACATATAACAACATATTTTTTACCAACATACACCATAGTTACATCATTTTAAAGATATTTATATGAACATCAAAATAAACACAACTTCCAATTATAGAAAATCAGTACTTTTGAAGATACAACTTAAAATGTGCAAGCACCCCGAATTGGTGAAATCAGTGGCTGCAGCTTGGGGAACAGGAGCACAAGTCAATTTAACCGGCTGGGGTCTAATGGGTGTTTATACATATGCAGTATTTCATAATTCGCTACTTCTACTTCATACTTCTATATTATTCATCATTGTGGTCTTCGTTGTGCATGCTAACTCTTGTTTGTTATGTCTCTTTCACTAATACTTTTTTGCCAGCTATACTGCATTCAGTCACTCAATCATTCATTCAATCACACATTTACGCACTCATTCACTCACCCACTCACTCACACATTCATTCACTCGTTCATTCACTCATTCACTCATGTCGTCGACAGGAGTAGAACATTATTTCCAGGTATGTCGTTCTACCATTGCCGAATTTTAGGTCTATCACTTCTAGGCCTACTTCATCCATCAAGTTTTCTATGTGTGTTGCTGTTGGTCTTCCTCTTGGCCTCTCTATTTGCCGTTTGTCACAATATAGTTCTAAAACCAATTTTGTCCTAACGTCTATTGCAATGGCCGGAATATATAACTGTATTTTTTTACTATTATACACATTTACGCAACAGTTCTCTGTTGGCTACCTGTTGTTGTATATCATTTCTACTTATATTTGTTTCATCATTGTGATCTTCGTTGAGCATATTTAACTCTTGATTGGTATGTGTCCTTTACCAGCATTTTATTTTACTCCTACTACACTGCACTCATGTATACATTTACTCACTCACACACTCTCACATTCACCCATACACTAATTTGTCATTGACACACTCACTCACACATTCACTCTCTCACTCACACACTCACTCTCTCACTCACACACTCACTCTATCAATCACACACTCAATCATTCTAACACTCACTAACTTACTCCCATACTCACCCACTCAGTCACTCACACATCAAATAACTCGCTCACTCACACATATCACTGTGTCACTCTCACAATCACACAATCACTCACTCAGTTACACACCCACAATCACTCACACTATTGTACACTCACACTCAGTCATTTGCTCATTCACTCATCCAGTCACTCACATTCATTCACACACATACTCACGTACTAGCACATTCCCACATTTATTCATTCACTCACTTGCTCACCCACTCATTCACTTTTATTTATTCATTCACCCACTCACTCACTTACAAAAACTCATTCACTCACTCAGACACGCAAACATTCTCACTCACTTGCTCTTTCACTTTTTTCATTCACTCACTCATGTCGTCCAGAGGAGTAGAACATTTGTGGCTTCTTCTCCTGGTCTCTCGGCCGACATTAATTATTTCACGTCTAGTTATGTTGCTGCTGGTCTTCCTCTCTTAGCGGTTCCATCAGCAGGGTGTCACAATATTGATCTACAACCAATTTCGTCCTTACGTCTATTGCAATGTCCGGCAAATTTAACTGTACTTCTTTTTTTCTTTTTATTGCATTTAAAGACATTTCGCATTCTTAAACGAATTATATTTAATATTTATATGTGTTTCTATGTGGTTGTTCTGTTTCCTCTCTCTGTCTCTTTTTCTGTCTCTATGGCATCCACATCCACAACCACATCCACAATCACATCCACAACCACATCCCCAACCACCTCTACACTCACGCACAACCAAATCCGCAACCATATCCACATCTAGCAATACACGTCCACAAATATATCTACACATACACAGAAACATACACATTTGCATACACAATTGCATGCTCATAAGCATGCGCACACGCGTAAGCATATGGCCACGGCCGAGTACAAACATTCACATATACCTGCGATGTATAACTTTTCTTTATCACTCATTATTTCTTAATTGAATTCGACTTATGTTCGTCTCCATTGATGTGACGTCACTGGAGTCGAACATCGACGGATTGAGTTAAGCTGAGGTGTTAACAAACATGTAACGTCATTTGTCTTCTGCTGCAGTAAGAATGCGCAATAATACCCACTGACGTAAACACTTATTGTGTATTCAGCGCCACATACCTCCCAATTAAGACAAGGCTGTTGACGGTATAACCTTGTAGAAATATGACCACCTCCTTAACTGATCCGCTATTTTAACCAATGTCTAAACTGCATTTTTAATACACACACACACACACACACACACACACACACACACACGCACGCACACACACACACACACACACACACACACACACACACACACACACACACACACACACACATTACCATTTCAAACAGAGACAAGGGCGAAAAATGGTTATGGATTCAAAGAACTTGCGGAAAGTCAGAAGAACACAAAACGAACACAGAAATTCTACACGGAGCAATCAACAGTGTACCGTAATCCATACCGACCCGAGATAATACCGTGGGAAATGGAAGATGAATTCTAGTCCGAACTGTGCGACATTGAATAGAGTAGCACAATCCACACAGATCCGAAAGAGCTACCAGCTACATAATCATGGGAGGTTACATCAGCACTCGGAGACAGCATCAGGCAACGCCAATGTCAATATCGAAACAAAAAGAAGACATTTGGTCAGCCGCACACTAAAATGTTTTCAGAAATGCGAATACCACAACATGGAAAAAGGGATCATAGTGTTATATAAAGTAAGTTTATAGTTAGTTAATATTCAAGGTATTATTATTATTAGTTATTGTTGTTGTTGTTAGTAATAGCAGTAGTAGTAGCTGTATATTAGAGGAAATATTGATATGGAGGATGTTGTTGTTATTAGTAATATTTGCTATTATCATTACCCTCATCTCACATCCTTATGTCAAAATTATGTCGACTGCCTGGTACAAATTGACACGTTGAAGACTGGCCAAGTAGTCTTATAACAAACTAATAGACACACCTCGATACAGAACGAGGTGACTACAAACGCAATTACGTCGACTGCCCTGGACCAAATTGACCCGTTTTAGTGTTCAATCAATTCAGTGTTTTATTAGCAGGTGAGAATATGTAAACCCATTCCGCGATATTTGACAATACTTGTTTTTGTTTAATCTAAGTCCAGTACATTTGAAGCCAAAGTACTACACTCAAGTGATGCATTTTAATAACACGAGAGCGAAAGAGTCGCATTGAATCTTCCAATGTATGTCTGCATATGAAATTAAATTAACATCAATTGGTGTGAATTATGTAACATTTGATATGGAAATATTTTGAAGTTTTGTTGTGTTTACGGCTGTGTTATTCTTTGAAATATGCTTTGGATTTGCATGAGTTAACTATGTTGTTGTTTAGTCCATGAATCCTTCATATGAACGAAATATAACGTTTTTTATGTTTACTGTAAGGCATTTGATAATACTTATTCTTAAGGTAAAATATTATATATATAAATATATATATATATATATATATATATATATATATATATATTTAAATATATATATATATATATATATATATATATATATATATATATATATATATATATATATATATATATAGCTTATGCCATTTCAAAAACTCTACGAAAATTAATTGGGCACTGTTATGTCAAAGCTATCAGTGTCATCAGTTAAATTGCTCACCAAGAAACGGTATGTTCGGATCAATCAGTGAGTTCGGCCTAAGTGACTTCCCGCCTAAAAATTATATTATCCGTGTGGTGTATAGTTTCCTAGCAAGACATGTTAAGAAATGTCGCATTTTTAAACATACGATATTTCATATGTATCTCTGTGTTTCTATGTTTGTTGGTCCTTGCTTGTCTGTTTCCTCTCTCCCCTTTCACATTCAAATTTTCACATCCAAATCCACATCCACCTCCATAACCACTTCCACATCCAGAACCACATCCACAAACGCATCTACAACCACTCATCGCTGGAGTCGAACATGGACGGATTGAGTTAAGCTGACGTATTAACAAACATATACCATCAGCAGTCTTCTGCTGCAGCAAGAACATGAAATAATATCTAGTGACTAACAGTTAGTATGGTGTTTGTTGTTATTAGTAATATTACCAACGCACGCGGTGACGGTGCATACTCCGTAAGATATACGTTTTCATCAAGACAGGGCGGAGACGATTGGATGAACTGGCGGGAGGCTCATCGATGCTGATCTCTCAATCTACTATTAGACGCCAACTGACGTCGTAGGACATCATGTGGCTGGAGCTGGAATATCTACCGTTGTGTGTCGATCAGCTCTGGAAAATTGTCCGTCGAAGCGTAACAACTAACTACACGCTATTGTTGATCGGATCACGTAATCATGGATCAGGGAAACTATTTTATATACACGAGAGAATAGGGAGTTGCGCTATATTGGATTATAGACATTTGTCAAGCTATCGGGATTCACGTGCAGTTCGTCGCAATGTTGTATTTGAGCTGCTCTTGCTGGTGTGAGAAAACTGCACTAAACGTAGGTTATATAGAGACTGTACAATTCAACGCATTTGTTGCCGTTTAAATGGATTCAGAATACTGACTCAAGTAAAACACAGGCATTTTATAAATGTGCATAATATTATAGTGTGTGCGTAGTAAGTCACAGCCGTCTGCTACAAACATGGAATCAACAAACATTTCACATTGGACAATCGACTCTGAACTACCGCATCAGTTGTCAAACTACAGCGCGGATTTGGTGAACAACACAGAAACACAACGAGATGCCATTCCACAATTGTCGGCATTAATCATGTGCACTTTGGGTTTGCCGGGAAATATCATTGTTTTCGCTGTGTACGTCGTAAAGATGACGAGTTCTACGCGGGTCTACATGTTTGCTCTGGCCATCGCAGACTCAGCCGTGTGCGTCAGTGCAATTGTACTGTCAGTGGGTTACACTGACATAGTGACTGTTATAATACTCCATGAAACTATTAACGTATCTACCATATTTGCAGTTTTTCTCTTAACGTTTGTGTCCATCGAACGATTCCTAGCGATCAGACGGCCACATACATTCAGTTTGCATCCATTGCGGGCAAAGAAATCTCTGGGTTTCATCACATTGGCTACAGTAATATTCGAAACAGTTGTCGAGATCTTCAGCTTTACCGGAAACATAGGTGTCGTTGATATCCTCGCTGCAGCAGCGCTACTGTCGTGTTTCACTGTCATGGTCACGTGTTATACGCTGATAGCGGTGTCGCTTCTGCAAAAGGCGAGAGCCTATAGGGTCAAAATCGGAGTTATGAACCGCACATATTCTTCGCCTCAACCGGGAACTTCAAGACAAGATCAGGCAACGACAGCCACTGGCGTAACTCCAAATTTGCATCTTGGCGAAACGACATCAGTTGCAGTGACCGACACCAAAAAAGCAACCGCAGCACAAACAAAGAACTACAGAGGTGTGCTTTTGCTGTTTGTAATAACAGTGGTCTTCTTAGGCTCCTGGCTTCCATTATGGTTATCTAACGCGGGAGTTTCAATCCCGCCACACACGATACGACTGTTTCTCGTAAACGCTGTTGCTAACCCGTATATCTATGGCTTCGCCAGTCCAATGTTCAGGGAAGACGTGCGAAATTTCTTCCGGCAAGTTCGCAACTGGATGAAGACATGTTGCCACTAAGTGAATTCAGTGGTCTGATTGCAAGTGGTGCATTTTTTCAACAGTCAGCGTGTCGACAAGGTTTGTTGAATAATGTGACTGGAGTTAGTTAGAACCAATGAAAACTACAATCATGTCAACATGCTAGGTGTGTGCAATACGTTAGAGTTACGTTATAATACACGATATTTTATCCTATTATTAACATCATATTTAACATTATTGGAGCGAGCGCACACTGTATACTGAGTTAGCGTTACGTTTGCTGTATTTGTTTATTGTTTTAGCATGCAATACTATGAACAATTACCTGTATTATAATACAAGTCATCATTGTCAAAACACCATGGCGATGTTCAGTCTTTCGTTCATTCAATATTTCCACGTGCTCACTTATGCAACGTCTTGTGATTCGCTACTTTTCATTCCAACTTCTATCTTATTCATCATTGTAGTTTTCGTTGTGCATGTTTAACTCTTATTTGTTATTTCTCTTTCACCAGTAATTTGTTTTACGCCTGATATACTTCATTGACTCACTCAGTCATTGACTCACTCAATCATTCACATCAGTTACTCACTCTCCAACTCACTTACTCTAACAGTTACACTCTCACTTATTCACTCACACTCAATTACTCAAACAAACACTGAAACACTCATTTAATCACTAATTCACTCATACACTCAATCACTGACATATTCTTTCACTGTCACACTCAATCAATTAGGCACCCACTCCGTCTCTTTCTCTCTCTCTTTCATTCACTCACACACTCACTCACTAAATAACACACGGATATATTATTACACTCACACACTCACACACTCGATCACTCATTCAATCACACACTCACAACATCACATTCTTACACACTCACACATGCACCCATTCACTTGCTAACTCACTCACACACCTTCACTCTCATTCACTCACACTCACACCCATACTCACTCATTCAGACATTCCTTCCCTCACTCACTCACTTGTTCCTTCCCTCACTCACTCACTGACTCACTGAATCACTCACAAACTCACTCACTCACTCACTCACTCACTCACTCACTCACTCACTCACTAACTCACTTACTCACGCACTCAAACACTCACACACTCACACACTCACACACTCACACACTCACACACTCAAACATTCACAGATTCACTCAACCATTCACTCATTTACACACTCACTAACCCATTCAATTACTTGAGGAGTACATACTCTACTGTTGCTATACATAGTCGGTGCTTGATTTGGTATAATAATGTAAACGTCCGTCTTAGTTTTAGTTTCTTTCCATACATACGCTTTCCTAATCTTGATGTACTTTCTGTTTGCCCAGTAATGTTAGCAGTATTAGTATTATTGCTTCAGGACGCGAACGCTTGTGCACTATACAGTTCTACAAAAGTTTTCGACTTATTGGTCAACCTAATGAGAGACCGGCCTCGTTTTGTCTCATAAACTACTAAAATAAGTCAAAAGAGACAAAGATATACGCACGGCGTCCGTAATAACGAGAATATTACAAACGCAATTACGACGACTACACTGGTACAATTTGACACGTTGAAGACTGGCTGAGTAGTTTTATAATAAACTAGTAGATATAACTTCATCCTTAACGAGATGTTTACAAGCGCAATTACGACTACTGTGCTGGTCCTGATTGACACGTTGAAGACTGGCCGAGTAGGTTTATAATAAACTAGTAGCAACATATTTATCCAGAACGAGATGATTACAAACGCAATCACGTCGACTGCGCTAGTCCAAATTTACATGTTTTAATGATGAATCAATTTACTGGTTTATCAGCAGGTGAGAATATATAAACCGATTACGCGATATTTGATTATACCCGTTTTATTAAATCTAAGACCAACACAATTGAAGCCAAAGTAATACACTACATACAGTTTGTGCATTTTTATAACATGAAAGCTAAAATATGTCATTGAATCTTCCTATGTATATTTGCATATGAGATTAAAGTAAAATTGATATTGAAATAGTTTGTATCTCAGTTGTGTTTACGGCTGTGTTATTCTTTGCTATAGCCTTTGGATTTGCCACGAGTTAATTATGTTGGTGTCTTCTTCATGAATCCCATATATGAACGAAATATCACGTTTGTTATGTTTACTGCAAGGCATTTGATATTAGTTATCCTTACGTTAATATATATATATATATATATATATATATATATATATATATATACATATATATATATATATATGTATATATATATATATATATATATATATATATATATATACATATATATATATATGTATGTATATATATATATATATATATACATATATATATATATATATATATATATATATATATATATATATATATATATATATATATACATATATATATATATATGTATATATACATATATACATATATACATATATATATACATATATATATATATATACATATATATATATATATATATATATATATATATATACCATATAAATAACACAACGAAAACAAGTGGAAAATGAAAATGTTATGTCAAAGCTATCAGTGTAATCTGTTAAATTGTGCATAATATACGGTATGTTCATATCATACAGTAAGTTCGGCGTAAGAGATGTCCCGCCTAAAATGATAATCTGCGGATGGTGTACAGTTTCCTAGCAATGCATATTAAGACATTTTGCATTTTTAAACGAACGATAATTAATATGTATCTCTGTTTTGTGTGTGTTTGTTTGTCTGTTTCATATCTCCCATTTCACAGCCATAACCACATTCACATCCATCTCCACAGTCACATCCACATCCATATCCACATCCACAAACCTGTCTACAACCACGCATCACTGGAGTCGAACATCTACATATTGAATTAAGCTGACGTGTTAACATATACATACCCCCAGCAGGCTACTGCTGCAGAAGAATATAATTACCAACGCACGCGATAACGGCGCATACAATGTAAGATCTACGTTGTCATCAAGACAGGACGGAGCCGATTGGACGAGCTGGCGGGAGGCTGATAGATAATTATGTCTCAATCTTGTAATAGACGCCACTGATGCAATGACATAGGTGACGACTTATGATATAATGTGGCTGGAGCTGGAATATCTACCGTCGTGAGTCTATCAGCTCTGGACATAATATTATCCTCGTAGCGTAACATTCTACTTCACGCTATTATTCAAAGGCAAGAGGATGAAGTTGACTTGCAGCTGAATATCTGAAGCCAGATCGGATCTAATAATCACGGATCAATGAAAGTGTTTTGTATACACTGAAGAATAGTGCGTTGCGCTATATTGGATTATAGACGTTTGACAAGCTATCGGGATTCAGTGCAGTGCTGTGTTCGTCGCACCATTGTGTTTGAACTGCTTTTGCTGTTGTGGTAGGATTTCACAAAACGCAAGTTATATACATAATCTATAACTCAACATATTGCATGCCAATTGTAGCCGTTTAAATGGTTGCAGGATACTGACTCGAGTCAAACAGGCATTCTATGGATGTGCACAATAGTATAGTGTGTGAGTAGTAAGTTACATACGTCTGCTACAAACATGGAATCAACAAACATTTCACATTGGACAATCGACTCTGAACTACCGCATCAGTTGTCAAACTACAGCGCGGACTTGGTGAACAACACAGAAACGCAACGAAATGCATTTCCATACTTGTCAGCATTAATCTTGTGCACTTTGGGTTTGCCGGGAAATCTCCTTGTTTTCGCTGTGTACGTCGTAAAGATGACGAGTTCTACGCGGGTGTATATGTTTGCTCTGGCCATCGCAGACTCAGCCGTGTGCGTCAGTGCAATTGTACTGTCAGTGGGTTACACTGACATAGTGACTGTTATAATACTCCAAGAAACTATTAACGTATCTACCACATTTGCAGTTTTTCTCTTAACATTTGTGTCCATCGAACGATTCCTAGCGATCAGACGGCCACATACATTCAGTTTGCATCCATTGCGGGCAAAGAAATCTCTGGGTTTCATCACATTGGCCACAGGCATACTCGAAACACTTGTCGAGATCTTCGGCTTTACCGGAAACATAGGTGTCGTTGATATCCTCGCTGCAGCAGCGCTACTGTCGTGTTTCACTGTCATGGTCACGTGTTATTCGCTGATAGCGGTGTCGCTTCTGCAAAAGGCGAGAGCCTCTAGGGTCAAAATCGGAGTTATAAACCGCACAGATTCTTCGCATCATCCGGGAACTTCAAGACAAAACCAGGCAACGACATCCACTGGCGTATCTACAAATTTGCATCTAAACGAAACGACACCAGTTACAGTGACCGACACCAAAAAAGCAACCGCAGCACAAACAAAGAACTACAGAGGTGTGCTTTTGCTGTTTGTAATAACAGTGGTCTTCTTAGCCTCCTGGCTTCCATTATGGTTATCTAAAGCCGGAGTTTCAATCCCGCCATACATGATACGACTGTTTGTCGTAAACGCTGTTGCTAACCCTTATATCTACGGCTTCGCCAGTCCAATGTTCAGGGAAGACGTGCGAAATTTCTTCCGGCAAATTCGCAACTGGATGACGACATGTTGCCATTAAGTGAATTCAGTGGTCTGATTGCAAGTGGTGCATTTTTTCAACAGTGAACGTGTCGACAAGGTTTGTTGAATAATGTGACTGGAGATACTTAGAACCAATGAAAACTACAATCATGTCAACATGCTAGGTGTGTACAATACGTTAAAGTTACGTTATAATACACGATATTTAATGTTATTATTAACATCAACATTAACATTGTCTTCCGGGCGCTCGGATTGAGCATGTGACAGATAGGGTAGAGAACGTGTTGGGGCATGGCCAGGGAGGATCGATATTAGTACATGTAGGGACGAACAATGCAGACAGGGAGGGGACAACTAGAATAGTGCAAAGATACAGACAGTTGGTAGGGAAACTGAAGAAGACAAGAGTTGAACAGATCATTATCTCAGGAATCTTGCCAGTAATCGGAGGAAGGGGAGCAACCTATAGAAACTGTAAGAGGATGGCAATCAATGCTCTGGTGGAGCAGATGTGTGAAGGAGAAGGAGTTGGATTTGTAGATTTGTGGGGATACTTTGTTGGGAAGGAAGATATGTACGTGAGAGATGGCCTCCATCTAAGCGGAAAGGGCGCAGCAGTGTTCTCCGAGAACCTGCTTCAATCTATGGACAGAGGAACAGGTTGCAATTTTTTAAACTAGTTTCGCAGGGGGGATACACAGAGAAGCCAAATACTAGAGGCATAGCTAAAGACAGCAAAAAGAAATCAGCAAAAAACAGCCTGGAAAGCCCTACGAAATTTGGTTATAAATGTGTTTGTTTAAATGCAAGGAGCATAGTAAACAAAAGAAATGAACTAAACATTATGGTAGAAGATATTGACCCTCACATAATAGGTATAACTGAATCTTGGGCCACCCCCGATATATCAGATGCCGAATTAGGAATGACAGGATATGTAATGTTTAGGAAAGATAGATTAGGAAGAAGGGGAGGCGGAGTTATTTTATATATTAAAGAATCCATCCAGGCTTATGAAATAAAATTAGAAAAAGAAGCAGAATGTGAAGCTGTCTGGTGTAACATAGTTACAGGAAACTCAACATTAACTGTTGGGTTAGTTTATCGTAGTCCAAACATAAGCATAGAAGAGAATGAAAAAATGCACAACGCTATAAAAGAAGTGAGTAAACGGGACTGTATTATTATGGGGGATTTTAACCATGGGCATATAAAGTGGACATCTCTACAGAGTCCTGGGAGAGAGGATCAAGAGTTTTTAAATTTAGTACAAGATAGTTTCCTTTTTCAACATGTGTTAGAACCAACCAGGGACAAGAACGTGTTGGACATAGTTTTGAGCTCACAGAAGGAAGTTGTTGATAATCTCAATATATGTGAGCCACTGGGATGTAGTGATCATAACCAGATACATTTTATCATCAATGTAAAAGGAGAACGGAACAGAAAAATACGGTACAGGAAAAATTTTCACAAAGGAAGATATAAGGACATGAGGGAATATTTAGCGAAGATAGACTGGAATAACACACTGAAGAATAAGACAGCAACAGAATGCTGGAATATCTTAAAGAGGGAAATTGACTGCGTCGTTGACAAATTTGTCCCCTTGAAAAAACAAGGGAAAAGGTCAAAGAAGAAACACTTATCGAAGGAAGCCATTAGAAAAATCAAGTACAAGCAAATGATGTGGAAGACATATAGACATACTGGAAGTGAAGAAGACTATGCCATTTATAAAGAAGCACTTAATCAAGCTACAGCTGAAATTAGAAATTCGAAGAGAAGCTATGAACAAAAAATAGCTTTCAACATAAAACATGACAGCAAGAGTTTTTATGCGTATGTTCGAAGTAAACAGAAAGTTCAAGATAAGGTCGGGCCACTAGAAGGTAGTGATGGAAACATAATAACGGAGGGATTCTTAATGGCAGAAAACCTAAATGAATACTTTAGTTCGGTGTTTACCAGGGAAGATATTAGTACATTACCAGTACTAGAGACTAAGTTCGAAGGGAGAGAGTGTGACTATTTAGGACAACTAACTGTAACCCCAAAAATGGTAGCTATGAAAATAAGAGATATGAAGGATAATAAATCACCAGGAGTGGATGGGATTCCTCCCAAATTACTACTGGAAATTGTAGAACAAATTAGCATACCACTTGCAACAGTGTTCAATTTGGCATTAGAGGAAGGAGTGGTTCCGGTAGAATGGAAAGAAGCAAACATCATACCATTATTTAAAAAAGGATCAAGAAGCAAGTCAGAGAACTATAGACCAGTGAGTTTAACATCGGTGATTTGTAAACTATTAGAAAGACTAATTAAAGATCACTTGGTTGATTTTCTTGTTAAAAATAAATTGATAAACACATCTCAACATGGGTTTTTAAAAGCGAGGTCATGCTTAACAAATATGTTATGTTTTTTGGAAGATGTCACAAAGTGGGTAGATGAGGGATCACCAGTAGATATAATCTACTTAGATTTTAAAAAAGCCTTTGACAAAGTGCCACACCAAAGATTACTACTTAAACTAAAGGCCCATGGCATAGGAAATAGTATGATTAACTGGATAGAAAAATGGCTTATTGATAGAAGACAAAGAGTAGTAGTTGATGGGGAGGTTTCAAATTGGAAATCTGTTTTGAGTGGAGTACCGCAAGGATCAGTATTGGGACCTATTTTATTCTTAATATATATCAATGATTTGGATGATGACGTAACAAGCAAGGTGTTGAAGTTTGCGGACGACACAAAAGTGTTTAGGAAAATAAAAAGTGATGCAGATAGACAGCATTTACAAGATGATCTAAATAAGTTGATAGAATGGTCTGAGAAATGGCAAATGCTGTTTAACTTTGGAAAGTGTAAGTGCCTCCACACAGGACATGGGAATGAAAAGGCACAATATACAATGGGTGGTACTGTACTAAATACTACTGTAAAGGAAAAGGACTTAGGTTTAACCATTAGTGCTGACATGAAGGTATCAGAGCAGTGTGGAATTGCAGCAGCGAAGGCAAACCAAATTCTTGGATTAATTAGGCGAAATATAGTATACAAAGAAAAAGAACTAATAATACCGCTTTATAAAACAATAGTTAGGCCTCATTTAGAATATTGTATACAAGCATGGAGGCCATATCGCAAGAAGGATATTGATATGCTAGAAAGAGTACAAAGGAGAGCAACAAAAATGATACCAAAACTCAGGAATATTAGTTATGAAATGCGTCTAAAAGAATGTGGTCTAACAACACTAGAAACCAGAAGATTGAGAGGAGATCAGATTGAGGTTTTTAAAATATTGAATGGGTATGAAAATATTGACAGAAATATTTTTTTCACGGTCAAGGAAGAGAGAAGGACTAGAGGACATGGAGTTGCATTAGCAAAGAAGCAGTGTAGACTAGATATTAGAAAATTTTCATTTTCCCAAAGAATAGTAAACGAATGGAACAAATTATCAGCTGATTGTGTAGGTGCTAGAAGTGTTAATATGTTTAAAAATAAAATTGACATATACCTAAGACGGGCAGGGTATACTTAGATAGATAGGTTGGACTCTCGATAAGCCAAACGGCTTCCTTGTCCACCTGCCATCTAGAGTTGATTCTCTAGGTGGCAATCTTGTTAAATCTTGTTAAATCATATTTAACATTATTGGAGCGAGCGCACACTGTACAATTAATTAGCGTTACGTTTGCTGTATTTGTTTATTGTTTTAGCACGCAATACTATGAACAATTATGTACGATCACGTGTATTATAATACAAGTCATCATTGTCAAAACACCATGGCGATGTTCAGTCTTTCGTTCATTCAATATTTCCACGTGCTCACTTATGCAACGTCTTGTGATTCGCTACTTTTCATTCCAACTTCTATCTTATTCATCATTGTGGTTTTCGTTGTGCATGTTTAACTCTTATTTGTTATTTCTCTTTCACCAGTAATTTGTTTTACGCCTGATATACTTCATTGACCCACTTAGTCATTGACTCACTCAATCATTCACATCAGTTACTCACTCTCCAACTCACTTACTCTAACAGTTACACTCTCACTTATTCACTCACACTCAATTACTCAACCAAACACTGAAACACTCATTTAATCACTTAATCACTCATTCACTCATACACTCAATCACTGACATATTCTTTCACTGTCACACTCAATCAATAAATCACCCACTCCCTCTCTCTCTCTTTCATTCACTCACACATTCACTCACTCAATAACACACGGATATATTATTACACTCACACACTCACACACTCGATCACTCATTCAATCACACACTCACAAAATCACATTCTTACACACCCACACATGCACCCATTCACTTGCTAATTCACTCACACACCTTCACTCTCATTCACTCGCACTCACAAACATACTCACTCATTCAGACATTCTACACATCAATCACTCACTTGTTCCTTCCTTCACTCACTCACTCACTCGCTCGCTCGCTCGCTCGCTCGCTCGCTCGCTCACTCACTCACTCACTCACTCACTCACTCACTCACTCACTCACTCACTCACTCACTCACTCACTCACTCACTCACTCACTCACTACTTACCCAAACACTCACTACTTACCCAAACACTCACTACTTACCCAAACACTCAAACACTCAAACACTCAAACACTCAAACACTCAAACACTCAAACACTCAAACACTCAAACACTCAAACACTCAAACACTCAAACACTCAAACACTCAAACACTCAAACACTCAAACACTCAAACACTCAAACACTCAAACACTCAAACACTCAAACACTCAAACACTCAAACACTCAAACACTCAAACACTCAAACACTCAAACACTCAAACACTCAAACACTCAAACACTCAAACACTCAAACACTCAAACACTCAAACACTCAAACACTCAAACACTCAAACACTCAAACACTCAAACACTCAAACACTCAAACACTCAATTCACTCACTGTCACACTGAATCAATCAACCAATAACCCACTCACTATCTCATTCATTCACTCATTCACTTACACACTCAATGAGTTATTCACTAACACACTCACACACACACACACACACACACACACACACACACACGCGCGCGCGCGCGCGCGCAATCGCATTCTTTCACACTCACACATACACTCACTCACTTGGTCACTTACTCACACTCTCTCACATGCAGTCACACACATAGACTCACTCAATCAGACATTCCACACTTTAATCGTTCACTTGTTCCTTTACTCACTCACTCACTCACTCACTCACTCACTCACTCACTCACTCACTCACTCACTCACTCACTCATTCACTCACACACTCACTCACCCACTCACTCACCCACTCACTCATATACACACTCACTCGCACACCCATTCAGTTGCTCACTCACGTCATCCACACTTCTTCTACAGGACTCTTGTTCTAACATTGCCGACTTTAGGACATTAACTTTTAAGCTTTCATCATCCTTCAAGCTATCTAGGTATGTTGCTGCTGGTCTTCCTCTTGGTCTTTATATTTGTCGGTTGTCACAGTATTGTTCTATATAAAATTTCGTCCTAACCTCTATGACAAAATGCGCACAATTTCACTGCTCCTTTCCTGTATCTTTTTCTCATTTCTACTTCTAGCTTATTCATCAGTCTTCGTTGTGCATATTTAACTATTGCTTGGTATGTGTTCTTCACAAGCAGTTTCTTTTACTGATGCTACACTGCACTCATTTATACATTCAGTTACTCACACACTCACTCACACATTCACTCTGTCTATTACACGCTCACTCACACACTCACTCTACCACTCACACTAACACTCACTCCCTCACTCACTCTCCCACTCACCCACTCACTCACTCACTCACTCACTCACTCACTCACTCACTCAGACATTCACTCATTCACACATTATATAACTCACTTTCTCACACACATCACTCTGTCACTCTCACATTCACATAATCACTGACTCAGTCACACATACTCTCACTCAACACTTGTAAACTCACGCATTAACTCACTCACTTGCTAACTCACACACCCATTGACTCCATAGAAATGTGAGAGCTACTCTCACTCCATACAAGTGTGAGAGCTAATCCCAATCCATTCATGTGTGAGAACTAATCCCAATCCATAACAGTGTGAGAGTTAATCATAATCCATATATGTATGAGAGCTAGCTAAACTGTATTCAAGTGAGAGAGCTAGCCCCACTCTACACAAGTGTGAGAGGTAGCCCCATTCGATACAAGTGTGAGAGCTAGCCCCACCGCATAGAAGTGTGAGAGCTAGCCCCACTCCATACATGTGTGAGAGCTAGACCCTGTTCCTACAAGTGTGATAGCTTGCCCCACTCCATACAAGTGTGAGAGCTAGCCCCATTCCATACAAGTGTGACAGCTAGCCCCGTTCCATACAAGTGTGACAGCTAGCCCCACTCTATACAAATGTGACAGCTATCCCCATTCCATACAAGTGAGAGAGCTAGCCCCATTCCATACAAATGAGAGAGCTAGCCTGATTCCATACAAGTGTGACAGCTAGCCCCACTCTATACAAGTGTGACAGCTAGCCCCACTCTATACAAGTGTGAGAGCTAACCCCACTCTATACAAGTGTGCGAGCTAACCCCACTCTATACAAGTGTGAGAGCTAACCCCACTCTATACAAGTGTGAGAGCTAACCCCACTCTATACAAGTGTGAGAGCTAGCCCCACTCTATACAAGTGTGAGAGCTAACCCCACTCTATACAAGTGTGCGAGCTAACCCCACTCTATACAAGTGTGAGAGCTAACCCCACTCTATACAAGTGTGAGAGCTAACCCCACTCTATACAAGTGTGAGAGCTAGCCCCACTCTATACAAGTGTGACAGCTAACCCCACTCTATACAAGTGTGCGAGCTAGCCCCATTCCACACAGTGACAGAGCTAGCCCCATTCCATACAAGTGTGAGAGCTAGCCCCATTCCATCCAAATGTGAGCGCTAGCCCCATTTCATACAAGTGAAAGAGCTAGCCCCATTTCATCCAAATTTGAGAGTTAGCCCCATTCCATACAAGTGAGAGAGCTAGCCCCATTCCATACAAATGAGAGAGCTAACCCCATTCCATACAAGTGTGAGAGCTAGCCCCACTCTATACAAATGTGAGAGCTAGCCCCACTTCATACAAGTGTGAAACCTAGCCCCGTTCCATACAAGTTTGAGAGCTAACCCCACTCTATACAAGTGCGAGAGCTATCCCCATTCCATACAGTGACAGAGCTAGCCCCATTCCATACAAGTGTGAGAGCTAGCCCCATTCCATCCAAATGTGAGAGCTAGCCCCATTCCATACAAGTGTGAGAGCTAGCCCCCATCCCCTACAAGTGAGAGAGCTAGCCCCACTCTATACAAATGTGAGAGCTAGCCCCATTCCATATAAGTGTGAGAGCTAGCCCCATCCCCTACAAGTGAGAGAGCTAGCCCCACTCTATACAAGTGTGAGAGCTAGCCCCATTCCACCCAAGTGCGACAGCTAGACCCACTCTATACAAGTGTGAGAGCTAGCCCCACCCAATACAAGTGTAAGAGATAATCCCAATCCATATTATTGTGAGAGCTAGCCCCACTCAGTATGTTTTAATGATGAACCAATTTAGTAGTGTATAAGCAGGTGAGAACATGTAGACATATTCCGTGATATTTGAGTATACCTATTTTTATCCTTTTATACCTGAGCCTTTTGTTTTTTTTTGTTGATTTCTCAGAGAAGTAGGTCAGTTTCGGAAAATTTACAGGGGTGTCCGTTTTTGGGGCATAGGTCTTTGAATTTCCATTATTGCAAGTTAGCATTACTTTAAAGGGCAAATGATTATCTTCATACTGCGCATATATATGCTTTATCATTAATTAAAAAGGTTTACCATAATGCAACATATTTGTCAGTATTTCAATAGTATAATATAATATGACGTATTACGTGACGTAACTTTTGTAAGTTTCATTTCTTACAGCGACAAGTTTGATTTATTTGAAAGATAATTTGAATTACCTACACATTGGAACCAATATTTTATTTTACCTTATATGTTAATGTTGCATATACTCGAATACAGCGGTAGCATACGCCGCAACATGAGAAGCTAGTGATGTCACTATTACAATGGCCAAGTGTTTCCGTTACCAACCCGGGCAGTCTCGGTCGATACACCAGCACTTAAACAACAGAACAGTCCTGCAAGTTATACCACTTATAAATACCACAATTATTGCAATACAATTACGAAAAAATCATTGCATTATGCCAAAAAGTGGAGCATACTGACGTTCCGCAAAACTAGTGGACATCGAGTGTGGGACTCGTACTCATGGACGTAATGTGTTTACTACAAAATGAGCTCGACCGACCAACTACCCCGATAGCAACAACGATCTTCGAGATTAAACGTCGACTAATGTCACATATACGAAACTAGAAACGGCTTGAATAGCAAATACATTGGCATACTTCTTCTGCAGTCAACTGATTCTGACCAGCCGAAGCCATTTTGCTAATACAAAAAGGGGCACTTAAAAATTGCGTCAAACTATGTAAATTTGAATAGCACCGGTAGCCGTAAATGTCCACAATACATTGCCGATATGTTAACTCGTCAAGTTAAATGTGTTTCAAAAGTATCCTCCAGAGAGCGCCTCTGGAATAAATCAAACTTGGACGCTAATATGTATATACGGTAAACAGCCGGTAAACAGTAAACAGCCGGGCGACTACGGCCGACTTGAGTTATATCTACGTCCAACACAATTGTAGCCAAATTACCACAGTACATACAATGTGTGCATTTTAATAACACCAAAGCGAAAAAGTCGCATTGAATCTTCCGATGTATGACTTTATATGAAATTAAATTAAAATCGATTTACTTACTTACGTAATTTGGAAATATTGTGTATCTTTCTTGTGGATACGGCCGTGGTATTCTTTAGAAAAACCATTGGATTTGCCATGAGTTAATTGTGTCGGTGTTTTGTGCATGAATCCCTCATATGAACGAAATGTTACGTTTGTTATGTTTACTGTAAGGAATTTGATGTTAGGTATTCTTACTGTAATACATATATATATATATATATATATATATATATATATATATATATATATATATATATATATATATATATATTATGCCATTTCAAAGAAAAATAACACTTTGAAGTTGTTATGTCACAGCCATCAGTGTCATCTGTTATATTGTTCATCGAAACACGGTATGTTCAGATCAACCAGTGAGTTCGGACTAAGATATTTCCTACAATGCCTATTCATGATATTCTGCATGTTGTGTATAGTTTTTAGCAATGCATATAAAGACATTTCGCATTTGTAAACGAACGATACTTAATATGCATCTCTGTGTATCTATGTGATTGTTTGTCTGTTTCCTCTCTCTCTCCCTGTCACATCCACATCCACAT
>OZ024867.1:7563412-7580912 GCA_964017155.1 Oasisia sp. SBJ-2009 | reverse complement strand
CCACACCCTTGTTACGCGAACTCCACTGGCTGCCCATTGTGTGCAGATTTGACTTCAAGCTACTTGTATTCACTTACAACGCCATGCACGCGCCAGTGTATTTGTGTGAATTCGTGTGCCCGTATCAACCGACAAGAACACGGCGCTCTGCGAACAATAACATGTTAGAAGTGAAGCGTACCCGTACCAAAGCTGAAGCTGCTCGTTCGCTGTCGCTGCTGCGTCCCTATGGAACAAATTCCAACGGTCATTAAGACTTGTGACACTCTCACCAGCTTCAAACGTCTACTGAAGACACATTTTTCGTATGGTATATTAGTGTGATTCGACAGGAACATTATTTATTTTAGTAGATTATTTGGTAATATTAACAATACATAATTATACAATTATTTATTAGCATTATTATTACATAATAATAATTATCATATCTAACAGTTTTAATATATACTAAGCTATTTATTACTAATAGTAATTAAACGTATACCGTTATTTATCAGTATCAGTGTGATGTAGTTATGCACAAGACCGATTATTATGTATTTTTATGACTAATACGTAGCTTATGTATTTATTTATTTAAAAGTGCTACGCTAGTTAATACCGTACTATTTTTTTTATTTATAATTATATATATATACATATTTTTTACATTTATTTAAAAACAGCAATATTTGTATTATTGTACACATATATCTTGTTATGTCTTTTAAAATGTTAATATGTTGTGAAGCGCCACGAAAAATGATGGATGTGGCGCTATGCCAAATATATATATTATTATGAATCAACTTCAACAAATACAAACGACATATTATATAACCGTTGAGGTATAAAAACAACAAGTATTGTGATTGTGTCGATAGTATTACTACTAGTCTACTCGGAAGGAGACGGTACGCCTCGGAAATATACTTTTAATTGATGTCACTAGTGGCTTCAATAGTGTTGGACCTAGATTGAAAATAAGGTTTAATCAAATGTGGCGGAAGTGGGTCTACAAACCAGTACAGTGATTTATCTTTTCAAAGTGCCAATTTGTACCAGTGCAGTCTAGGTCATTCTGTTTGTATCTCATTATGACTCAGGCCGTGTCTATTAGTTTGTCATCAAACTACTCGGCCAGTCTACAACGTGTCAATGTGGACCAGCGCAATCGACGTAATTGCGGTTGTAATCACTTCGTTCTAGCTAAAGATGTTTCTACTAGTTTGTTCTGAGAAAACTCGGCCAATCTACGACGTGTCAACTGGGGCCAGCGTTAGTAATCATCTCGTTCTTGTCAAGAGACGAAGACCAGCAGCAACATACATAGACATCTTGAAGGGCGACGTAGGTCTAAATGTGAAAGATAGACCGACAGATGTGGAGAACTGGAGAAGTGTGAGTGCGTGAGTGAATGAGTGAGTGAGAGAGTGAGTGAGTGAGTGAGTGAGTGAGTGAGTGAGTGATTGACTGTGAGAATGGGTGTATGTGTGTGGGAGTGAGTAAATGAGCTAATCAGTGAAAGAATGTGTGAATGTATGAATGAATGAATGAATGAATGAGTGAGTGAGTGAGTGAGTGAGTGAGTGAGTGAGTGAGTGAGAGAGTGAGTGAGTGAGTGAGTGAGTGAGTGAGTGAGTGAGTGAGTGAGTGAGTGAGTGAGTGAGTGAGTGAGTTGGTGTGTGAGTGAGTGAGTGTGTGACTGGTCGAATGTGTGAGTGCATTATATTGTGAGCGTGTGAGTGAGTGAGTGAATGTGTGTTTGAGGGAATGAGTGCATGAGTGAGTGGATGTGTGAGTTAGTGAGTGAGTGTGTGAGTGAGTGAGTGAGTGAGTGAGTGAGTGAGTGAGTGAGTGAGTGAGTGTGTGAGTGAGTGTGTGACTGTGTGAATGAGTAACTGTGTGAGTGAATGCAGTGTAGCAGGAGTAAAACAAATTTCTGGTGAAGGACACATACCCATCAAGAGTTAAACATGCACAAGAAAGACCACTATGAAGAATAAGATAGAAGTAGGAATAAGAAGTAGCGAATCATGAAACATTGCATTAGTGAACTCTTGTAAATAATGAATGGATGAATGGCGTAACAACGTAATTATGTTTTTATTATGATAATTTTTATTACTTCACAGGTACACGTTATCGTATGCTATTGTACATAGTATTGTATGCTTAAACAATAAACAATTACAGCCCACGTAGTGATAGATCATTGTAAAGCAAATCCTCGCTCCAGTAATGTTACATATGATGTTAATTAAGTGACAATAGCTAAAGGTGTCGTTTATTCTAACATGTATTATAATGTATTGGTCACAGTTAACGTGGTGACATTATTGTCATTTCATTTGATTCGACTTATATCCAATCACATTATTCGACAAAACGTCTCGACGTGTTGACTGTTGGTAAATGCACCACTTGCAATCAGACCACTGGATTCACTAAGAGACAACATCCCGTCAGCCAGTTGCGAACTTGTCTAATGAAATCTCGCACGTCTTCCCTGAACATTGGACTGGCGAAGCCGTATATATACGGGTTAACAAAACAGTTTACGAGAAACAGCCGTCTGGAGGATGATGGGATTGGAACTCCCGCGCTAGACAACCATTGTGGAAGCCAGGCACATACGAAGACTACTGTGATTAAAAACAGTAAGCGCACACCTCTGACGTTCTTTGCCTTTGCTGCTGTTGCCTTGTTGGTGTCGGGCACTGCAACTGAAATGGATGTTGTTGCCTGGTTTTGTCTTGAAGTTCCCGGTTGAGCCGAAGGATATGTGCGGTTTATAACACCGGTTTTGACCCTAGAGCCTCTCGCCTTCTGCAGAAGCGTCACCGCTATCAGCGTATAACACGTGACTATGACTACGATACATGACATTAGAACTGCTAGACCAAGGATATCAACGACACCTTCGTTTCCGGTAAAGTCAAACATCCGAAGAAGTGTTTCAAATATGCATGTAACCAATGTGATGTAACACAGAGATTTCTTTGCCCGCAATGGATGCAAACTGAATGTATGTGGCCGTCTGACCGCTAGAACCCGTTCGATGGACACAAATGCCAAGATAAACATTGAAAATGTGGTAAAGACGTCAATAGTTCCAATGAATATAATGTTCGTCACCATGTCAGAAAACGCCATTGACAAAACAATTCCACTGACGCACACGGCTGAGTCTGCGATGGCCAGAGCAAACATGTAGACCCGGGTAGAATTCGCCATCTTTACGACGTATACAGCCAAAATAAACAGATTCCCCGGCAAACCCAAAGTACACATGACTAATATTGCCATGGCAACATCTTGCGTTTCTGTGTCGTTCACCAAATCCGCGCTGTAGTTTGATAACTGATGCGGTATTTCAGAGTCGATTGTCCAATTTGAAATGTTTGTTGAATCCATGTTTGTAGCAGACAGTTGTAACTTACTACACACACACAATACGCACATCGATAAAGTGTCTGTGTTTTAATCGAGTCAGTATTCTGAATCCTTTCAACCGGCAACAAATGGCGTGCAATTCGTTGACGTAGCCAGTCTGTTTACAACCTACGTTTTATGCAATCCTCCCTCAACAGCAAGAGCAGTTCAAACGCAATGTAGCGACGAACACAGCATTGCACGTGAATCCTGATAGCTTAACAAACGTCTATAATCCAATGTGGCGCCACTGCCATCAGTGATTTCTGCCACAAGTCGACTACATCCTCTTGCTTCTCAACAATAACGTAAAGTAGGATGTTACGCTACGAAGAAACATTTGTTTTTTCCAGAGCTGATCGACTCACGACAGTAGATATTCCAGCTTCAGCCGCATGACTTCACTTGTGTCTTTGCATCAGTTGGCGTCTATTTGTAGATTCATATATCAGTATCGACCAGCTTCCCGCCAGCTCGTCCAATCGGCTCCGTCCTGTCTTGATGCCAACGTAGATCTTACGGAGTATACGTGGTCACCGCTTGTCTCGCTTAAACGACTGTCGGAACAACGCCGTGAGACATTCTGGTGATTCTGCCGGCTTTTGAATATTAATTTTATCCGGATGATCTATACAATGCTGCCACCTCACGGACATTGGTTAATCCAGCCGTAATTTACATTTTAAAGTGAAAAAATTGCAACAGTTTAGTGTTATGCACCTAAAAGAGTTTACACTAGCTAATCATTTGCATCTACAATCCAATTTGTCACCTTAGTGGTTACCTCAGAAAGTGGTCTTAAAGTGGGAAAATCTAGCTAAATCACCGACACCATGAACCAGCCCATCTTGGACCTTGCAACCAATGACCACCAACAGCCGCCAAACTTATCCTAACGTATGTTACATACATATACATACACTACGTTATAAAATAAAATCACTTGCATTCCTCTAACGAAGAAAATCCATAAAACAAACGCGCTGATGTCGACGGCAATTTCGATGACCGCTGGCCGGTACCGTAAAATCGCAAAAATAAGTTAGCCTTACACAAAATGCCATTAGACGGCACGTTTGTGCGCGCTAATATTGATAAACTTTACTTACTGCATTCGCACGCGCAATATAGTTTAATTAATTGTAAATAATATAGTAATAATTAATTATTATCATCACTATGATTTGCAGGAAATTATAAGTTTTATTATAATATAGTATTTTATTTATATAGCGTTACATCCATAATTGTTTGTGGCGCTTCACAACATACTGCTATTAAAAATACATTAAGAAGAATACTACCCACAGATAATATTTCAAAATAAATAATGAAAATATGTGTGTCTATGTAATTAACTAAGTGACCTATCAGTATTAAAAAGAACCCATACAAATTCCATAACAATAGTGGTAAATTAATGTAAAGGTAATAAATAATTAAGATGGTAAAATAATTACGACGGAACAATAATTTTCATTCAGCACATACACACAGTATGCATGAGAAAATATTATTGAAGCTATACATTTCTCTACTCATGAATTATATTTCCACCACCAGATATGTAATAATAATTATTTTGGGACAAAACACTGTATTAATTACCGGGACAATAAATCACTGAAATTTAAGCAGAATATGAATATAATATGGGAAATATATGGTGGTAAAAAAGAAGGTTTTGGAGCATTCAAAAATAATAATATGTTATTGTTTCGTTATCATTGTTAAAAACATCGTTTATATAATATAAGCTTGCATGCTTGCAGTACACGCGGGATGTTTACAGAAATATTCTGAAAATTAACAATGTGACATCATCGAACAACACGTAATTTTATGCAAACACATGCATTTTTTTTTAAATATTACCTGTGGGTAGCTTTCTTCTTATTGCATATATTTTAATAACATCATATTGTGAAGCGCCACAAACAATTATGGATTTGGCGCTATAAGAAAATAAATATTATAATTATATTATAAGAAAACGTAACATTTTCTGAAGATCTTTGTAATGACAATAATAAATTATTACTTGATTAATTAAACTATTTCGCGCGTGCTAATGCAGTAAATAAAGTTTATAAATATTTGCACGAACCACCGCGCCGCCTAACGTTATTTTGTGTAAATCTAACTTTTATAGCGATGTTACGGTAACCGAAGAGCCTGAGTTGCCGTCGGGATCTGCGATCGAGTTACTTTTGTGAATTTTCTTCGTTAGAGCAATGCAAGTGATTTTATTTTATAACATAGTGTATGTATATGTATGTAAGACAAGTGATGAGAAGTTTGGCGGCTGCTGGCGGTCGTTTTCATGGTTAGGTCGGACAGTACATGTCATTGTTGACACCAGTCGATGCCGTGTCTGCCTCTGGACTGGTTGTTTCTCTTCTCGTCATTTCAATTTCCCTTGGGTCTTCACCACCACGCACATCTGGTCTGTCTGACACCGTCAGGGCTTTGTCTTTGTGGCTGAAGTCTATATCCAGCCACTTCTGAATCCGGGCTATTTCCGTCAGACGAAGAATCAGAAAATCCATGTTATTATTTACGCTCTTTTGTGAGCGCAAAGTCACAGCGCCACCCGACGGAGTTGCCAAGAAGTAGTACGACAACCGCCTATCAGTGGCGGCGAGTCTCATACGTCACTGTTTTTCTAAAATGGCGTTTTCCATAGACTTTCTATAGATATATGTTCTACAATTTTTTTCTGCTAAACCGCTGACGTTAAAAATGTGATTGAGGTTGGAAATTGTTAGTTTTTTCTTAGCTCTATTAGACCCATATCACCAAACCGTTGCCTTTGTTTTCCCTTTAATAAACAACTGCAAATGTTAATTTTTATTTGTTTTTTGGTTAACGTAAGTTTAATTTTGAATTGTTCTTTTTATAAGACAGCATTATAACAAAGGGGTACTTATTTAATGTGTATGTTATCCGTGTGGGGCTAAACCATGCTGCCATCTCACGGATACTGGTTAATCCTGCCGTAATTCTTATTTTATTAACAACAGTAACATTTGAAAGTTTACTAATAGTTGCCTTAATGTTAGTTCATTGTTGAATACGTTTTGATAGGATATCATTATCTTGTAAATGTATATCGTTATTTTTATTTCATAGTTGGCCTGAGAGCCAATTAGCGTATCTACCCTACTCTTTGCGATTACAATATGCAGAGCATTGGTTTCCCTAGGCAGAGTTGAGGGTCTTAAAAGTGCTGCCATCTCATGGTGCCTGGGTAACCTAGGCAAATCACCGCGTGCGTTGATAGTTATATAAGCAAATATTACTTATAATAACAACAGCCTCTATAGCAATACTACATCTGCTATGCAGCTGCTGCTACTACTAATGTAATAAATAATTTAAAAAATCATTAACCAACCTGCAATAAATACAAGATGAAACAACATAAATATGCCGACGACATTCAATTATATGCGTCGTACAATCCCGCTAAACCCGGTGACCAAGAGGAAACTGCGAGGCGACTCACCGACTGTATTGGGGAAGTCAGACGATGGATGGCGGTGCACATGCTGAAATTAAACGATGAAAAAACTAAGATGATGATCTTTACTTCAAAACATCATCTCAAGGTGTCCGGAGGTTGCTCCTTGACAATTGGCGATGATACGGTTTCACCATCACACAGCATAAGGAATCTGGGAGTGCACATGGATCAACATCTGACGATGACAGATCATGTGACTGCTGTGTGCGCCGCATGTAACTACCATCTATACAGACTGTCATCAATACGGCACTATCTAACAACAGAAGCCGCGAAAAGTGCAGTCAATGCACTCGTCACATCTCGACTCGACTACTGCAACTCACTGTTGCATAACATCCCGTTAACACAGACAGCTCGGCTACAGCGTGTCCAGAACAATGCAGCCAGGCTAATAACACGCACCAATAAACATGACCACATCACACCAGTGTTGAAGGAGCTGCATTGGCTGCCAGTTGAGAGCCGAATCGCCTTCAAAATGTTGGTAATGACTTTTAAATGCATGAATGGATTGGCGCCGTCTTATCTGGCAGAACTTGTTAAACCACGAAAGCGTGACGGACGCCTACGCCAGATCTATGCGCCAACACTGCACCAAGGCATGACAAAGAAGTGTGTTGGTGATTCGGCATTTGGCGCAGCAGCACCTCGACTGTGGAGTGAACTACCTGTGAACATTCGTGCGTCCGGGACATTACCCATATTTAGAAAGTATTTAAAGACATATCTTTTTAGTAGACATTTCAATTAATTTAAATTGTTTTAAAATGACGGACATTGCATTATAATTTCTTTTTAGTGTAATAATATTTTAATTAGTGTTTATGTTTTAGATTAATTTATAGATGTATATGTATGTTTACGTACAGAGTTTTAGAAAGGGTTTTAATTTTATATTAATATATATATATAACTTGCATACCATGTTTTAGTACTATACATCTTAAAAGCAGTGTTTAATATAATTTATTTATATAATTTACATACAAAGATTTGCGAGTTAGTATGATTTATATTAATTTATATAATTTACATTTTTATTTATTAATATACATTAATTTTAGTATTTTTCTTGTGCAGCGCATCGATCCGCCATGCGGGAATTAGCGCTATATAAAAACTGTATTATTATTATTATTATATCTTGAATAGTGACTGAATATTAAACCCAAAACACATGTTGTACCTGTCTGGGTCTCTTGGGAATCTAAAAAAACTTAAATCCCGTCTGTTCTTACGATTATTCTGGCATTTATGAGCCGCGCAGTGATGCCCATTGGACTTGGAAAACCAAGCGGCTTTCTCCATCACTGCGGACTGTTACTTACTTCCTCGCCGCTTGGCACGCTGCGGCGCTCGGCGCACTATGGCACAGATAGGAAGCTGGGCCTCTTATTTATCTTATACTTTTTGCTACTACTACTACTACTACTACTGCAACTACTACTACTACTACTATTACTACTACTACTATTACTACTACTACTATTACTACTACTAATACCACTACTATTACTACCTACTATATGTTATAATGGGTCGGTGTGGATTATGTTAGTCTGTTGACTACACGGTGTAGAATTCCTCAATTAGTTTTGGGATCTCATCTTGATCATGGCTTTCATTGCCTTGCTTTCTATTTGTGTAACAAATGTGCATTGTCTCAGAGTCTGCGCTCTTCTGACTTTATGTAGGTTATTTGTCTCCGTAACTTTTTGTCGGCCTCGACTCACATATCTGTTTGTAATGGTACTTATATTAATTTATCCATGATGACCCAGTTCAGTACAAAATTCTCTAAAATATACACTGGACATATTTTCAGTTGGTCTTCGTTAACATAGATTACGACATGAGTGAATTATCACGTTTGTTGTGTTTACTCTAAGGCATTTGATATTAGTTTATCTTACGGTAAAGTTTCAATCCCCTCCCATATCAAGCGACTGTTTCTCGTAAACCCTGTTGTTAGCCCATACATCTATGGCTTCCCCAGGCGAGTGTTCAGGGAAGATTTGCGATATTTCTTCCGGCAAATTGGCAACTGGGTGACGGCATGTTGCCACTGGGTGAATCCAGTGTCGTTGCCAAAAAGACACCAACATAATTAAAACTTGGTAAATATTCCAAAGCCATTCCAAAGAATGAGATATCCGTAAACACAACAAAGATATAAAATATTTCCGTATCAAATGTTACATAATTCACGCCTATTGATTTTAACTTAATTTCATATGCAGATATACATAATGAGCTTCCATGCGACTTTTTCAATCCCGTGTTATTAAATTGAACCAATTGTATGTAGTGTCGTACTTTGGCTTCAGTTGTGTTGGACATAGATTGGAAAACAGCTATAATCAAATGTCATGGAAGTGGGTCTACATGTGATCACCGGTCTACAAACCACTACTGTGATTCATGTTAACAAAGTGCCAATATTTGCCCGCGCAGTCGACGTAATTGTGTGTGTAATCCTCTCCTTCTGGCTCAAGCCCTGTCTACTACTCTGCAAGTCTTCAACGTGTCAATTTGGACGAGCACAATCGACGTAATTGCGTTTGTAATCATATCTTTCTTGGAAAGAGAGCAGACCAGCACCAACATACACAGACAGCTTGAAGGAATCTCAATCCTACATCCGAAGCCATACGACGTCTTCAAGACTGCATAATGGACATTCGGGAGTGGCTCACCTCAAATTATTTCAAACTAAATGATCAGAACACTGAGTTCCTTCCCATTGTGCCTGTATGTGCAAAGAAATTAATGAATGAACTTAGCATCAGTGTTGGTGGTGCACTCTTCCGAGGCGTTGGTTGAGTAAACAACATTGGTGTGTACTTGGACAATCTCTTGAACATGTCTGCCAACACATCATAAATTGTTTGATGCTGCTATTTCCACATCCATCACATCGGTCAGATTAACAAGTTCTTGCCAAGGCAGAGTAGGGAGACAGTGGTCAACGCACTCGTGAAATCAAGGCTTGACTATTGTAATTATCTGCTATATGACACAGTTGACAATAATTTTGCCAGACTACAGCGTCTTCAAAGTACTGCCGCTATACTGATCTTGCGCGTGCCAACATATTCCAACATCTCGCCTGTGCTGAATGAACTCCATTGGCTGCCGGTCCGGGAACGTGTCTGTTTCAAGATAGTTTTACTCGTCCAAAGAGCGGTCAACTCTCGTGGACCAGTGCACTTGCGAGACCTTATCTGCATGTACACGTATACCAGATTACTTCGCTCATAGGGAACCAAGCAGCTTAAAATACCTAAAACAAATTGCAAAGCAGAGTTTCCCCGCTGCTGCTCTGGACCTGTGGAACATACTACCATTCTAATGATGAGAGCCATGGAATAAGAACTCTTTTAATAATGCCTTAAAACGCTGTATTTTAGACAATACTTTGGCTGATGCAGTAATATTTAAATGAAGAGACAATGCATCGAAGAGATCATTACTTCTACCTTTAATGACCTTTTTTCTATTTGGTTAGCCTTCTATATTTTTTTATTTAGTTATTTATTTATTTATTTATACTGTTTGTATTAGTATGTCTTTAAGCACATTTATATAATGTACAGTTAATTTGTTTTAGCTATACCGTTGGGTATTTTTTTAAGAGCATGTTATCGTGTACATGTAAAGCGCCCTGAATAGTTTTAAGCTAGTTTTGGCGCTATATCAGTGTATTTATTTATTTTATTTATGTAGGTCTGAATGTGAAAGGCCTAGAGTCAGCAAAGATAGACCGAGAAACGTGGAGAACGATTGTTGAAGACATGTTCTACCTGTGTGTGTGAGTGAGTGAATGAGTGTAAGTGCATGATCGTGTGAGTGTGTGGATGAGTGAGTGAGTGATGGAGTGAGTGAATGAGTGAGTGAGCGAGTGAGCGAGTGAGTGAGTGAGTGAGTGAGTGAGTGAGTACGTACGTGTGTGAGTGTGTCAATGATTGACTGTGCGAATGAGTGCAGTATTGCAGGAGTAAAACAAATTGCTGGTGAAGGACACATACCAAAATACACAATGAAGAATACTATGATGACTAAGATAGAAGTAGGAATGGATAAAACAGAAGTAGGAATGATAAGTAGCGAATCATGAAACATTTCATCATTGAACACTTGTAAATTACGAATCGATGAACGACGTAACAACGCTATGGGGTTTTGACTATAATGACTTGTATTATGATACAAATGCATGAGTGTACATTATTGTATATAATATTGCATGCTAAAACAATAAACAAATACATCCAGCGTATCTCTATTTCATTGTATAACATATCCTCGCTCCAATACCTGGTGCTGAAAATGTGTCCATGCGAGAATACATGATAAACAGTCTGGACACTATTTTCCGTGGCAGCCCAGACTGTGTTGTTATTTTAACTGGCGATTTTAATCAATTCAAGGACAATTTTTACGAACACAATATGGTTACGAGCAGCTTGTTAAGACTGTCACACGTAATTTTGCAATATTGGACAAAATATGGTCTAACATGTCAACCTGTATATGGCTTAGCGTCAGTGATTGATAATCTATGAACATCAGACCACAATATGGTATTACTTTTCCCAGCGTGATATCCAACACTCGATACCGGAGTGGTCCATAATTTGTTTACCAACACCAACAATGCAACAGCAGCACAGGCGATAAACATCAGAGGTGTGCGTTTACTGTTTTTAATCACAGTGGTCTTCGTATGTTCTTGCCTTCCACAATGGTTGTCTAATGCGGGAGTTTCAATCCCATCACACATCAAGCGACTGTTTCTCGTAAGCTCTGTAGTTAACCCGTATATCTACGGCTTCGCCAGTCCAATGTTCAGGGAAGACGTGCGAGATTTCTTCCGGCAAGTTCGCAACTGGATGACGGCCTGTTGCCACTGAGTGCATCGAGTGACTGATTATATGTGGAGCTTTTGTCAACAGCCAACGTGTCGACAAGGTTTGTCGAATAACGTGACAGGGGCTACTTCAAGTCAAAGGCATTGGCAATAAAGTCAGCACGTAAACTGTGTAATAACTTTAAGAACGTTAGAATAACCTATATTTTAAGTTATTACATAGGGCTTTACAATGAAATAGCGTTCCGTTGGCTTTATTTGTTTATTATTTTTAAGCATACAATACTGTGTACAATCACGTACGATCACGTGTAGCTGTATAATAGTACAAGTCTTTATAGTCAAAACACCATGGCGTGGCTCAGTGTTTTGTCTATTCATGATTTACACGTGTTCACTTTGCAATGTTTCATGATTAGCTAATTCTGACTCGTACTTCTATCTTATTCATTGTGGTCTTCGTTGTGCATGTTTAACTTTTGATTGGTATGTGTACATCACCAGCAATTTGTTTTACCCTTGCTGTGTTGCACTCACACAATCACTCACTAACTCACTCATTCACACACTTACTCACTAACATATTCACTCACTCAGTCTCTCACTCACTGACCCACTCTCAAACTCACCCAGTCACTCATTCACACAATAATTCACTCACCCACTCACAAACTCACTCAATAACTCACTCACTCACTCACTCACACACTCACTCATACACTCACTCACACACTCATACCTTCTCTCGATCACTCAATTACTCACTCATTCCCTCACTCACACACACTCAATATGTCAATACAAAAGCATTCCTAGTCTTGATGTATTTTTCTGTTTTGCCCATTACTATTAGCAGTACTAGTGTTATTTCTTCAGGTCGCGAACGCCTGTGCATCATACTGTTCTACAATAATTGATCGATTGATTTTTCAACCTCGTGAGAGACTGGCCACGTGTTTTCTCATTAACTATTAAAATACGTCAAAAACACGTCGAAATACGCACGGCTTGCTCCGGATGGAGAAGATTACAAAAGTAATAAGGTCGACTGCGCAGGTTCCAAATGACACGTTGATGACTGGCCGAATATTCTTATAACCACTTGTTGAACATAGCTTGAGCCAGAACGATATTATTACAAAAGCAATAACGTAACTGCGCTGGTATAATTTGGCACTTTGTAAAAGCGAATCAATTTTGTGGTTTGTCAACAGGTGAGCATGTGTAGATCCATTCCGCGTAATGTCATTTTACCTGTTTTTCCATCTAAGTGCAAAACAATTGAAGTCAAAATAATACACTACGTACAATTGATGCATTTTAGTAACACAAAAGCGAAACATTCGCATTGAATCTTCAGATGTATATCTGCATATGAACTTTAATTAAAATCAATTGATAATAATAGGGCCTTTCAGTGGGTAACGATACATGGCGTGACTCCGCGCAACTGGAGCTTATTGGGGACTAGGCGAGACTAATTGGGGACTGACCACAAGAATAATATGCTAACGATAGATGACAGTTGTAGCTTCCGACTGATGAATACTAGGAAAATCAGGTCATAAAAATATTGTGTTATACGTTGCTCATCTTAAACGTCCGATGTAATATTGAGTTTATCACACTATCGTAGACACATAGCGATTAATTGGTGTACATTATATTGGTTTTATGTCATTTTCAATAGTAACTGGGGTATGTTTCTTTGCCAAAGGAATAACAATTGCTTACTTCCATAGTTTGAACACTCTTTCAACACCCATGGGGGTATTCTGTCCGGACCAGTAGGTATGTCAGAGCTGCCAAGTCTCCCAATTTATCGGGAGATCTCCCGGAAATATAGCAAAATACACCCAATCTCCCGGTTTTGATTTGCAATCTCCCGCAAAAGAATCATTTTGTCTTTTTCTACGCGTATTTTTCACTTTTTGTTTGACGGCGCACCGTTTTGCCAGCTGTGGGTCATCTACGGTACACGGAAAGTGCCGAGCGCAGCCGAGCGGAGACAATAGAAGTATATCCAACCGCCGGGTCTGTGGCCTGTTGGCCTTAAAGGTCCATGCAAGCAGCAGCTGCTACGGCATAAAACTTAACAGAGGCCTGGCAGATGGTGTCAGGACGGCAGTCAGCAAGGCGAAAGCTGACCTTGCAGTAGCAAGAGCTGAAGAACACATGATGGAAATGAAAACGCTAGAAGAGCACATCTAGAAATGGACAGAAATGCAGCTCTGCTTGAACTATTTATTTTGTGACTGCTGTTTATAGCTGAAATAAACTGTTACAATACCACAACCATGTCAATTTTATAATAGTGAAAGAATCTTGAAAGTGTCTGTAAACCCCAATAAAAATATAAATTAATTATATATCCACACATGAAAGCTTAAAATATAAAATATTATTATTTAAAATATAGTTCACTTTCGAACAGTTATAGGTGCTAAATATAAGCAAAAACGGCAGGAAATCACGTATTTGGCTTTCTCAATTACAATTTTTTTCCGGACCGGACCTGCCCCCGGACCTTCCTAGCATTCTCGATTGCTTCGCAACATCGGGCAAGACGCTTTGCAAGTCTTCACTGATCGACACGAAGCATGCATAATAATAATAATAATAGTAACTTCTTTTGCGCCAATATCCTCGAAAATCAAGCTCAGTGGCGCGACAAAACCAGGGGATTAATCAATCTCATAATCGAAAGCAATGCGTGAGTCGTCAACGGATGGATGGAAAAGCTAGGAGGCTAAGGAGGATAGGCAGCATTAAAGAGATAGGTTTTTAGATGTCGGCGGAATGAAACTATATTACCTTGTGATTTAACACTGGCAGGAAGCGAATTCCACACCGTTGGTGCGGCAACCGAGAAAGCTCGGGTCCCGGCTTTCGTTTTCACCCGAGGGATGTATAGAGGGTTACTACTGGTTGAGCGTAGCTGTCTGGAATTTCTTGTTGGAGTTAGCATTGAATTTAGATATGCTGGTTGTGTAGATGAGAGTGCTTGATAGGCTACACATTTTGAAAATGATGCGATAGTGCACAGGTAGCCAATGCAGTGATTTTAGAAGCGGCACTGAGCGAGAAAAACGAGGAGAACGCGTGACTACCCTTGCTAAGCAATTTTGGACACGCTGAAGTTTTGCTATGTCCTTGTTTGCGGTATTCTAAAGGAGGGGATTGCAGTAGTCGAGTCTGCTGCTTACTAGAGCTGTGGCGATGGTTTTAGCAACGGAAAGTGATAAAAACCGGCGGATACGGCGAAGATCACGGATATGGTAGAAACAGCAACGGCATGTTTTCGAGATATGTTGTTTGATGAAACTGAAGTTTTCATCAAACGTTACTCCGAGATTTAAAACTGAGGCGGCTGGTGTGATACTCTGACTTAGAATATGTGCCGGGAAAAAGCCATTGAGTTTTGCCCGCTGCGTTGAGGTACCAATGATGAGAAATTCAGTCTTATCTGCATTTAGTTTTAATTTACTATTTTTCGTCCAGAGGGAGACATCTTGGAGACAATCCCTGAGCTGGTTTAGGGAGCGACAAGTATCTGGTGTGGTCAGAGAAACATAGATTTGTGTGTCATCTGCATAAAGGTGATGATCCAGGTTGTGACTCTGGATAACTGAGCTTAATGGTGTTGTGTACAGAGTGAAAAGCAACGGACCCAAAACAGAACCTTGGGGGACACCACAAGAGGTGGACAGCATGTCTGAGAAGCAGTTACCTATTTTAATGGCTTGCCGTCTGTCAGTAAGGTATGAAGTAAACCAGCTCAAGGCTGTGCCAGATATCCCGTACCACGTTGATAAGCGTGTAATGAGAATGTCGTGGTCAATGGTGTCGAAAGCGGCGGATAGGTCAAGCAGGGTCAGTGCAGTAATTTTGCCATTATCAATGTTAAGGTTTATGTCATTGTGTACTTTTAAAAGAGCAGTTTCTGTTGAGTGAAATTGTTTGTACGCAGACTGTGATGCATTGGTTAAACCATTTATGTTGATGTGAGAAGTAAGTCGATTTGCAACAACCTTTTCGAGTATTTTGGAAATGAAGCTAAGGTTAGAAATAGGTCTGTAGCTGTTTAGATCTTCTTTTGACAGAGTTGTCTTCTTAAGAATTGGATTTACATGTGCACATTTAAAGTCTTCAGGGAATAAGCCGGAGATGAGTGATGCATTTATTGTATATGTTATTAGTTTAATTAAAACGTCAAGGCATGCTTTCAGTAGTATGGTCGGAAGTGGGTCAAGATCACAGGATTTATTTGGGGATGACATGATCATTTTTTTCACTTCAGTAGTTGTGGCTGGTTCAAACGACGTGAGTTTAGAATTTAGTTGTGGAGAGTCGGCATTTATAGTGTCTGAGGTGTGATCTGTGAAGGCCGAATGTATCAGGCTGATTTTGTCTTTAAAATGACTTGAGAAAGAGTTACACAGTGACTTGATTGATGCATGGGTTGGTAGAGAAGGAGCAGGCCGCCTGTGTAAAATCTGATTGATGCATTTTAATAGCTGTTTTGGTGTAGCAGAGTTATTTGCGACCATGTTTTCGTAATAATACGACTTTGCTTTTGACATTTGTCGGTTACATATATGACATTGCCGTGTGTAGCGTGACCTGTCTAAGGATGAACGAGATTTACGCCAAACACGTTCCAGATAGCGACGGCGCCGTTTAGATTGGATTATTTCCGGGGTCATCCAAGGAGCTGGCGGCTTTTGTGACACAGATTTGGATTTAGCGGGTGCATGTTTGTCAAGCAATGTCTTCAGTATTTGACGGTACTGTTTGTATAGGTCTGATACATGTTCTTTAGGATGTGTGACAAGGTCGGATGTAATTATATCAGTCATAAATGATGCAATGTTGATACTGTGAATGGCTCTGTAGAACATGTTGTGGTTGGACACGGCTGGGGCTATAGGAACTTTAAGATCTGCAATTACTGTGTTATGGTCCGATAAGCCATCTACAACTGTGGGTGTCTGAATGTTTTTACAAGAGGAACGAGTTATCAATATGTCAAACCAATGTCCATGTATGTGTGTTGGGAAATTGACATGTTGTTTTGTGTCAAATGATGCCAGGATATCATTAAACGTGGTAGTTGTTGCAGATGGTGTATCCAGGTGAAGATTAAAATCGCCCACAATGTAAAATTCTGTGTGCATGGTTGCAACATTTTCCAAAAGATCCTCGAATTCTTCAAAGAAGTTAGCTGGATGACCTGGAGGGCGATAAATACAAATGAAAACCCCACAGAAGCACGAATTAGATATGTTAAGACAAATATATTCAAATGTGGTATAGTCCGGGCTAGTGTACGGGGTTACGTTAAATAGTTTTGAAATAAGGAAACCGACACCTCCGCCTCGTCCAACTGGACGTGGTCAATGGTGGAAGGTATAGCCAGGAGGCGAGATGTCGGCAATACATGCATCTGTGTCATGCGGTCTGAGCCAGGTCTCAGTCACTGCGAGAATGTATATTGTTTTGGAAATTATAAGATCAGTGAGAGAGGCAGTTTTTTCACGAATTGAACGAATGTTAGTGGTGGCCAAGCGGATGTTATGCCTGACCACAGGTCCAGGATTAAGACTAACATCTCCCGCTAGCAGTAAGATCAAGGCCAATTTAAATGTTGGCCTGGAACGGGGTATTGGTAGTAATTTTCGGTT